>CM038671.1:3789304-4989304 GCA_021605145.1 Aegilops bicornis | reverse complement strand
AAAACTGGACGAAAAAATCCGTGCCTCTCGGGAAAATAATAATAATAATCAAAAAACACGTTTCTTTTTTCCCTATCCAAGAGGCATGGCCGTGATTCTCGTGAAGGCAAAAGCGTGCCTCTCGCGGAAGCAAAACCGTACTTCTCGCAAAGAAAAAAAATCAAAAAACGTTTTTGCCTTTCCGAGAGGAATGGCCATACCTCTCGCGAAAGCAAAACCTTGCCTCTCATGAATGAAAAAAAAGGAAAACACGTTTATTTTTCGCAAAAGCTAAGAACACCGGTAAAAAGCCGGAACAACACAAACAGGAAAAAAAATCATATCTAAAAAGCCGAAAACGCGTGCGAAAAAACTAGAAAAATAAAATTCGAAGGAACCGCTCAGAGCGCGGCACGTGACGGCGGCTGAGAATGCGCTTATCTAGGAAATATGCCTTCGGTACGAGCACGTCAAAAAATTTATGCGGGGCACTAATAGGTGGGGCCCGCCTGTCAGGCGTCGGTTAATTTACAACGCCATTTCGCGCCTCCAGTAAGACGGGTAGCCGCGGAACTCACTAGTAAATTGTTGTTGAACTGTAGCTATGCAGGCCTAGACGAGGGTGTTGGGCTGCTCGGGGAGGGCTCACGTACCAGATGCGGCATCACAGGGACGAAGGCGAGGTCATAGTCAGCAATTCCTTCTTCACCGAAGAGAGCGGCTACGGCTCATAGAGGCGTGCCTCAGTTCCTCACTGGAATTGGCGGCGCGGATGGCACATTTGAGCGAGGAGATCATGAATAAAGAATACATCGTCATAGGCATTCGAATCCACCAAGCTGCTTTTGTTTGTGGAAGGACAAACTTACCTTTTATAAATTGAGTTTGGGGACAAAAATATGATATTTTGCATGTAGTGATGAGAAACTGATTAACATCATATATGTGCAGCTAACGACGGTACAACTTGGATCATGCATTCGGATACTCATGATGTCATTAACACCATGAGACTGATAGTGCATGACGTATTTATCTATGATGAAACTTAAGAAGAAATGGTTTATATGATACATTATGGGACTCTATATATTGTCATAAGTACATAATTCTTTATTGTGAACACTGTTTAGTAAAAATGTCAACGCGCCTAGATTTAGATGAAGGTATACAGTATATTGTTTTGTTGTTTGAGAATAGGTATGCATTATATTCACATTCTAGTATGTCATTCTTCATAGAATCCGGAGTATCCACGCTTTATACTAAGGCCTCTGAATTTCTTCTCCTTGATGGGCCCCTAGTCCGACACATGGACTAAACCACCATAGCTGGGACCCCCTAGTCAGGACTTGCACGGTCCTCAGACGTTCGAGTTTGCTCCCATTGCGACCATAATTGTAGGGGATCAATTGTAATCCCTCCGTCCTAGTTTATAAGTCTTGCACGTCTATCTAGGTCATTAATTTGACTTATATAAAATAAATTTTTTAATATAAAAAATATCATTAGAAAATAGAATGTCTATATTTTTTAATGAGATATTTTTTGTAACATATGCCTTTTATTATGTTGGTCAAATTGACAACCTAGATAAAACATGCAAGACTTGTAAACTGAGATTGAGGGAGTATATATTTTGATAAGTAAAAATATTGATCCCAGGAGGCGCTCGAGAAGTTCGTAGGTGAAAAAATAATAACGGTTCACCCTAAGTGCTAAAAGGTGTAATGGTGTTGTGTTTTATGAAGTTCGTTTAGCAGCAAAACGTAAATAACATAAAAAGTAAAATACTGCGTTAAGTTGCCTGGTCCATAGAAATACGAAGGTCAAGAATTTTTGTGTTACATATGATGATCAAACACTCATGAGGACAACATGATAATTGCACAGTTATCAGTTCCATACATCACTTAAATTGATATACGTGGCCAATCAGTGTTTTTGGGACAGATCCTAATGTTATGTGATGCAAAATAATTGACTCACAAATACTATTGATTCCGCTTATAGCTAGTAATATACAAACACTAAGATTTACTAAGGTAGCTACGGAACCATAGCCATAACTTTCTCTAGGCTCCATATTTAGACGTTATGCAAGAACTTGTTGAAGGAAATATGCTCTAGAGGCACTAATAAAGTTATTATTTATTTCCTTATTTCATGATAAATGTTTATTATTCATGCTAGAATTGTATTAACCGGAAACATAATACATGTGTGAATACATAGACAAACATAGTGTCACTAGTATGCCTCTACTTGACTAGCTCGTTAAATCAAAGATGGTTAAGTTTCCTAGCCATAGACATGAGTTGTCATTTGATTAATGGATCACATCATTAGTAGAATGATGTGATTGACTTGACCCATTCCGTTAGCCTAGCACTTGATCGTTTAGTATGTTGCTATTGCTTTCTTCATGACTTATACATGTTCCTGTAACTATGAGATTATGCAACTCCCTGCTTACGGAGAAACACTTTGGGTGCTACCAAACGTCACAACGTAACTGGGTGATTATAAAGGAGTACTACAGGTGTCTCCAAATGTACATGTTGGGTTGGCGTATTTCGAGATTAGGTTTTGTCACTCCGATTGTCCGCATTCAACGCAATACTCCGTCTTTTGAGCTTGCAATTCCCTGATAGTTGTGTTCCCAGATCATATGATGAAGCATTGAGCATAATCCGCAGGCTGGGGTTAGGTTATGTGTCAATACATGTGTGCCCAAATAATTGTGTCTTGTTTCGGAAGGATTTAGCAAAGCATGACAACTGTCCAAAATGCAATGCATCTAGGTGGAAAGATGCTGATGGGAAGAAGTCAATACCGGAGAAGGTACTGAGGCACTTTCCCTTGATACCAAGGCTGCAGCGGATGTTCATCTCGAAGGAATCATCACGTGAGGTACAGTGGCACAAGCTGAAGCGGAAACCTGTGGACAATGAGCTGAGTCATCCAGCGGATGGAGAGGCATGGAAAGAGTTTGACAGTATACATTTAGATTTTGCTGCAGATCCACGGAACATAAAACTTGGCATTGCCACATATGGGTTTAATCCGTTTGGGAACATGAGCACGTCCTATAGCATGTGGCCAGTTTTTGTGGTGCCGTACAACCTGCCACCATGGGCATGCATGGATCAGTCCAACTTCATGATGTCATTGCTTACCCCGGGTCCAGAGTCTCCAGAAAGGATTTTGATGTCTTTATGGAGCCCCTCGTAGAGGAACTGCTCCAGCTCTGGACTGGTGCACCTACATACGATGCCTTGAGTCCGGAAGAAAAGTTCAATCTATGTGCTGCAATCATATGGTCCATCCATGATTTCCCGGCTCTGCACACTCATGCAGGAGGATCACAGCGGGTTATCAGGCTTGTGTCCATTGTGACAAAGACCCTTGCTCAAAGAGAATAAGGAGCAAGATCTACTATATTGGGCACCGCCGCTTTCTTCCTCGAAACCATCGCTGGCGAAGAAGCAAAGATATTAATGGTGAGAATGAAACCCGTGACAAGCCAGCTGAATTCACTAAAGAAGAGCTGGAGCAGCAACTTGAAAAGGTGAAAGATGTGAGACTAGGAAAGCTGGCGAAGAAAAGAAAGCGTGAGGAAGGTCAATGTTGGGACCGGAGGTCTTGTTTGTGGGACCTGCCATACTGGGCTGATCTGAAATTAAGGCATAATCTCGATGTAATGCACATTGAGAAAAACATATGCGAGAATCTGCTAGGGACGTTTCTGAACATTGAAGGGAAGACAAAGGACACGGTTATTTCTAGGCTTGATTTAGAGGACATGGGCATAAGAGAAGATTTGCATCTACAACACAATGAAGATGAAGATTCATTTGAAATGCCACGAGCATGGTATACAATGAGTAAAGAACAAAAGCTTGCATTAGTGAATTCCTAAGTGCGGTGAAACTTCCAGATGGTTATGCTGCTAACCTAGCAAAGTGTGTTACTTGATGGATTCAAGCTTTCGATCGAAAACCCATGATTGTCACATTCTCCTCCAAAGGATTTTACCACGGGCCTCCGAGGAATCATGCACTAGGATGTATATGAAGCGGTTGCTGAGCTGGGAAATTTCTTTAGAGAACTGTGCTGCAAAACACTCGACTTAACTGTCCTGGAAAGACTTGAAAAAGAAATCCCAATTATTCTTCGCAAGCTCGAGAAGATTTTCCCTCCAGCTTTCTTCACCGTGATGGTCCATTTGGCGGTGCACTTACCAAAAGAGGCAATGCTTAGAGGCCCTGTGCATTACGGTTGGATGTACCCAATCGAAAGAAGGCTGCTTACTTGTAAGCGTTATGTGCGAAGCACGGCAAGACCTGAAGGTTCTATTGCTGAAGGATATGTCGTTGATGAGTGCTTGACTTTTTGCTCTAGATACTTTGGCGATGTGGAAACAAGATGGAACCGGCCGGGCAGAACTACAGAGCGGTCTGATTCGCAAAGTGGTGATGTCTCTGTTTTCAACCATGGTGTGAACTTTCTTGGATCCTCACAATACTTGGAGGCTGGTGATGAGTATGACAAGATGGTTTGATTTGTGCTCAGCAATTGCGTCGAGGTTCTACCATATATCGAGTACGTTATATCTTTTGCACTCATTATATATATATTTTGCTTGGGTTGGCACCAGCCTAATGTTTTAATTCACATGTTTTGTTGGCATTGCAGGAAATGTAAGGAAGAGTTAAATCAGGAAGAAAGCAATATCCATGTTGATAAAAGGGTTGCCAAGGGGTTTGCTAAGTGGTTTAAGAATCATGTGAGATATTTAGCCACATGTTTTATGTTCTCTGTGTTATTCACCAATTGTTAAATACCATTGTTTGCTAAATGGTTTATTTGTGCAGATTGGAAAGTTGCATGAGGAGAAGAAGGTCAGTGATGATCTATTTGCTTTGGCATGTTTACCGGATAAGCGAGTGAGAGTGTATTTAGCATGCATTGCTGATGGTGTCCGGTACCACACCGTTGACCGCGAGGAAAAAGGAAGACACGAATAGTGGAATCGCCAATGAGGGGTAACATGATGGTGAGATCATTGACTTCTATGGTCAGTTGAGAAGCATCGTAGAGTTGCAGTACAACTCTAGTGGAGGCATCCATCGCTCGGTAGTCTTATTTCGCTGTGACTGGTTTGAGCTTGGTAGCAAGAAGAAGAGAGACTCTTTTGTCAAGTATGATGGCCACTTCAAAAGCATCAACACTGCAAGGTGCTGTTATAAGAGTGGTCCCTTTATTCTAACAACACAAGCAACAATGGTGTTTTATCTGCCAGACACTCTTTTGCACGGAAAATGGCGAGTTGTGCAAAACTTTCAGCACAGACACTTGTGGAGTGTGACTGAAACTGAAGTGGAAAAGGGCCCCGGTGATGGTGGACTAACATACCAAGATGATGACTCTACGGAAGTTCCGTTGCAAGCTGATGATGACTCTGTGGAAGTTCCAGTGCAAAGCAGAGTGCGAAGGGACCGGGAACGTGTGATCGTTGGTGCTGCAACAGTTGAAGGCATCAAGAAAAGAAGAAAGGTGGTAGCGGATGGACATGAGAGCGAGGATGAGGAAGACCGGACTGATCATACTATGCTGCAATATTGTAGTGATGATGAGGAAAACAGGAGTGGGCATAGAGTTCCTTGTTTTCGCATCGACGACGATGAGTAGCGAATGGACATGAAGGTTATACTATTACTGCATGTTCCTTGTTTTGATTGGTGATCAACCTTGTCTGTAGTTTTTGATGATGTAATTTTTCTACTACAATTCTCTCCAGGTAGTAAAATGCATGAGACTTTGGTGATGAAGAGGCAGATGGTGAAGATACAATGCAAAATCTGGTGCCATTTTGGTGCCATTTTGGCTGATGGTGAAGATACAATGCATTAAAACTCTGGTGCCATTTTGGCTGATACTTTGGTGCCATTTTGGTGGCATTTTTTTGCTGTTTTGGCTGATGTTGTTTTGGTGCTGTTTTGGGGCCATACTTTGGTCCTGTTTTAATGCTTGAAGATTTTGTTTTGTTTTGTTTGCCAATATGGTTGCAGTGTTCATTAATTTTACAGCAAAATATGGCTGTTTTTTTTGTTTTGTTTCAGAAACAGGAGAAACCAAAGGGCCCACGTCTCCCCTCCAGAGCTTTCAAGGGCCCACGTCTCCCCTCCTAGACGTTTGAGTTTTCGAGGCAACTCCCCACGTCTCCCCTCCACTGGCAACTCCCCACGACGCAGAGGGGGTTTTCTTCCCACGTCCAGGTAACTCCCCTCCTATTCCATTGCCGCTCCATCTTCCTCCCTCTGCCTCCCTCCTCATTCCATTGCCGCTCCATCTTCGTCCCTCTACCTCCCTCTGCCTCCACCATCGCTGGCCAGGAGGGCAATGGCGGAGGAATCGTGGAGCAACTCCCCTCCGTCTGCCAAGCATCACCGTGGTGAGGCGTCTAGCAAGGAGCTGCTGGTGGTCGACGACGACGTTCCGGTCCCCGGGCAGAAGCTGGACTACACCGTGCCGCTCAAGGTTGATATCCACCTGAAGGAGCCGCTGGATATTGTATGCACCAGCAATCCAGACGAAGCCGACAAGAGGATCCGCCAGATGAGGAGGAGGCTCGGCGGCATGCTTTCTCGGTCGATCGGCGTTGATGTTAAGTATATCAGGGAAGACGAACCTCCGCAAATGGCTGCGATTCTGCGATTATGCGTGGAGGATCACGTCTGGTATACCACATCACCATGACAACCAAATGGTAAAAACATCCAGTTCAAGTTTACGTCTAATAGTTATGAAGTTACGTAGTTTCAAGTTTTACGAAGTAGATGCAATAGTTATGAAGTTCTGAAGTAGATGCAATACTAGTTCTGAAGTTCTAAAGTTTCTGAAGTTCTGAAGTTTCTGTGTAATTAGTAGTTTATGAAGTTTCTGAAGTAGATGCAATAGTTATGAAGTTCTGAAGTAGATGCAATACTAGTTCTGAAGTTCTGATGTTTCTGAAGTTCTGAAGTTTCTGTCTAATTAGTAGTTTCTGAAGTTTCTGAAGTAGATGCAATAGTTACGAAGTTACGAAGTAGATGCAATACTAGTTACGAAGTTCTGAAGTTTCTGTCTAATTAGTAGTTTCTAAGTTTTTGAAGTAGATGAATTTGATGCACCAGTTAATTTGATGCAGGCCCAAGGAACTCCTTTGTTCTGCAGGAGAAAGAAGTCATACACCTTTGTTGGCTTACGCATTGGAGGTGACAAGGAGAAGCTGAAGTTGTCTGGTTTGGAGATCAACCCCGACAAGTACATCGACTTGCAGCGCAAATGGAGAGTTCCAAACAATGGAAAGAAGTGGAAGTCTTTGGCTGAGTTTGCAGCCAGCATCATCCACCCATCCTACAAGGAAATGAAGCAGAAGATTGACAAGAAAACAGACCACCTACTATGGGGGGACAGCCCACTGCCAAACAAGCTCATCGAGTACGTTGCGAAAGATGCGTACGTCACCTACGAGTCATGGAAGAAAAGAGAAACCATCAAAGAAGGTTTGGAGCTCTGGCAAGAGGCGGAGGATCATTGGGATGACCCCTACTACTTGGGATATTGAGCTGTTTGTGGTACTGGGATGACCCCTACTACTGTGTCTCAGTTTGTAGTTATGTGGTTGAACAAGTTTGCTTTTGTTATGTTGAACAAGTTTGCTTTTTTAATGATGAACAAGTTTGCTTTTCTTATGTTGAACAAGTTTGCTTTTGTAATGATGAACAAGTTTGCTTTTGTTATGTGATTGTTATGATGCTGATGCAGAACACTTGTTATGATTGTTATGGTTGTGATGTGATGCAAAATCCTTCAAGTTTTGGTGATCAAGTTTTGGTCAGATCATACAGAATGTTGTCTAGAAGTTTTTGTGATCATTTAGTAGCTGTTATGAATGTTGTCTTGTAATGCAAAAGATTGCAAAAAAATACAGAATTGAGATGTTATGCTTGCTGTTTTGATCATACAGAATGTTGTTGTGATCATACTGTTTTAACTGAATTTTGGTCAGAACTGAAGATGCTATTTTAACTGAATTTTGCTTCAACTGAACCCATTTTCATTGTGAGCAAAAAAATTATGCGCCAGCGGGGACTCGAACCCACGACCGTGCGCTTATTTCACTGTGTTTCGACCACTGGGCTAGGAAGAGGTTGTTGGTTTTGTACTCTATGCCACACTTTTTAATATATCAAATACATAACTCGCTGACAAGTGGACACACTCCTCCACTTGACCCACTCCTCCTCTCCATTATCCACTCGACCCAGTCCTCATCTCCGCCGCCGGCCTCCCCTTCTCCTCCATCAACGGCGACAACCTCCATCGACGGCGACCCACTCCTCCATCGACGGCGACGGCGACGGCCTCCTAAGGTATGAATCCACCGACTCCTTCCTGGTCCTCTTCCTATTGATTAGATTAGGGTTCCGTGGCACTGATTAGGGTTCCTCTTCCTAAAGAACCACGAGATCCTCGACTCCCTTTGTAGTCGCCGTCCGCCCCTCTGCAGATTAGGGTTCTTTTAGTACGAGCTGGAGTAGCTAATTGGTGTTTCTGATCTTAATTTTGGGCGCCTAGCTTGGTTTCCATGTAGTACTGTACTAGTGGAGTGTAGGTTTGACTAGCCATGAGGAATTTTTGTTATTTTTGGTTGGGGTTAGATGCACTAGGTTGTATTTAATTAAAGTATCAGGAATGCTCAGTGACAGATTTGATGATGCTCAGTGACAGATTTGATGAGTGGAGCTAGATTTGATGAGTGGGGCTAGATTTGATGCTCTAGGTTATGTTGATCAGTGGGGTTACATTTTGATATACCATCATGGTTTAGGTTGTCTGCTGGCACATTGATAGGGATATTTTCATCATTTATGTCAGTGTTCATTTATAGATATGCAACAATGTCCATTTATAGTAGATATGCTTCTAGTTGTGTTCTGGTCCTTTTATAGTAGATTTTAGTGATGTTTCTGTTGCTGTTGATGTTTTTGCCACATGTAGAATTTATTCTACTATTTTGAAGTGCTTGTTTCCTATTTCTGTACAGTCTATTTACAATGCTGCTTTTCAGAGAAGTGAGATGGCTGGCTTGGAAGGTTTCGAGTTCTTCGAGATCGTAATTGAGATATCTTGCAGTAGGCAGGTATGTTTATCATCACTCATTTCTTTATCATCACTCTGCTGTCTAGTGCTTGATTGCCACAATTAACCACTGCTTGACCCTCGCTCAGAGGCTGCCTGACACATTTACGAAGATGCTCGCCAGCCGTGAGCCCCACAAAGTGAAGTTGCGGGAGGCCGGCAGCGGGCTCCACAGGCTGTGGGGCGTGTCGGTGGTGTTCGATGTTGAAGGCCACATGTACCTAGGGCCCGGCTGGGAGCATTTCGCCCGCGCCCATGAGCTATAGCTCGGGTACTTCCTTGTCTTCCGCTTCTGACGGCGCCATGTTCACCGTGAAGATGTTCGACAACACCATGTGCCGCATGTACTACCAAAGACGACGACGATGCCGATGGCTCTCGCCTCTCTTCTTCCTGTCCTTTTGGCTTCCTCTACTAGCACGACGACAACACCATGTTCACACTTTGTTGCATTTGGCCAGGCAGTGGGAGCAGCAGCGGGGATGACGAGGAGCAGAGCGGGGATGACGAGGAGCAGAGTGGGCAAGAAGACGAGCAGAGCGGCTGACGACGACCTTGCTATGGTGGTGGCTGACGACGACCCTGCTATGGTGGTGGCTGACGACGACCTCGCGATTGTGGTGCCTGACGCTGACCTCGCGATGGTGGTGCCTAACGATGACCTCACGATGGTAGTGGCGCCGGCGATTCCACAGCTGGGCGACAGGACCATGCAAATTGTGGTAGAGGAGTACATCCGCGTTGGTATTCGCCACTCTGAGCGCATCAGGTTGATGAAGGAGAAGAAGGAGGAGTGAAGATGTTAAGAAAATGAAGTGGCAATGTTAAGCATGTTGGGTTTAAGCTTGTCAATGTTAAGTATGTCAGGTTTAATTTTGTGCATGCTCATGGATGCTGTATGACAGTGTCATCTAAACATGTCAATTTATTAACAATGAATATTTAGTTTGGTAATTGATGGGAATTGAAATTTTTTATGCATGCTCATGGATGAAAGATAAAATTATGGGTTTTTGTGCATGCTCATGTATGAAACAATATAAGTTTCATTTTTTGAATGCTAAAAACATGACTCAAACCCTAGCCACGGACGACCGCTGTGACGAAATCCGACGGTTTTTGAAAACACCATAAATATATCAAAAACCGTTTTTCATTTTTTGAATGCTAAAGACATGCGTTTTTTCATGAAGCGGCTACAAGGTAGGCATTTCATCACAGAATCGACAACAGATTGGCATGGATCAAACCCTAGCCACGGACGGCCGCCGCGACGAAATCGGCCGGTTTTTGGAAACACCGTAAAAAATTCAAAAAAATGGGAGACCTCCGCGTCACATCATCAAATGTGGCCTACCAACTGGCAAAAATACTAAACTTGCAATACGGATGTTTTCTTGAAAAAGTGTTCTAAAAAACGACCTACCATGAACGAAGATTCATGGCTTTCAAGCCAAACTAGCAATGATATGGCCGCATCCGATGAATAGTTTATGATAATATGCCCAAATTTGGTGCATGCCTCCGTCTTGTGATGGAAAACAATGTTGCCAAAGCGAGGTTCCAACTTGTTTAACAAGAAAAACCGTTTTCATTTTTAAATGCTAAAGACATGCGTTTTTATGAAGCGGCTACAAGGAGGGTCACCCCTAACGGAGCCATTCCATGTCTATCTCAAAGTAGACCCTATTTTACTGGACGGTCGCCAAAAAGCATGCATTTCCGACCCTCGTAGCTACTCCCGAATTCAGACCACCTTGGCCGATTCAATTTGGAACCGGCTGGAATTTGAACTGGGTCCTCCATAGCTTGCCCGTTATTTTTGCCAAAAATGCTTTTTAGCTTCACGGTAGGCATTTCATCACAGAATCGACAACAGATTGGCATGGATCAAACCCTAGCCACGGATGGCCGATTTAGCGAATCGGGCCGGTTTTTGAAAACACCGTAAAAAAAAACGGGAGACCTCCGCGTCACATCATCAAATGTGGCCTACCAACTAGCAAAAATACTAAACTTGCAATACGGATGTTTTCTTGAAAAAGTGTTCTCAAAAACGACCTACCATGAACGAAGATTCATGGCTTTCAAGCCAAACTAGAAATGATATGGCCGCATCCGATGAATAGTTTCTGATAATATGCCCAAATTTGGTGCATGCCTCCGTCTTGTGATGGCGAACAATGTTGCCAAAGCGAAGTTCCAACTTGTTCAACAAGAAAAACCGTTTTTAATTTTTTGAATGCTAAAGACATGCGTTTTTCGTGAAGCGACTACAAGGAGGGTCACCCCTAACGGCGTCATTCCTTGTCTATCTCAAAGTAGACCCTATTTTACGGACGGTCGCCAAAAAGCATGCATTTCCGACCCTCGTAGCTACTCCCGGCAATTCAGACCACCTTCGGCCGATTCAGATGGAACCGGCTGGAATTTGAACTCTTGGTCCTCCATAGCTTGCCCGTTATTTTTGCCAAAAATGCTTTTTAGCTTCACAGGTAGGCATTTCATCACAGAATCGACAACAGATTGGCATGGATCAAACCCTAGCCACCGACGGCCGCCGCCACGAAATCGGCGGTTTTTCGAAACACCGTAAAAAATTCAAAAAAAATTCAAAAAAAAGGGAGACCTTCGCGTCACATCATCAAATGTGGCCTACCAACTAGCAAAAATACTAAACTTGCAATACGGATGTTTTCTTGAAAAAGTGTTCTAAAAAACGACCTACCATGAACGAAGATTCATGGCTTTCAAGCCAAACTAGCAACGATATGGCCGCATCCGATGAATAGTTTCTGATAATATGCCCAAATTTGGTGCATGCCTCCGTCTTTTGATGGCAAACAATGTTGCCAAAGCGAGGTTCCAACTTGTTTAACAAGAAAAACCGTTTTTAATTTTTTGAATGCTAAAGACATGCGTTTTTTGTGAAGCGGCTACAAGGAGGGTCACCCCTAACGGCGCCATTCCATGTCTATCTCAAAGTAGATCCTATTTTACGGACGGTCGCCAAAAACCATGCATTTCCGATCCTCGTAGCTACTCCCGGCAATTCAGACCATCTTCGGCCGATTCACCGAACTGGGAATTTGAACTGCGGGTCCTCCATAGCTTGCCCGTTATTTTTGCCAAAATGCTTTTTAGCTTCACAGGTAGGCATTTCGTAAAATAATCGACAACAGATTGGCATGGATCAAACCCTAGCCACGGAAGACCGCCGCGACGAAATCGGCCGGTTTTTGAAAACACCGTAAAAAATTAAAAAAAAATCAAAAAAATGGGAGACCTCCGCGTCACATCATCAAATGTGGCCTACCAACTGGCAAAAATACTAAACTTGCAATACGGATGTTTTCTTGAAAAAGTGTTCTAAAAAACGACCTACCATGAACGAAGATTCATGGCTTTCAAGCCAAACTAGCAATGATAAGGCCGCACCCGATGAATAGTTTTTGATAATATGCCCAAATTTGGTGCATGCCTCCGTCTTGTGATGGCAAACAATGTTGCCAAAGCCAGGTTCCAACTTGTTTAACAAGAAAAACCGTTTTTCATTTTTTGAATGCTAAAGACATGCGTTTTTCGTGAAGCGGCTACAAGGAGGGTCACCCCTAACGGCGCCATTCCATGTCTATCTCAAAGTAGACCCTAATTTACGGACGGTCGCCAAAAAGCATGCATTTCCGACCCTCGTAGCTACTCCCGCAATTCAGACCACCTTGGCCGATTCAATTTGGAACCGGCTGGAATTTGAACTGCGAGTCCTCCATAGCTTGCCCGTTATTTTTGCCAAAAATGCTTTTTAGCTTCACAGGTAGGCATTTCATCACAGAATCGACAACAGATTGGCATGGATCAAACCCTAGCCACGGACGGCCGCCGCGACGAAATCGGCCGGTTTTTGAAAACACCGTAAAAAATTCAAAAAAATGGGAGACCTCCGCGTCACATCATCAAATGTGGCCTACCAACTAGCAAAAATACTAAACTTGCAATATGGATGTTTTCTTGAGCTACTCGGTATGATTTTAACCATGATTTCTACAAAGTTTACAAAAAACCCTATTTTTTCTGCCTCAAAACCTCTAAAAACTGGTGAAAATTTCCCTCCTAGCACTAAATTTTCCCTACCACCCCACGAAAATTTCCCACCACTTCTCTCCCACTACCATTCGGGACCCACCACCCCTCTCCCAATAAACACGAGGGATCCTCCCCTCCCACTCCCCAAAATTTCCCCATTCCATTCCCCTCCCCGCCCCTGCTCCGCGCCGCCCCGCCGCCCCACTCCCTCCCCTCCTCCGCGCCGCCCCGCCGCCCCACCACCCCACTCCCTCCATCCCTTGCTCCGTGCCTCCACGCCGCGTCGCGCCGCCCTCCCCGACGACGAATCCCCTCCCCTCGGCTACATCGACTACATCGACTACATCAACGACGACGACGGCTACATCGACTACATCGACGACGACGGCGGCTACATCGACCACATCGACGACGGCGGCGGCTATATCGACGACGACCACCGCTACATCATCAACATCATCCGCCACTAGGTACTTCTTCATCTCCCCTTGATATTCGGTGGATCCATCTCCCTTCATCTGCTGGATGCATCTCCCCTCTGGTTCGGTGGATCTTATAGGGTTAGGATCTTCTAGGGTTAGGATCTCAAATGCAGTTTATGGGGTTAGGGTTAGGGTTCATGGGGTCGTGGTTAGGTTTCATGGGGTTCGTGGGGATGATCTCCCTCTGGTTCACAGGGATGGGGTTAGGGTTCTTGTTGCACGCCCATCCTGATTGTTCAAGTAGAAGACTTCTTTTATGTTGTGCCCATGGGGTTTGTTGCAGTGTTCTTCTTTTATGATATGTGCATGAAGCTTGTGTTCTTCTTTCCAAAGGAAAAGAGAATGCTTAGTACTTCTTGTGGTATTGGAATTCTGGTGTGTTAAGGCAGTATGACTAGTTTTAATATATACCATATTGGTGCTAGATAAATTTTGGTGTTTTAATATACTCTTCTAAATTGCCTGCATAAGCATGATTTCAAGGCCTACTATTATTGTTAACACTACTTGCTTCTTTATTCATCAACTGTTGGGCAATAAGTTGCTCTGAATGCATAAGCTTGCCTCCATTAGGGAAAACAGTTGAGTAATTCATTTGCTTATAGATGATTGCAGGTACATGGATAAAATTGCAAGTTAAAACATAAAAGTAATTGTTGTAAATAGTTGTTTTTGCTAATCCACATTCTTGAAGTATAATTCGTGTGCAATCGTATTTGTATCCAACTATATATAATTGTAATACATGTGAGTTACATTCTTGTCTCTGGTACCACAACCTTTATTCACTTAGCTTGATGTAGTTTGCATCACATATACTATCGCTAATGCATTGCTTCACATATATAATTTGCTTCAATTCAGTTGCTTGCTAGCATACATATGGTTAGGGTTTGCATCAGCAGTACTACTAGCACTTTGCTTGCTTGTTGTGTACTTTATATGAGGCACTAGGAAGATTTCTTGATGTACATTACTACCTCCTGCTTGATGTAGTGAAGATATTAAGAGATGCTTCATATCTTTCCAAAGGTACATGCATGCTTGTTTAGTGCACTTACATGTTTGCTTAATTAATAACACTAGATCACTGTATTGTTGATCCATCAAGTTTGTTTCACATGTATTACATGTATGTGCATGATGGTCCAAATGCTTTCCTTTATTGATACAAGTGCATCATTTTACTTTATCCCTGTTGTATCTGATTGTTGTTTATTCTATTTTGCAAGCACCACCTCAAGATCATCCATGGCAAGGATGACAAGGTCAAACGTGAGGCCAACCGTTGGTATGCAACTTGCTCCTTGTGGTTATCCTGTCAGTTTCATAAAATCTGTGTCTTAATATGCTAAGTGAAATGTATTGCTGCAATCTGAATAAAATTTGGCTTAATTGTGCACTGTGTCTTTGTTAGTCTTCCTTACCTGAATAACTAGGATTAAATGATAATAAAATTTCATAAGATGTGTATTCCAAACATTCATGCATTCCAAACATTCACCTAATAGTTATGTTTCCTTTATCATGCAAAGAAGAGCCTCTCACCGAGTACGAGAAGGTTAGGGCTAGAAATATCATGAGGAACAATTGGTTGTTCCAGACCCTTGGCATCGGTGCAATAGCGTCGATGATTAGGAAAACAAATGATGTACGAGAAGGTAGAAGTGATGAGGTTCAAGAAAGTAGTAGAGTTATCAATGATGACCCAGAGTACAATCCTAAGGAGGATGAAGTTATTGATGGAGAGGAAGTGGATGATGTTGTAGTGAGAAAGACTGTTAAGATGCAAACTTTGTCTTGCTTGGAGGGCTAGGTTCTTTTATGCTATGTTATTCCTTGTGCTCACATATTTCTCTTGTGATCTAATGCTTTTTTCCGTGCTGTTTATACGAGGCACTGAAGGAATCTAGGACGAAGAGGCCTGGTGTTAAGAAGACAGTCAACAAGAAGAAGAGCTCAGAAACATCTGCTGCAATGCCTCCAGGAAGGGTGATGGCCCCAGCTCCAGGACAAAAAAAGAGGATCCTGGAACCTGATGAACCTGCCCTTGATAGAGTCACAATGCAGAAAGCAAATATGCCGACTGCGATCGACCATCAGGAAAGTCTGCTGCGCATGGACTCTGAGACCTCGGTGCAAATGGGTGATGAGTTGCCGCCCATGGATGAAGGAACCACTAGCATGGATGGAAGTGGCACTGTCTCCCTAGATGAAGGAGGAACCATCTGCATTGATGAAGCGAGCCTTGTCCACACAGACCTCAGCCTGTTGCACCTTCTATTGGACAGAATGATGTCATCAATGCAGAAGAACAGCAGCTTGTGCTTCAATCAGGCAAGTTGACCTTTGCAATGCTATCTTTTACTAGTGCATTTTCCAAATGGAATAATCATGTATGCTTTTGTTGAAATTTATGAGTTCAATTTCATTTTCAGATGCAATGACTACCAAGACTAGACATAGAAAGGGCAAAGGGCTAGAGAGGATCACCAAGTCGCTTGGTAGCAAGGTGCCTATCCAAATTGCCGAAGGGATGAAGCGTCCAGAGAAGCCTCTGCATTCAACAAAGCTTGCTTCTGAGTGTGGACTCATGGCAAGAAGCCATCTTCCGGTTCTTCCTCACTTCAAGCTATACAAAAAAAATGCTAGTCTATTGGAGAACTACATTGGGAAAGTTGCTGTAAGCTACTTGTTTCATAGTTAATGTGCTATCTATTTTCTGTTACACCTATGCATGATCACTAATATTGTTCCTACCTTGTTTGCCGTCTTGGTAGGCAAATTTTGAGATGAACACGGACTCGAGAGACCATCAAGACCGCGTGCAAAGATATTCTGCAGAAAAGTTCAAAGAACAGACGCCATCAGATCAAGAAGAAGTATTTTGATACCGTAGCCGCAAATAAAGTCAGCATCAAGTCTCTGGTACCTGATCTGACGGATGGTGAATGGCAAGGTCCGGTGGAGATGTGGTATACCCCAAGACACAAGGTTTGTCTCTGCTTTGTTTGATGCTTTATGTTCTACACATGATATGCTAGTGCTAGATCATGCTGACAGTATGCTTTTTTGTAGGGAACACAGTGTCGAACAAGATGAATCAAGGAAAAGTCATGTACAATCAGAGAACTGGTTCCAGGCACTACACAGCACACATTTTTGCCACTGTGAGAACTTTTCTCTAGAGACCTTACAGTTTGATCCTCGTTGGATAATATTTCTGATTCTTGCTGAATAACATTTTGATTTTTCTTGAAAAACATTTCAGAAGAAGAGCGTAAGGGTGAGGAGCTGTCTGTGATTGACTTGTTTAAGGCCACCCACAACAGCAAGAAACACGGGTTTTTGGAGCCAGTCATGGCTGCTATAGTAAGTCACTCCATGCTTTGTCCATGCCCTGTTTGATTCACAGCCAGCTTTGATGTTGTTTGATGCTTTGATGATTTGATGTTGTTTGATTCGGAGCCAGTTCCATGCTTTGATGCTGTTTGATAGTTCCATGCTTATAGTTCCATGCTGTTTGATTCACACACGCTGTGTTCCATGCTTTGACGCTATTCGTTGCATTTTTTATGACATGATGAAATTTGATCTGAATGTTAGTCAGGAAGCCATCTTATATAGAACCACCATTCTAGGCTTAATGAAATGATCATATTGTTCCAATTGCATGTCTCGAGGTCACTAGTCATCATCTTGTATAGATTTTGTGCGCTGGTTTGGTTACTTCAAATAATCCATTTGTGTGCTGGTTTGGTTTCTCCACTAATGCCTATCATTTTCCTCCATATGCTAGCTTGAGATGGAAGAAATGAAGGACGCGCCGATACCAGAAGGTGAAGAGCCAAAGTCTATTGTTCAAATTGTCGAAGAAGTCTTTGTCGAAATCATCAAGCAAAGCACATTCCTCACGAATGTTGGGCTCCAGTCATCTAGGAACAACTCCCGCAAAGCAACTGCTAAAGTGTTTGCTCATGTTCGTGACCTTGAGCAGAAGCTGGAGAGGTCCGAGCTTCAAGCTGAACTGGTGCAAGAAGAATTGACGGCAATCAAGATGAAGGCGGAAGAATCTGAAGCTGCACGCGACAAGGAACTTGAGCTGCTGCGGCAGAAGTCTCAAGAACAGGAAGAGAAGTTAGCCCACTTGATGGCTCTCTTTGGAGCTAAGGTAGTTTGATGGTTGTGCTGTGGTTGAGCTAAGGTAGTTTGATGGCCCTCTTTGTCTTTGAGTTGTTGCATTTTGAACTAAGCTCAGCTGAGAGCTTTTGCATTTTGTTGCATTTTGAGCAGCTGTGAAATTATGTGATCTTGTGAACCTATGAAGTTATGTGAAGTTATGTGGATCATTTTGTGGATCATTTTTTGTTTATTTTCTGTGAAGTTATGTGGATCACTTCTGCACCATGGGCCTTTCTGTTTATAGTTATGCAAAATGAGAACTTGGGCTCTAAAAAGGCCAAGGCCCAAAAAAGAATTAGACCAAAAAGGCTTGGGCCTAAAAAAAGATATGACTGTAAGAATTTTTTTTATAAAAGGCTGCATAGAAGATAATAAAAAGGCCAAGGCCCAAATTCGAACTAGACCAAAAAGGGTGTGGCCTAAAACAATAGTGGACTATAAAAACAAATTCATCAGAAAAAGGCTCCATTCCCAGAAAATAAATTCCAAATTATTGGGCCAGGCCCATACACATAAGCAAAATAAAGAGAAAAAAATAAATTAAACGGGCCGAATTATTGGGCTTGGCCCATGTAGACAGCTGAAATGGACCGGGCTGATTCTATTTTACGACCTTTTCATTTGGTCGAATTACGCCACGTCGACTTGCCACGGTGGATCTCGGCGTGGTGTGGTCGGATTGCTAGTGACCAAAATAATTGGTCGTAAAATCTACGACCTTTTTTGGTCATAAACGCGTCTCGACCATTCCGGAAGAAAGGTCGCTATAGTCAGTTAACGACCCCCAGCTTTTGACCTTATGTTTTTGGTCACAAAAAGGTCACAAATTGAAAACATTGGCCTTTCAGTGACCAATAGTGGTGGTCACTAGTGGACATATTTATTGTAGTGTAGCTATTGTTGTATGAGAACTCTGTGTAAGGCAAATTGTCATCCCAACTAGATCCATAATCTAGCGCACAGGCTCTCAGCATGTCTTCCAGAATCTGATTGACTCTCTCTGTCTGTCCATCCGTCTGTGGGTGGAATGTTGTACTGAACTCCAATCTGGTACCCAAGGTCTGGTGTAGCTGATGCCAAAACTTTGAAGTAAACTGGGTTCCTCTATCTGATACGATGGTCCTCGGAACTCCATGCAAACATACAATCCTGAACATATATATCTTGGCCAACTTTGCTACTTTGGTCAAGCGATCCACTACTACCCATATTGAGTCATATCTTGCTTTGGTTCTGGGCAGCCCGGTGATAAAGTCCATGCCAAGATTGCATAGGCTGTAGTAGTCCTGCTGGCTTCTGATGCTCTGCCTTCACCCTCTGACATATATCACATACAGCTACATACTCGGCAATATCCTTCTTCATACCAGTCCACCAGAAACGTTCCTTCAAATCCAAATACATCTTGGTGTTTCCGGTGTATTGAGTATGGTGAGTCATGAGCCTCCTGAAGTATTAACTTCCTGATCTCTGAGTTATTAGGCACATAAACTCGGTCCTCAAACCATAAGGTATCGTGCTCATCCTCTCGAAAACCTTTGGCTTTTCATTTGCCCATCATCTCCTTTATCTCAGTAATCTCTTTGTCATTCTTCTGAGCTTCTCGAATCTTGTCCAACAATGTAGACTGAACCTCAATTGTTGCAATGAAACCTCTTGGAACAATCTCCAACCGAAGTTCCATGGTATCCTGAGCTAAATCCTTTGGCAATCCCTTACTTTCAAGGATATTAGCGTAACTTTTCCGACTCAAAGCGTCTGCTGCGACATTGGCCTTTCCTGGATGATAGCGCAGCTTCATATCGTAATCCTTTATAAGCTCCAGCCATCTCCTTTGTCTAAGGTTCAACTCCTTCTGGGTGAAAATGTACTTCAAACTCTTATGATCCATGTACACATCGAAACGGTTTCCAATAAGATAATGTCTCCAAGTTTTCAATGCATGCACTACGGCTGCTAGCTCCAAATCGTGCGTGGCATAGTTTAATTCATGGGGCTTCAGTTGTCGTGAGGCATACGAAACAACCTTTCCGTCCAGCAAAAGCACACATCCAGGTCCGAAGCGAGAGGCGTCGCAATAAACTTGGAACTCCTTATGTATATCTGGCAGTGTTAGCACTGGGCTGTAGTCAAACGTTTCTTCAACTACTGAAAACTTGCCTCGCAGTCATCTGTCCATTTAAACTTAGTATCCTTCTTCAACAATTCAGTCATTGGCTTAGCAATCTTGGAACAATTCTCAATGAATCTCTGATAATATCTTGCGTGTCCAAGGAAACTGCGGATCTCGCCAACTGTAGTGGGTGCCAATCATTCAGTGACTGATTGAACCTTGCTGGGGTCCACTACTATACCTTCTCCTGATATAACATGCCCAAGAAATCCAACTTCCTTCAACCAAAACTCGCACTTGCTGAATTTGGCGTATAACTGGTGTTCCCTGAGTTTCTCGAGAACCAAACACAAATGCTCCTTGTGCTCCTCTTCGTTCTTCGAGTATACCATAATATCATCAATGAAAACCACAACAAACTTGTCCAAATACTCCATGAACACCTTGTTCATCATGCTCATGAAATAGGCAGGGGCGTTAGTCAGTCCAAACGACATGACCGTATACTCATATAATCCATACCGCGTGGTGAATTCTGTCTTTGGTATATCCTTCTCTTGAATCTTCAACTGATGGTATCCTGATTGTAGATCGATCTTCGAAAACACCTTAGCTCCTTGCAACTGATCAAACAAATCATTGAACATCGGTAATGGATACTTGTTATTTATCGTTACTTCATTCAAGGCTCGGTAATCAACTACCATACTCAGGGATTTATCCTTTTTCTCGACCAAAAGTACTGGTGCTCCCCAAGGTGATGAACTCCTGCGAATATAACCTTTCTCCAATAACTCCTTGATCTGTTTCTTAATTTCCTCCAGATCATTTGCGGGCATCCGATAGGGTCTCTTGGATATTGGCCCTGTGCACTGCAATAGCTCTATCAAAAACTTCGATGTCTCGATCCGGGGCATGCCCGTAACTCCTCCGGGAAAACATCCGGGTAATCCTTTACTGAGCACTTCCTCCTGCACAACTCCCGTGAGGGCATTCACTTGGCTCCTCCTAGGAACATGCCTAGATACATACTTAATCATTTTTCCCTCCGGGGTGGTAAGATAAATTGATTTGCTAGCACAGTCAATCCTTCCTCCATACTTTGACATCCAGTCCATACCTAATATCACATCCAATCCTTGCGACTCCAAGATAACTCGGTCAGACGGAAAAACATGTGTGCCAATGGTTAGGGGTATCTGGGTGCACCATCGGCTAGCCATGTACTCAGCTCCAGGTGAGTTCACTAAAAGAGGGGTCCTAAGGGTTTGGGTTGGTAACTTAAACTTATCCACAAATCACCTTGATATGTATGAATGCGATGCACCA
The DNA here is from genome assembly GCA_021605145.1 of Aegilops bicornis. Taxonomy (NCBI): domain Eukaryota; kingdom Viridiplantae; phylum Streptophyta; class Magnoliopsida; order Poales; family Poaceae; genus Aegilops; species Aegilops bicornis. Next base: position 4,967,947 of record CM038671.1, on the reverse strand, counting down.
GTATCGAAAAGAACAAGAGCTGTAAATGACCTAACCAAAAACTTACCTATTACCGCATCCGGCTGCTCTTCAACCTCCTCCACGTTAACGTGGTTCACTTGTCCTTTGTTAAATGGATTGGTCTTCTTCCCAGCGCTCCCATTTCCATTTCCATTCCTTCCTTCAGGGCAGTCATTAGCATAGTGCCCAGTCTTCCCACACTTATAGCAAGTAACTTGACTTAGGTCTCTTTTGGCGGGTGTAGATGGGTTGGAGCGGTTCTGATTGTTATTAACTCCGTTCCCATTGCCATTCTTCGCACCATTGTGGTTATGCGATCCTCCTCCAATATGGTTGTGACCTCCATGGTTATGAACAAGTCCTCCAAAGTTCGGGGTTAAACGGGGCTTCTGTTGAGCTCCTGAATTATACTTCCCTTGTCCATACTTCCTCTTACGGCTCTCAATCTGCTGCGGCTTTCCTTTAATCATAAGGGCCTTATCTACCAACTCCTAGTAGTTGTTGAAAGTTGCCACCATCAACTGCATGCTCATCTCATCGTTCAGCCCTTCCATGAACTTCTCCTGCTTCGCGGCATCTGTGGCCACATCATCAGGGGCATAGCGTGATAACTTGCTAAAATCATCCACTTACTGAGCCACAGTATGGTTCCCCTGGCGTAAGTTGTGAAACTCACGCTTCTTCATCTGCATGGCTCCAGTTGAGACATGGGCCGTGTGAAAAGCTTGCTGAAACTGGTCCCAAGTGACATTGGCTATAGGAAAAGTAGCCATGTAATTCTCCCACCATGCGGTTCTTTGGTCCATCCAATTGATGTGCGGCAAAGCGCGCCTTCTCAGCATCCGTGCATCCTGCGGATGTTAACTCCCTTCCAATACGGCGTAGCCAATCATCAGCAACTATTGGCTCGGTGCTGCTGGAAAACACCGGCGGCTGTAACCTCAGAAAACGGGCTAAATTGTCCACTGGCGGCGGGTTGTTGTTGTTATTGTTGCCCTGGTTCTGAACTAGCAATTGCATCAAGGCATTCTGCTGCTGGATCAACTGGGTGAGCTCCGGTGGGAAAAAAATCGGTGTCACGTCTCGGAGGCATCTGATGGGTTTAGAGGGAAGAGATTGGAATAGAAAGAGGTCTAATGAGAGAACAGTACCCATATGCATATGAGGCAAACACAATCATTTCAATCAATCAATCAAGCAAGGGCATACGAACGGTCTAGAACTATCGCAAAAGTGCTCAACTACTACCAGTTACATGGGGGAATACTACTACTATATGGTGGTCATCTAGAAATTTTGATCGATGGAAGTCTCCATGATGTCTGCTCCAGCTTCGTCTTCGTAGTCATTATCACTTGGATCGGAATCGGTGTCGTCGATGATGATGTAGTTGTCCGGGCAAGTGGGATCTTCCTCCTCTTCTTCGGGTGCTGATCCTCCCATGAATACTCCGATCTTCTTAACTAGGTCGTCGTTCTTCTCTAGTAGTGTCTTCATTTCTTCCTCGTATCCATCGTGGGTAAACTTGAGTTCTTCCTCCTGCTCGATGATCCTGGTCTTCGCCTTCTTCAACTCCATCATATCTGCGCACATCTAGTTTTCCTGGCGTCGAATGTGTTGGTTTAACTCCTGGATAAAACTGCAATGGATCTATCCTTCTTGGTGTTGATTACTTCCCATTGCTCGTCTCGGCGCCCATATATTTGATAGATGGTGTCTTTAAGCTCCCTGTTGTAGACTTCTCCAACGTGTCCCGTGGTAATGTGAGCTGCCATGCTCTTGCCTAGACTCGAGGTGGGTGCTTCGAAAGAAAACTCTATGGGCTTAGAAGTTGGCGACAACGTCCTTCCTGGAACTTGTGCTTGAATCATCCAGCGCTCCTCTTCTGGTAGAGTGGCGTTGTATGTCCCGGTGAAGCTTGGTATTCCAATGTTTAAGTACCTAGTGACTTCCTTCATGTGGCGTCCAAAAGGTGTGTCTTCATCGTGTTGGGCAAACTTTTTCTTCATCTCCGTCATCCTAAAGAGTGGAAAAAATGGAGAGGAGTCAGAAATGAGTAGCGAAGAGTGAACTATGGTTTATCTTAATGGTTGTGTCCTACACTCAACGTGTGCTCTGATACCATCTTGTAGCGACCCGACCTCAGATGGTCAAGTCTCTGTGTTTCAGTGTCATCCCTGGATCGGTAATGCTGACACACAAAGATCGAAGGATTTATAACAGAGTAGCAATCACACACTTATTACATCGAATGTCTCAAAAGAGAACTTATTACAATAATATGGCTTAAGGCCATCTAATGCGATAACAGCGGAAGGCTTGGAAGATAAAGTCAGTCCATCAACTCGAACGGCATGGCTGAGCTGCACGGCAACGACCTATCAAACCTTACTCCTCGTCTGAAAAGTCTGCAACATAATACGTTGCAGCCCGAGAACGGTCAAGACATGGAATATGCCGGCAATATAACACAAGAGAGAAGGAATAGAATAATGCTATCACTACATGCATATTTGGCTGGTGGAAAGCTCTATGGTTATAATTTTGCGAAAAGCCAATTTTTCCCTACAACAAAGGAATAAATTTTAATTTAACTATCATGGTGGTTGAAACATCATTGAGAATGGTTGACAGCATTCTCAATCCCAATTAAAGTAGTTAACATCGCAACAATATTAATTTAAGAGTGATGAGATACATGTGAATACTCAAGTACTAGATACTCAAAATTGTCCATAACCGGGGACACGACTAACCATGATTAGATTGTACACTCTGAAGAGGTTTGTGCACTTTTCCCCACAAGACTCGATCGCCTCCGTTGATTTCTCGCACTACACGGTGTTTGAGAAACGGATGACCGAGACATAGTCTTTCGTAAACATTAACTCTCTACTCCGGGTAGACCATACCAAACCTACAAAACCCACTACATTGATCTACCTCTTCAAGAGCTTCACGTAATTTACTCAACTATGCTAGAGCCCATAGTAGCTTGTGGCTGCACACGGAAGTTTCTAGCATGAATAATCTCAGTTCCTTTGAGCACTGGTGGCGGTCCATAGGAAGATCACACGGGTACCCCGGGATTTCCAAAAAATAAAACAGACAACACTGGGTTCCCCAGGTGCCTCAATCCACCCAGATGTGTATTAAAGTTGCTACCTTAAAGTAAACCATTAATTAATAATCTCACATCTGTCATGGATGCACTCAAACCCAATCCACGTCTACTAGCATAGCATGGCAATAATAACAACACGTAGAAGTAACTCCCAAAGGTTTGATAGTAACAGGCAAAAGGTTCTACCTCAACTACTACTTCCAACCCACAAATTAATGATACCCTAATCATGCAATGTTTGAGGATGAAGCTAATGCATAAAAACTGGGTATGAAAAGAGTATGATCAATGTGTTACTTGCCTTGCTGACGATCCGTGAATCCTAGAGACTCGTAGTAACACGCTTCACACTCCGGGAATTCTATCGCAAGCAAACAATAACATACATAAGCAACAAGCAAAGATGCTATGTGGAATATTTGGAAGATTAGGAATGACAGAGCTTTCAGGAACATCCAGCCATCTTTCAGGGCATGGAGAAGTGGCTTCATTCATGATCTTACTCTGCTCTCTCACGGAATTAAACGAAAATATAGAGAGGCCCTTCTTAAGTGGATTGATTTTCTACCTCCTTGAGGAGAGATACTCCTCTTTAACATTGTACATATTAGTTATCGTACACCCCTTCTTTGTATAGCCTTCTTTAGAGTATTCTTTCTTTTTGTTTTCCTCACCTTGAGGATATCCTGTATGGTTTCTGTCTATTATTAATAAAATGTTGTGGGGCTCAAGCCCTGCAGTCTTCATGGTAAAAAAAACAAGCAAAGATGCACAGGTAAAACTCAACTAAAAGAGGTTGACCAGAAAGTTCAACTTAAGAACTCTGGTTTGCAAAAAGAATCAAACCAAACGAAGCAACAAAACACAAACGGCAAAAGAAATAAGATCTGTTTACTAATCTGAACTAGGGTCAAATTTTACAGAGGCAAAAACTTGTTTGAGTTCATTATTCGGAAAGAGGGTTTCGAGACGAAACTCTAGACGCTTGAATCGCCTGATTCCGATAAACGAGCGAAAAGTTATACTAGATCGAACATCGGATCAGAAATCGCGATCAGAAAAATCGCGGAATAAATCCGAGAAAAGAAAAGCGACGAACAGCTTAACGAACGAACGTTCGTTATCTGAATCTAAACGAAGAACACGTTCGTTAAAACGAACGAACGAGCGAACGCTCTCTAAATAAATAAACCGATCTAGAGAAAAAAATAAAATGAACCCTAGGGTTTTAAAAATACCAAAACGGTTTTCTTCGGAAACCCGAGCGGCGGGGCGGCTACCTCGCTCGGGACCGGCCGGGCTCGGGGGGCGGCGGCTCGGGCTCGGCTCCCGAGTGAGGCGGCGGAGGCGGCGGCGGCGGCTACTGGCGGCGGCAGCTCAGGCGGGTCGGGCGGCGGCTCGGGCTCGGCTCGGCGGCCGAGGCAGCGGTGGCGGCGGTGATGGCTAGAGGGGTGCTATTTAAAGGGGCGGTCCGGTGCCTTGGGAAGGGCAGGCGGCGGAGTCCGAGCCGGACTCATGCAAGGGGCGCGCGGAGGAAGGCGGCGGCGGCGGCTTGGTCCGGCCGGCCTAGCTGGGCTTCGCCTGGGCCGTGCACATGAGTTTTTTTAAATAGTTCCAAGCGATGTAAAAATTCCTACAAAATAAAATAAAAAATCTAAAAATTCCAAAACAAATTTTCACCGTCTGAATGAAATATTTAGAACGAGTTGAACATTTTCTTGGCCCTAAAATGCAATTTTCAAAAACGTGCAAATTTTTCTAATGCAAATAAAATTCAAAATAAACTCAAATAAAATCCAAATAATGATTTTAACATTTTTCCTCCAATATTTCAATTATTTTGGAGAAGTCATATTATCTCCTCTCATATATTTTAATATGAAATATTTTTCCGGAGAGAAAAATAATTAAAATAAAAAATCCTCGTTCTCAGTATTTGATAGAAATCAAAATATGAAAACCGGAAAATCCCCAACTCTCTCCGAGGGTCCTTGAGTTGCTTAGGATTTCGAGGATTGCGGAACGAAGATGCAATAAAATATGATATGCATGCAACATTCCAAATTGAAAATTTGGGATGTTACAAGTATTCGAGGGAACACTAGAGAAGCAAAGTGCTCATTGGGATGATTTCGTGAAATTCAAGGATTGAGAATTAGCTAAGGAACGGTGGAGAATAAACAAGGCCAATGCCTAAAAAGGATAAGTTCCATAAAATTTGGGGCCAGGTGGCTACGCGGTGGCAATGCCTAAGTGGGATAAGTCTGAGAAAGAGATGGAGGATGCAAGTGTCACTCCGGTTACTAGGAGCTGGCCCCCCGGGTGCAGGACTTGGTTCTATGCGCATGGGGGGGTTCACTACGGGAAACAGCTAATTTGCCGTCAGGGGCCGTCTTTGCCGTCAGTTTTTTCTCGGGCAGACGGCAAAGAAGGGATTTGCCGTCATCAACAGACGGCAAAAAAAAGATAACGGCAAAATATACTTTGCCGTCTGCATTTTATTATTACATACGACGAACAACATACTTTACTGTCTACAAATAGAAATACAGACGGCAAAATATTTGTCGTCTGGATTTTTATTTCCAGACGGCAAAATATGATCTTTGCCGTCTATAATAAAAACGCAGACGCAAGAAAGCATATACTTTACCGCTCTGTAGCTAAAAACGCAGACGGCAAAGAACAAGCACACCACGCGGATCGATCCCACGGATCGATGACGTGGCGGCCCCTCCAATGCACGCAGCCCCACCTTCGTGACACACCACGCATGCAGCCCCACCCATCCTGACACACTACGCATGCAACCCCACCACCCACCCAGTCACTAATTAACACACCCCACCCCATCCACTCACCCACGCACACCACACACCCACGCACCGACGCACTCACGCACACCACACCCACGCACCGACGCACTCACGCACACCACACACCACACACCACACGCATCCACACCCGGCGCGGGTGGCGACCGGCGAGCATGGCGGCCATGCAGCCATGCGGCAAGCAGGGCTTGCACGCGGGCTGCGACCCTGGCGGACGCTCGGGCGGCCAGTCTGGCGGGCGGCTAGCATGGTGGCTGCGCGAGCAGCGCGGAAGCGCGGGCGGCAAGCATGGTGGCCGGCGAGCACGGCGCGCGGCGGCTGCTCCCTCCACCGTCGACTACTCAGCGCGGGCGCACGGCGGCTCTCCCCTCAGGCATCGGCTATCCGACGCAGCGCGTCGATGGCACGGCGACGGCCACTGCGGAGGAGCTCCTCCCTTCGGCGTCAGCCTCCCGACGCTGCACTGGCGCGCGGCGGTGCCTCTCTCTTTCTCCGGGAACCAGCGAGCACGGCCGAGCGGCGATGCGGAGACAAGGGCCGGGCGAGCGGCGCGGGGGAGCGCGGCTGTGTGGTGGCGCGAGGAGTAGGGTCGAGGTAGCGGCACGGCGAGCAGGGCAGGCTGGCGGAAGTGGAGTCCTGTTGTTTTGTCTCCGGTGAGAAGGACTGCCGGCGGTGAAGTAGCTGTTGCGGCGGTGGAGAAGGACTTGATGGCTTTTCAGTTTTCCTTTCTAGGGTCCTTTGTGTAAATTTTCAGAACAACTCTGTAATTTTTATACAACTCCAGAATGTAAGGCAGCAAACTTTCATGTCTTGTAGATATTCATGTGTCCGGCCATGCCATTCCCCTTTCTCGGTGAGCCGAACCTTCAAGCGAGATGCTCTGCATCGATGTCATTTAAAAAAAAAGTTGAAAGACAATCTTTGCCGTCTGTAGTTTAGTCCGAATGACGGCAAAGAACATTTTTGGCTGACGGCAAAGACCGCGTGCTTTGCCGTCTGTCATTTTTGCGGTTGACGGCAAATTTGCAGTTGGCTGAAGGCAAAATCTTTGCCATCTGCCCGATAAAAAGCAGACGGCAAAGTATTCTTTGCCGATTAATCTTTGCCGTCTACTTCCTGACGGCAAACTCTTTGCCGTCTGGATTTACGTCTTTGCCGTCTGTTATCCACAGACGGCAAACTAGCAGTTTCCTGTAGTGGTTGGACCCGAAGACATGCAAAGTTTCAAAGAAGGCATGTCTGAATGGAGCCGAAGATAACCTACTTGTTGCAATAGAAGAGGCTCGATCGGGGGTGTTCCAGCCCAACAGGGAGAACGACGAGCTTAAGCGTGCCCTGGGAAATCCTGAACACCCGGGAAGAACATGAGGCAAGGGCGCTATTCCGTGGTATGAGGGGTTTTCGGACAGGAACGCTGACTACAGAACCCGTGCGAGAAAGAAGATTGCGGAGGAGAAGAAGAGGAAGATGGAGGAGGAGCAGAGGAAGCTGGACTATGAACGCCTTCAAGGCCTAGAATCAGCGCCGCGCGACTTGGCAGTCAAATTCCAGCGGCAGCAGGAGCAGATCGACTCACTTAGCCAGCAGAGGGCGTCTCAGCAGCTGCAGCAGCTAGCGGATGATCCAGCATTGGTTAGCACCATCCCATCCATGCCGAGAAGCAGCGTGGGTTCCGCCCCGTGCGATGCAATGCTGGATAGATACCCCATGGATGACATCATAGAGAACACTAACTGTGAGCTACACTCCAAAATGAAGAACATATCCATGAAGGTGGCGGACGGCGTTGCTTTTACAATTACCCCCGAAGCAACCTTCCATTGCACCCCGATTCCAGAGGGCTATGCTCGTGTCTTGGTTGATGATGTGGTGGACCCATATTCGGGGCTACATCTTGACATTCATGGAGGTGAAGACGAGCACACACTGGGAGAGGCCATACATCATATCATCCTATGAAGAAAGGATTGCATCATCTTTCGAAGTCCACCAACACCGCGTCGTCTGCGGACTCCTCCTCGAAGTCCTCCACCGAGTCAGCAGACTCCCGCTCCTCCAAGTCCACGAACGCGTGAGCCGACTCCTCCTCGAAGTCCGCCACCACCTCCAAGTCCCCGAATGCGTGAGTGATATGTCTCCAACGTATCTATAATTTTTTATTGCTCCAAGCTGCTTTATCTATTGTTTTTGACTATAATGGGCTTTATTTTCCACTTTTATAATACTTTTGTGACTAACCTATTAACCGGAGGCCCAGCCCAGAATTGTTGTTTTTTGCCTTTTTCAGTTTTTCAAGAAATGTAATATCAAACGGAGTCCAAATGGAATGAAACCTTCGTAAACGTGATTTTCTCACCGAACGTGATCCAGAGACTTGGACCCTACACCAAGGAACATCGAGGCGGTCACGAGGGTGGGGTGCCCCCTATGGCGCCCCCGCCTCGTGGGCCCCGATGCTCCACCGACGCATTCTTCCTCCTATATATACCTACGCACCCCAAACGATCGTAACAGAGCAAAACCTAATTCCACCGCCGCAACTTCCTCAGATCCACGAGATCCCATCTTGGGGCCTGTTCCGAGTTCACGGAGGGGGCATCCACCACGGAGGGCTTCTACATCAACACCATAGCCTCTCCGATGAAGTGTGAGTAGTTTACTTCAGACCTTCGGGTCCATAGCTAGTAGCTAGATGGCTTCTTCTTTCTATTTGGATCTCAATACAATGTTCTCCCCCTCTCTCGTGGACATCTATTCGATGTAATCTTCTTTTTGCGGTGTGTTTGTTGAGACCGATGAATTGTGGGTTTATTATCCAGCTTATCTATGAATAATATTTGAATCTTCTCTGAATTCTTTTATGTATGATTGAGTTATCTTTGCAAGTCTCTTCGAATTATCCTTTGGTTTGGCCAACTAGATTGGTAGTTCTTGCAATGAGAGAAGTGCATGGCTTTGGGTTAGATCTTGCGGTGTCCTTACCCAAAGGATGTAAAGGGTTGCAAGGCACATATTGTATTGTTGCCATCGAGGATAACAAGATGGGGTATTTATCATATTGCATGAATTTATTCCTCTACATCATGTCATCTTGCTTAAGGCGTTACTCTGTGTTTAACTTAATACTCTATATGCATGCTGGATAGCGGTCTATGAGTGGAGTAATAGTAGTAGATGTAGAATCGTTTTGGTCTACTTGTCTCGGACGTGATGCCTATATACATTATCATACCTAGATATACTCATAACTATGCTCAATTCTGTCAATTGCTCAATAGTAATTATGCTCTTGAGAGAAGCCACTACTGAAACCTATGGCCCCCGGGTCTATTCTCATCATATCAATCTCCATCACTTTTATACTTGCTTTGTCTTTACTTTGCCTTTACTTTTCACTTTGCATCTTTATACCAAAAATACCAAAAATATTATCTCTATCAGATCTCACTCTCAGACTGTGAAGGGATTGATAACCCCTAATCGCGTTGGTTGCGAGTAGCTATCGTTTTGTGCAGGTACGAGGGACTTGTGCATGGCCTCGTACTGGATTGATACCTTGGTTCTCAAAAACTGAGGGAAATACTTATGCTATTGTGCTGCATCATCCTCTCCTCTTTGGGGAAAACCAACGCAAGCTCAAGACGTAGCAAGAAGGATTTCTGGCGCCGTTGCCGGGGAGTCTACACAAAACTCAACATACCAAGTACCCATCACAATCCCTATCTCTCGCATTACATTATTTGCCATTTGCCTCTCGTCTTCCTCTCCCCCACTTCACCCTTGCCGTTTTATTCGCCCTCTCTTTTCCAATCTCCTCCTCTTTTTCCTGTTGCCTTTTCCTCGTCTGTTTGTCTGCTCGTGTGTTGGATTTCTTGTTTGTCGCAATGGCTCAAGATGCTACCAAATTTTGTGACTTCACCAATACCAATAATAATGATTTCCTTAGCACTCCGATTGCTCCTCTTGCCAATACTGAATCTTGTGAAATCAATACTTCTTTGTGGAATCTTGTTATGAAAGATCAATTCGCCGGCCTTCCTAGTGAAGATGCGGCTACTCATCTGAATAGCTTCGTTGATTTATGTGATATGCAAAAGAAAAAAGATGTCGATAATGATGTCGTTAAATTGAAGCTATTTCCTTTTTCACATAGAGATCGTGCTAAAGCGTGGTTTCATCTTTGCCTAAAAATAGTATTGATTCTTGGAACAAGTGCAAAGATGCTTTTATCTCTAAGTATTTTCCTCCCGCTAAGATTATCTCTCTTAGAAACGATATTATGAATTTTAAGCAACTTGATCATGAACATGTTGCACGAGCTTGGGAGAGAATGAAATTAATGATACGTAATTGTCCTACTCATGGTTTGAACTTGTGGATGATTATACAAAAATTTTATGCCGGATTGAATTTTGCTTCTCGAAATCTTTTGGATTCGGCATGGAGGCACTTTTATGGAAATCACTCTAGGGGATGCTACTAAACTCCTAGATAATATTATGGTTAATTATTCTCAATGGCATACTGAAAGATCTACTAATAAAAAAGGGTGTTTCTTCTGATCCTAATGATATGCCTTTGTCTACTTTGATTGAGAATAATAATGAATCCATGGATGTGAATTTTGTTGGTAGGAATAATTTTGGTAACAACGCGTATAGAGGGAATTTTAATCCTAGGCCTTATCCTACTAATCCTTCTAATAATTATGGAAATTCCTACAACAACTCTTATGGAAATTTTAATAAGATGCCCTCTGAATTTGAGAATAGTGTTAAAGAGTTTATGAATTCACAAAACAATTTTAATGCTTTGCTTGAAGAGAATTTGCTTAAAGTTGATGATTTGGTTAGGAACGTTGATAGAATTTCTCTTGAGGTTGATTCTTTAAAGCTTAGATCTATTCCTCCTAAGCATGATATCAATGAGTCTCTCAAAGCTATGATAATTTCCATTGATGAGTGCAAAGAAAGAACCGCTAGGATGCGTGCTTCCAAAGATGCCTTTATTGAAGCGTGTTCTTCTAATTCCTATGAAAATTAAGATGAAGATCTAAAAGTTATTGATGCGTCCCCTATTAAATCTTTGTTTTGCAATATGAATCTTGATGAAACTGAATATGATCTTCCTTTACCTAGAAGGCGTTTTAAGAATTCGGAGTTTTTAGATCTTGATGATGAAATTGATGAAAGTGGGATCGAAAGCAATAAAAATCTAGATATTGCTAAACCCACTATATTGGATCTCAAGGAACTTAATTATGAAAATTGCTCTTTAATTGTTTGTTTTTCCTTGTTGCAATCCGTGCTAAATTCTCCTCATGCTTATAGTCAAAATAAGACCTTTACCGAACACATTGTTGATGCTTTGATGCAATCTTATGAAGAAAAACTTGAGTTGAAAGTTTCTATCCCAAGGAAACTCTATGATGAGTGGGAACCTACTATCAAAATTAAAATTAAAGATCATGAGTTTAATGCTTTGTGTGATTTGGGTGCTAGTGTCTCTACTATTCCCAAAACTTTGTGTGATTTGCTAGATTTCCGTGACTTTGATGATTGCTCTCTAAACATGCATCTTGCGGATTCCACTATCAAAAATCCTATGGGAAGAATTAATGATGTTCTTATTGTTGCAAATAGGAATTATGTGCCCGTAGATTTTATCGTTCTTGATTAAGATTGCAATCCTTCATGTCCTATTATTCTTGGTAGACCTTTCCTTAGAACGATTGGTGCAATTATTGATATGAAGGAAGGGCATATTAGATTCCAATTTCCATTAAAGAAAGGCATGGAACACTTCCCTAGAAAAAGAATAAAATTACCATATGAATCTATTATGAGAGCAAGTTATGGATTGCCTACCAAAGATGGCAATACCTAGATCTATCCTTGCTTTTATGCCTAGCTAAGGGCGTTAAACGATAGCGCTTGTTGGGAGGCAACCCAATTTTATTTTTAGTTTTTTGTTTTTGCTTCTGTTTAGGAATAAATAATCCATCTAGCCTCTGTTTAGATGTGGTTTTATCTTTTAATTAGTGTATGTGCCAAGTTAAACCTATTGGATCTTCTTGGATGATAGTTATTTGATATTGCTGTAATTTCCAGAAACTTTGCGCCAAAGTGTCTTAATTGTTAAAAAATCACCAGAACGTGATAAAATACTGATTCCAATTGCTGCTGATCAATAAACAAATTTTCCAGGTCGTCTAATTTTGATAGAACTAGTCATCAACCCGTGCTACTGCACGGGCTAGCAATTTTTGGAAATTTTAATATTCTACAAAGGAAGTTTATATAAGTATTGTTTTGCTTGAATCATGTAGAAAGAAAAGTACAACATATTTACAAATATATAAATGTCTTAAATATGAAAGTTTGTCTACATGCCTTACTTCTGAAATCAACGGATCTCTAATGCACACAATTTTGAATTTTTAAAAATATATTTTAGGATTTTTGTTACATGTGTTTGCGACATAGATTAGAACTTGTTGGACACTGGGATTTTTAATATTGTATGAAAACACTATTCATGTCTTATATAGGTTCATAAATATATATTTAAGTGTTATATACGTACATGCATGATTTAGATAGTAGACACATATACGCGCTGTGATTGTGTGCATGGTGATTTTTGGATAAGAAATAATAGGTCACATTCCTAGATGCATGTACGTACAATATACTTACCTAGTTCTGTCACGCATGCATGGGTAACTTCATCACTACGTTTATAGAAAAAAAATGTTCAGTGAGCTTACATTTACGTTTCCTGGTGTAACATGTAAGGACTCTTAGGCCGATGCCAACTCCTTTGTAAACGTTTGAAGGAACTACACATATATGGCTGCAGTTTTTTTTTTCTTTTCAACCGATGTTGGAAGTCCCAGGGTAGCACGTCTCCTGCAGATTTTTTTCTTTCTTCTCAACTGTAGAAGGAAGAGACCAACGGGCACACATCTGCTATTTCATCCAATGGCTAGAAACAAATTATATATTAATCGGACGGATGAAATTTCTTACTTTCTAAGATTAACGTGGTGTCTCGTATGGTGCTTCCAATTAGTAAATATAAGATTCTTTGAGTACCAGAAGTTTGCATTAGTTACAGATTACTACAGACTGTTCTGTTTTTGACAGATTCTGTTTTGCGTGTGTTGTTTGCTTATTTTGATGAATCTTTGGCTAGTAAAATAGTTTATGATCCATAGAGAAGTTGGAATACAGTAGGTTTAAAACCAATATAAATAAAGAGTGAGTTCATTACAGTACTTTAAATTGGTCTTTTGTTTTCATTCTCTAACGGAGCTCACGAGATTTCTATTGAGTTTTGTGTTGTGAAGTTTTCAAGTTTTGGGTGAATTCTTTTGATGGATTATGGAACAAGGAGTGGCAAGAGCCTAAGCTTTGGGATGCCCATGGCACCCCCAAGATAATCTAAGGACACCAAAATTCAAAGCTTGGGGATGCCCGGAAGGCATCCCCTCTTTAAATCCACTTCCATCGGTAATTTACTTGGATCTATATTTTATTCACCACATGATATGTGTTTTGCTTGGAGCGTCTTGTGTTATTTTATGCCTTTTGCTTGTTAGTTTACCACAATCATCCTTGCTGTACACACCTTTTGAGAGAGCCATACATGAATTGCAATTTGATAGAATACTCTATGCACTTAACTTATATCTTTTGAGCTTGATAGTTTTGCTCATAGTGCTTCACTTACATCTTTTTGAGCGTGATAATTTTTGCTCTAGTGCTTCACTTAGATCTTTAGAGCACGGTGGTGGATTTTTTTAAAGAAACTTGATCTCTCATGCTTCACTTAGATTATTTTGAGAGTTTTAATAGCATGTTAATTTTCTTAATGTTAATATACTTGGTATTCAAGATATGTGAAACTTTCTTTTGAGTGCGTTGAATACTAAGATAAGTTTGATGCTTGATAATTGTTTTGAGATATGAAGATGGTGATATTAGAGTCATGCTAGTTGAGTAGTTGTGAATTCAAAGAATACTTGTGTTGAAGTTTGTGATTCCGTAGCATGCACGTATGGTGAACCGTTATGTGATGAACTCGGAGCATGATTTATTTATTGATTGTCTTCCTTATGAGTGGCGGTCGGGGACGAACGATGGTCTTTTCCTACCAATCTACCCCCCTACGAGCATGCGCGTAATACTTTGCTTTCATAACTTCTAGATTTTTGCAATAAGTATATGAGTTCATTATGACTAATGTTGAGTCCATGGATTATACACACTTTTTCCCATCCTTTCACCATTGCTAGCCTCTCTAATACCGCGCACCTTTCGCCGGTAACATACACCCACCATATACCTTCCTCAAAACAGCCACCATACCTACCTATCATGGCATTTCCATAGCCATTCTGAGATATATTGCCATGCAACTTTCCACCATTCTGTTTATTATGACACGCTCCATCATTGTCATATGGCTAGCATGATCATGTAGTTGACATCGTATTTGTGGCAAAGCCACCGTTCATAATTGCTTCATACATGTCACTCATGTTTCATTGCATATCCCGGTACACCGCCGGAGGCATTCATATAGAGTCATATTTTGTTCTAAGTATCGAGTTGTAATTGTTGAGTTGTAAGAAAAATAAAAGTGTGATGATCATCATTATTAGAGCATTGTCCCAAGTGAGGAAAGGATGATGGAGACCATGATTCCCCAACAAGTCAGGATAAGACTCCAGACTAAAAAAAAGAGGCCATATAAAAAAAGAGAAAAGGCCCAAATAAAAAATTGAGAGAAAAAGAGAGAAGGGAAAATGTTATTATCCTTTTACCACACTTGTGCTTCAAAGTAGCACCATGATCTTCATGATAGAGAGTCTCTCATTTTGTCAATTTCATATACTAGTGGGAATTTTTCATTATAGAACTTGGCTTGTATATTCCAATGATGGGCTTCCTCAAATGCCCTAGGTCTTCTGAGCAAGCGAGTTCGTGCACACCCACTTAGTTTCTTTTGTTGAGCTTTCATATATTTATAGCTCTAGTGCATCCGTTGCATGGCAATCCCTACTCACTCACATTTATATCTATTGATGGGCATCTCCATAGCCCGTTGATATGCCTAGTTGATGTGAGACTATCTTCCCTCTTTTTGTCTTCTCCACAACCACCATTCTATTCCACATATAGTGCTATATCCATGGCTCACGCTCGTGTATTGCGTGAAGATTGAAAAAGTTTTGAAAATGTTAAAGCATGAAACAATTGCTTGGCTTGTCATCGGGGTTGTGCATGATTTAAATACTTTATGTGGGGAAGATGGAGCATAGCCAGACTATATGATTTTGTAGGGATAACTTTCTTTGGCCATGTTATTTTGAGAAGACATAATTGCTTAGTTCATATGCTTGAAGTATTATTATTTTTATGTCAATATAAATTTTTGTCTTGAATCTTTCGGATATGAATATTCATACCATGATTAAGAAGATTTACATTGAAATTATGCCAAAGTATCACTCCGCATCAAAAATTCTCTTTTTATCATTTACCTACTCGTGGACGAGCAGGAATTAAGCTTAGATGCCCGATACGTCTCCAACGTATCTATAATTTTTGATTTCTCCATGCTACTTTATCTATTGTTTTGGACTATAATGGGCTTTATTTTCCACTTTTATATTACTTTTGGGACTAACCTATTAACCGGAGGCCCAGCCCAGAATTGTTGTTTTTTTCTGCCTTTTTCAGTGTTTCGAAGAAACAGAATATCAAACGGAGTCCAAACGGAGTGAAACCTTCGGAAACGTGATTTTCTCACGGAACGTGATCAAGGAGACTTGGGCCCTACACCAAGGAACATCGGAGGCGGTCACGAGGGTGGGGCGCCCCTCTGGCGCCCCTGCCTTGTGGGCCCCCAGATGCTCCACCGACGTACTCCTTCCTCATATATATACCTACGTACCCCCAAACAATCAGAACATGAGCCAAAAACCTAATTCCACCGCCGCAATTTCCTGTATCCATGAGATCCCATATTGGAGCCTGTTCCGGAGCTCTGCCGGAGGGGGCATCCACAATGGAGGGCTTCTACATCAACACCATAGCCTCTCCGATGAAGTGTGAGTAGTTTACTTCAGACCTTCGGGTCCATAGCTAGTAGCTAGATGGCTTCTTCTCTCTTTTTGGATCTCAATACGTTGTTCTCCCCCTCTCTCGTGGAGATCTATTCGATGTAATCATCTTTTTGCGGTGTGTTTGTTGAGACCGATGAATTGTGGGTTTATGATCCAGCTTATCTATGAATAATATTTGAATCTTCTCTGAATTATTTTATGTATGATTGAGTTATCTTTGCAAGTCTCTTCGAAATATCCGTTTGGTTTGGCCAACTAGATTGGTAGTTCTTGCAATGGGAGAAGTGCATGGCTTTGGGTTCAATCTTGCGGTGTCCATACCCAGTGACAGAAAGGGTTGCAAGGCACGTATTGTATTGTTGCCATCGAGGATAACAAGATGGGGTATTTATCATATTGCATGAATTTATTCCTCTACATCATGTCATCTTGCTTAAGGCGTTACTCTGTTTTTAACTTAATACTCTATATGCATGCTGGATAGCG
Source organism: Aegilops bicornis (assembly GCA_021605145.1). NCBI lineage: Eukaryota > Viridiplantae > Streptophyta > Magnoliopsida > Poales > Poaceae > Aegilops > Aegilops bicornis. The sequence continues at coordinate 4,951,368 of CM038671.1, read as the reverse complement.
GTCGATGAGTGGAGTAATAGTAGTAGATGCAGAATCGTTTCGGTCTACTTGTCTCGGACGTGATGCCTATATACATTATCATACCTAGATATACTCATAACTATGCTCAATTCTGTCAATTGCTCAACAGTAATTTGTTCACCCACCGTAGAATATTTATGCTCTTGAGAGAAGCCACTACTGAAACCTATGGCCCCCGGTCTATTCTCATCATATCAATCTCCATCACTTTTATAATTGCTTTGTCTTTACTTTGCCTTTACTTTTTACTTTGCATCTTTATACCAAAAATATTATCTCTATCAGATCTCACTCTCATAAGTGACCGTGAAGGGATCGACAACCCCTAATCGCGTTGGTTGCGAGTATCTATCATTTTGTGCAGGTACGAGGGACTTGTGTGTGGCCTCCTACTGGATTGATACCTTGGTTCTCAAAAACTGAGGGAAATACTTACGCTACTGTGTTGCATCATCCTCTCCTCTTCGGGGAAAACCAACGCAATCTCAAGACGTAGCAGTGAGCTGACTCCTCCGGTTTCAAGTCCGGCACAACGTCAGGCCACTTCTCCGGTTTCATCTCCGGCACCGTGTCAGGCCACACTTCCTGCTTCAAGTCCGGCACAACGTCAGGCCACTCCTCCTGCTCCAACTCAGCCACGTCAGCCGTCTCCTCCGCCTCAGCAATCACGGAAGAGAGCCGCCACAGCTATGGTGCGTAGCGGTACAAGTCGAGGTAGTACGGGAGGTACAGGCGGAGGCAAGCGATTTCAATATGGTCCAAGCCTCGCGCCTCTTCCGCACAGGCCTTATATGTTCATATGTGCATTGTTAGAAAAAAAATTTGTGTATGTATGATATATGCAAAAGTTACATTTAAGAAAAAAAGAAAACGTATATATGTTCATATTCAAATGTTAGAATTTTTTATGTTCATAGAATTTTTTTGGTGATATTGTAGAATATGAACATTTTGAATATGGATGGATGAACATTATGTCCATGTATGTACGTATGGATTCAGATGTCGATGTCGATCTGCCCCACTCCCCGATAACTTCGACACGAGGGGGACGTCGGACATGCATGAGGAGGGAGAGATAGATGTTAATAGAAAGTTTTCTCTCGAAACGTTACTAAGTTAAAATGTTACTATGTTACTAAGTTTTCTCTCGAAACGTTACTAAGTTACTAAGTTAAAATGATGTTAATAGAAAGTTCTCTCTCGAAACGTTACTAAGTTACTAAGTTAAAATGATGTTAATAGAAAGTTCTCTCTCGAAACGTTACTAAGTTACTAAGTTAAAATGATGTTAATAGAAAGTTCTCTCTCGAAATGTTACTAAGTTACTAAGTTACTAAGTTAAGTTCATATATTCGAAACATATCAAGTGTGGTATTTTCTCTCGAAATGTATCCCCAATAACTTCGACATGAGGGGGGACGTCAATCAACCCCCTCTCGCCCGACTAAACTCTTGAGTCCACCCAAACCGGGAGTGAGATGTGATAGGTAGTATTTTTTGTTCATAGAAAACTCAGGGAGAACTAAACACACCCGGCACTATGACGTAGCACACCTAAGCTCCACGAAAACACCCCCGCTCCCCCTCCCCACAGGAAGGGGAACGACGCATAGCGTCACCGCTGTTGAGTCCACGCGGACAAAGATCTTCATCCGCTGAGTGTTTCATGCATGCGTGCTGTGCTGAAATGGTTGCCATGATCGAGGGCTCTCGAACGGCGCGCACGATTGCGAAGGCAAGGAGCCGAAAGAGTATATGGGGCCCAGCCGGGGATGAGAGGAAGGAAGGGGAGGGCATGCTCTGGGACACGGTGGCTCATCCAGGGACTGCCGACGCAACAACGAGCAAGGGTAACAACGATGGCTGCGTTTCTCGGTCCTCTTGGTTGGCTCGGTTAAACACCTGATCGCACCAACGTTTTCTCGGGCCTGATTTGTGGCAAATAATATTTGGCGCTGCAGGCGCCAGTTATAGGCAATTTTACTAACAGAGCGTTTCTCGGTCCACTTGGTTGGCTCGGTCAAAGACCGGATCACACCGACATTTTCTCGGGCCTGATTTGTGGCAAATAATATTTGGCGCTGCAGGCGCCAGTTATTGGCAATTTTACTAACCGGCGCCTGCAGCGCCCCGCGCTGGGCCAGCCCATTACTGTGAATGTTAGTTTGCATTAAAAGAAACTACCTCGCTACAAAGAGAACCAGCGACCTCTCATATCAAACTACATTCGTACAACCAACGCGCTACAAAGCGGAATCTGTTGAGCTTCAATTTGTTTTCTATTTTTCTATTTTTCTTCATCCAGGATTCCTCGCTCATCGATTTTATGGTTTTTATTTTCGTAAATGCGTGGACTTTTTCCAAATCGATGACTTTTTCCAAATTGATGAATTTTTTAAAATTTGATGATATTTTGTTTTCAAAATAAATGAACTCTTTTTAGCGAGCTATTTTTCACAATTGATGAACTTTTTTCAAAATCAGTGAACTCTTTTATAATAGATGAACTTTTCTTATCAAATTTGATTATCTTTTTTCAGAAATGACGAACTTTTCTAATTCATGAACTTTTTTCTAAACTTGATAAACTTTGTTTCATAAAAAAATATAATGTAAGTGGAGACTCGACTAGGTTGTGCTTTGAAAACTCCATGCCTATGGAGGAAGGAGCTCATCAACCTTCCGAACTGGACGCCTCTGCCTCCTCCTCCTCCTCCGGCGACTCAGGGCACTCCGCCTCCTCCTCCACCTGCTCCTCCGGCGAGTGATCAGGGCACTCCGCCTCCTTCTCCGGCACGTGGCGGCACTCTGCCTCCTCCTCCGCCAGCTCCTCCGGCGAGTGATCATGGATCTCCGCCTCCTTCTCTAGCGCGTGGCGGCACTCCGCCTCCTTCTCCGCCTGCGCCGGCGCGCCCGACCAGCCAGCCTCCTCCTTCTCCGCCTCGTCAGCAAGGGCGGAAGAGACCCGCCGCTGCTCCGGCTGCTCCGGCACGTCGCAGTCCTTCTCCTTTGCCTCATAAGCAGCTTAAGAAGAAAGTGGCAGCAGCTCGGCCTGCTCTGGCGTCTAGCAGTACAGGCGGGAGGCAATACAGATTCAGTCCATCTCTTAAGACTCCAGAGAAGTTACCATACGAGAGGACCGAGAAGAAAAACAAGGAGATCTGTAAAGCCCAAGTGATGGACTACTCACAACACAAAGAGTTGAGAGACATCCACCTCCGGAGGAGAAGATAGATCCGGTGAAAGCGAAGCGCACTTTGGATGCCCTGTATCGACTACCATCATCGCCGCCGCAAACCAACTATGAGCGCATTACTGAAAAGACGTATAAGGAAGCGAAGCGGCCGGGAAGTACTTGCAATGACTAAAGGTTACAAGAACGAAGAACTGGGAAAAAAATTCCTAAGCTCGGCGAACAAGCGAACCAATCTTGCCCCCCGCTCAAGGTGTCTAGCGATATTGTCGCTAATCATCCGGGGGTTTTGCCCGGTACCAATCCTGGAGATTACGACGATGCACATTTTGATATAATGGAGTTGGACGAATTCAAATCTGATGCGGGAAGCCTCTTGTCAAAGATGGAACTACTCTAAGAACGATGATACGATGATTCCATGATTGGTACATGGAAACCTGCAGAAAGGCGCAGTCAGCTGGGAGTAAAATCGATACTTTGACACTGAAAGTTAAAGAGGATGTACATGACCTCGTTGGATTGAGTTGTCTGTTCCATTTGAGTTCTTCTAGTTTTTAAATCTAAAGTCCCTCGATAAATTATCTGTCACTTGCTACTGTCTGTAAGTACTACTTCTATCATTAAGTCTCTATATATAACTCAGCTCTTTCATTGCATGTATATATAATTATCCTCACTATATTATGCAGTGAAGATCGTCGAATGCAGAAGAGCTGAAATGTATGATATTGGGTTCATAAACACAAATCTCATAGATCAATTTACGGTTAAATTTAATGCCGAAGAAACGGAGCAGAAGTTGCTACGATGGTTGCTAATAAATCAAAACAAATATACAATACTCTTTCCTTACAACTTCAGATGAGTGTTACTGTCTTGTGCATATTCGATTTCCCTTAATTATTACTCGAGGTTATAGTAATTAATGTAACTGATGAGTTATATGCATGCATGCGCAGTTTTCATTATATTCTCCTAGAGATTAAGCTTGGGAAGGGACTAGTAAGCGTCTTAGACTCGAGATGAAAAGATCCCAAGGAATATGCGGACATGTCTAAAATGCTCGAGAAGTAAGTTGAATCAATCATTATTGCACCATATCAGCAACTTTGTTCATTTCATGATATCAAGTAATTGTTTTATTTGTCTCCCAGTGCTTGGAAAGTATTCACCGCACAAGTTTCGGGACTGCCGCGGGATCTACGATGGAAATTCCCGAAAGTGAGTACTACTAGCTAGCTAGTTCCGCGCATCTCCCGTTGATTCTAGCTGCTTTCATCAATGCCATTTATAATGCTTCATTATCAGTTTTATTGACCTCTATTTCTCATAAAGTGCTTGTGGCAGGAAGCCGGGAACAATTACTGTGGATACTACGTCTGCGAGTTCATCTACAACGCGACGGCCAATAATAGGCGGGGCTCCTCTAAAAGACAATATGTAGTGCATATGCAAAAATATTCACAAGTTTATTTTATTACCATCATTTTTGTTGAGTTTCATTCATATATATGTATTGACCCCCTTATTCAAATTAGATGTGGGAGAAGCGGAATGAACTCCTACCGCAAGATCGCATGCGAGCAATTCAATAGGAATTGGCTGGATTCTTTCTTGACCACGTCATCAATAAAGCCGGAGAATACCACCATGCATGTGGAAGTTGAGTTCGTATGTTAGGGTATTGTATAAGAGATCTTACACATTGTATATATATATGTAGCCAGTACCGTCGGTAAGATATACGAAAACTTGTTGTTCGACCGATCTCTCGGAGAGAAGGAGAGGTCGATCACTTCTCTCTGTATATGTTCATGAAGATCTTCTATACTTAATAGTTCCCTTCATTTGTTTACTAGCTAGCTAGCGTGTCAAGTCCTCTTTATACGTAGCGTCGACCAAGCACGGAGACAAGAGAGGACACGTCTCTCTATTAACTAGCTAACACAATATATGAAACCCCTAAATTAACCCTACAAAACCCCCCAAACCCCCCTCCCCCTTTCAAAAAAAAAACAAAAAACCCAGCCGCTAAAATGCTGACACGTGGAAGCCTTTTGGTACCGGTTGGTCGCACCAACCGGGACAAAAGGCCCTCCCTGCCGAACAGCGGCAGCGGCCACGTGGTGCCCCATCTGTCTCAGTTCCTGGGCGAACGGGGACTAAAGGAACAGGGCTTTAGTGACGACCCTTTAGTCCCGGTTCGTGAACCGGGACAAATGGCCCTCACGAACTGGCACGAATGGGGGTTTTTCTACTAGTGTTAGTCAGGAAATTTTTCACAGTAAGAACATGATAGCTCGTATGTTCAAAATTAAAAAGAATCCATAGAGTTATGAAATGAGTATAAAACGATTGATTTAGAGTAAACAACATGAAAAATGTAAAAATTGCAATCAATCAATGAATGTAGCATTTATATTTCTTGGCCAAGGGTACAAATAGATTCATCCTGGTGACTCTTATTGGAACAAGGGGAGAACACAAATACATAAATAAGATTAGACATTGGCTTCAATACGGTTGCCGGTATCCAAGATTATTGAAGACGAAATGACAATACGACCTTGGCCATAGAAATCATGCACAAGAACACATGATTAGGCTCCAACAGATTGAATGATGGCACCGTTGTTACAGAAACGAACACATCTGTCGCTGCACATTTTCATGTCGATTGCCATCTCTGGGCCACGAGAAACTGGTGCAAAATAGTTCACATTATGTTTGGCTTAAGCACAAATGTATTGTCTACAAAATCGATAAAAAAAGAAATTTGGTAGATTATAATTACCGGTGTCCATGTTGTCACAAATGGAACTCATGCATCCAATGGTGCAGTACTTGGTGGCATCTGGTTCACCTGCCAAAGTAAATTTAACAACACGTATGAAAATAATTTCCAATTAGCAAGTAAATGTATGCAAGTCGGAAAATTATCAGTGGTATCTCTATACCGGATTCAGGGAGAAGATTCAGTGAAGGATAGTCACGAGGACATTTTGGACCAGTTATGTGTATACAATCACAGGTACTTGCGCAAACCTTCTAGGAACCACCAAGCACACGACAACTGTTGTAGCAGTTTCTTCCCAACGTGTTCCTGCAGCAACTCTTGCCCTCTACCTGGACCTGCCCCAGAACTACACCCAGTATGAGAACACAAATGACCACACTCTTAATACCCTTGCTGGTTGCCATGGTTGGATAGTGTGGTTTGAATTTGTCAAGAAGAATGATAAATGGCTACGTTGGATTGATTGAATTCCTATAATGACTGACTCCAATTTATAGAGGATGGTTGTGTCTTGCTCATACAAGTTATGCGTGTTGGATTGATGGAAGTCTCTCTCTCGCCCTCAACCACTGTTTTGCAACCATTCAAAGACATGAATATCTATTGATATTGTTTTCGGTGCAATGTATCCGTGAGCTGTGTCCCAACGGTATTATTGTCACATGGGTTTGGTCACTCGTGTCGCACGTGTTCGGTAAGCTAAGCCAATTCTTATCATCCATGCATATTGTATACTACTGTCACGAGTATTCCAGCATCCGTATTGTACTCGGCCCATGGACCCATGCATCTGCCGTCTTGCATGTGAGCATCTCATCATTTACCAAGCACGTACTCTTTAAAAATCATAGAGGAGTCAATCATAGAGGAGTCCATCTTCCACAAAAATATCATAGAGGAGTGCATCATCAACGCATCAGTTATAGTATTAGAATGCAGTACCCACTAATCATGAATTAATGGCCGATACTAAACTCACCTATGTTGAGTTGTATTTTGTGTTGCATGTATACTGGAGTTGTGGCCCACCATCTAGTCTAGTATAGTTTTGGTAAAGGCCTTCCCATTTAATTATATATACGTGCACCAGCACCCCATCAATACAACTTTTATCATATTGCAAACTCTTCGTCTACATGGTATCATCTTTGTCGTTCCTCTCCTAGGGTTAGCCACCGCCGCCGCCGTGCCTCCCCACGCCGCCTCTTGCCGCCGCCCTCCCACCACCGCACCGTGCCGCTGTCGCGCCCTTCCCTCTCCAACACGCCGCCGCCCGCCGTGCTCGCTTCCGCCTCGCCGCTCCCTGCTGCACCGCACCGCTGCCTTCCCGACCAAGCAGCGCTCGCGTCGCTCCCTCCCGCAACAGCCGCCGCCGCACCTCCTGCTGCCGCGGTTCCCTGTCTCCTCTCTCCACCAAGAAAAAATACCCTAGCCGTGTCGCCATGTCTTCCCCGTCCTACACCACTACCAGCCTGTCGAACCCGTTCGCCGGCCCCGTGCTCCCCGCCGCCGCCACCCGTGACCTCAATAATGAGGCCCGGATTCCAATCCGCCTCGACAGCCCAGCATGTCGTACTACGCGGGGAACACCTACTTCAACCTCATCTTCCGCGAGTACTATCTCACCGAGCACATCGATGGTTCCGTGGACATTGCGTACAAGCGCGGCGATCCGGAGTGGTCCGCTATCGAGGCCAGGATCATCCGTCGGTTCTACCAGACGGTATCGAAGGACATCTTCCACTGGGTCGTCGCCGAGGACGACTACGCATGCGACGTGTGGGCCAATATCAACGTGCTCTTCACCAACAACAAACTTCAGCGCCTTGTTTTCCGACAGCAGGAGTTCTTTGGTTGTCACCAGGAAAACTCCACCATCGACGAGTACTGCATGAGGCTCAAGATGCTCGCCGACGAGCTTCGGGACATCGGCGCCAAGGTCTCCGATGACCTAATGTTGAGCAACCTCACCGCTGGTCATAACGAGGACTTCGGCAACACGGCGTCCACCTCACCACCCTGCCGCTGCACACTTTTCAGCGCGTCCTCGCGTACCTCAAACTTGAGGAGCGCCGAATGACGAAGCTGAACCAGCGGATCTAGCACACCGCCCTCGCCGCCGGCAAAACCAGAGGTGGCCCTGCTCCTCCGGTCGCGTCTAGTCAGCCCGCGCCGCCTAGGCCGGCCGGCTACTACCCGCTGCCGCCCGCATCGCCTGCGCCCCCGCGCCTCCTCAGCAGTTGCAAGCAGGGGCGGGCCGGCGCAACCGGCGGGGCGGCGGGGGCCGCCGCCAGCACCAGCCTCAGCAGTAGCATGCATCGGGCGCAGGGGTGCGGGCGCCCCGCTACCAGTAGCCGCTTCGCCGTGGGCCGCCAGGCAGAACCCGTGAACGGGCGTTGTCCATGCCGATCACATGCCCATCCCGCGGGCCCCTGCATCGGGTCTTCTTGGTCCCCGCCCCGCGGGCCACCAGGCGTTCCTCGACGCCCCCTACCTGCCCTACAGTTCTCCGCTCGCTCCGCCACCCCACAGTAGCTACGACGCGCCCGCTCAGGAGCCACCCTATGAAGGCCAACCGCCGCCGTCGGTACCTGCACTGTGGGACCCCGCCCTCCTGGCCACCCTACACTCGGTGCCGTCGCCGAGTAACTATGGTGGTGGAGGCAATTGGTACATGGACTCGGGTGCTACTGCGCACATGACAGCTCATCCCGGTAACCTATCCTCTCCCACTCCCGTTAACACACCCACTTGTATCACCATTTGCAAGGTTCTTCTTTACCTATAACCTATGTCGGTAGCATTAGTTTTCCCTCTAGTTCCACACCTATCACTATGTCTAATGTCCTTGTCTCACCTGACTTAGTCACTAGTTTAGTTTACGTTCGTTGTCTTAATCATGAGAATCCTCTTACTGTTGAATTTGATGGTGTTGGTTTTTCATTGAAGGACGCCCGTACCCGAATGTTGCTTCACTGCTATGATAGCCCAGATGAGCTTTATCCCGTGCACGCCGGCGCCTCCACTTCCACACCTGTCTCGCTTGAGCCACCCCAACCCTGCCGTTTTGCATCAGATTTTTAGGAGTTTTTCTTTCTCATGTAATAAGCTCGACGAGCATTCTTGTGAGGCTTGTCGCTTGGGCAAGCACGTTCGTCTTCCCTTAAGTGCGTCTACTTCAGTTTCCACTTTTTCGTTTTCAATTGCTTCGTAGTGATGCTTGGACATGTCCCGTTGCGAGTAACACGGGCTATCTATACTACTTGGTGATTTTAGATGATTACTCTCATTATGTGTGGACTTTTCCTCTTCGTCCTAAATCCGATGCTTTAGCCGCACTCACCGCCTTTTATTCCTATGTCACCACCCAGTTCGGTAGCCCCATACTCGCACTCCAAATTGATAACGGAAAAGATTTTGACAACGCCGCTCTTCGCATACTTCTCGCATCTCACGGCACCATCATCCGTCTGACTTTCCCTTACAGTTCACAGCAGAATGGACGCACCGAGCGCATTCTTCGCACGCTTAATGACTGCGTTCGCACGCTAATCTTTCACTCTAACATGCCCGCTCGTTTATGACCCGATGCTCTCGCCACGGCCACTCTCTTAGTTAGCATTCGTCTGTTTCGTCCTCGGTGTAACTACGCCCCTCACCGCCTTCTCTTCAGTACACCACCGTCCCATGATGGTCTTCACATCTTTGCATGTCTCTGTTATCCTAGCACCGCGTCCACCACGCCACACAGGCTCGCACCACGTTCCGTCCCATGCGTCTTGCTTGGCTAGCCTCCTAACACCGAAGGTTACCGGTGCTATGATCTTGTCACTCATCGTGTGTACACCTCGAGGAACCTGTATTTTCCCGAGACGGTGTTCCCTTTTTTTCAGGTTCCTCCGGCTTCGGCCCCTTCGGCGCCGGCCCCCGCGTCCCCTTCCTGGACGGATGCGCGGCGGCGCCCCCCGGAGGCCCAACGGCATGGTGCCCTATGTCACCACCGGCCGGTTTTTTGACTCCCTCCCTATGAGGTTGAGCTGGTGGGTACTCCGCCCGCCACCGCGGCTGGCGCTGCCACCCCGGCGACGGGCTCGACATCCTCCTCGCCCGTCGCCCCCTCAGCCGACGGCTCGTTTGGCGCAGCTACGGCCGTCGCGGACCCCGTCACCGATGCCCCCGCTGCCACCGCCGCCCCTGTTGTGGCTGCGGCCCCTACCACAGCCGCGGCCCCCGTGGACCCTGTCGCTGTCACGGGTGCCCCCGCCGCCGCCGGCGCCCCTATCCTGGCCACGGCCCCTACCATCGCCGCGGTCACTGCTACCCCGCCTCTTGGCGTGACTAACCATGCCCGAGCAGGAGTGTTTCGGTCGAGCACGCGCTACTCCTCCGACGAGTATGTGTGCGCTGCCTCGACGTCGACGCCATCACCCATCCCCAGCTCTGCTTGTGCTGCCCTTCGGGATCCCAATTGGCGAGCTGCGACGCGGGATGAGTTCGATGCCCTATAGCGCAACCGCACGTGGCAGCTTGTTCCGCGACCCCCTCGTGCCAACATCATCACTGGCAAGTGGGTGTTTTGCCACAAGCCTGGTCCGGACGGTTCCCTCGAGCGCTACAAAGCTCGGTGGGTGGTTCACGGATTTCAGCAGAGCGCGGGTGTGGACTTCACTGACACCTTCGCCCCGGTTGTTAGACCGGCCACGATCCACGCCATCCTCCAGTTGGCGGTCTCGTGCGCCTGGCCTGTGCACCAGTTGCTGTCTCCAACGCCTTCTTGCACATCCATCTGGCCGAGTAGGTGTACTGTGAGAGCACCCAGACTTTGTGTGCTTGCTCTCCCGTTCTCTTTACGGGTTGAAGCAGGCGCCTCGGGCTTGGTACCAGCGTATCGCAGCCCTCCCGCAGTCTCTGGGATTTCAGTCCACTCGCTCCGATGCCTCACTCTTCGTGTATCAACAGGGAACTGACACTGCATATCGGCTGCTATACATCGATGACATCATCCTCACGGCATCCGCCCCCGATCTCCTTTAGTGGCTGACTACTCGTCTTCGTGATGAGTTCGCCCTCAAGGACTTGGTGTCCCTGCACTACTTCATCGGCATCAAGGTGGTTTGCCGGACTGACGGCTGTTTTCTGCATCAGCAAAAGTATGCCCAGGAGCTCCTGGAGCGTGCCAGTATGCTTAACCGCAAGCCGGCGTCCACCCCCGTCGACACGAAGGCGAAGGTCTCTGCTCTGGAGGGGTCCCTCGCGTCCGATGGAGCGTACTATCGCTCCATTGTTGGTGCTTTAACGTACCTGACGCTGACTCGACCTGACCTGCGGTACGCTGCTCAGCAGGTGTGCCTTCACATGTGCGCTCCGTGTGACTCCCACAGGACATTGGTGAAGCGTATTGTCCGTTATATACGCGACACCATGTCTTTGGGACTCACTCTGATTGCCTCGGCCTCCACCGACCTCGTGGCCTACTCGGATGCCCACTGGGTTGGCTGCCCCGACACTCGATGCTCCATGTCAGACTACTGCATCTACCTTGGGGTCTCGTTGATCTCTTGGTCATCAAGCGGCAACCCACGGTCTCACGCTACAGCGCCGAGGCAGAGTATCACGCCGTGGCTAATGTCGTGGCCGAGTGCTCTTGGCTCTGTCAACTAATCCAGGAGTTGCTTTGTGATGTTCATAAGACCACTCTTGTATACTGCGATAATGTCAGCACATTCTACCTGTCCACCAACCCGGTGCACCATCGACGTACGAAGCATATTGAGCTCGATATTCACTTCGTGCGCGAACAGGTTGCCCTTGCCCGTGTTCGGGTTCTTCACGTGCCGACGTCGCAACAGTTTGCTGATGTGATGACTAAGGGATTGCCTACTTCCATCTTCGAGGAGTTTCGGTCCAGTCTCTGTGTCTCTGGCGACGCTTCGACTGCGCGGGGGTGGGGGGGGAGAGTGTTGAGTAGGTCTTATATAGTTGAGGCAGAGGCCTTCCCTTGTACTTATATATATGTGCACCAGCACCCCATCAATGCAACGTTTATCATATTGCAAACTCTCTGTCTACAACCTATAAAGTAGTTTTTGAAGATGACAGCTACCATTATTTATCAGTATAACTTTTGAGTGGTCAAAACCATGCATTTGCATTGACGACGAGAGATACCCAACTACTCCCTCCGTCACGGTTTAGAAGGCGCACTTGGAAATTCTCTGGGACCTAGGTGGTTATCTATTGGCTGTAAGATGGGCTAAGATTCACACTACGCATGCATATAGGAATAGCATATCGGAGTACTACTTAGCTACTAGAAATAAATGCAATGCGCCCTAAACCTTGTCTATTGTGGAAATGCACGCGAATTTAACTGTGCCTTTTAAACTGTGACGGAGGGAGTAGTAGTCCCTCTGTTCCTTTATGAGAGAAAACCTAGTTACTACATCTTCCCATTAACTACTACATACACCATTAATCGGGAGAGGAAATCACATTCACACGAGAGAGAGAGAAAACATCAAGGCAGAAAGCAATATTGTGCCATGCCTCCATGTCTCACGTTTTGTTGAACGGGTTGGACAAAGCATTATTGCACTATCTACGTGTGCAAACAGCCAAGTAGCCTAGTCACGCGGTCCAAAGGATGATAAGAATTGATATATAATGCAAACATGACATGCACATGGTAGAAACAAGCCAACAACCATATCATGATGGCCAGCTCGACCTACTTGTGCTAGCATGTGAATATGCTACATATCTACTCTCAAACAAATAATCAAAATTTTACTGCATACCCACACTTAATCAAATCTAGGTCCATTGATATTTTTAGTAAACAATACTTAGAATAAAGAAATATGTACGCGTGGCATGACTCAGTATAGTCACATAAAGAATTTTTTTCGCAAGTTTTATTTTAGATACATCCGTCATACACTTAGTCTCATTCTCTCATTGGCTGCATATATATGATGTCACCTTCCGGAACAGTTGATTTGTTTGTTGTTTTATTTTCAAATCAAAAAATGATTAATTTGACAAATCTTTGCATACTTGAAACTTCAACATTTTTCTCCAAACAAGTTGAGTCGTTTTTCTAAAATATTTCACTGAAGTACTCTTTCCATTGGTACCCCTTTTGTGTTTTATGAATTTTATCTATGGTGGTTTACTGTCCCAAAATAAGTGACACAAATTAATACTAAGATAGTTCAAATTTTGTACTAAAGCATCGACACTTATTTTGGGACGGAGGGAGTACATGTGTATTTATCAATATACCTATTTTTAAATAGAGGAATTCAACTTGTCAAGAGGAGGTGGTTTCACCATATTCCCATGCCAACCACGTCTATTGCTGCAATATATCCGTCCTCTGAGTAGGAGGTAAGTGGTCAGGCGTTGTCTGGCCACACAAATCTGACCATGCGCTAGTTTTGTGCCCATTCACATTTTGCAGATGCACATCCATGGTCTGCTAGTAGGTGTGTCCGGATTTTTGGAGCCCAAATTACCGTCATGGGCTGAAGCTCGACCGCGAACATGTCGCGAGGGTTGGTGAGTCCACAGACACGATCTAGCAAATCGGTGCGAGGGACATATGGAAGTCACCATGGTTGCTGATGATGAAGGCAACGACACCTTCGTGGAGCGGGCACACAAGGTGTGTCGTTTCCTTCATGTTAACCCGACCTTCTCCATATATGGTGAAGGTGAAGGACACGGAGATTAGGCTCTGCACGAATGTAAGGTGCATTTCATTTAATTCCTGGTAATTCCGTCATTAGCCCTTCAAAAAGAAGGAAAATATCTCTTACCTGATTGCATGCATCGCTTCTTTTAAAGAGAAAAGGAAAGTATCTCTCTCTTGATTGTGTGTATCTCTTTCTTTCCTAGCCAAAATGATTTAGTTCCCGCTAATCAACCATCGGTCCAAGGTTAATTTTGTCCTAGCATGTGCATAATTATATGTGTTAATCACCGTGCTGAAAATAATAGACCTTACATAAAGGAATGGAGGGAGTAATAAATAGTGTAACGTATATATACACAGGGCTGTCCAGCAGGTCTGTGACGATCGACCATCCAGCGGGAATGTGGTTTCAGATTCAAACAAACTTATAATCGATATAGTTATCCTGTGCCTATATTTGAGTAGTCCGAAATATATAGTGTTTATTAATAATGTTTTAATAAATATAATAGCACTAGTGCAGAACCGGGCTATAACCGGTGTTCGTAAGGGTCTTTAGTCCCGGTTCTGTGGGTGGGGACTAAAGGTCCCCCCTTTAGTACCGGTTCTGCATGAACCGGGGCCAAAGGCCCACCATGAGGCACGAGTCTGCGCGGTGGTCTGGGCACTACTAGGAAAAGGCCTGCTAGTGGCGCACCTGTTTTGCCTACTAATGGCGCACTACAGGTGTGCCACTAGCACCACGCCATTAGAATTTTTTACTAATGGCGCACCACAGGTGCGCCATTAGTATACCAGATACTAATGACGCACCAGGCAGTGCGACATTACTATCTGACTTCGTAATGGTGCACCACATAATAGTGCGCCATTACTAACCAATTTTTTCAAATATTTTTTCAGAAACTTTTTTCAAAAAAGAATTCAAATTTTTTTTCGGTTTTTTTTCTTAATCTCTGGCCACTATGGCTTAATCTCGGGTCAATATGCTTAATCTCAAATCAAATCGCACTAAGTGGTCAAACTTCCGGGAAGGTCACTCATCCTCACACTACTCCAGCCCGAGCACGCTTAACTTCGCAGTTCTATCCAACCCCAGCACCACCTCACTTAACAGGCACTTGTTGATATATCTATCATATCAATCCTATTAAACCTTGTTGATGTCTAGGACTTTGTTCATGTTCATGAGTACGATGAAATTCAGATGTAACTTTTCGAGTAGATGATTTTTCATATAAAAAAACTTTTTAATCCGAGTTCGTTTGCAAAAGTTATGCCCATTTTACAAATTCCAGAGAGATTTTGCAAATAAAGTCGAAATTCATATTTGTAAATTTTCCCAACAGCTAGACCACATATCACATGGGAAACTTATTTTATTTTATTTTTTTGACATTTCCATCATTTTCTTTTATTTTTTTAAAAACTGAAAAGGCGGTCCAAGGGAGGTGCATTCGGTTGAATTTTTGGGCCAAGTTAGTAATGGCGCACCGTGGATGAAAAATTACTAGTTTTGAACAAAAAATGAAAAAAAAATTGAAAAAAAATTACTAGTGGCGCACCGTGGATGTGGTGCGCCATTACTAGTTTAACTAGTAATACTAATCATCATCATACAAGTTCTACTCATTATTAATAACAAGTCATACGGTCATCATCCTAATAGTCATCGAACCAACCCTACTTAATTGTTCTTAGCACATGATCATCAGTATTAGGTAGGACCTAAATACCCTCTTTAAGGTAAAATAGCATAAAACAATATAGACCCTGACTCTCCATTATGGAGAATGGAGATCATCCTGTCTCCAATTCTTGCGCTCCGCTTCCTTTTGCTTCCAAGAACCTCCTTACGACTGTCCATACATTTTTTCCATTCTTTGATTGTCATGTCTCCACTTCTTTTAGAAATCCGGTCTGGACAGTTGAGATTCGTAGGATGACTTGGTTGTATGTTCGAAACATCAAGGAGACCATGCTGATACATCAGATGAGGCACACAATCATTCGGGGTTATCTGTTGAAAAACATAGTAATAGCTTCGTAGTTAGCAATGATGTACTAGTTTTAGAAGTATGCAAAAGATGCACGGATGTCGTAATAGTAAAAAATCTTACCATGGTATCTCCATGGTAGTTACCATAGTTCAACACGTGCACTAGCTGGCACGTATTGACCATAATGTTGAGGAGTTCTATTGTAGATCTTGTAGTTCTCAAGATTGGTACCAAATGCGATCAGATGATTTTTCTCCTGATAAGTTAATTCAGAGCCATCGGTGTAGTGGGTTTTGTCTACCATCTTCCGCACATTTTTGAAGAATGAACATAAGTTGTCAATGGAAATAAGCTGTCAACTATTTCGAAATAAACAATATAAATTACTTAATAACTATGTTTGAGAAGCTCACATAGGGGAAGAAATGGAAGCGTATCAACAAGGACCCAAATGTTCAAATTGTCTTCGCCGGTGTCAGGATCACCAAGATCCATGGTGACAAGCATACCCTCATAAAAACCATACATCTCGCAAAGCGCTTCCCAATTCTTGCAACCAAAATGGGTTACGCTCTCAGAAATGTACAAATTTACTTCAAAATCCATACCATAATGGGTCCTTAGGTGAATTTTCTTTGTTTCCATACTTTCATTGTCTTCAAAACCCATCCTCTCCAAGACATACTATCTTGCATAGCATGTGATAATCTAGTCGAATTGTAAAATGTGAAAAGTACACGTGGAAATAGTTGAAGTCGTGCTTAATTACGAAAAAAAACACGTGTCGTCGTTGCGTACCTTTTCAACATCGAAGGTCTCCTCGAGCTTAATGTTGAAGCGCCGATCTTCATCGAGCTGAAGGAACCTGTCGCACATACCTCGGTCGTCGTGGCACCAGTTGCACTCCCCCGAGCGGTTTACGTCGTCCGAGTACGACATTTACTATGTTCATAATTCAAATATTAAACTTGTACAATTGAATATGTGTACTAAAAAACCTAAATTAGATCATTATTATTCATCGCGGGTTGACTATCGGTCTGTCAAAACTTTTCTTGAAAACTCTCAGCTCACGTCGTGTACATATTCGACCGTCGGTGATGGTAGCTCCTCCTTTCATTCTCGAGTGCATTACACCAAATTGTCTAGCACACGGAAATGAAGGAAAAGCTACCCCCACGACAACAGTCGGGATTCTTCGTCCTCTCATATATATATGGTGGAGACTCTCCCTCACTGATTCCTCTCTGACATTTCCGACCGTCGGTGATGGTAGCTCCTCCTTTCGTTCCCGAGTGCATTACACCAAATTGTCTAGCACACGGGAACAAAGGAGAAGCTACCCCCACGACAACAGTCGGGATTCTTCGTCCTCTCATATATGGTGGAGACTCGACAGACTTAAAGTCAATCCAAAATATCGTTTATTTATCTTTCTAAAAAAGGACATACCGAGCGCCTGAAATTTGCCGGCAAGGAAATATACATGTTTTTATCTACTTCATATGAGCATTCAAACTTAATAGCCATTACATTTCAATGGTTGAAAATATGAGCAAAAACATTTCAAAATATCTCATAGGACTCATATTGACATGGAGATTTGGCCAGTCTCACCTCGAGGTCGGAGGGGGGTCGGTGACGGTGACGACGACGGGATTATGGAGAGGGCTCCTAGATTTCTGCAAAAACAAAAACCCTATAAGGTATCAAGTAATCAAATGCATACGCCTTGCATAGTCCTCTCCAATTTTAGCAAAACCGAATCGTAAAACAAAGTAGTATTCAAATTAGCATGCATTCAATTATAAGCAAAACTACATCATCTCTTGCGTCCGTACATCGTCGAATATTATCACTAATACACCTTGAATACTATCAAACATATAGTATCGCTAATACAGCTACAACCGCAGCGCCCGACGGGTATCGGCGAGGGCGGTCGACACCCAAAGAGAAGGAACCATCATAAGATCATAGCTCCAGTGAGATCCCTGAAGAACCTGCCAGGTATTATCGAACCTGCCCTCCAACGCAACCATGTGGCGACGGACGTGCTCGTCCTCCTCACTGACACGGTGACGTACCACCTCTGTGGTGTTAGGAAGCATTGGCACCGTCACTGGCCCACGCGACCGCCACCAAATAAGGATCGGATCAACGACGGACTGGCTCGTCACCAACCTACGCCCCCCGGTAGGTAGCACCTCCGAACACCAGCCCGGTAGAGCCCAGTCCTGGACATGTCCTGTCTGATCAAGCAGGCCTCCTCCGCCGAGTCGACGATGAGGATGCGGGATAGGCATCGTCGACGTCAATGCGGGAATAAAAACTAAAAAAATAAACTAGTTCTATTAATTTTTTTGCTAAGAATAAACTACTTACATAGTAAAATAAAGTAGTTTTATTAAATCAACTAGTTCAACTACTAAGCACTTACTATAAATAAAAAAAGTAGTACTTAAATAAAATACTTCTATAATAAAATAAAGTAGTTTTATTAAATCAACTATTTCAACTACTAAGCACTTACTATAAATAAAATAAAGTAGTACTTACTAAAAATAAACTACTTCTATAGTAAAATAAAGCAGTTTTTATTAAATCAACTAGTTCAACTACTAAGCACTTACTAACTAAAATGCACTAAATCAACTAACCTTAAATGTAACTTTTGCAACACAATTTTTTTCTAAATATGCACATATATATATGAACATACACATAAATTGACAAAAAAAATCTATGAACAAAAAAAAAGTCATACCTCAATGCATACATATCCATGGATCATACATACATCTGCATATATATACATATATACATACATCAATGAACAAAAATGTGTATGAAAAAAAGCACCACAGAGAGCAGGCAGGCCGGGGCGGCGGCGGCGGCGCGCGACAGAGGGCGGCAAGCAGAGCAGGCAAGGGCAGCTGCGCGAGGGAAGGGAGGGCTCACTGGGCGGCGACGACGAGGCGCGTCAGAGGGCGGCGACGGCGAGGTCGGGGCGGAGGGCAGCGACGTCGAGGTCGGGGAAGAGGGCGGCCACGTCGGCGCAGGGGTGGCGCCGCACAACGACGGTGTCGGGGCGGCGCGGGACGGCGTCGGAGGCAGGTGCGACGATGGCGACGGGCGCGGGCGATGGGGCAGAGGGCGGCGTCGGAAGCGGGAAAATGAGGAATTGAAACGAAAATTTCACAAGTGATGTTCATATAGACAAAGCATTGGTCCCGGTTGGTGGCTAGAACCGGGACAAATGCCCCCCTTTAGTCCCGGTTGGTGCATCCGTTCTTTTAAAGAGAAAAAGGGAAGTATCTCTCTCTTGATTGTGTGTATATCTTTCTTTCCTTGCCAAAATCATTTAGTTCCCGCTAATCAACAATAGGTCCAAGGTTAATTTGGTCCTAGCATGTGATTTATTATATGTGTTAATCACCGCGCTGAAAATAATACACCTTACGTAAAGGAATGAAGGGAGTAATAAATAGTGTAACATATATATACACATGGTTTAGCACTACTACCATGCAGAACTCCTAAAACTAGTAGACTCATTACCCAACGCCACCGTTGGGTCGACCAGCAAATCGTTCGGGTTGTCCAGCAGGTCTGTGACGATCGACCATCCGGCGGGAATGTGTTTTCAGATTCAAACAAACCTTTAATCGATATTGTTATCATGTGCCTATATTTGAGTAGTGTTTATTCATAATGTTTTAATAAATATAATAGGGTTAATTAAATGAATATCGATGTCTTAGTCTTATCTTAGACTATATAATTAAGACATACATGAGGGCGATGCAATGTGTGAAATTTTATCATACGTATGTATGTATGTTCCAATATGCTGGATTGTTCGAGTCGGAGTTATTATTGCTAGAATACTAGCACATCTGTTTGCACATTGCAACAAGAGATAAAAATATTACATATTGATGTTCATTCGGAATTCTATTTAAAATACACATTCGCAACTCATATCGTATTTAGTCTTTACCATGATTCTCAAACATGTCTTGTCACGGGACAACTAAAAATGCATCACGAATATGTACAGAATTATATATTTTAGTAGATGAATAGCTTGGAAGATTAGGCATGAGTTTCCACTGGGATACCAACTGGTTAGTTGACTAAGGTATAACTGAAACTTTTTCGATATGGTGCAGCTTAATCCATCCCTAATTCGGCTCAGTCTATTCATCCTTCATCCGATCCAGCGTACTACATATAGTTTTGAACATAAAATTGATACGAATATATGTAAGGGAGCAATATCAGACTATTTAAGTTTTTTGCCTTAAGTAGTTGGGTCGGCTAATTTCCATGGGTTGTGAAAAGACCATCGACCGCAAATAAACCTAAAAGAGAAGTCACGTGGAAGGATCAAACTCACGACCTAAAAGACCGAACAAAGTGCAGCCACCCACTTGAACAAATACGTCCTGCTAACCAATGGACACCAAATATAAGTAACAAGATACTGCAGCGTCAGATTCAAAATATTTTTCAATTTTATTTGAAAATTTAAAATATTATAATTATTATGAAGTGCAAATATTCATGGAAACATGAAGACTTGTGTAAATCCAAATAGTCTTTAAAATGCACTACATTTTTTGGAAAGACGGAAAAAAATAGGACAAAAATATTTTCAATAATTCACAAACATCATTGAAAACATGATTCTTTGATAAAAACTTTGAAATGCATTTTTGTTTTAGAAAATGCAAACACTTACTGAAGGCTTACTAGGGACACAGTGTTGTATATTTATCCACACATGCAATGTGTTTCCAATCAATACAATTATACCATGGATAATAAACGATTATCATGAACAAGGAAATATAATAATAACCATTTATTAATGCCTCTAGGGCATATTTCCAACACCGGGGCAACAAAATTATCCACGGCTCGCATGGTGTCGGTCCTGCTTTCGCTCCCGCTTGTATGTTGCGACCTCATCTAGACGAGGCCGCAGGAATGGCGAAATCACTAATTGAGAGGTACTCCTTTCAAAGATCACTCCCACCTCCCAGGTTGCGACATGTGACGCACTACGTGTGTACCACTTGTTTGGATGAGGTCGCAACCTGTATTTTCAAAATGTTTTATCTCCTAATCCATGCGTCCAAATCTTGTGCCGTTTTATACCATTGGGTTCCTCGCGTCCAGGTATTCAAATCAAAATCCCGTGTTGATAGGTTTTGACAAACTTTTTTTCACCAAAAAATGGATGAAAAAATCCGTGCCTCTCAGGAAAATAATAATAATGATTAGAAAACGCGTTTGTTTTTTCCCTTTCCAAGAGGCATGACCGTGCTTCTCGCGAAGGAAAAACCGTGCCTCTCGCGGAAGCAAAACCGTACTTCTCGCGAAGAAAAAAAGAATAAAAAATGTGTTTTTCCTTTCCAAGAGGAACGACAATGCCTCTTGCGAAAACAAAACCATGCCTCTCATGAATGAAGAAAATGGAAAACATGTTTATTTTTAGGAAAAGCTAAGAAACACCCTGAAAAGCCGGAACAACAAAAACAGGAAAAAAACATATCTAAAAAGCCGAAAACGCATGGAAAGAAATAGAAAAATAAAATTCGAAGGAAACGCTCAGAGCGCGGCACGTGACGGCGGCTGATAACGCGCTTATCCAGGAAATATGCCTTTGGTATGAGCACCTTAGAAATTTTATACGGGGCACAGATAGGTGGGGGCCGCCTGTCAGGCATCTGTTAATTTATAACGCCATTTCACGCCTCCAGTAAGACGGGTAACCGTGGAACTAACTAGTAAATTGTTGTTCAACTGTGGCTATGCAGGCCTAAACGAGGGTGTTGGGCTGCTCGGGGAGGGCTCACGTACGAGATGCGGCATCACAGGGACGAAGGCGAGGTTATAGTCAGCAATTCCTTCTTCATCGAAGAGAGCGGCTACAGCTCATAGAGGCAGGCCTCAGTTCCTTCCAGGAATTGATGGCGCGGATGGCACATTTGAGGGAGGAGTTCATGAATAAATAGTACATCATCATAGGCATTGGAATCGACCGAGCGGCTTTTTTTTGTGGAAGGACAAACTTTCGTTTTATAAATTGAGTTTGAGGACAAAAATATGATATTTTGCATGTAGTGATTAGAAACAGATTGACATCATATATGTGCAGCTAACGAGGGTACAATTTGGATCATGCATTCGGATACTCATGATGTCATTAACACCATGAGACTGATAGTGCATGAAGGATTTATCTATGATGAAACTTAAGAAGAAATGGTTTAAAAGATACATTACGGGACTCTATATATTGGGCCGTGTCATAAGTACATAATTCTTTAGTGTGAACATTGCTTAGTAAAATTGTCAACGCGCCTAGATTTACATCGAGGTATGCAGTATATTATTTTGTTGTTTGAGAATAGGTATGCATTGTATTCACATTCTAGCATGTCAATCCTTGGTAGAATCTGGAGTATCCACGCTTTGTCATAAGGCCTCTGAATTTCCTCTCCTTGATGGACCCCTAGTCTGACCCATGGACTAAACCACCATGGTTCGGATCCCCTAGTCTAGGACTTACACGGTCCCTCAGACGTTCGAGTTTGCCCCCATTGCGACCATAATTGTAGGGGATTAATTTTAATCCCTCCGTCCCAGTTTATAAGTCTTGCATGTCTATCTAGGTCATCAATTTGACTTATATAAAATAAATTGTTTAATATAAAAAATATATCATTAGAAAACAGAATTTCTAAAACATGCAAGACTTGTAAACTGAGATTGAGATATTTTTTGTAACATATGCCTTTTATTATGTTGGTCAAATTGACAACCTAGATAAAACATGCAAGACTTGTAAACTGAGATTGAGGGAGTATATATTTTGATAAGTAAAACTATTGATCCCAGGAAGCGCTGGAGAAATTCGTAGGTGAAAAAATAATAATGATTCACCCTAAGTGCGAAAAGGTGTAATGGTGTTGTGGTTTATGAAGTTCGTTTAGCAGCAAAATGTAAATAACAACAGAAAGTAAAATACTGCGTTAAGTGGCCCAGTCCATAGAAATACGAAGGACAAGAATTTTTTGTTACATATGATGATCAAACACTCATGAGGACAACATGATAATTGCACAGTTGTCATTTCCATAAATCACTTGAATTGATATACGTGGCCAATCAATGTTTTTGGGTCAGATCCTAATGTTATGTGATGCAAAATAATTGACTCACAAATACTATTGATTCTGCTTATAGCAAGTAATATATAAACACTAATATTTATTAAGGTAGCTACGGAACCATATCCATAACTTTCTCTAGGGTCCATATTTAGACGTTATGCAAGAACTTGTGAACTCAGGGCATGGTCAGTTATGTCCCACTGACCTCCTATTCTAAACCTCGAGTACTGTTAAACTTGCCAATTGATGGCATTTCGAGTTGTTTTATACTCCCTCCATTCTAGACTATAAGGTGTATTGATTTCCATGCAAGTCAATCATTTGAATATTTGACCATCATTATAGAATAAACTAACAACATATACAATGCCAAATAGATAAAACATGAAAGTACTTTTCATGGTGGATCAAATGGTATAAATTTTGTATAGTAGATATTGATATATCTTTCTAAAAACTCGGTCAAACATGGCCTTGTTTGACTTCTGAAAAAACAAATACACCTTATACAAAGGAACAGAGGGAGTATAGTGTAAAACCTAATTGAAGCTTAGTCAATAAAACTTTCACGGTAAGAACAAGATAGCTCATATGTTAAAAATTACAAAGAATCCAGAGAGTTATGGAATGAATATAAAACGATTGATTTATAGTAAACAACATGAAAAATGTAAAAATTGCAATCTATCACATAATATATGCATGTAGCATTTATATTTCTTTGCCAAGGGTACAAATAGATTCATCCTGGTGACTCTTATTGGAACAAGGGGAGAACACAAATACGTAAGTAAGATTAGACATTGGCTTCGATACGGTTGCCGGTATCCAAGATTATTGAAGACGAAATGACAATACGACCTTGGCCATAGAAATCATGCACAAGAACACATGATTAGGCTCCAACAGATTGAATGATGGCACCGTTGTTACAGAAACGAACACATCTGTCGCTGCACATTTTCATGTCGATTGCCATCTCTGGGCCACGAGAAACTGGTGCAAAATAGTTCACATTATCTTTGGCTTAAACACAAATGTATTGTCTACAAAATCGATACAAAAACAAATTTGATAGATTATAATTACCGGTGTCCATGTTGTCACAAATGGAACTCATGCATCCAATGGTGCAGTACTTGGTGGCATCTGGTTCACCTGCCAAAGTAAATTTAACAACACGTATGAAAATAATTTCGAATTAGCAAGTAAATGTATGCAAGTCGGAAATTATCAGTGGTATCTCTATACCGGATTCAGGGAGAAGATTCAGTGAAGGATAGTCACGAGGACATTTTGGACCAGTTATGTGTATACAATCACAGGTACTTGCGCAAACCTTCTGGGAACCACCAAGCACACGACAACTGTTGTAGCAGTTTCTTCCCAACGTGTTCCTCCAGCAACTCTTGCCCTCTACCTGGACCTGCCCCAGAACTACACCCAGTATGAGAACACAAATGACCACACTCTTAATACCCTTGCTGGTTGCCATGGTTGGATAGTGTGGCTTGAATTTGTCAAGAAGAATGACAAATGGCTACGTTGGATTGATGGAATTCCTACAATGACTGACTCCTATTTATAGAGGGATGGTTGTGTCTTGCTCATACAAGTTATGCGTGTTGGACATAGGTACCACTCAATTTCTGGTAGTGGAAGTCTCTCTCTCGCCCTCAACCACTGTTTTGCAACCATTCAAAGACATGAATATCTATTGATATTGTTTTCGGTGCAATGTATCCGTGAGCTGTGTCCCAACGGTATTATTGTCACATGGGTTTGGTCACTCGTGTCGCACGTGTTTGCTAAGCTAAGCCTACTGTCACGAGTATTCCAGCATCCGTATTGTACTCGGCCCATGGACCCATGCATCTGCCGTCTTGCATGTGAGCATCTCATCATTTACCAAGCACGTACTCTTTAAAAATCATAGAGGAGTCCATCTTCCACAAAAATATCATAGAGGAGTGCATCATCAGCGCATCAGTTATAGCACGCCGCTCCCTCCCACTACGGCCGCCGCCGTACCGCCTGCTGCCCAGACTTTGTGTGCTTGCTCTCCCGTTCTCTTTACGGGTTGAAGCAGACGCCTCGGGCTTGGTACCAGCGTATCGCAGCCATCCTGCGGTCTCTGGATTTCGGTCCACTCGCTCCCATGCTTCACTCTTCGTATATCAACAGGGAACTAACACTGCATATCTGCTGCTCTACATCAATGACATCATCCTCACGGCGTCCGCCCCTCATCTCCTTCAGCGGCTGACTGCTCGTCTTCGTGATGAGTTCGCCCTCAAGGACTTGGGGCCCCTGCACTACTTCATCGGCATCGAGGTGGTCCACCAGACTGATAGCTTCTTTCTGCATCAGCAGAAGTATGCCCACGATCTCCTGGAGCGTGCCAGTATGCTTAATTGCAAGGCGACGCCCACCCCCGTCGGCGCGAAGGTGAAGGTCTCTGCTCTGTAGGGGTCCCTCGCATCCGATGAAGCGTTTTATCGCTCCATTGTTGGTGTTTTACAGTACCTGATGCTGACTCGACCTGACCTGCGGTACGCTATTCAGCAGGTGTGCCTCCACATGCACCCTCCGCGTGACTCCCACATGATATTGGTGAAGCGTATTCTCCGTTATATACGCGACACCTTGTCTTTGGGACTCACTCTGACGGCCTCCGCCCCGACCGACCTCGTGGCCTACTTGGATGCCGACTGGGTTGGCTGCCCCGATACTCGATGCTCCACGTTAGGCTACTGCACCTACCTTGTTTCCTCGTTGATCTCTTGGTCATCGAAGCGGTAGCCCACAGTCTCACGCTCTTGTATACTGTGATAACGTCCGCGCTGTCTAGCTTTCCACCAACCCGGTGCACCATCGACGTACAAAGCATATTGAGCTCGATATTCACTTCGTGTGCGAACAGGTTGCCCTTGGCCATGTTCGGGTTCTTCACGTGCCGACGTCGCAACAGTTTACTGATGTGATGACTAAGGGATTGCCTACATCCATCTTCGAGGAGTTTCGGTCCAGTCTCTGTGTCTCTGGCGACTATTCGACTGCGCGAGGGGGGGGGGAGGGGGGTGTTGAGTTGTGTTTTGTAGTGCATGTATATTGGAGATATGGCCCACCTCCTAGTCTTGCATAGTTGAGGTAGAGGCCTTCCCTTATAATTATATACACGTGCACCAGCACCCCATCAATACAATGTTTATCATATTGCAAACTCTCCGTCTACAACCTATAAAGTAGTTTTTGAAGATGACAGCTACCATTATTTATGGGTATAACTTTTTAGTGGTCAAAACCATGCATTTGCATTAACGACGAGAGATACCCAAGTAGTACTCCCTCTGTTCTTTTACGAGAGAAAAACTCGTTACATATTCCCATTAACTACTGCATACACCGTTAATCGGGAGAGAAAATCACATTCACACGAGAGAGAGAGAGAAAACATCACGGCATAAAGCATTATTGCGCCATGCGTCTCCATGTCTCACGTTTTGTTGAACGGGTTGGACAAAGCATTATTGCCCCATGTACGTGTGCAAACAGCCAATTAGCCTAGTCACGCTGTCCAGAGGATGATAAGAATTGATATATAATGCAAACATGACATGCACATGGTAGAAACAAGCCAAGAACCATATCATGATGGCCACCCCAACCTAGTTGTGGTCCACTATCCCACTGAGTGTGGTAGCATGTGAATATACTACATATCTATTCTCAAACAAATAATCAAAATTTTACTGCATACCCACACTTAATTAAATCTAGGTCCATTGACATTTTTAGTAAACAATGTTCAGAATAAAGAAATAAGTACACGTGGCATGACTCAGAATATCACATGAAGAATTTTTTTCGCAAGTTTTATCTTAGATACATCCCTCATACACTCCCCGGGTCGCACGCTCGGGCGACTACGGAGGCGACGGGAACCCTAGCCAAGTAGCCCCCATCCTGGTCTCTCCCTGCCGCCGTCATCGCCGGCTCCGCGGCAGTGGCGCGGCACCCTGCCGTCAAAGGCGGAGGGCGCGGTGGGTGTGCGTATAGGTGTGTGATGGCGGTGCGCCAACAAGTCTGCGCACGGGCAGCAGCGGCGATCCGAGGAGCCGTGGCTTGGGTGCAGGTTGGTGCTCCGATGGGTGCTGTGGCAGAAGCTTTGGCCTGCAGCATTCTTCATCTGTGAGGAATTTCTGTTGGCGCAGCGGGCTCGAGCACTCGACGGCGATCACCGGAGACAAGACCAGAGAGGAGGAGGAAGAACACAGAGAGTTTGCCGGTGCACGAACGCCCCCCGCATGAACGGGATTTTCTGTTTTTTCACCTCGAGCTCGAACTCGATCTCCTCAGCGATTACACAAGGGTGTAGTGGGTTTTATGCCCGCGAGCTCCGACACGCCGGGCCACACTCGAACGTGCCCACTTGCCACTCGCCACGCCCCGCAGCGCACTGGCTCGCGCGCTTCGATCGCGCCCGAACGCGATCGCCGCGGCCTCGCTGCGCACCCGACGCGGTCCACTCCCCCAAAACCTCGCTAAGAGCCACGTAGCCACGCGCACACACGCGCTGACTCGCACACCTACACCTGGACGCGCACGCACGCACCCAAGCTCGCTCCGGCTCGAGCCCGACACATCCACTGCGCGTACGCACGCGCTCGCCGTGCCCGAACCCTGACCGAGGCTTATTTGCCCTACATTTCTCCCCCTAAGCCGAGGCTCAAAGGAGACCATTGTCCTCGACGTCGACGTCCGCCACCAGTGCCCGCTCCTCCGCCGGCGCCTTCCGCAGCTCCGGGCAATCGCGCTTGAAATGGTCGCGCTCGCCGCACTTGTAGCAGCTCCCGCGTCGCCACGTTGCGCGCGTCATCGTCGTCCCGAGCTCCCCCTTGACGCCGCTCCCGTGCGCGCCACTGCGCCGCCGTGTACAGAAGTTGCCCGTCCGCCCGCTCGCCGCTGCTCTGCCCGCGACGCCGCACCGGCTCATCGAATGCACGTAGCCGCCCGAGCGCCTTTTCGTACGTCAACTCCTCCAGAGCACAGAACTGTTCGATGCCGGAAACGGCGGGGAAGAGACGGTCCGGCACGGTGTCAAGGGAGGAAGGAAGACTCCAGTATTGTAGCGACCCGACCTCAGATGGTCAAGTCTCTGTGTTTCAGTGTCATCCCTGGATCGGTATGCTGACACACACAATACTCGAAGGATTTATAACAGAGTAGCAATCACACACTTATTACATCGAATGTCTCAAAAGAGAACTTATTACAATAATATGGCTTAAGGCCATCTAATGCGATAACAACGGAAGGCTTGGAAGATAAAGTGAGTCCATCAACTCCAACGGCATGGCTGAGCTGCACGGCAACGACCTATCGAACCTTACTCCTCGTCTGAAAAGTCTGCAACATAATACGTTGCAGCCCGAGAACGGGTCAGCACATGGAATATGCTGGCAATATAACACAGTAGAGCAGGAATAGAATAATGCTATCACTACATGCATATTTGGCTGGTGGAAAGCTCTATGGTTATAATTTTGCGAAAAGCCAATTTTTCCCTACAACAAAGGAATAAATTTTAATTTAACTATCATGGTGGTTGAAACATCATTGAGAATGGTTGACAGCATTCTCAATCCCAATTAAAGTAGTTAACATCGCAACAATATTAATTTAAGAGTGATGAGATACATGTGAATACTCAAGTACTAGATACTCAAAATTGTCCATAACCAGGGACACGGCTAACCATGATTAGATTGTACACTCTGCAGAGCTTTGTGCATTTTTCCCCACAAGACTCGATCGCCTCCGTTGATTTCTCGCACTACATGGTGTTTGAGAAACGGATGACCGAGACACAGTCTTTCAGAAACATTAACTCTCTACTCCGGGTAGACCATACCAAACCTACAAAACCCACTACCTACTGATCTACCTCTTCAAGAGCTTCACGTAACTTACTCAACTATGCTAGAGCCCATAGTAGCTTGTGGCTGCACACGGAAGTTTCTAGCATGAATAATCTCAGTTCCCTTTGAGCCTAGGTGGTGGTCCATAGGAAGATCACACGGGTACCCCGGGATTTCCAAAAAATAAAACAGACAACACTGGGTTCCGCAGGTGCCTGAATCCACCCAGATGTGTATTAAAGTTGCCACCTTAAAGTAAAACATTAATTAATAATCTCACATCTGTCATGGATGCACTCAAACCCAATCCACGTCTACGAGCATAGCATGGCAATAATAACAAAACTAGAAGTAACTCCCAAGGGTTTGATAGTAACAGGGCAATAGGTTCTACCTCAACTACTACTTCCCAACCCACAAATTAATGATATCCTAATCATGCAATGTTTGAGGATGAAGCTAATGTATAAAAACTGGGTATGAAAAGAGTATGATCAATGTGTTACTTGCCTTGCTGACGATCCGTGAATCCTAGAGACTGGTAGTAACACGCTTCACACTCCGGGAATTCTATCGCAAGAAAACAATAACATACATAAGCAACAAGCAAAGATGCACAGTCAAAACTCAACTAAAATAGGTTGACTAGAAAGTTCAACTTAAGAACTCCGGTTTGCAAAAAGAATCAAACCAAACGAAGCAACAAAACTCAAACAGCGAAAGAAATAAGATCCGTTTACTAATCTGAACTAGGGTCAAATTTTACAGAGGCAAAAAGTTGTTTGAGTTTATTATTCGGAAAGAGGGTTTCGAGACGAAACTCTAGGCGCTTGAATCGCCTGATTCTGATAAACGAGCCAAAAGTTATACTAGATCGAACATCAGATCAGAAATCGCGATCAGAAAAATCACGGAATAAATCCGAGAAAAGAAAAACGACGAAGAGCTTAACGAACGAACGTTCGTTATCTAAACCAAATCGAAGAACACGTTCGTTAAAACAAACGAACGAGCGAACGCTCGCTAAATAAATGAACCGAAGAAATAAACCGATCTAGAGAAAAAAAATAAAACGAACCCTAGGGTTTTAAAAAAACCGAAACTGTTTTCTTCGGAAAACCGGGCGGCAGGGCGGGTACCTCGCTCGGCTCCGGCGGGGCTCCGGCGGGGCTCAGGCGGCGGCGGCTCGGGCTCGGCACCGAGGCGGCGGGAGGCGGCGGCGGCGGTTACGGGCGGCGGCGGCTCGGGCAGGGCTCGGGCGGCGGCGGCTCGGACTCGGCTCCGTGGCGGCGGGAGGCGGCGGTGGTGGCGCTGATGGCTAGAGGGGGGGCGGTGGTATTTAAAGGAGGGGGGCGGTCCGGTGCCTTGGGGAAGGGGCAGGCGGCGGCGGAGTCCGAGCCGGACTCTGCGGCCGCGGCGGGCGCGGGAGGAAGGCGGCGGCGGAGGCGCGCGCGGAGTTTTTTTTAAATAGTTCCGCCGACAGAAAAATTCCTATAAAATAAAATAAAAATCTAAAAATGACAAATCAAATTTTCGCCGTCTAAATGAAATATTTAGAACGAGTTGAACATTTGCTTGGCCCTAAAATGTAATTTTCAAAAACGTGCAAATTTTTCTAATTCAAATAAAATTCAAAATAAACTCAAATAAAATCCAAATAATGATTTTAACATTTTTCCTCCAATATTTCAATTATTTTGAAGAATTCATATTATCTCCTCTCATATATTTTAATATGAAATATTTTTCCGGAGAGAAAATAATTAAAATAAAAAATCCTTGTTCTCAGTATTTGATACAAATCAAAATATGAGAACCGGAAAATCCCCAACTCTCTCCGAGTGTCCTTGAGTTGCTTAGGATTTCGAGGATTGCGGAACGAAGATGCGATAAAATATGATATGCATGGATGACCTATGTATAACATTCCAAATTGAAAATTTGGGATGTTACAAACCTACCCCCCTTAAGATGAATCTCGTCCTCGAGATTCGGGTTGGCTAGAAAATAGGTGCGGGTGGTCCTTGCAAATATCATCTTCTCATTCTCAGGTGGCTTCCTCCTCGGTATGGTGGCTCCACTGAACTTTGCAAAACTTGATAACCTTGCTGCGGGTGACTCGGCTGTCAAAGTCAAGAATCTTTACTGGCTTCTCCTCATTAGTCAAATTACTGTCCAACTGTATCGCCTCTAGGGGCACTGTATCTCTTAACGGTATGTCGGCCATCTCAGCATGACACTTCTTCAACTATTATACGTGGAACACATCGTGAACTCCTGACAATCCTTCAGGTAATTCCAGCTTGTAGGCAACTTCTCCCATCCGTTCCAAAACACGGTACGGTCCTACAAATCTTGGAGCTAAATTTCCCTTAACTCCAAAACGTTTCACTCCTCGCAAGGGTGATACTCGCAGATAGGCTCTGTCTCCAATTTCATAAGTTACTTCCTTGCGTTTTGAATCTGCATAAATCTTCTGCCTGGACTGAGCAATCTTCAATCTGTCTCGGATTAGTTTAACCTTCTCCTCCGAATCTTTGATCAAATCTGGTCCAAACAATCGACGGTCTCCTACCTCATCCCACATCAGAGGTGTTCTACATCTACGTCCATACAGAGCTTCGAACGGTGCCATCTTCAAACTGGCCTGGTAGCTATTGTTGTATGAGAACTCTGCGTAAGGCAAATTGTCATCCCAACTAGATCCATAATCTAGCGCACAGGCTCTCAACATGTCCTCCAGAATCTGATTGACTCTCTCTGTCTGTCCATTCGTCTGTGGGTGGAATGCTATACTGAACTCCAATCTGGTACCCAAGGTCTGGTGTAGCTGATGCCAAAACTTTGAAGTAAACTGTGTTCCTCTATCTGATACGATGTTCCTCGGAACTCCATGCAAACATACAATCCTGAACATATATATCTTGGCCAACTTTGCACTTGTGTAAATTGTTTTGACTGGGATGAAGTGAGCTACTTTGGTCAAGCGATCCACTACTACCCATATTGAGACATATCCTGCTTTGGTTCTGGGCAACCCGGTGATAAAGTCCATGCCAAGCTTATCCCACTTCCATTCGGGTATCGGCATAGGCTGTAGTAGTCCTGCTGGCTTCTGATGCTCTGCCTTCACCCTCTGACATACATCACATATAGCTACATACTCGGCAATATCCTTCTTCATACCAGTCCACCAGAAACATTCCTTCAAATCCAAATACATCTTGGTGTTTCCGGGGTGTATCGAGTATGGTGACTCATGAGCCTCCTGAAGTATTAACTTCCTGATCTCTGAGTTATTAGGCACATAAACTCGGTCCTCAAACAATAAGGTATCATGCTCATCCTCTCGAAAACCTTTGGCTTTTCCTTTTCTCATCTTCTCCTTTATCTCAGCAATCTCTTTGTCATTCTTCTGAGCTTCTCAAATCTTGTCCAACAATGTATACTGAACCTCCATTGTTGCAATGAAACCTCTTGGAACAATATCCAACCGAAGTTCCATGATATCCTCAGCTAACTCCTTTGGCAATCCCTTACTTTCAAGGATATTAGCGTAACTTTTCCGACTCAAAGCGTCTGCTACGACATTAGCCTTTCCTGGATGATAGTGCAGCTTCATATCGTAATCCTTTATAAGCTCCAGCCATCTCCTTTGTCTAAGGTTCAACTCCTTCTGGGTGAAAATGTACTTCAAACTCTTATGATCCATGTACACATCGAAACGGTTTCCAATAAGATAATGTCTCCAAGTTTTCAATGCATGCACTACGGCTGCTAGCTCCAAATCGTGCGTGGCATAGTTTAATTCATGGGACTTCAGTTGTCGTGAGGCATACGAAACAACCTTTCCGTCCTGCAAAAGCACACATCCAAGTCCGAAGCGAGAGGCGTCGCAATAAACTTGGAACTCCTTATGTATATCTGGCAGTGTTAGCACTGGCTGTAGTCAAACGTTTCTTCAACTCCTGAAAACTTGCCTCGCAGTCATCTGTCCATTTTAACTTAGTATCCTTCTTCAGCAATTCAGTCATTGGCTTAGCAATCTTGGAAAAATTCTCAATGAATCTCCGATAATATCCTGCGAGTCCAAGGAAACTGCGGATCTCGCAAACTGTAGTGGGTGCCAACCATTCAGTGACTGATTGAACCTTGCTGGGGTCCACTGCTATACCTTCTCCTGATATAACATGCCCAAGAAATCCAACTTCCTTCAACCAAAACTCGCACTTGCTGAATTTGGCCTATAACTGGTGTTCCCTGAGTTTCTCGAGAACCAAACGCAAATGCTCCTTGTGCTCCTCTTCGTTCTTCGAGTATACCATAATATTATCAATGAACACCACAACAAACTTGTCCAAATACTCCATGAACACCTTGTTCATCATGCTCATGAAATAGGCAGGGGCGTTAGTCAGTCCAAACGACATGACCATATATTCATATAATCCATACCGCGTGGTGAATTCTGTCTTTGGTATATCCTTCTCTCGAATCTTCAACTGATGGTATCCTGATCGTAGATCGATCTTCGAAAACACCTTAGCTCCTTGCAACTGATCAAACAGATCATTGATCATCGGTAATGGATACTTGTTATTTATCGTTACTCTGTTCAAGGCTCGGTAATCAACTACCATCCTCAGGGATTTATCCTTTTTCTCGACCAAAAGTACTGGTGCTCCTCAAGGTGATGAACTCCTGCGAATATAACATTTCTCCAATAACTCCTTGATCTGTTTCTTAATTTCCTCCAGATCATTTGCGGGAATCCGATAGGGTCTCTTGGATATTGGCCCTGTACCTGGCAATAGCTCTATCAAAAACTCGATGTCTCGATCCGGGGCATGCCTGGTAACTCCTCTTGGAAAACATCCGAGTAATCCTTTACTACATGCACTTCCTCCTGCACAACTCCCGTGAGGGCATTCACTTGGCTCCTCCTAGGAACATGCCTAGATACATACTTAATCCTTTTTCCCTCCGGGGTGGTAAGATAAATTGATTTGCTAGCACAGTCAATGCTTCCTCCATACTTTGACATCCAGTCCATACCTAATATCACATCCAATCCTTGCGACTCCAAGATAACTAGGTCAGACGGAAAAACATGTGTGCCCATGGTTAGGGGTATCTGGGTGCACCATCGGCTAGCCATGTACTCAGCTCCAGGTTTGGGTTGGTAACTTAAACTTATCCACAAATCCCCTTGATATGTATGAATGCGATGCACCAGTATCGAAAAGAACAAGAGCGGTAAATGACTTAACCAAAAACTTACCTATTACCGCATCCGGCTGCTCTTCAACCTCCTCCATGTTAACGTGGTTCACTTGTCCTTTGTTGAATGGACTGGGCTTCTTCCCAGCGCTCCCATTTCCGTTTCCATTCCTTCCTTCAGGGAAGTCATTAGCATAGTGCCCAGTCTTCCCGGACTTATAGCAAGTAACTTGACTTAGGTCTCTTTTGGCGGGTGTAGATGGGTTGGATCGGTTCTGATTGTTATTAACTCCGTTCCCATTGCCATTCTTCGCACCATTGTGGTTATGCGATCCTCCTCCAGTATGGTTGTGACCTCCATGGTTATGAACAAGTCCTCCAGAGTTCGGGGTTAAACGGGGCTTCTATTGAGCTCCTGAATTGTACTTCCCTTGTCCGTACTTCCTCTTACGGCTCTCAATCTCATGTTGCTTTCCTTCAATCATAAGGGACTTATCTACCAACTCTTGGTAGTTGTTGAAAGTTGCCACCATCAACTGCATGCTCATCTCATCGTTCAGCCCTTCCATGAAATTCTCCTGCTTCGCGGCATAGGTAAAACTCAACTAAAAGAGGTTGACCAGAAGGTTCAACTTAAGAACTCCGGTTTGCAAAAAGAATCAAACCAAACGAAGGAACAAAACTCAAACGACGAAAGAAATAAGATCCGTTTACTAATCTGAACTAGAGTCAAATTTTACAGAGGCAAAAACTTGTTTGACTTGATTAATCCGAAAGAGGGTTTCGAGACGAAACTCTAGGCGCTTGAATCGCCTGATTCCGATAAACGAGCAAAAAGTTATACTACATCGAACATCGGATCAGAAATCGCGATCAAAAAAATCGCGGAATAAATCCGAGAAAAGAAAAGCGACGAACAGCTTAACGAACGAACGTTCGTTATCTGAACCTAAACGAAGAACACATTCGTTAAAACGAACGAACGAGCGAACGCTCGCTAAATAAATAAACTGAAGAAATAAACCGATCTAGAGAAAAAAACGAAACGGTTTTCTTCGGAAAACCGGGCGGCGGGGCGGCTACCTCGCTCGGCTCCGGCGGGGCTCGGGGGCGGCGGCTCGGGCTCGGCTCCGAGGCGGCGGGCGGTGGGAGGCGGCGGCGGCAGCTCGGGCGGGCTCGGGCGGCGGCGGCGCGGGCTCGGCTTCGAGGCGGCCGGAGGCGGTGGTGGCGGCGGTGATGGCTAGAGGGGGGGGTGGTATTTAAAGGAGGGGGGGCGGTCCGGTGCCTTGGGGAAGGGGCAGGCAGCGGCGGAGTCCGAGCCGGACTCTGCGGCGGCGGCGGGCGCGGGAGGAAGGCGGCGGCGGCGGCTTGGGCCGAACTGGCCTGGCTGGGCTTCGCCCAACTGGTGTGTGCCAAGTTTTTTTTAAATAGTTCCGCCGACAGAAAAATTCCTATAAAATAAAATAAAAATATAAAAATGCCAAAAAAAATTTCAGCGTCTAAATGAAATATTTAGAACGAGTTGAACATTTTCTTGGCTCTAAAATGCAAATTTCAAAAAACGTGCAAATTTTTCTAATGCAAATAAAATTCAAAATAAACTCAAATAAAAACCAAATAATGATTTTAAAATTTTTCCTCCAATATTTCAATTATTTTGGAGAAGTCATATTATCTCCTCTCATATATTTTAATATGAAATATTTTTTTGGAGAGAAAAATAATTAAAATAAAAATCCTCGTTCTCGAGATTTGATAGAAATCAAAATATGAAAACCGGAAAATCCCCAACTCTCTCCGAGGGTCCTTGAGTTGCTTAGGATTTCGAGGATTGCGGAACGAAGATGCAATAAAATATGATATGCATGGATGACCTATGTATAACATTCCAAATTAAAAATTTGGGATGTTACAAGTATTCGAGGGAACACTAGAGAAGCAAAGCGCTCATTGGGATGATTTCGTGAAATTCAAGGATTCGGAATTAGCTAAGGAACGGTGGAGAATAAACAAGGCCAATGCCGAAAAAAGGATAAGTTCCATAAGCTGGGGCCAGGTGGCTACGGGGTGGAAATGCCTAAGTGTGATAAGTCTGAGAAAGAGATGGAGGATGCAGTTGTCACTCCGGTTACTAGGAGCTTGCCCCCCAGGTGCAGGACTTGGTTCTATGCGCATGGGGGGAGTTGGACCCGAAGACAGGCAAAGTTTCAAAGAAGGCATGTCTGAATGGAGCTGAAGATAAGCTACTTGTTGCAATAGAAGAGGCTCGATCGGGGGTGTTCCAGCCCAACATAGAGAACGACGAGCTTACGCATGCCGTGGGAAATCCTGAACACCCGGGAAGAACATGAGGCAAGGGCGCTATTCCGTGGTATGATGGGTTTTCGGACTGGAACGCCGAATACAGAACCCGTGCGAGAAAGAAGATTGCGGAGGAGAAGAAGTGGAAGATGGAGGAGGAGCAGAGGAAGCTGGACTATGAACGCCTTCAAGGCCTAGAATCAGCGCACGTGAACTTGGCAGTCAAATTCCAATGGCATCAGGAGTAGGTCGACTCACTTAGCCAGCAAAGGGCGTCTCAGCAGCTGCAGCAGCAAGCGGATGATCCAGCATTGGTTAGCACCGTCCCATCCATGCCGAGAAGCAGCGTGGGTTCCGCCCCGGGCGATGCAATGCTGGATAGATACCCCGTGGATGACATTATAGAGAACACTAACTGTGAGCTACACTCCAAAATGAAGAACGTATCCATGAAGGTGGCAGACGATGTTGCTTTTATAATTACCCCCGAAGCAACCTTCCATTGCACCCCGATTCCAGAGGGCTATGCTCGTTGAGGGAGTCCTGGACTAGGGGGTGTCCGGATAGCCGAACTATCATCACAGCCGGACTCCAAGACTATGAAGATACAAGATTGAAGACTTCGTCCCGTGTCCGGATGGGACTTTCCTTCGCGTGGAAGGCAAGCTTGGCGATACGGATATGTAGATCTCCTACAATTGTAACCGACTCTGTGTAACCCTAACCTATCCGGTGTCTATATAAACCGGAGGGTTTTAGTCCGTAGGACGAACAACAATCATACCATAGGCTAGCTTCTAGGGTTTAGCCTCATTGATCTCGTGGTAGATCTACTCTTGTGCTACCCATATCATCAATATTAATCGGTATTACCTCCATCGAGAGGGCCCGAACCTGGGTAAAAACATCATGTCCCTTGTCTCCTGTTACCATCCGCCTAGACGCACAGTTCGGGACCCCCTACCCGAGATCCGCCGGTTTTGACACGGACATTGGTGCTTTCATTGAGAGTTCCTCTGTGTTGTCACCGATAGGCCCGATGGCTCCTTCGATCATCAACAACGACGCGGTCCAGGGTGAGACTTTTCACCCCGGACAGATCTTCGTATTCGGCGGCTTTGCACTGCGGGCCAATTAAGCAGCCATCTGGAGCAGATCGAAAGCTACGCCCCTAGCCATCAGGTCAGATTTGGAAGTTTGAATTATACGGCCGATATCCGCGGAGACTTGATCTTCGATGGTTCGAGCCGCAGCCAAGCGTGCCGCACTATCTCGATGGCCATGATCTAGCTCTGCAGCCAACAGTGCCCTGGAGGCCGCACCAGTATCTGCTCCGACCCTTAATCCGGAGTCGGATTCCCCGATAGAGGACGAGTGGCTGGACGCCGCCTCGGGGGCTACGATCTCTACGGTGATTAAGCCGAACTCCATCCCTGTCCTTTGCCAACACCTTGACTCCAGGGTGCCGGACTCCTCTCCGGACTCCGAACACTCCACGCCCCTGCCAATCAAATCCGATTGGGCGCCGGTCATGGAGTTCACTGCCGTGGACATCTTTCAGCACTCGCCCTTTGGCGATATCCTGAATTCACTACAGTCTCTCTCTT
Source organism: Aegilops bicornis (assembly GCA_021605145.1). Classification (NCBI taxonomy): domain Eukaryota; kingdom Viridiplantae; phylum Streptophyta; class Magnoliopsida; order Poales; family Poaceae; genus Aegilops; species Aegilops bicornis. The sequence continues at coordinate 4,913,419 of CM038671.1, read as the reverse complement.
TATCCGGAGAGCCCTGGCCGGACTACGGACAGGAAGGTTGGGATGCGGACGACGAAGAAATTCAACGCCCACCCACCACCCACTTCGTAGCCACTGTCGAAAGCTTACACGACGTGCTCGATTTCGACTCCGAAGACATCGACGGTATGGACGACGATGTAGGAGACAACCATGAACCTGCGCCTATAGGGTGCTGGACAACCACCTCATACCATGATGTATACATGGTGGATACACCTAAAGGAAAGGAAGACGGGGAACAACGGGACGCTACGAAGGATAAATCCCTCGAAAAACAGACAAAATGGCAACGTAAACGCCGAACCAAGTCCGGCCTCAACAGAGACCCAGCCATAGAGCAGGGCGAACCGGCGGACGAACATGCTATCGAGCAATCGTCCGAACAATACAACTTGGATAAACAACCCATCCCCGGCGAAGACAACAGTCCGGACGATCTCACGTCGACAAATTGTTGGAACAAAATAACCTCCAGAAAAGGCTTGACGCCACTGCGCGTAGCCTGAAAAAGCAGAAGCGGAAGCTCAAAACAGCGGAAGATGCACTCAGAATCAGATGGAGCAGAGTATTCAACACCACAGACAAATACGGCGACAGTCGCCGAACAAAAAGCTACCCATAGAGAAAGCTGCTGCCCGAATTTGATGAGGAGGCCATAGAACCCCCACAATCAAAAATTAAGAAGGCCACCCGGTCGGATGGGCGACCCCACGGCAAAAAGAGAGCGGCAACTGGCGCCGCACACAAGCCGATGCGCGATCCGCATAAGGATTCACATCAAAAGGATGGTCCAGTTAGGTCCATCTACGGGCCAAGAAAGCAAGCTCTTCATAGCAATGCAACACGCCAAATATCCGAACATAACGGCACACCCAAATACAGGGGCGTCGCACACCCCCTATGTTTCACCGATGAGGTGCTGGATCATGAATTTCCAGCGGGATTCAAACCCGTAAACATAGAGGCATACGACGGAACAACAGACCCTGGAGTCTGGATTGAGGATTACATCCTCCACATTCATAGAGGAGATGATCTCCACGCCATAAAATACTTACCCCTTAAAATCAAAGGGCCAGCTTGGCATTGGCTTAAAAGCCTCCCCGAAAATACCATTGGAAGCTGGGAAGAGCTCGAGGGGCGCGTTTGGGCAAATTTTTAGGGGACCTATGTCCGCCCTCCGGATGCAGACGATCTAAGTCACATAACTCAACAGCCCGGAGAGTCAGCCCGGAAATTCTGGAACAGGTTCCTTACTAAAAAGAACCAAATAGTCGACTGTCCGGATGCTAAAGCATTAGCAGCCTTCAAACACAATGTCCGAGACGAATGGCTTGCCAGACACCTCGGCCAAGAAAAGCCAAGAACGATGGCCGCATTAACAAGCCTCATGACCCGCTTTTGCGCGGGAGAGGATAGCTGGCTAGCAAGATGCAGCACCAGCGACCCAAGTACATCCGAAGTCAGGGATGGAAATGGGAAACCGCGGCACAACAAGGACCAGCGCCGGATTAAAAGGAACGGTCCAAAGAGCGCGGCAGTCAACGCCGGATTGAAAAGCTCGCGGCAGAACAATAAAAAGCTGCCCCTCAAGGACAATAGCGATGAGCTATCCAACTTAAACAAAATCTTGGACAAGATATGTCTAATCCACAGTACTCCCGGGAGGCCTGCAAACCATACCCACAGAGATTGTTGGGTTTTCAAACAGTCCGGCAGACTCAACGCCGAACACAAGGGGCTCGACACACCAATTGAAGATCATGACGAGCACCACAAGCAGAGCCCCGGAAAACAAAAGAATTTCCCACAAGTGGTTAAAACACTAAACTCACTTCACGTGATCAAAGGGAAAAACAGAGCGGCACCCACTAGAATGCGCGCAGCACAAACTACCCTAGCGGAGTACCAACACTGGTTGTCAAAACCAATCACTTTCGACCATCAGGACTATTCCGAAAGTATCCGGAACGCAGGATGGACTTCCTTGATATTGGATCCTATAATCGACGGATTCCAATTTACACACGTCCTCATGGATGGTGGCAGTGACATAAACCTGATATATCAGGACACAATCCGCAGGATGGGGATAGACCCAACCAAAATTCGCCGTAGCAACACCTCCTTTAAAGGAGTAATGCCAGGCACATATGCCCATTGTACGGGCTCCATACTGCTAGAAGTTGTGTTCGGTTCATCCGACAACTTCCGTCGCGAAGTTGATCTTCCATGTCGCCCGTTTAAAAGTAGCCATCAAGCACTATTGGGACGCCAAGCTTTCGCCCGCTTTAACGCAATACCGCATTATGCATCTCTCACACTTAAAATGCCCGTCCACGCCAAGGCCATCTCATTGAAAGGGAGTATTAAGTGTTACTTGAGCACGGAAGAACGTGGGACTGCCTTGACAGCCCCACACCTATCCAGCTCCGCTAGTCAAAGAACCTGAATAGGTTATTCAAGCACCGGACATGGCTAGACGAGTCCGGCGCCTACTAGCGGGATACCCCATACAAGGGGCTGCATGGATGTATAACAAGAGACAATAAAGCTCAATTTTATTCACTTCTTCGAATCGTACTCTGTTTATTTAATATAAAGTACATCTTTTGCATGATCCTTTTTCTTTTAAACTAAGTTCCTCTCATTTACAGATGAACAACGTGCTACACCCGTCGTGTTACGGCACAACGGAGACACAAAGCAGACGTGCAGTAGGGACCCGTTGCAAGGATTCTTTTCAGATTAAGACCCTGTGTAAACCTTTTTTACTATCTCTTGTTGATATACATCCCCCGGTTTCTCACTATAACCGAGGAGGAGGCTGGCGTTTTGGCATTGGCCGCACCAGAATTTTTTATGCGTGCACGAACACGGGGGCTTAGGGCATTATTTTGCCCGTTTTTATAAAGACCGAATACCTTAGGGAGTGTTCGGCGTCTCGAGTTAGGCCTTATATGCATCAGCTCCGAATCATGTCTTTGGTCAAATGTTGGGTTTGCCCGGCTCCTGTGTTTTGCTGCCTTACGTTCCGTTTTATCGGCTAACGCGGCACCAGGAGAACTACTGCGATTGTGCCCTGGTTCGGCCGGGCGAGCACCTCAGTAGAGAAAGCCGAAAACTGACTGTCATGATATAGCGAGAGACTGGTCAACCACTCGATGACTCATCGGAATGTTTAGGATTCCTCCGCATTAACGAAGGACCGGTTTTCGGTCAGGCACATACGCACCCTGAATTTGGGAGAGTGCGGTGCCCCCAGGGGCTATATAGTAGCCCCACCCTCGAACTCCTATGGCTAAGTGAAAGTGATAAAGCATTATAGTCCGGTTGCCTAGTTTGCTACGCTACCACCTCCTTAACAGGACCAAGACGTTGGATTAAGTGTGAAAAAGCGCCTTCTCTGCAAACACCCCCGCATTATGTGCGTGGGGGCTGAAGCCAAGGACTGCCATCTTTCAGGTTATATATACATATACATAAACGGCCGCACAGGGAGTAGTTTACTACTTGAATGCACAAGTATAAAAAGCTCTTATATCATATTGAAACATTGTTTTCACAAATCATACATGTCATTTAAAACATAATATCCTTCAAGCACTGCGTCTCTATTAAACGAGCGCCCTGCAGGACTTCCTCAAAGTAGTGCTCGGCAGGTACTCGGCTTCTATCCGAATCTTGGGATGCAACGTCGGTGGCCTTCATATCTGCCCAGTATGTCTTGACACGGGCAAGAGCCATCCGCGCTCCCTCAATACACGCTGACCGATTTATTGCGTCAATACGAGGTACCGCACCAAGGAACTGTTGCACTAAACCAAAATAACTCTTCTGCTGGGGTCCGCCTGGCCACAAATGAGTCACGGCATGCTTCATGGCAAGTCCGGATAGTCGATTCAACTCGGCCCATTCGGCCAACTGATCGGTCAACGGAAGAAGATGCTCCGGGCTATGGAATTGCGACCAATATAGCTCTTCCCTTATGTGCCCCTTCTGGCCTCGGAAGTGCTCAATCGCGTCCGCAGCGCTCGCCGCTAAGTCCAGATAAGCATCCTCCGAACTCCACAACTTGTCCAATTGAGCATACTTTGGATCCATATATTTCCTCCGCAGCAGAAATGGTTTTCCAGCCGCAATTGCCCCGGCCTGACTCAACTCCTCCATGGCAGCTCTCAAAGCCGAATGGGCATTCTTGGATTCGGCGGCGGCCTTTTTCAGGCCCTCTTGCTCCGCTTGACGTTCTTTTTCAAGAACCTCGCAGCGATCGGCAACATTCTTCAACTTTCTGGCCATATCGGCCATTTCCTCTTTGCTTCGGCAGTGAGCAGCCCGTTCGGCTTTTAGCTCTTCGGCCGCCCTTAAAGCGGCCGCATTACTATTTCTGGCTTGCTTTTTCGCTCGGGCGAGTTCCGCCCGCAGCTCCTCCACAGCAGCGGCACCATCTGCATTAAGCATACAAATAGTAAGACATGGGCGTGAAGCTCCCTTACCAGGTGTCCGCATAGACGTCGCATACCTTGCGACTCGTCAAACCGTTTATTGACCAGCGCGATGTCCGCATCCGCCTCGTCAAGTTGCCGCTTTAGTTCGGCATATTCATCAGTCCGGCTGGCCACCGGACGCCCCGCCGCCTGTTTAGGAGCGGTGATATGTTATAACTGAGATTTTGATCCTCGGCACGCTGTCAATTTTGACAACATACCGAGTCTCAGGGGCTACCATCTATACAGGGCGCATTCTATATGCATAACTGTCAGAAGGTACATCATTTTTGCGTACCTCGAATCCTGTCAATAAGCTTCTGACGGCTTCATGCAATCCGCTCTCCGCGGATGTAATTCTTTCAATCACCGTACCCATCAGAGCACGGTGATCTTCTGAGATAGCCGCTCGCCCGAGCAGATCCTTCAGCTCCTTCGACCGCACACCACTTGGCGCCGGACCTTCCGGCCCTGCCGGACTTGGGGGAACCCTCCGCAACGACACCTCAGATCGTCCACCTCGCATGAGGGCGCAACTGGTGGAGGCGTTTCGCTCTCCATCATCTCCGGAAGAAGATCCCCCGAAGACGAGCTCTGCTGAGAAGGGCTGAGATCCGAACTACAAGGTACAATTTCTGTTATCTTCATAAATAAATACAGGGATGTTCCTTACTCACAATACCCCTTCTTTTTACTTACGGCTCGCTGGAGGGCTGATCCCCTTGGGGAAATAGTGCGGCTGGGTTACCTCCCAGCGCCGGACTCGCTGACGAAGATTCCTTTCCCTTCTTTGAGGCCTTGACCTCCGGATCTTCCGAAGCGGTCCTCTTCTCTCCTCGAAAGACGGGACTTTTAATCCCTCCTTCCTTGATAGCCTCCTTCATAGAGGCAGTTGTTTCCCCGCTCCCCCCTTCGCCTTCTTCTAAAGGTGCGACCTTCAACATCTTGGCCAGCATGGGATCCGGCGTGATCTCTGGGAGGAGCGGACACCTTATTAACTTTGCCTTGGCTATCCACTCCTGTTCAAGAAACGGCTCCTTTAGAGGACATATATATATAATAAATGAATGAACAGCCTGTCCGGTTACAGGACTACTTACTTGAGTATCTGGGCGATTGCAGCTTAGCCCTGCGTCCTCAGTCAGGTCCGGACACTTCTCTTGTTATTCGAAGAGCAGTTTATACATCTCCACGGGCGTCGTGCCCATAAAATTTTGGAGAGCTCGCGGTCCCTCCGGATTAAATTCCCACAGGTGGAGGGGGCGACGTTTGCAGGGCAGAAGGCGCCGAATCAACATAACCTGCGCCACTGCAACCAGATTGATCTCTCTTTTTTGGAAGTCTCGAATACGGCCCTGCAACAAAGGGACCTCCTTGGACGGCCCCCAGTCGAGCCCCTTGTTGACCCATGACGCCAGCCACTGTGGTGGACCTGAGCTGAAGGCGGGAAGCGCCACCCATTTGGTGCCCCTGGGAGCGGTAATATAAAACCACTCCCATTGCCACAAACCAAGCTCCTCTTGAAAAGAGCCCTCGGGCCACGGAGCATCAACACATTTTCTTATAACCGCACCTCCGCACTCCGCTTGTTGCCCCTTGATCATCTTTGGCTCCACCTTGAAGGTCTTGAGCCACAATCCAAAGTGAGGGGTAATGTGGAGGAAGGCCTCACATACGATAATGAATGATGAGATATGGAGGATGGACTCCGGATTCAAGTCATGCAAATCCAGCCCATAATAAAACATGAGGCCCCGCACAAAGGGATCCGTCGGGAAGACTAAACCCCGAAGGAAGTAGGACACGAACACCATGTTATCGCCGGGCTCAGGAGTGGGAATGATCTGCCCTGGAGTAGGCAGCCTATGTGAGATCTCGCCGGTTAGATACCTGGCGTCTCGCAGCTTTAGCACATCTTCTTCCGTGATGGAGGAAGAGATCCATCGGTCGTGCTGGTCGGAGCCGGACATCTTCGAAGGCCCGAAGCGCCTGAATCTGAAGCTCTGGGTGTTAAAACTTGAAGCGCAAGGCGAACTCGATGGAGGGTGTAAAAAGAAGAGGGCCTTGGTCTCATTATAAAGAGGTTGAATACCAAGAGCCCACCCCGTGGTCGATTAGGACTCGCCTTTGATACAGGATGCGTGCCGACGGGCACGGTTTGGTTACCCACGTCAATATTGATGAGAATCGCGGAATAAGGGGGCACGATCTATGCTTTGATAAGACGTGTCAAGGAAACTGCCTCGCTAAACGCGCTAAGGTGGAACGGTAAAAAACGATTCATATAAAGGCCTAGCCGTGGTGTGATGTCACGCCGCGGAATCGTCAACAGAGATCTGCATGCAAAGTTAGTCTCTCTCACGGTGGTATGTGGAACTTGTTTTATGAGCTGGACACTATCTGATGTTCAAAACCTTCTATGAAGTATTCGGAGGAGGAACCCGCTTTGCAATGTTGAAGACAATATGCTTTGACGGACTCGTCGTCATTGAAGCCTAGTTCGGGGCTCTTGAGGGAGTCCTGGACTAGGGGGTGTCCTGGATAGCGAACTATCATCACGGCGGACTCCAAGACTATGAAGATACAAGATTGAAGACTTTGTCCGTGTCCGGATAGGACTTTCCTTGGTGTGGAAGGCAAGCTTGGCGATACAGATATGTAGATCTCCTACCATTGTAACCGACTCACCGGTAACCCTAACCTATCCGGTGTCTATATAAACCAGAGGGTTTTAGTCCGTAGGACGAACAACAATCATACGGTAGGCTAGCTTCTAGGGTTTAGCATCCTTGATCTCGTGGTAGATCTACTCTTGTACTACCCATATCATCAATATAAATCAAGTAGGAGTAGGGTATTACCTCCATCGAAAGGGCCCGAACCTGGGTAAAAACATCGTGTCCCTTGTCTCCTGTTACCATCCGCCTAGACGCACAGTTCGGGACCCCCTACCTGAGATCCGCTGGTTTTGACACCGACACTCGTGTCTTGGTTGATGAAGTGGTGGACCCATATTCGGGGCTACAGCTTGATATTCCTGGAGGTGAAGACGAGCGCACACTGGGAGAGGCCATACATCGTATCATCCTATGAAGAAAGGCTCGCATCATCTTTCGAAGTCCACCAACACCGCGTCGTCTGCGGACTCCTCCTCGAAGTAGCCAACGAGTCAGCAGACTCCCGCTCCTCCAAGTCCACGAACGCGTGAGCCAACTCCTCCTCGAAGTCCGCCACCACCTCCGAGTCCCCGAACGCGTGAGTGATATGCCTCCAACGTATCTATAATTTTTGATTGCTCCAAGCTGCTTTATCTATTATTTTTTACTATAATGGGCTTTATTTTCCACTTTTGTAATACTTTTGGGACTAACCTATTAACCGGAGGCCCAAATTGTCGTTTTTTGCCTTTTTCGGTGTTTGAAAAGCAGAATATCAAACAGAGTCCAAATGGAATGAAACCTTGAAGCGTGATTTTCTCAACGAGCGTGATCCGGAGACTTGGACCCTACGGAGGAACATCGGGAGGCGTTCACGAGGGTGGGCGCCCGCCTTCTGGCGCGCCCCGCCTCGTGGGCACTGATGCTCCACCCGGCGTACTCCTTCCTCCTATATATACTCTACGCCCAAACGATGAACATGAGCCAAACACCTAATTCCACCGCGCAACTTCCTATATCCACGAGATCCCATCTTGGGGCTGTTCGGAAGACTCCGGGAAGGCATCCACCACGGAGGGCTTCTACATCAACACCATAGCCTCTCCGATGATGTGATTAGTTTACTTCAGACCTTCGGGTCCTTAGCTAGTAGCTAGTTGGCTTCTTCTCTCTTTTTGTATATAATTACAATGTTCTCCCCTCTCTCGTGGAGATCTATTCGATGTAATCTTCTTTTTGCGGTGTGTTTGTTGAGATCGATGAATTGTGGGTTTATGATCCCGCTTATCTATGAATAATATTTGAATCTTCTCTGAATTCTTTTATGTATGATTGAGTTATCTTTGCAAGTCTCTTCGAATTATCCGTTTGGTTTGGCCAACTAGATTGGTAGTTCTTGCAATGGGAGAAGTGCATGGATTTGGGTTCAATCTTGCGGTGTCCATACCCAGTGACAGAAAGGGTTGCAAGGCACGTATTGTATTGTTGCCATCGAGGATAACAAGATGGGGTATTTATCATATTGCATGAATTTATTCCTCTACATTATGTCATCTTGCTTAAGGCGTTACCCTGTTTTTAACTTAATACTCTATATGAATGCTGGATAGCGGTCGATGAGTGGAGTAATAGTAGTAGATGAAGAATCGTTTCGGTCTACTTGTCTCGGACGTGATGCCTATATACATTATCATAGCTAGATATACTCATAACTATGCTCAATTCTGTCAATTGCTCAACAGTAATTTGTCCACCCACCGTAGAATATTTATGCTCTTGAGAGAAGCCACTACTGAAACCTATGGCCCCCGGGTCTACTCTCATCATATCAATCTCCATCACTTTTATACTTGCTTTGTCTTTACTTTGCCTTTACTTTTCACTCTGCATCTTTATACCAAAAATACCAATAATATTATCTCTATCAGATCTCACTCGCATAAGTGACCGTGAAGGGATTGACAACCCCTAATCGCGTTGGTTGCGAGTAGCTATCGTTTTGTGCAGGTACGAGGGATTTGTGCGTGGCCTCCTACTGGATTGATACCTTGGTTCTCAAAAACTGAGGGAAATACTTACGCTACTGTGCTGCATCATCCTCTCCTCTTCGGGGAAAACCAACGCAATCTCAAGACGTAGCAGTGGGCTGACTCCTCCGGTTTCAAGTCCGGCACAGCGTCAGGCCACTTCTCCGGTTTCATGTCCGGCACCGTGTCAGGCCACACTTCCTGCTTCAAGTCCGGCACAGCGTCAGGACACTCCTCCTGCTCCAACTCAGCCACGTCAGTCGTCTCTGCCGCCTCAGCAATCACGGAAGAGAGCCGCCGCAGCTATGGTGCGTAGCGGTACAAGTCGAGGTAGTACGGGAGGTACAGGCGGAGGCAAGCGATTTCAATATGGTCCAAGCCTCGCGCCTCTTCCGCAGAGGCCTTACGATAAGTCCGAGGAGGAAAACACAGCCATAGAGAAGGCCCAGTTGGAAGCCCATTTTGCACCGAAACCGCCACCGCCGCCAACGGAGAAAGTGCCTGAGGAAAAGATTGATCACTTCATTCGTATGGCTAGAGCACCAGCTCCCAAGCCTGTTGACACAGACTATGAGCACCACCTCAGGAAGTTAAATCGAGCACGTCTACAGAAAGAGGCGAGCTCGAGCTCGAGAAAATCAGCTGGCAAAACATGCGGTAAAACCGTTCCCCAGCTGGGAGAACAGGCGGCACAATCAATCCCCCCGCTTGTTGTGCCAACAACACATGAGAGTATGTGCGCCCAATATTATTGTGGGCAAACCGTTAACGTTCCCCAGCTGGGCGATGTGGTAATAACCGAGGAGCATATAACGCAGGCTGAAATCCTCAAGATCACTGTTGGACAACTCCTGGAGATCGAGCCCATGTCTCCGCTTAGAGAGGAGGAAATTAAAACGGAAATATGTCCGGGGCCAACCTTTGGTTGAGCCAGACGAGGTCAAGAAGCTCCCAACGAGAATGTATTAATTGCATCAATGGTACATGAACATTACCAAGATTTCCAATCGAGAGTCCCTCATGGTGAATACCAAGAAGGATCATTACTTCCATGAGAAAGCTGTGTCCGTTGAGTATTTAGAACTATTTTAGTTATACAATCAAGACGCACTCGACAAATCTATCGTTAGTTGATATTGTCTGTAAGTGATTTCTTTCTGTAATTTAAGTCTCAAGCTAGCTGTAGTGATCATTTTGATCAATCATTACCTGTAATTATCCTCACTATATTCTTTTCTGTGGTATAATGCAGGATGAAGATGTATGAAATGAAAAAAGGTGCACGCTATGGCATTGGGTTCATTGACCCAAATACCATTAATCAATACACATGGGAACTAGATGCATATTATCAAGAAAGTGTAGAGGAAAGCATGCTAGAGTTCTTCAAGCGCCTCAATACCAATGAATATATACTACTTCCTTACAACTTCAGGTGAGTCACACTGTCTTGTACTACAAATTATGTTTTAGCTTACTAGCTAGCTACATGTCTTTACTTACATATGCCCGCTAAATTAAGACATGCAAACGTGTGTGCATGCAGTTTTCACTGGATCTTGTTAATCAATAAAGTTGATGAAGGAACAGTTGAAGTACTGGACTCACTACTTAAGAAAGGAAGTGACTACACCATCGTGAAGGGGATAGTCGCTAGGTAATTTCAATCATTATTAACTATATCTCGGCCTATTTAATTAGTTCGTCATTTCCTGATAACAACTATTTAATAACCCCTTTATTCATTTTCTTTATCGACAGGCAGGGGTTGGGCAAAGTTCATCAACGTCACTCCAGGCCAATGGGAACAAAAGCTGAAATGGTATCGACCCAAGGTAAGTAATTAAGTAGTACTAGCTAGCTAGCTGCCAGCTCTTTAATTATCATGCTTGATTAATTATTATCTGATCAAATTCCATTCTCGTAAAGGCCCTGAAGCAGGCGCCAGGGACTAATCTGTGTGCATACTACGTTTGCGAGAACATTCGCATGATGGCGTCCGAAAAGAGCAGATCTCAAAGACAGGACTGGGTACGTTTGTCAGAACACTATTCACAATTTTTACACCATCATCGATATCTAGTCACAGAACTAATACACATGCATATTGATCTCCTTCTTAACAGTTCATAGAGGTGCGGGAGAAGCTCCTACCAATGGAGCGCATACAAGAAATTCAAGAGGAAATAGCGGGATTTTTGCTCGACTAGGTCATAGATACGAACAGAGAATACTATTACCCGCTACCGCCCCCATCAACCACTTCCAATTGATTGTCATCCTGCTCCGAAGGCACCAATTAGGCTAATGCCACTGGTTGTATACATGTGTGTATGTGTTAATTAATGGTGGTTGTGAGACATTCGATGATATATATATATATATGATCGGTTCTACTACAAATTCTATTTATACATATGCATAACGTGTACAATATATAGTATCGTAAAATACCAGCAAACGAAAAAGAATTAAATGGAAAACACAAAATTAAATGAAAAAGAAATCATAAATCCAAAAACCCCCAACCTTTTAATATCGGTCGGTGTCACCAACCGGTACTAAAGGGCTCCCTGGCCCCGGAGCTGGCTCGTGCCACGTGGTTGCCCTTTAGCACCGATTCGTGCGAAACCGGTACTAAAGGGGGGGGACCTTTAGTCCGCACATTTCAGTGTCGGTTACCGAACCGGCACTAAAGGGCCTTACGAACCGGTGATATAGCTCGGTTCTGCACTAGTGATATACCCCCCGCCCGCGAGCAGAGCATTGCACTGCTCTGTTTTTTTGGCCGGCCATGGGAGAGCTTTGTGGTTCTCTAGCTCACCTCCTATGCACATGAGGTGTTTGATGAAATGCCCTAGCCACAATTTATAAGCTTTCTCCTCTCAAAGCTCCTTGTCCAAACTCCATTTTACTCAAGATTTGTCTAGGTTTGGTCGTCCGTCCTGTCCCGTCCCCCTCCTCACCGCTGTAAATCGTCCGCGCGGATCTTGTTGTCGGCACCACCGTGGTGAGCATCTTGTTCTTATATTATTTCTAAAAGAAAAAAAATCTTACTTGTATGATTTAGATTGCTACTTGTATAATTTTCTTACTTTTATTTTTGTTTGTTACTATATTGTGCGATTGTTTTGGTATCCCCCCCCCCCCGTCGGCCCTCGTCCTGCTATGATTCGGATGTGCTATATAATATCATTTATAACTATTTCTTTCATTTAGTGTTGATGAAAATTATGCCGACCAACGTGACATAGATGTCTTATCTAGGAGGTATGTGAACCGGAAATTCCAACCGACCCTCTTGTCAAGAGGTTAAATTTAATTGAAAAAGAAAACAATTTCTTGAAGAAAAAATTGAAAAGAATTGAGGAGGAGAAGATGGCATTGGAGTTGCATGTTGCGGATATCGTCGATGATCACAAGATCAAGATAGATAAAATATGCTTGAAGATTAGAAAGATTAAAAAATATACCATTTATACTGATGCTCGGTACCATTATGTTGTTGGATCAATTGTTATCTTAGTTGCGATTATAATCGCATATCTTGTTGCATTCAAAAGTTTTACATAGTTTTAATGTATGGTTTAATTACATGCTCTAGAGAGCAATATGTTGTTCAATGAGAAGTATGTATAAACTTGATGTATTTATTTTTTCAGTAATAACATTTGATCACTACTGTACTTGGGTTTTAATGTGATGATGAAAACCCTTTCTATCAGATGAGTTTTCGTCCGAAACCCTGATACTTCGAAAGAGCTTGTCCGTTTTGCACAAGATGTGCATCGAGTTTTTTCCGTAACCCTCTCTACATTTTAGAACATGCTAATGTGCCTGAAATGGTGATACCATGCCAACTTTCTACCTTTTCAGAGTTCATTTGAAGTGATTTTCAATTTCAGGGTCATTTAGCTCAAAAAATCAGTAAATGCATGAAAAATAGCAAATGAAGTCAGAAAGGATTGAAAATTGATGATGTGCCTTTGAATGGTGCATTTGGAACACACAAAAAGTCTAGAGTTCAAATAAGTAAAAAAATGAAATCCCTTTGTAACAGATGAGTTCTCGTCCGAAACCCTGATACTTCGAAACAGATTGTCCATTTTGCACATGAAGTGCATCAAGTTTTTGCCGTAACCCTCTCAACTTTTTAGCACATGCTATGTGGGTGAAATGATGATACCATGCCAACTTTCAACCTTTTCAGAGTTCATTTGCAATGCTTTTCAATATCAGGGTCATTTAGCTCAAAAAAATCAGTAAATGCATGAAAAATACCAACTGAAGTCAGAAAGGATTGAAAATTGTTGATGTGGCTTTGAGTGGTGCATTTTGAACAAACAAAAAGTCTGGAGTTCAAATAAGTACAAAAAAAATGAAATCCCTTTGTAAAGATGAGTTTTTTTTCGAGAACTTGATACTTCGCAAGAGATTGTCCATTTTGCACACGAAGTGCATCTCGTTTTTGCCGTACCCCTCTCAACTATATTATTCTTTAATAGCAAAAATAATCAACTAAAAAGCTTTTATAAAACTCTAATAGCAAAAGGAATAACCTAAAAAGATTTTATAAACCTCTAATATTTTTAAAACTAAAATTATATAAATTTTTTGCAACTAAAATTATCAAAGTATTTTTTGTTCAAGACATTAATAGCAAAAAGAATTTTCATAAAGAATTTTTTTGTTAGAAACTTTTGTAGCAAACAAAAATAACAAAATAAGTTTTTGATTAAAAAAGACGTTTAAATTAACCTAAAAATTACCAAATTGAATATAATGATAAAACAAAGTAATATTAAAAAGCAGGAAAAATAATCATTAAAAATCTATTTTTATAGTAAAGTTATTCAGAAACTAGTGATTCACATAAATTTCAAAGAATTCAAATTTAATATTCAAATTTGAAAACTAATGGCACTAACGGAAAGTTTATTATTTTTGTGACGTAAAAGAAAAAAGAATCACTGAAAAATAGTAAGTACAAACAAAACAAAATAAATAAAGCAAAAAACAAAACAAAAAAACTATAAAAAATTTAAAAAAATGCCACCTACGCGGCCACGGACTGAATACGACTAGAAACCCAACCAGCTTGTTGGCCCAGAATTCAGGCCCGCAGCAGACCCAGTAGGCCCACAGGCAGAAGAGTGTCATATTAGACCCGCAAGCCTGCAGTTGAGAGGAGCTCGAGAGGATGGGCGCAACAACGCTTATAAACTACTCTCGAGTTCTCTCAGCTAGCGAGGTGGGACTAAACATTTGGCCCTGGGGAGCACCAACCGGGACCAATAACCACCATTCCCGGTTCGTGCGGCCAACCAGGACAAAATGATTGCATTGGTCCCGGTTGGTGCCACCAAATGGGACCAATGGTCTCTGCTTCCCGCCCTTTGGGATGCTGAAAAGAGGCCTTTGGTCCCGGTTGGTGTGACGAACCGGGACCAAATGGTAGCATTGGTCCTGGTTGATAGTACAAGCCGGGACCAAAGGCTTTGCTATATATCCAACACTTAGGAATTTTTCACTTGCATCTCGCACTTGCCCCCGACGACACCGACTACATTGATGCCGCTAGGCTGCCCCGACGCTGCCTGCCAGCCCCGCCGCCGCTGTCGCTTCCCCCGACGCCCTAGACACCATCGTCGCCCTGCCCATCATTGGCGTCACCGTCGCCGCACCCCTGCCCCTGACCACGTCGCTGCGCCGCCCCTGCCCTGAGCCCTCGCCAATGCGCCCGACGCCGTCGCCGCGCCCCTGCCCCGAGACCTCTCTGACGGTCCTCGCCGCCCCACGCTATAGTCCTGCTAGCCCCCTTTTCCTCCCTGTCCTCCTCTTGTTCATATAATTTTGGTATTCATATATGATGATGTTGTTGATGATAGATAGGATGATGTTGATGATAGATGATGTATGCTTTTCTTTTGTTCATATAATTATTTTGTTCATATGATGAATTTTTTTGCATTTTCAGAAAAATGTATGTATGTTATGTTCTCTGTGTATGTTCATATATATGCTAAAGTTACATCTTTGGAAAAGTTTTATGTATGCTAAAGTTACATTTAAGAAAAAAAAGAAAATTTATATACGTTCATATGCAAATGTTAGAATTTTTTATGTTCATAGAATTTTTTTGGTGATATTGTAGAATATGAACATTTTGAATATGGATGGATGGATGGATGAACATTTTGAATATGGATGGATGAACATTATGTCCATGTATGTACGTATGGATTCAGATGTCGTTGTCGATCTACCCCACTCCCTGATAACTTTGACATGAGGGGGACGTCGGACATGCATGAGGAGGGAGAGAGAGATGTTAATAGAAAGTTTTCTCTCGAAACGTTACTAAGTTAAAATGTTACTATGTTACTAAGTTTTCTCTCGAAACGTTACTAAGTTACTAAGTTAAAATGATGTTAATAGAAAGTTCTCTCTCAAAACGTTACTAAGTTACTAAGTTAAAATGATGTTAATAGAAATTCTCTCTCGAAACGTTACTAAGGTACTAAGTTACTAAGTTAAGTTCATATATTCGAAACATATCAAGTGGGGTATTTTCTCTCGAAATGTATCCCCGATAACTTCGACGTGAGGGGGGACGTCGATCAACCCCCTCTCGCCTGACTAAACTCTTGAGTCCACCCAAACCGGGAGTGAGATGTGATATGTAGTATTTTTTAGTTCATAGAAAACTCAGGGAGAACTAAACACACCCGGCGCTACGACGTAGCACACCTAAGCTCCACGAAAACACCCCCGCTCCCCCTCCCCACAGGAAGGGGAACAACGCATAGCGTCACCGCTGTTGAGTCCACGCGGACAAAGATCTTCGTCCGCCGAGTGTTTCATGCATGCGTGCTGTGCTGAAACGGTTGCCATGATCGAGGGCTCCCGAACGGCGCGCACGATAGCAAAGGCAAGGAGCCGAAAGAGTATATGGGGCCCAGCCGGGGAGGAGAGGAAGGAAGGGGAGGGCATGCTCTGGGACACGGTGGTTCATCCAGGGACTGCCGACGCGACAACGAGCAAGGGTAACAACGATGGCTGCGTTTCTCGGTCCACTTGGTTGGCTCGGTTAAACACCTGATTGCACCAATGTTTTGTCGGGCCTGATTTTTGGCAAATAATATTTGGCGCTGCAGGCGCCAATTATAGGCAATTTTACTAACATAGTGTTTCTCGGTCCACTTGGTTGGCTCGGTCAAAGACCGGATCACACCGATATTTTCTCGGGCCTGATTTGTGGCAAATACTATTTGGCGCTGTAGGGGCAGTTATTGGCAATTTTACTAACCGGCGCCTGCAGCGCCCCGCGCTGGGCCAGCCCATTACTGAGAATGTTAGTTTGCACTAAAAGAAACTGCCTAGCTACAAAGAGAACCGGCGAACTCTCATATCAAACTACATTCGTACAACCAACACGCTACAAAGCGGAATCTGTTGAGCTTCAATTCGTTTTCTATTTTTCTATTTTTCTTCATCCAGGATTCCTCGCTCATCGATTTTATGTTTTTTATTTTCGTAAATGCGTGGACTTTTTCCAAATCGATGACTTTTTTCAAATTTGATGATATTTTGTTTTCAAAATAAATGAACTCTTTTTAGCGAGCTATTTTTAACTATTGATGATTTTTTTTCAAATTTGATGAATTTTTTTTTCAAATCCGATGAATTTCCTTTAAATTTGATGAACTATTTTTTTTATCATTGATGAACCTTTTCCAAATTAAGTGAACTTATTTTCAATGGAAGTTTCCTGAAATTCGAAGACTTTTTTTTCAAATCGATGAACTTATTTCAAATTTGTGAACCTTTTTTAGAATTCGGTGATCTTTTTTAGAATTGGTCAACTTATTTATAGCTTCGGTGAACTTTATTTAAAACCAATGAATTTTTTCAAAGTCAGTGAATTTTTTAAAAATCCGATGAAGTTTTTCCAAATTCGATGAACTTTTCTTAAATTTGATGAATTTTTTTAATTTGAATAACTTTTTCTAAAATTCGATGATATTTTTTCACATTTGATTAATTTTTTCCCAAATTCTATGATCTTTTTCCAAAATCGTTGAACTTCTTTCACATTTTGTGAACTTTTTTCAAAATCGGTGAACTCTTTTATAGTAGATGAACTTTTCTTATCAAATTTGATGATCTTTTTTCAGAAATGACGAACTTTTCCAATTCATGAACTTTTTTCTAAACTTGATAAACTTTGTTTCATAAAAAAAATATAATGTAAGTGGAGACTCGACTAGGTTCTGCTTTGAAGACTCCATGCCTATGGAGGAAGGAGCTCATCAACCTTCCGAATTGGACGCCTCCGCCTCCTCCTCCTCCTCCGGCGACTCAGGGCACTCCGCCTCCTCCTCCACCTGCTCCTCCGGCGAGTGATCAGGGCACTCCGCCTCCTTCTCTGGCACGTGGCGGAAGTCTGCCTCCTCCTCCGCCAACTCCTCCGGCGAGTGATCATGGCACTCCGCCTCCTTCTCTAGCGTGTGGCGGCACTCCGCCTCCTTCTCCGCCTGCGCCGGCGCGCCCGACCAGCCAGCCTCCACCTTCTCCGCCTCGTCAGCAAGGGCGGAAGAGACCCGCCGCCGCTCCGGCTGCTCCGGCAGGTCGCAGTCCTTCTCCTTCGCCTCGTAAGCAACTTAAGAAGAAAGCCGCAGCAGCTCAGCCTGATCTGGCGTCTAGCAGTACAGGCGGGAGGCAATACAGATTCAGTCCATCTCTTAAGACTCCAGAGAAGTTACCATACGAGAGGACCGAGAAGAAAAATGAGGAGATCTGTCAAGCCCAAGTGAGGGACTACTTCACAACACAAAGAGCTGAGAGACATCCACCTCCGGAGGAGAAGATAGATCCGGTGAAAGCGAAGCGCACTTTGGATGCCCTGTATCGACCACCATCATCGCCGCCGCAAACCAACTATGAGCGCATTACTGAAAAGACATATAAGGAAGCGAAGCGGCCGGGAAGTACTTGCAGTGACAAAAGGTTACAAGAACGAAGAACTGGGAAAAAATTCCCAAGCTGGGCGAACAAGCGAACCAATCTTGCCCCCCGCTCAAGGTGTCTAGCGATATCGTCGCTAATCATCCGGGGGTTTTGCCCGGTACCAATCCTGGAGATTACGACGATGCATATTTTGATATAATGGAGTCGGACGAATTCAAATACGAGTACGGGAAGCCTCTTGTCAAAGATGGAACTACTCTAAGAACGATGATACGATGATTCCATGATTGGTACATGGAAACCTGCAGAAAGGCGCAGTCAGCTGGGAGTAAAATCGATACTTTGACACTGAATGTTAAAGAGGATGTACATGACCTCGTTAGATTGAGGAGTTGTCTGTTCCATTTGAGTTCTTCTAGTTTTTCAATCTAAAGGCCCTCAATAAATTATCTGTCACTTGCTACTGTCTGTAAGTACTACTTCATCATTAAGTCTCTATATATAGCTCAGCTCTTTCATTGCATGTATGTATAATTATCCTCACTATATTATGCAGTGAAGATCGTCGAATGCAGAAGAGCTGAAATGTATGATATTGGGTTCATAAACACAAATCTCATAGATCAATTTACGGTTAAATTTAATGCCGAAGAAACGGAGCAGAAGTTGCTACGATCGTTACTGTCTTGTGCCAAAATAAATATACAATACTCTTTCCTTACAACTTCAGATGAGTGTTACTGTCTTGTGCCTATTCGATTTCCCTTAATTATTACTCGAGGTTGTAGTAATTAATGTAACTGATGAGTTATATGCATGCATGCGCAGTTTCCACTATATTCTCCTAGAGATTAAGCTTGAGAAGGGACTAGTAAGCGTCTTAGACTCGAGATGAAAAGATCCCAAGGAATATGCGGACATGTCTAAAATGCTCGAGAAGTAAGTTGAATCAATCATTATTGCACCATATCGGCAACTTTGTTCATTTCATGATATCAAGTAATTGTTTTCTTTGTCTCCCAGTGCTTGGAAAGTATTC
Source organism: Aegilops bicornis (assembly GCA_021605145.1). Taxonomy (NCBI): domain Eukaryota; kingdom Viridiplantae; phylum Streptophyta; class Magnoliopsida; order Poales; family Poaceae; genus Aegilops; species Aegilops bicornis. The sequence continues at coordinate 4,894,218 of CM038671.1, read as the reverse complement.
ACCGCACAAGTTTCGAGACTGCCGCGGGATCTGCGATGGAAATTCCCGAAAGTGAGTACTACTAGCTAGCTAGTTCCGCGCATCTCCCGTTGATTCTAGCTGCTTTCATCAATGCCATTTATAATGCTTCATTGTCAGTTTTATTGACCTCTATTTCTCATAAAGTGCTTGTGGCAGGAAGCCGGGAAATAATTACTGTGGATACTACGTCTGCGAGTTCATCTACAACGCGATGGCCAAGAATAGGTGGGGCTCCTCTAAAAGACAATATGAAGTGCATAAGCAAAAATATTCACAAGTTTATTTTATTACCATCATTTCTGTTGAGTTTCATTCATATATATGTATTGACCCCTTTATTCAAATTAGATGTGGGAGAAGCGGAATGAACTCCTACCGCAAGATCGCATGCGAGCAATTCAATAGGAATTGGCTGGATTCTTTCTTGATCACGTCATCGATAAAGCCGGAGAATACCACCATGCATGTGGAAGTTGAGTTCGTATGTTAGGGTATTGTATAAGAGATCTTACACATATACATATATATATATATATATATATATATATATATATATATATATATATATATATATATATATATATATATATGTAGCCACTACCGTCGGTAAGATATACGAAAACTTGTTGTTCGACCGATCTCTCGAAGAGAAGGAGAGGTCGATCACTTCTCTCTGTATATGTTCATGAAGATCTTCTATACTTAATAGTTCCCTTCACTTGCTTACTAGCTATCTAGCGTGTCGAGTCCTCTTTATACGTAGCGTCGACCAAGCACGGAGACAAGGAAGGACACGTCTCTCTATTAACTAGCTAACACAATATATGAAACCCCTAAATTAAACCTACAAAACCCCCCAAACCCCCCAAACCCCCCCCCCCTTTCAAAAAAAAGAAACAAAAAACCCAGCCGCTAAAATGCTGACACGTGGAAGCCTTTTGGCACCGGTTGGTCGCACCAACCGGGACAAAAGGCCCTCCCTGCCCGAACAGCGGCAGCGCCACGTGGAGCATCTGTCCCGGTTCCTGGGCGAACGGGGACTAAAGGAACAGGGCTTTAGTGACGACCCTTTAGTCCCGGTTCATGAACCGGGACAAATGGCCCTCACGAACTGGGACGAATGGGGGTATTTCTACTAGTGTTAGTCAGGAAAACTTTCACAGTAAGAACATGATAGCTCGTATGTTCAAAATTAAAAAGAATCCATAGAGTTATGGAATGAGTATAAAACGATTGATTTAGAGTAAACAACATGAAAAATGTAAAAATTGCAATCAATCAATGAATGTAGCATTTATATTTCTTAGCCAAGGGTACAAATAGATTCATCCTGGTGACTCTTATTGGAACAAGGGGAGAACACAAATACATAAGTAAGATTAGACATTGGCTTCGATACGGTTGCCGGTATCCAAGATTATTGAAGACGAAATGACAATACGACCTTGGCCATAGAAATCATGCACAAGAACACATGATTAGGCTCCCACCGTTTGAATGATGGCACCGTTGTTACAGAAACGAACACATCTGTCGCTGCACATTTTCATGTCGATTGCCATCTCTGGGCCACGTGAAACAAATGGTTCACATTATGTTTGGCTTAAGCACAAATGTATTGTCTACAAAATCGATAAAAAAACAAATTTGGTAGATTATAATTACCGGTGTCCATGTTGTCACAAATGGAACTCATGCATCCAATGGTGCAGTACTTGGTGGCATCTGGTTCACCTGCCAAAGTAAATTTAACAACAGGTATGAAAATAATTTCCAATTAGCAAGTAAATGTATGCAAGTCAGAAAATTATCAGTGGTATCTCTATACCGGATTCAGGGAGAAGATTCAGTGAAGGATAGTCAGGAGGACATCTTGGACCAGTTATGTGTATACAATCACAGGTACTTGCGCAAACCTTCTGGGAACCACCAAGCACACGACAACTGTTGTAGCAGTTTCTTCCCAACGTGTTCCTGCAGCAACTCTTGCCCTCTACCTGGACCTGCCCCAGAACTACACCCAGTATGAGAACACAAATGACCACACTCTTAATACCCTTGCTGGTTGCCATGGTTGGATAGTGTGGCTTGAATTTGTCAAGAAGGATGACAAATGGCTACGTTGGATTGATGGAATTCCTACAATGACTGACTCCTATTTATAGAGGGATGGTTGTGTCTTGCTCATACAAGTTATGCGTGTTGGACATAGGTACCACTCAATTTCTGGTAGTGCAAGTCTCTCTCGCCCTCAACCACTGTTTTGCAACCATTCAAAGACATGAATATCTATTGATATTGTTTTCGGTGCAATGTATCCGTGAGCTGTGTCCCAACGGTATTATTGTCACATGGGTTTGGTCACTCGTGTCGCACGTGTTCGCTAAGCTAAGCCAATCCTTATCATCCATGCATATTGTATACTGCTGTTACGAGTATTCGAGCATCCCTATTATGCTTGACCCATGGACCCATGCATCTGCCGTCTTGCATGACTCTTTAAAAATCATAGAGGAGTCGATCTTTCACAAAAACATCACAGAGGAGTGCGTCATCAGCGCATCAGTTATAGTAGTAGAATTATGAATTAATGGCCAGTACTAAACTCACCTATGTAGAGTTGTATTTTGTGTTGCATGTATACTGAAGTTGTGGCCCACCTCCTAGTCTAGTACAGTTTTGGTAAAGGCCTTCCCATGTAATTATATATATCGTGCACCAGCACCCTGCACCCCATCAATACAACTTTTATCATATTGCAAACTCTCCGTCTACATGGTATCATCTTTGTCGTTCCTCTCCTAGGGTTAGCCACCGCCGCCGCCGTGCCTCCCCGCGCCGCCTGCGCAGCCGCCGCCCTCCCACCACCGCACCGTGACACCGTCGCGCCCCTTCCCTCTCCAACACGCGCCGCCGCCGCCCGTGCTCGCTTCCGCCTGCGCCGCTCCCTGCTGCGCCGCACCGCTGCCTTCCCTGACCCGCAGCCGCGCCCCTTCGCGTCGCTCCCTCCCGCAACGGCGGCCGCCGCACCTCCTGCTGCCGTGGTTCCCTGTCTCCTCTCTCCACCAAGAAAATAAACCCTAGCCGTGTCGCCATGTCTTCCCCGTCCTCCACCACCACCATCCTGTCGAACCCGTTCGCCAGCCTCGCTCTTCTCCACCGCCATCCGTGACCTCAATAATGAGGCCCGGGTTCCAATCCGCCTCGACAGCCCAGCATGTCGTACTACGCGTGGAAGACCTACTTCAACCTCATCTTCCGCGAGTACTATCTCACCGAGCACATCGATGGTTCCGTGGACATTGCGTACAAGCGCGGCGATCCGGAGTGGTCCGCTATCGAGGCCAGGATCATCCGTCGGTTCTACCAGACGGTATCGAAGGACATCTTCCACTGGGTCGTCGCCGAGGACGACTACGCCTGCGACGTGTGGGCCAAGATCAACGTGCTCTTCACCGACAACAAACTTCAGCACCTTGTTTTCCGACAGCAAGAGTTCTTCGGTTGTCACCAGGACAACTCCACCATCGACGAGTACTGCATGAGGCTCAAGATGCTCGCCGACGAGCTTTGGGACATCGGCGCCAAGGTCTCCGATGACCTCCTGTTGAGCAACCTCACCGCTGGTCATAACGAGCACTTCGGCAACACGGCGTCCACCTCACCCTGCTGCCGCTGCCCACTTTTCAGTGCGTCGTCGCGTACCTCAAACTTGAGGAGCGCCGGAAGACGAAGTTGAACCAGCGGATCCAGCACACCGCCCTCGCCGCCAGCAAAACCGGAGGTGGCACTGCTCCTCCGGTCGCGCCTCGTCAGCCCGCGCCGCCTAGGCCGGCCGGGTACTACCCGCTGCCGCCCGCACCGCCCGCGCCCCCGCGCCTCCCCAGCAGCTGCAAGGAGGGGCGGGCCGGCGGAACCGGCTGTGCGGCAGGGGCCGCCGCCATCACCAGCCGCAGCAGCAGCAGGCATCGGGCGCAGGGGTGGGGGCGCCCCGCTACCAGTAGCCACTCCCTCGTGGGCCGCCGGGCAGAACCTGTGAACAGGCGTTGTCCATGCGGATCACATGCCCATCCTGCGGGCCCCTGCATCGGGTCTTCTTGTCCCCGCCCCGCGGGCCACCAGGCGTTCCTCAACGCCCCGTACCGTCCCTACGGTTCTCCGCTCGCTCCGCCACCCCTCGGTTGCTACGACGTGCCCGCTCAGGAGCCACCCTACGAAGGCCAGCCGCCACCGTCGGTACCTGCACTGTGGGACCCCGCCCTCCTGGCCACCCTACACTCGGCGCCGTCGCCGAGTAACTACGGTGGTGGAGGCTATTGGTACATGGACTCGGGTGCTACTGCGCACATGACAGCTCATCCCGGTAACCTATCCTCTCCCACTCCCGTTAACACACACTCGTATCACCATTTGCAAGGTTCTTCTTTACCTATAACCCATGTCGGTAGCACTAGTTTTCCCTCTAGTTCCACACCTATCACTATGTCTAATGTCCTTGTCTCACCTGACTTAGTCACTAGTTTAGTTTTCCTTCATTGTCTTAATCATGAGAATCCTCTTACTATTGAATTTGATGGTGTTGATTTTTCTTTGAAGGACGCCCGTACCCGAATGTTGCTTCACCGCTATGATAGCCCAGATGAGCTTTATCCCGTGCATGCCGACGCCTCCACTTCCAAACCCGTCTCGCTTGAGCCACCCCAACCCTGCCGTTTTGCGTCAGATTTTTAGGAGTTTTTCTTTCTCATGTAATAAGCTCGACGAGCATTCTTGTGAGGCTTGTCGCTTGGGCAAGCACGTTCGTTTTCCCTTAAGTGCGTCTACTTCATTTTCCACTTTTTCGTTTAAATTGCTTCATAGGGATGCTTGGACGTCTCCCGTTGCGAGTAACACGGGCTATCTATACTACTTGGTGATTTTAGATGATTACTCTCATTATGTGTGGACTTTTCCTCTTCGTCCTAAATCCGATGCTTTAGCCACACTCACCGCCTTTTATTCCTATGTCACCACCCAGTTCGGTAGCCCCATACTCGCACTCCAAACTGATAACGGAAAAGATTTTGACAACGTCGCTCTTCGCATACTTCTCGCCTCTCACGGCATCATCATCCGTCTGACTTTCCCTTACACTAGACAACAGAATGGCTGCGACGAGCGCATTCTTCGCACTCTTAATGACTGCGTTCGCACGCTACTCTTTCACTCTAACATGCCCGCTCGTTTATGACCCGATGCTCTCGCCACCGCCACTCTCTTAGTTAACATTCATCCGTGTCGTCCTTGGTGTAACTACGCCCCTCACCGCCTTCTCTTCAGTACACCACCGTGTTGGAAATATGCCCTAGAGGCAATAATAAAAGGATTATTATTATATTTCCTTGTTCATGATAATTGTCTTTTGCTCATGCTATAATTGTATTATCCGGAAATCGTAATACATGTGTGAATACATAGACTACAACATGTCCCTAGTGAGCCTCTAGTTGACTAGCTCGTTGATCAATAGATAGTCATGGTTTCCTGACTATGGACATTGGATGTCATTGATAACGGGATCACATCATTAGGAGAATGATGTGATTGACAAGATCCAATCCTAAGCATAGCACAAGATCGTGTAGTTCGTTTGCTAGAGGTTTTCCAATGTCAAGTATCTTTTCCTTAGACCATGAGATCGTGTAACTCCCGGATACCGTAGGAGTGCTTTGGGTGTACCAAACCTCACAACGTAACTGGGTGACTATAAAGGTGTACTACAGGTATCTCCGAAAGTGTCTGTTGGGTTGACACGGATCGAGACTGGGATTTGTCACTCCATATGACGGAGAAGTATCTCTGGGCCCACTCGGTAATGCATCATCATAATGAGCACAAAGTGACCACGTGTCTGGTCACATGATCATGCATTACGATACGAGTAAAGTGACTTGCCGGTAACGAGATTGAACGAGGTATTGGGATACCGACGATCGAATCTCGGGCAACTAAAATACCGATTGACAAAGGGAATTGTATACGGGGTTGCTTGAATCCTCGACATCATGGTTCATCCGATGAGATCATCGAGGAGCATGTGGGAGCCAACATGGGTATCCAGATCCCGCTGTTGGTTATTGACCGGAGAGCCGTCTCGGTCATGTCTACGTGTCTCCCCAACCCGTAGGGTCTACACACTTAAGATTCGGTGACGCTAGGGTTGTAGAGATATGAGTATGCAGCAAACCGAAAGTTGTTCGGAGTCCCGGATGAGATATCGGACATCACGAGTAGTTCCGGAATGGTCCGGAGGTAAAGAATTATATATACGAAGTGCAGTTTCGGCCATGGGGAAAGTTTCGGGGTTCACCGGTATTGTACCGGGACCACCGGAAGGGTCCCGGGGGTCCACCCGGTGGGGCCACCTATCCCGGAGGTCCCCGTGGGCTGAAGTGGGGAGGGCAACCAGCCCCTGGTGGGCTGGTGCGCACCCCCTTGGGCCCCCCTCTGCGCCTAGGGTTGGGAACCCTAGGGGAGGGGGCGCCTCCACTTGCCTTGGGGGGCACTCCACCCCCCTGGCCGCCGCCCCCCTTGGGAGATCCCATCTCCAGGGCCGGCGCCCCCCCAGGGGGCCTATATAAAGGGGGGAGGGAGGGCAGCCGCACCCTGAAGTCTTGGCGCCTCCCTCTCCCCTGCTACACCTCTCCCTCTCGCAGAAGCTCGGCGAAGCTCTGCTGGAACCCTGCTGCATCCACCACCACGCCATCATGCTGCTGGATCTTCTTCAACCTGTCCCTCCTCCTTGCTGGATCAAGGTGCGGGAGACGTCATCCGCTCCGTACGTGTGTTGAACGCGGAGGTGCCGTCCGTTTGGCACTTGGTCATCGGTGATTTGGATCACGACGAGTACGACTCCCTCAACCCCGTTCTCTTGAACGCTTCCGCTCGTGATCTACAAAGGTATGTAGATGCACTCCTATAACTCGTTGCTAGATGAACTCATAGATGGATCTTGGTGAAACCGTAGGAAATTTTTTATTTTCTGCAACGTTCCCCAATAGTGGCATCATGAGCTAGGTCTATGCGTAGTTCTCTATTGCATGAGTAGAACACAAATCTATTGTTGGCGTAGATGTTGTCAACTTTCTTGCCGCTACTAGTCTTATTTTGCTTCAGCGTTATTGAGGGATGAAGCGGCCCGGACCGACCTTACACGTACGCTTACGTGAGACAGGTTCCACCGACTGACATGCACTAGTTGCATAAGGTGGCTAGCGGGTGTCTGTCTCTCCCACTTTAGTTGGAGCGGATTCGATGAAAAGGGTCCTTATGAGGGGGAAATAGAAGTTGACAAATCACATTGTGGCTTTTTCGTAGGTAAGAAAACGTTCTTGCTAGAACCCTATTGCAGCCACGTAAAAGATGCAACAACAATTAGAGGACGTCTAACTTCTTTTTGCAGCAATTGCCTTGTGATGTGATATGGCCAAAAGTTGTGATGACTGATATATTGTGATGTATGAGATCATGTTCTTGTAATAGGAATCACGACTTGCATGTCGATGAGTATGACAACCGGCAGGAGCCATAGGAGTTGTCTTAATTATTGTATGACCTGCGTGTCATTGATTCAACGCCATGTAATTACTTTGCTTTATTGCTAAACCGTTAGCTATAGTAGTAGAAGTAATAGTTGGCGAGCAACTTCATGGAGACACGATGATGGAGATCATGTTGTCAAGCCGGTGACAAGATGATCATGGAGCCCCAAGATGGAGATCAAAGGAGCTATATGATATTGGCCATATCATGTCACTACTATATAATTGCATGTGATGTTTATTATGTTTATGCATCTTGTTTACTTAGAACGACGGTAGTAAATAAGATGATCCCTTATAATAATTTCAAGAAGGTGTTCCCCCTAACTGTGCGCCGTTGCTAAACTTCGTCATTTCGAAGCACCACGTGATGATCGGGTGTGATAGATTCCTATGTTCACTTAGAACGGGTGTAAGACAGTTTTACACATGCAAAACACTTAGGTTAACTTGACGAGCCTAGCATGTACAGACATGGCCTCGGAACACGGAGACCGAAAGGTCGAACATGAGTCGTATGGAAGATATGATCAACATGGAGATGTTCACCGATGATGACTAGTCCGTCTCACGTGATGATCGGACCACGGCCTAGTCGACTCGGATCATGTAACACTTAGATGACTAGAGGGATGTCAAATCTGAGTGGGAGTTCATTAAATAATTTGATTAGATGAACTTAATTATCATGAACATTAGTCTAAAATCTTTGCAAAAATGTCTTGTAGATCAAATGGCCAATGCTCATGTCAACATGAACTTCAACGCTGTTCCTGGAGAAAACCAAGCTGAAAGATGATGGCAACAACTATTCGGACTGGGTCCGGAACCTGAGGATCATCCTCATAGCAGCCAAGAAACAATATGTCCTAGAAGCACCGCTAGGTGAAGCACCCATCCCAGAGAACCAGGACGTTATGAACGCTTGGCAGTCTCGTGCTGATGATTACTCCCTCGTTCAGTGCGGCATGCTTTACAGCTTAGAACCGGGGCTCCAAAAGCGTTTTGAGCAACACAGAGCATATGAGATGTTCGAGGAGCTAAAAATGGTTTTCCAAGCTCATGCCCGGGTCGAGAGATATGAAGTCTCCGACAAGTTCTATAGTTGTAAGATGGAGGAAAATAGTTCTGTCAGTGAGCACATACTCAAAATGTCTGGGTTGCACAACCGCCTGTCCCAGCTGGACATTAACCTCCCGGACGAGGCGGTCATTGACAGAATCCTTCAGTCGCTCCTACCGAGCTACAAGAGCTTTGTGATGAACTACAATATGCAGGGGATGGTGAAAACTATTCCTGAAGTATTTTCAATGCTGAAGTCAGCAGAGGTAGAAATCAAGAAGGAACATCAAGTGTTGATGTTCAATAAAACCACTAAGTTCAAGAAGGGCAAGGGTAAGAAGAACTTCAAGAAGGACGGCAAGGATGTTGCCGCGCCCGGTAAGCTAGTTGCCGGGAAGAAGTCAAAGAATGGACCCAAGTGTGAGACTGAGTGCTTTTATTGCAAAGGGAAGGGTCACTGGAAGCGGAACAGCCCCAAATACTTAGCAGACAAGAAGGCCAGCAACACTAAAGGTATATGTGATATACATGTAATTGATGTGTACCTTACCAGTACTCGTAGTAACTCCTGGGTGTTTGATACCGGTGCCGTTGCTCATATTTGTAACTCACAGCAGGAGCAGCGGAATAAGCGGAGACTGGCGAAGGACGAGGTGACGATGCGCGTCGGGAATGGTTCCAAGGTCGATGTGATCGCCGTCGGCACGCTACCTCTACATTTACATACGGGATTAGTTTTAAACCTCAATAATTGTTATTTAGTGCCAAGTTTGAGCATGAACATTGTATTATGATCTCGTTTAATTCGAGATGGCTACTCATTTAAATCCGAGAATAATGGTTGTTCTATTTATATGAGAGATATCTTTTATGGTCATGCTCCGATGGTCAATGGTTTATTCTTAATGAATCTCGAACGTGATGTTACACATATTCATAGTGTGAATACCAAAAGATGTAAAGTTGATAACGATAATCCCACATACTTGTGGCACTGCTGCCTTGGTCACATTGGTGTCAAGCGCATGAAGAAGCTCCATGCTGATGGACTTTTAGAGTCTCTCGATTATGAATCATTTGACACACGCGAACCATGCCTCATGGGCAAAATGACCAAGACTCCGTTCTCCGGAACAATGGAGCGAGCAACCAACTTATTGGAAATCATACATATCGATGTGTGCGGTCCAATGAGCGTTGAGGCTCATGGAGGATATCATTATGTTCTCACTCTCACTGATGACTTGAGTAGATATGGGTATGTCTACTTGATGAAACACAAGTCTGAGACCTTTGAAAAGTTCAAGGAATTTCAGAATGAGGTAGAGAATCAACGTGACCGAAAAATAAAGTTCTTACGATCAGATCGTGGAGGAGAATATTTAACTCACGAATTTGGTACACACTTAAGGAAATGTGGAATCGTTTCACAACTCACGCCTGGAACACCTCAGCGTAATGGTGTGTCCGAACGTCGTAATCGCACTCTATTGGATATAGTGCGATCTATGATGTCTCTTACTAATTTACCGCTATCATTTTGGGGATACGCTCTAGAGACAGCTACATTCACTTTAAATAGGGCACCGTCTAAATCCGTTGAGACGACACCGTATGAATTATGGTTTGGGAAGAAACCTAAGCTGTCGTTTCTAAAAGTTTGGGGATGCGATGCTTATGTCAAGAAACTTCAACCTGAAAAGCTCGAACCGAAGTCGGACAAATGCGTCTTCATAGGATACCCTAAGGAAACCATTGGGTATACCTTCTACCTTAGATCCGAAGGCAAGATGTTTGTTGCCAAGAACGGATCCTTTCTGGAAAAAGAGTTTCTCTCGAAAGGAGTAAGTGGGAGGAAAGTAGAACTCGATGAAGTACTACCTCTTGAACCGGAAAGTAGGATAGCTCAGGAAAATGTTCCTGTGGTGCCTACACCGACTGGAGAGGAAATTAATGATGATGATCAAGGTGCTTCGGATCAAGTTGCTACTGAACTTCGTAGGTCCACAAGGACACGTTCCACACCAGAGTGGTATGGCAACCCTGTCCCGGAAATCATGTTGTTAGACAACGGTGGACCTTCGAACTATGAAGAAGCGATGGCGGGCCCGGATTCCAACAAATGGCTTGAAGCCATGAAATCCGAGATAGGATCCATGTATGAAAACAAAGTATGGACTTTGACAGACTTGCCCAATGATCGGCGAGTGATAGAAAACAAATGGATCTTTAAGAAGAAGACGGACGCGGATGGTAATGTTACCATCTATAAAGCTCGACTTGTCGCTAAGGGTTATCGGCAAGTTCAAGGGGTTGACTACAATGAGACTTTCTCTCCCGTAGCGAAGCCGAAGTCCGTCCGAATCATGTTAGCAATTGCCGCATACTATGATTATGAGATATGGCAAATGGATGTCAAAACGGCATTCCTTAATGGCTATCTTAAGGAAGAACTGTATATGATACAGCCGGAAGGTTTTGTCGACCCTAAGAATGCTAACAAGGTATGCAAGCTCCAGCGATCCATTTATGGGCTGGTGCAAGCATCTCGGAGTTGGAACATTCGCTTTGATGAGATGATCAAATCGTTTGGGTTTATGCAGACTTATGGAGAAGCCTGCGTTTACAAGAAAGTGAGTGGGAGCTCTGTAGCATTTCTCATATTATATGTAGATGACATACTTTTGATGGGAAATGATATAGAACTTTTGGACAACATTAAGGCCTACTCGAATAAGAGTTTTTCAATGAAGGACCTTGGAGAAGCTTCTTATATATTAGGCATCAAGATATATAGAGATAGATCGAAACGCCTCATAGGTCTTTCACAAAGCACATACCTTGATAAGATATTGAAGAAGTTCAAAATGGATCAATCCAAGAAAGGGTTCTTGCCTGTATTTCAAGGTGTGAAATTGAGCTCGGCTCAATGTCCGACCACGACAGAAGATATAGAAGAGATGGGTGTCATCCCCTATGCCTCAGCCATAGGGTCTATTATGTATGCCATGCTGTGTACCAGACCTGATGTAAACCTTGTCGTAAGTTTGGTAGGAAGGTGCCAAAGTAATCCCGGCAAGGAACACTGGACAGCGGCCAAGAATATCCTGAAGTACCTGAAAAGGACTAAGGACATGTTTGTCGTTTATGGAGGTGACGAAGAGCTCATCGTAAAGGGTTTCTCGACGCTAGCTTCGACATAGATCTGGATGACTCTAAGTCACAAACCGGATACATGTATATGTTGAATGGTGGAGCAGTAAGCTGGTGCAGCTGCAAGCAGAGCGTCGTGGCGGGATCTACATGTGAAGCGGAGTACATGGCAGCCTCGGAGGCAGCGCATGAAGCAATTTGGGTGAAGGAGTTCATCACCGACCTAGGAGTCATACCCAATGCGTCGGGGCCGATCAAACTCTTCTATGACAACACTGGAGCTATTGCACTTGCCAAGGAGCCTAGGTTTCACAAGAAGACCAGGCACATCAAGCGTCGCTTCAACTCCATTCGTGAAAATGTTCAAGATGGAGACATAGAAATTTGCAAAGTGCATACGGATCTGAATGTTGCAGATCTGTTGACTAAACCTCTTCCGCGAGAAAAACATGATCAACACCCGAACTCTATGGGTGTTTGATTCATCACAATGTAACTAGACTATTGACTCTAGTGCAAGTGGGAGACTGTTGGAAATATGCCCAAGAGGCAATAATAAAAGGATTATTATTATATTTCCTTGTTCATGATAATTGTCTTTTGTTCATGCTATAATTGTATTATCCATAAATCATAATACACGTGTGAATACATAGACTACAACATGTCCCTAGTGAGCCTCTAGTTGACTAGCTCGTTGATCAATAGATAGTCATGGTTTCCTGACTATGGATATTGGATGTCATTGATAACGGGATCACATCATTATGAGAATGATGTGATGGACAAGATCCAATCCTAAGCATAGCACAAGATCGTGTAGTTCGTTTGCTAGAGCTTTTCCAATGTCTAGTATCTTTTCCTTAGACCATGAGATCGTGTAACTCCCGGATACCGTAGGAGTGCTTTGGGTGTAACAAACCTCGCAACGTAACTGGGTGACTATAAAGGTGCACTACAGGTATCTCCGAAAGTGTCTGTTGGGTTGACACGGATCGAGACTGGGATTTGTCACTCCATATGACGGAGAGGTATCTCTGGGCCCACTCGGTAATGCATCATCATAATGAGCTCAAAGTGACCAAGTGTCTGGTCACGGGATCATGCATTACGATCTGAGTAAAGTGACTTGCGATAACGAGATTGAACGAGGTATTGGGATACCGACGATCGAATCTCGGGCAAGTAAAATACCGATTGACAAAGGGAATTGTATATGGGGTTGCTTGAATCCTCGACATCATGGTTCATCCGATGAGATCATCGAGGAGCATGTGGGAGCCAACATGGGTATCCAGATCCCGCTGTTGGTTATTGACCGGAGAGCCGTCTCGGTCATGTCTACGTGTCTCCCGAACCCGTAGGGTCTACACACTTAAGGTTCGGTGACGCTAGGGTTGTAGACATATGAGTATGCAGCAAACCGAAAGTTGTTCGGAGTCCTGGATGAGATCCCAGACGTCATGAGGAGTTCCGGAATGGTCCGGAGGTAAAGAATTATATATAGGAAGTGCAGTTTCGGCCATCGGGAAAGTTTCGGGGTTCACCGGTATTGTACCGGGACCACCGGAAGGGTCCCGAGGTCCACCGGTGGGGCCACCTATCCCGGAGGGCCCGTGGGCTGAAGTGGGGAGGGAACCAGCCTGGTGGGCTGGTGCGCCTCTTGGCCCCTCTGAGCCTAGGGTTGGGAACCCTAGGGGAGGGGGCGCCTCCACTTGCCTTGGGGGGCACTCCACCCCCCTGGCCGCCGCCCCCCTTGGGAGATCCCATCTCCAGGGCCGGCGCCGGGGGCCTATATAAAGGAGGGGGGAGGGAGTGCAGCCACACCCTGAAGTCTTGGCGCCTCCCTCTACCCTACTACACCTCTCCCTCTCGCAGAAGCTCGGCGAAGCTCTGCCGGAACCCTGCTGCATCCACCACCACGCCGTCGTGCTGCTGGATCTTCTTCAACCTCTCCCTCCTCCTTGCTGGATCAAGGTGCAGTAGACGTCATCCGCTGCGTACGTGTGTTGAACGCGGAGGTGCTCTCCGTTCGGCACTTGGTCATCGGTGATTTGGATCACGACGAGTACGACTCCCTCAACCCTGTTCTCTTGAACGCTTCCGCTCGCGATCTAGAAAGGTATGTAGATGCACTCCTATCACTCGTTGCTAGATGAACTCATAGATGGATCTTGGTGAAACCGTAGGAAATTTTTTATTTTCTGCAACATTCCCCAACATACCGTCCCATGATTGTCTCCACATCTTTGCGTGTCTCTGTTATCCTAGCACCGCGTCCACCACGCCACACAGGCTCGCACCACGTTCCGTCCCATGCGTCTTGCTTGGCTACCCTCCTAACACCGAAGGTTACCGGTGCTATGATCTTGTCACTCATCGTGTGTACACCTCGAGGAACGTGTATTTTCCCGAGACGGTGTTCCCTTTTTTTCAGGTTCCTCCGGCTTCGGCCCCTTCGGCGCCGGCCCCCGCGTCCCCTTCCGGGAGGGATGCGCGGCGGCGCCCCCCGGAGGCTCAACGGCACGGTGCCCTCTGCCACCACCGCCCGGTTTTTTGACTCCCTCCCTAGAGGTCAAATCTAACCGGGCCCCCAGATCCCTGTCAACCTCCTATGAGGTTGAGCTGGTGGGTACTCCGCCCGCCACCGCGGCTGGCGCTGCCACCCCGGCGACGGGCTCGACATCCTCCTCGCCCGTCGCCCCCTCAGCCGACGGCTCGTTCGGGCCAGCTACCGCCCTTGTGGACCCCTTCACCGATGCCGCCGCTTCCACCGCCGCCCCTGTTGTGGCTGCGGCCCCTGCCACCGCCGCGGACCCCGTGGACCCTGTCGCCGTCACGGGTGCCCCCGCCGCTACCGGCGCCCCTATCGTGGCCACGACCCCTACCATCGCCGCGGTCCCTGCTACCCCGCCTCTTGGCGTGACTAACCGTGCCCGAGCAGGAGTGCTTCAGTCGAGCACGCGCTACTCCTCCGACGAGTATGTGTGCGCTGCCTCGACGTCGACGCCATCACCCATCCCCAGCTGCTTTCGTGCTACCGCCGGGATCCCAATTGGCGAGTTGCGACGCAGGAGGAGTTCGATGCCCTACAGCGCAACCGCACGTGGCAGCTTGTTCCGCGACCCCCTCCTGCCAACATCATGACTGGCAAGTGGGTGTTTCGCCACAAGCCTCGTCCGGACGATTCCCTCGAGCGCTACAAGGCTCGGTGGGGGGTTCACGGATTTCGGCAGAGCGCGGGTGTGGACTTCACCGACACCTTCGCCCCGGTTGTTAGACCGGCCACGATCCGCGCCGTCCTCCAGTTGGCGGTCTCGTGCGCCTGGCCTGTGCACCAGTTGCTGTCTCCAACGCCTTCTTGCACATCCATCTGGCCGAGCAGGTGTACTGTGAGCAGCCAACTGGCTTCGTTGATGCTAAGCACCAATACTTTGTGTGCTTGCTCTCCCTTTCTCTTTACGGGTTGAAGCTGGCGCCTCGGGCTTGGTACCAGTGTATCGCAGCCTTCTCGCAGTCTCTCGGATTTCACTCCACTTGCTCTGATGCCTCACTCTTCGTGTATCAACAGGGAACTAACACTGCATATCTGCTGCTATACATCGATGACATCATCCTCACGGCATCCGCCCCCGATCTCCTTCAGCGGCTGACTACTCGTCTTCGTGATGAGTTCGCCCTCAAGGACTTGGGGTCCCTGCACTACTTCATCGGCATCAAGGTGGTTTGCCGGACTGACGGCTCTTTTCTGCATCAGCAAAGTGTGCCCAGGAGCTCCGGGAGCGTGCCAGTATGCTTAACCGCAAGCCGGCGTCCACCCCCGTCGACACGAAGGCGAAGGTCTCTGCTCTGCAGGGGTCCCTCACGTCCGATGGAGCGTTTTATCGCTCCATTATTGGTGCTTTACAGTACCTGACGCTGACTCGACCTGACCTGCGGTACGCTGCTCAGCAGGTGTGCCTCCATATGTACGCTCCACGTGACTCCCACAGGACATTGGTGAAGCGTATTGTCCATTATATACGCGACACCATGTCTTTGGGACTCACTCTGATTGCCTCGGCCACCGCCGACCTCGTGGCCTACTCGGACGCCGACTGGGTTGGCTGCTCCGACACTCGATGCTCCATGTCAGGCTACTGCGTCTACCTTGGGGCCTCGTTGATCTCTTGGTCATCGAAGCGGCAACCCACGGTCTCACGCTCCAGCGCCGAGGCAGAGTATTGCGCCATGGCTAATGTCGTGGCCGAGTGCTCTTGGCTCTGTCAACTCTGCGATAATGTCAGCACAGTCTACCTGTCCACCAACCCGGTGCACTATCGACGTCCAAAGCATATTGAGCTCGATATTCACTTCGTGCGCCAACAGGTTGCCCTTTTCCGTGTTCGGGTTCTTCACGTGCAGACGTCGCAGCAGTTTGCTGATGTGATGACTAAGGGATTGCCTACTTCCATCTATAAGGAGTTTCGGTACAGTCTCTGTGTCTCTAGCGACACTTCGACTGGGGAGTGTTGAGTAGGTCTTATATAGTTGAGACAGAGGCCTTCCCTTGTACTTATATATATGTGCACCAGCACCCCATCAATGCAACGTTTATCATATTGCAAACTCTCTGTCTACAACCTATAAAGTAGTTTTTGAAGATGACAGCTACCATTATTTATCAGTATAACTTCTGAGAGATAGCCAGCTAGTAGTCCCTCTGTTCCTTTATGAGAGAAAACCTAGTTACTACATCTTCCCATTAACTACTACATACACCATTAATCGGGAGAGGAAATCACATTCACATGAGAGAGAGAGAAAACATCAAGTCAGAAAGCATTATTGTGGCATGCCTCTCCATGTCTCACGTTTTGTTGAACGGGTTGGACAAAGCATTATTGCACTATCTACGTGTGCAAACAGCCAAGTAGCCTAGTCACACGGTCCAGAGGATGATAAGAATTGATATATAATGCAAACATGACATGCACATGGTAGAAACAAGCCAAGAACCATATCAGGATGGCCAGCACGACCTACATATCTACATATCTACTCTCAAACAAATAATCAAAATTTTACTGCATACCCACACTTAATCAAATCTAGGTCCATTGATATTTTTAGTAAACAATGCTTAGAATAAAGAAATATGTACGCGTGGCATGACTCAGCATAGTCACATGCAGAATTTTTTTCGCAAGTTTTATTTTTGATACATCCGTCATACACTTAGTCTCATTTTCTCATTGGCTGCATATATATGATGTCACCTTCCGGAACAGTTGATTTGTTTGTTGTTTTATTTTTAAATCAAAAAATGATTAATTTGACAAATCTTTGCATACTCGAAACTTCAACATTTTTTTCCAAACAAGTTGAGTCGTTTTTTTAAAATATTTCACTGAAGTACTCTTTCCATTGGTACCCCTTTTGCGTTTTATGAATTTTATCTATGGTGGTTTACTGTCCCAAAATAAGTGACACAAATTAATACTAAGTTAGTACAAATTTTGTACTAAAGCAGGGACACTTATTTTGGGACGGAGGGAGTACATGTGTATTTATCAATATACCTATTTTTAAATAGAGGAATTCAACTTGTCAAGAGGAGGTGGTTTCACCATATTCCCATGCCAACCACGTCTATTGCTGCAATATATCCGTCCTCTGAGTAGGAGGTAAGTGGTCAGGCGTTGTCTGGCAGACAAATCTGACCATGCGCTAGTTTTGTGCCCATTCAAATTTTGCAGATGCTCATCCATGGTCTGCTAGTAGGTGTCTCCTGATTTTTGGAGCCCAAATTACCGTCATGGGCCAAAGCTCGACCGCGAACATGTCGCGAGGGTTGGTGAGTCCACAGACACGATCTAGCAAATCGGTGCGAGGCACATACAGAAGTCACCATGGTTGTTGATGATGAAGGCAACGACACCTTCGTGGAGCAGGCACACAAGGTGTGTCGTTTTCTTCATGTTAACCCGACCTTTGTTATAGGCGATAGCAAGACACAACGATGAACCAAGAAATCAACCAACAGGGACACGAGATTTTAACGTGGAAAACCCTTGCGGGAAAAACCACGGGCGCCAGCCAGCAAGACTTCACTATATCGGGGTGAGGTTACAAAGCCGGGAATTTCCTCAATGCAACATATCCCTTACGGCGGCTTACAAGAGGTATTTATAATAGGTGAACCCTAGTCCAACTCGGTAACAACTCGTAAAGCTCAAACTTAGTAACAGGAACTGGCTTTGTCATCATATCAGCAGGATTATCATGAGTGCTGATTTTGCATACCTTCAGCTTACCTTGTGCAACAACATCACGCACATAATGGTATTTGACGTCAATGTGCTTTGTTCTCTCTGGAACATCCGATCCTTAGTAAGGTAAATGGCACTCTGACTATCACAAAACAGGTTAATGCAAGTATCACCTCCCACAAAGCTCGACAAACAAACCTTTTCAGCCAAACAGTTTTGCATGCTTCAGCAATGGCCATATATTCTGCTTCTGGTAGATAGGGCAACAATCGGCTGCAACGTCGCCTCCAACTCACAGCACAACCACCTACCGTGAACACATAGCCTGTGAGGGACCTCCTCTTATCCAAATGCAAAGCAAATCTGAATCCACATAGCCAAGGTCCCTCATCGGTCTTGCCAAACTTCAAGCAAGCATTGGATGTGCCACGTAGGTACCTGAAAATCCACGAACAGCTTTCAATGTTCTTTACCAGGGTTAGCCATGTATCTACTAACCAAGCTCATAGCATATGATAAATCAGGAGAGCAAAACCATGGCATACATCAAAGAACCAACAGCACTAGAATATGGCACTCTAGAACATGTACTCAAAATCCTCATCCTTACTAGCACATTTGTAAAAGCGGACAATTTAAAATGAGGAGCAATGGGAGTACTAACAGGCTTTGCATCATGCATGTTAAACTGACGAAGAACTTTCTTAATATAATTCTGCTGACTAAGAAATAACAAGCCAGAATTTCTATCTCTAGCAATCTCCATACCAAGTATTTTCTTAGCAGCACCAAGATCCTTCATCTCAAACTCACTACTCAACAATTTCTTCAATGTAGTGATTTCTTTCTTGCCTTTGGCAGCAATCAACATGTCATCAACATATAGCAGCAAGTATATAGGTGATCCATCGACAAACTTAATGTACACACAGCTATCAAATTCAGACCTCTTAAAGCCATGTGACAACATAAATGAATCAAACCTTTTATACCATTGACGAGGAGATTGTTTCAAACCATATAAGGACCTTTTCAACTTACACACAAAGCCCTCTTTACGGGCACTATGAACCCTTACGGCTGGTCCATGTATCTCCTCCTCCAACTCTCCATGTAAAAATGCAGTCTTCACATCTAACTGCTCAAGCTCAAGATCATGCATATAACAATACCAAAGAAATGCGAATAGAGCTATGCTTCACAACCGGAGAGAAAAACATCATTGTAATCAACACACGGCATTTGACTGAAACCTTTTGCAACTAACCTTGCCTTATACCTTGGAGGCTCACTAGGAGATAAACCCTCCTTTCTCTTGAAGATCCACTTACAACGAAGCGGTCTTCTTTTTCTTAGGCAAGCGAACAACATCCCCATTACCATTTTTCTCAAGTGATTGCATCTCCTCTTGCATAGCGGAGACCCACTCTCGCGATCACCGTAACCAACTTCTTCGATTAAGGTACGTGGATGGCTCATTGTTGTTCTCCACCTGTTCAGCACAATTAAAAGCATAGTGAACAATATCACACTCCTCAATTAAACGTGGGCCGAGGTCCACAATTCCTCTGAAATCGTCGAGCAGCAAATGGACTGATTTTGTGGCTGCAAGACAATGGGTGAGTGCTTTGAACAGTATCATCAACAATATTTTCATTTTCAGTTTCAGTTTTAGTTTCATTTTCTTTATTATCAACGTGCTCCACCTGCACGCTAATTTCCTCCTGCTCATCATCAGAACTAAAGCGAAACATCAGTAGGCAAACTGTCATTAAACATAACAGGTTCATTGAAAACAACACTTCTGCTCATGAAAAAACTTTCCAGTGTCGATTCCATAACTTATATCCCTTTACTCCAGAACCATATCCAACAAACATACACTTAATGGCTCTAGGTTCTAGCTTTCCATTATCAACATGAGCATAGCGGTGCAACCAAAAACTCTCAACTCTGAATAATCAGCAGGTTTACCTCGACCATACCTCAATGGGAGTTTTTCTTATCAAGCGGAATAGAAGGTGACCTGTTAATCAAGTAGTATGGAGGCTGCTTCAGCCCAAAAAGCTTGTTCAGCTTAGCGTTTGATATCATGCAAGCGTGACTCTCGAGATGATGGTTCTATTCATGCGCTCAGCTACACCATTCTGCTGCGGTGTATGGGATGGTGTGGTGCCTCACGATGCCTTCTTCCCTGCAGAAGTCATCAAACTCATGCGAATCGAAATTCACCACCATTGTCAAGATGAACAATTTAACCTTCCTTTCGGTTTGCTTCTCTATCATAATTTTCCATCCTCTAAAAAGCAGCAAAAGTTTCATCTTTACTTTTCGAAAATATGGCCACACTTTTCTAGAGTAATCATCAATAATAGTGAGCATGTGGCGAGAACCAGCATGTGAGGGGCTTACGTGGGGCCCCCATAAATCAGCATGCACATAATCAAGTATACCTTTGTGGTATGTTTAGAAGTAGAATTTTACTCTCTTGTGCTTACCAAACACGCAATGCTCACCATGTAACGGTGTCTTACTCATGGTGCAGCCATGCAGCAGTTCCTCTTCATCAATTCTGCCATACCAAGTTCACTCATATGTCCAAAGCGCGATATGCCACAGTTAGTCTTACTTGGTTCATTATCAGAAATAGTAGCAGCTGACAGCAGAACCATGTAAAGTACTACCTCTAAGGACATATAACTTAGCGAGAATTCATATCACCAACCATGTAAATAAGGGAACCTTTTGATACCTTCATCACACAGTTTGAGCCGATGTGTATACCCCTCAACATCAAGTGTGCTAAGGGAAATCAGATTTCTGGCCATGGTTGGGATGTGCCTCACGTCCGTCAAAGTGCGGATCATACCATCATGCCTTGATTCGAACGGAGCCTCTACAATCTCACGTGGGTTATCATCTCCCATCACGCATCGACATCTCCACTCTTGCACGGGCTCATATGAACTAAACCAATCTCTGTCGATTGTAAATATGAAACGAGCATGCAGAATCAGAATCCATTCATCACGACCAACAACACAACCAACAAGAACAACAAGAGCATCGCCGGAATCAGAACTTTCACCACCGGCTGCAACAGAGGCGTTACCATCACTTTCAGTTTTATTTTTCGGTTTATACGTACCGTTTCTTTTCTCCTTGTTCTGCAACTTCCAGCAATCATCAATGGTATGATTAGTTTTCTTACAATACCTGCAGAACTTATCTTTGCCTCTAGACTTGAAGCGGCCTCGGCGTCCTTGCTCTTATCACGGTTGTAGTTGTTATAGTTCTTTCTGCTCAGTGTCTGCCAGCAACACTGCAACGCAACCGCCCTTGGATGACGTCGTTAGACATCATACCTTTCATCTTTTCCCTGGTTTGGAGAGCCTCATATACTTCCATGAGGGTTAGTGTATCATGGCTGTATAATATGGTATCTCGCCAGATTTGTAAAAAGAACTAGGTAATGAAACTAAGCAGCGGAAGAGCTAGATCCTCATCGTCATATTTTACCTCCGCCGACACTAGGGTGATCTCCCCCTCAAGACCGATATGTGGTTCATCCGCGGAACCACCCTCCCGGAGTTTGTGCATGAACAACTTCATCTTCACGTGCATCTTCGGTAAGATCTTTAGACATGCGATCGACTCCAGCTTGAGCCACAAGTAGCGGCGGATTTCTCCTGCCAGCACCTCTTGCAAGATATCATTAGAAAGATGAAGTTGAATCAAAGAGAAAAGCCTTACGATCTTTTGCGCTTCTCCTCGGCAGTCCCGTGCTGGTGCCTTTTCACCGAGCATCTAGCGCCTCATCCGGATCCGAGCTTGAAACGCCCTCATCTTCACTTCTGCCACGGCGAGAATCTCGTCTTGTAGTCCGGCATCGGTAGATCAAACTTCATCGATGCCATCGCCAAAACCCTAATCTGCAACCAGGGCTCCATACCAATTGTTATAAGCGATAGCAAAGACACAGCGATGAACCAAGAAATCAACCAACGGGGACACGAGATTTTAACGTGGAAAACCCTTTATGGAAAAACCACGAGCGCCGACAAGACTTCACTATATCGGGGTGAGGTTACAAAGCGGGAATTTCCTCAATGCAACATATCCCTTACGGGCGGCTTACAAGAGGTATTTATAATAGGTGAACCCTAGTCCAACTTTCGGTAACAACTCGTCTAGTACCTTGAGGGCTGCCGCCCCAAGACCCCCCCTCAAGTGACAGAGCTCGCTTTCGGGCCGAGTTGCTAACTATCTTTATTTCTTCTAGGAATTTGGATCACCACAAAAATAACAACCTTTCTCCATATACTGTGAAGGTGAAGGAGACGGAGATTAGGCTTTGCACGAATGTAAGGTGCATTTCATTTAATTCCTGGTAATTCCGTCATTAGCCCTTCAAAAAGAAGGAAAGTATCTCTTACCTGATTGCATGCATCGCTTCTTTTAAAGAGAAAAGGAAAGTATCTCTCTCTTGATTGTGTGTATCTCTTTCTTTCCTAGCCAAAATGATTTAGTTCCTGCTAATCAACCATCGGTCCAAGGTTAATTTTGTCCTAGCATGTGCATAATTATATGTGTTAATCACCGTGCTGAAAATAATAGACCTTACATAAAAGAATGGAGGCAGTAATAAATAGTGTAACGTATATATACTACACAGGGCTTAGCACTACTACCATGCAGAACTCCTAGAACTAGTAGACTCATTACCCAACAACACAGTTGGGTCGACTAGCAAATTGTTCGGGTTGTCCAGCAGGTCTGCGACGATCGACCATCCAGCGGGAATGTGGTTTCAGATTCAAACAAACTTATAATCGATACAGTTATCCTGTGCCTATATTTGAGTAGTCCGAAATATATAGTGTTTATTAATAATGTTTTAATAAATATAATAGCACTAGTGCAGAACCGAGCTATAACCGGTGTTCGTAAGGGCCTTTAGTCCCGGTTCTGTGGGTGGGGACTAAAGGTCCCCCCCCCTTTAGTACCGGTTCTGCACGAACCGGGGCCAAAGGCCCACCATGTGGCACGAGTCCGCGCGGTGGTCTGGGCACTACTAGGAAAAGGCCTGCTAGTGGCGCACCTGTTTTGCCTACTAATGGCGCACTACAAGTGCGCCACTAGCACCACGCCATTAGAATTTTTTACTAATGGCGCACCACACGTGCGCCATTAGTACACCAGATACTAATGGCGCACCAGGCAATGCGACATTACTATCTGACTTAGTAATGGTGCACCACATAGTAGTGCGCCATTGCTAACCAATTTTTTCAAATATTTTTTCATAATTTTTTTTCTATTTTTTTCTTTTTTTCTGAATCTCGGGCCACTATGGCTTAATCTCTGGTCAATATGCTTAATCTCAAGTCAAATAGCACTAAGTGGTCAAACTTCCCGGAAGGTCACTCATCCTCACACTACTCCAGCCCGAGCACTCTTAACTTCACAGTTCTATCCAACCCCAGCACCACCTCACTTAACAGGCACTTGTTGATATATCTATCATATAAATCCTATTAAAGCTTGTTGATGTCTAGGACTTTGTTCATATTCATGAGTATGATGAAATTCGGATGTAACTTTTTGAGTAGATGATTTTTCATATAAAAAACATTTTAATCCGAGTTCGTATACAAAAGTTATGCCCATTTTACAAATTCCAGAGAGATTTTGCAAATAAAGTCGAAATTCATATTTCTAAATTTTCCCAACAGCTAGACCACATATCACATGGGAAACTTATTTTATTTTATTCTTTTGACATTTCCATCATTTTCTTTTATTTTTTTAAAAACTAAAAAGGCGGTCCAAGGGGGGGTGCATTCGGTTGAATTTTTGGGCCAAATTAGTAATGGCGCACCGTGGATGAAAATTTACTAGTTTTGAACAAAAAATGAACAAAATGAAAAAAAAAATTGGAAAAAAATTACTAGTGGCGCACCGTGGATGTGGTGCGCCATTACTCACTATCCCCTCGTGCGCCATTACTAGTTTTAAAAAAAATAAAAAAATGAAAAAAAAAATATTAGTGGCGCACCATGGATGTGGTGCGCCATTACTAGTTTAAATAGTAATGGCGCACTATCCCCTGGTGCGCCATTACTAGTTTTGCAAAAAAAGTATTGTTACTAGTGACGCACCGTGGATGTGGTGCGCCATTAGTATTTGGATTAATGGCGCACCAACACATGGTGCGCCATTAGTATATAGTAGTGGCGCACCACATGTTTGGTGCGCAATTAGTGTCCATATCTTCTATAGCCCTTTTCCTAGTAGTGGGGGGACCTTTAGTACCGGTTGGTAACACCAACCGGTATTAAAGGATAATATTTTTTTGAATTCTTTTTATTTTTGTCGGAAAAATTGAATTTGTTTTTTGATTTTTAAATTTCTGAATTATTTGATGATTTTGTCTCTAATCACCGCTCATCATTGCTCTAATCATCCCTCATCATTCCAAATCGTCTAATCACCCCTCATCATTCCAAATTGTCTAACTTACCGGCCGGTTAGCCATCCTCTCAATGCAACGTTTATCATATTGCAAACTCTCTGTCTACAACCTATAAAGTAGTTTTTGAAGATGACAGCTACCATTATTTATCAGTATAACTTCTGAGAGATAGCCAACTAGTAGTCCCTCTGTTCCTTTATGAGAGAAAACCTAGTTACTACATCTTCCCATTAACTACTGCATACACCATTAATCGGGAGAGGAAATCACATTCACACGAGAGAGAGAGAGAGAGAAAACATCAAGGCAGAAAGCACTATTGTGCCATGCCTCTCCATGTCTCACGTTTTGTTGAACGGGTTGGACAAAGCATTATTGCCCTATCTACTTGTGCAAACAGCCAAGTAGCCTAGTCACGCTGTCCAGAGGATGATAAGAATTGATATATAATGCAAACATGACATGCACATGGTAGAAACAAGCCAAGAACCATATCATGATGGCCAGGTCAACCTAGTTGTGGTCCACTATCCCACTGAGTGTGCTAGCATGTGAATATACTACGTATCTATTCACAAATAAATAATCAAAATTTTACTTCATACCCACACTTAATCAAATCTAGGTCCATTGATATTTTTAGTAAACAATGTTCAGAATAAATAAATATATACGCGTGGCATGACTCAGTGTAGTCACATGAAGAATTTTTTTCGCAAGTTTTATCTTAGATACATCCGTCATACACTCACTCTCATTCCCTCATTGGCTGCATATATATGATGTCATTTTGTTTCGCATCGTTACATTCAAAATATCACCTTCCGGAACAGTTGATTTGTTTGTTGTTTTATTTTTAAATAACAAAATGATTAATTTTACAAATCTTTTCGTACTTGAAACTTCATGATTTTTCTCCAAACAAGTTGAGACGTTGTTCTGAAATATTTCACTGAAGTACTGTTTCCATTGGTACCCTTTTGCGTTTTATGAATTTTATCTATGTGGTTTACAACTATATGTATTACTCCATCTGTCCCAAAATAAGTGATGCAAATTAATACTAAGTTAGTACAAATTTTATAACTAAAGCAGCGACACTTATTTTGGGACGGAGGGAGTATATGTGTATTTATCAATTTACCTATTTTTAAATAAAGGAATTCAACTTGTCAAGAGGAGGTGGTTGTCGGTGTCAAAACCGGCGGATCTCAGGTAGGGGGTCCCGAACTGTGCGTCTTAGCCTAACATGAGGAGGGGGACACGATGTTTACCCAGGTTCGGGCCCTCTCGCTGGAGGTAATACCCTACTTCCTGCTTGATTGATCTTGATTATATGAGTATTACAAGAGTTGATCTACCACGAGATTGTAGAGGCTAAACCCTAGAAGCTAGCTTATGATTATGATTGTTGTCGTCCTATGGACTAAACCCTCCGGTTTATATAGACACCGGAGGGGGCTAGGGTTACACAGAGTCGGTTTTAGAGAAGGAAATCTACATATCCGAATTTCCAAGCTTGCCTTCCACACAAAGGAGAGTCCCACCCGGACACGGGACGAAGTCTTCGATCTTGTATCTTAATAGTCTGGCTGTCCGAGGACCCCCTAATCCAGGACTCCCTCAGTAGCCCCTGAACCAGGCTTCAATGACGATGAGTCCGGCGTGCAGATTATCTTCGGCATTGCAAGGCGGGTTCCTTCTCCGAATACTCCATAGAAGATCTTGAATATGAGGATCGTGTCCGGCTCTGCAAAATAATTTCCACTTACCACCGTAGAGAGCACAATATTTCACAAATCTAATCTGCTGACAACTTTTCATAGCGTGACATCACGACGCGGCCCGGTTATTACGAACCGTTTTTCCCAGCCTGCCACTACAGGTATCGCGAGGCGGTTTTATTGGCACGTCTTGTCGAAGCAGAGATCGTGTTCCCCTTATCACGGCATTCTCATCAATACGGGTGTGGGTAACCCAACCGCGCCTGTTAGTATGACTCCTCGATTTTAGGCAAGTTCCAAACACGCGGAGGACGCTTGATATTCACCCCCTTTATAAAGTGACCAAGGCCTGTCCTTTTCTTCCAACGCTCGATCCTTTCCCCACCTCGAGTTCCAACACTCAAAGCTCAGGTTTAAGCGCTTCGGGCCTTCAATCATGTCCGGATCCAACCTTCAAGGTCGGTGGATGGCCTCCTCTGTCACAGAGGAGGACATCAAGAAGCTCAGGGAGGCCAGGTATCTGACCGCCGAAATCCCGCACAGGCTGCCTGCTCAAGGGCAGGTCATCTGCACTCCTGAACCTAACGAGAGCGTCGTATTTGTTTCCCACTTCCTCCGAGGCTTAGGCTTTAGTCTTGATCCATTTGTTAGAGGGCTCATGTTCTATTATGGGCTAGATTTTCACGATCTAGCTACGGATTCTATCCTTCACATATCGTCGTTTATCGTGGTGTGTGAAGCCTTCCTCCACATCACCACACACTTCGGCCTATGGCTCAAGACTTTCAATACAAAGCCGAAGATGATCCATGGGTGACACACGGAGTGCGTAGGTGCTATAATAAGCAAAGGCGCCGATGCCCTATGGCCAAAGGGTTCCTTCCCGGAGGTGTTCGACTTATGGCAACGGGAGTGGTTCTATATCACAGCTCCCCGAGGCACAAAGCGGGCGGCCGCCCCAGCCTTCCGCTCGGGCTCTCCGCCTCAACTGGCGTCATGGGTCAACAAAAGGACTAGACTGGGGGCCAACTAATGGCGTACCGACATTGGAAAGCCGCATTCGGGATCTTCTCAAGAGGGATGTCAGTCTTGTCAAGGTAATGCAAGTAATGCTAGTTCGTCGGGTCCTGCCGTGCCAATGTCGATCTCTCCGTATGTGGGAGTTCAACCCGGAAGGACCGCGAACTATTCAACAATTCTTCGACATGACGCTCGAAAGGATGTACAGATTGTTCTTCGGATCACGAATAAATTGTCCGGACACCACCGAGGATGCGGGTCTCAACTTCAACCGTCCAGATACCCAAGTAAGTAATTCCGCGACCGAACATGCTGTCTTTATATTTGACACAACATCAAACTGAAAAATTGCTCTCGGCCAGGACTGGATACGAAAGGCGGAGAGGATCAGGTGTTCGGCCCCTCTTCCCGAAGGCTCGCCGGATCCTGTACTAACACTAGTAGAAAAACACCTATTAGTCCCGGTTCGTAAGGGCCTTTAGTCCCGGTTCATGAACCAGGACTAATGGGTCGTTACTAATACCTCCCCCCTTTAGTCCCGGTTCAATCCGAACCGGACTAAGGGCCGCCATGAGTTTCCATTTTAGTCCCGGTTGATAACACCAACCGGGACTAAAGGAAACTTTATGATTTTTTTTTGGAATTTTTTTTGAATTTTTTTTTGATTTTTTTTATTTTCAAATTTCTGAATTTTTTTAACCTCTAATCTCTAATCAGAACCCCTCATGACTGCTCAATTTATCCTCTAATCTCGAATCAGACTCATCCTTCGAGATCAGCGAAGTTCACGAACGGTCACCCATCCTCCCCCTCCCCGGCTGAGCACGCTTAACTTCCGGGTTCTATTCTCCTCGCTTCCAAGTCTGCACTTGTTGTTTTCGACAATAGTAAGATGTCAATCCTATTAACCCTCAGGAATTTTGCTTGAGCATGAAGTGACACATTTCACTGTTTGAGTTTCAAACTATTGAATTAAAAAACAATAATTATTTAGAAAACAATAGTTATTTTGAATAATTAGTTGGACCATTGTTTGACCATAGTTTGACCATAGTTTGAACAGATTTGACCAAAATTCAAAATAACGGAACAAATTATTTAGTAACACTAATATTCTAGAATAATTAGTATGACCATTGTTTGACCATAGTTAGACCATAGTTTGAATTTTTTTGAATATTTTGCCTCTCTAGATCTTAAAAGCCCCGTAACTTTTTTCTGTTAGGTTTTTGAGGATTTTGAAAATGTTTAACGGGGTTCCCCCGTTAAATTTGGATGTAACTTTTTGAGTAGATGATTTTTCATATAAAAAACTTTTTCATCCGAGTTAGTATGCAATAGTTATGCCCATTTTTACAAATTCTCGAGAGATTTTGTAAATAAAGTCGAAATTCATATTTGCAAATTTTCCCAACAACTAGACCACATATCACATGGGAAACTTATTTTCTTTTATTTTTTGACATTTTCATCATTTTCTTTTATTTTTTTAAAACTGAAAAGGCGATCCAAGGGGGTGGTAGAGTTTGAAAATCGGACCTTTAGTACCGGTTCGTGCCATGAACCGGTACTAATGCCTCAAACCCCATTAGTACCGGTTGGTGGCACGAACCGGGACTAAAGGTCTAACCCTTTAGTCCCGGTTGGTGCCACGAACCGGGACTAATGGGCATTGCACCCTTTAGTCCCGGTTCGTGGCACCAACCGGGACTAAAAGGTCCAGACGAACCGGGACAAATGGCCCACGTGGCCCCTAGGCGCACAAACCGGGACTAATGCCCCCATTAGTCCCGGTTCTAGACCGAACCGGGACTAATGGGCTAACCCGGGGTGGACCAAAGCCCTCTTTTCTACTAGTGTAACCAGGATGCTTGAGCGCGCACCCTATCAAGTGCCATCAAAAGAAGATGAAGGGAGGAATAGAGAAGCCGAGATCGGCCTTCATACATTACACATCCAAACTAGGGGACTTAATGTCTCCACGAAGGAGGATAGTCCAGGAGGTGAATCTAAAATCCCCTCCCCCCACGGGAAGAAAAGGGCCGCCTCCGAAGACTTGGAAGCGTAGGTTTCCAAACGAGGGAAGAAACCCTTGCTAGGGGGCCCTGCCCCAGGGGGGCGTCCTTACCGCACAGCGCCCGCAAGCGAGCCAGCCCTCCACCGAGCTGTAAGTGAATCAAAAGTACTTTGGTAAATATATCCTGCTTTATCTCTGAGAATACTAACCGAGCAGTCCGGCTCGTAGCCCTTCTCAACAGAGTTCATCTTCGGTGGATCTTCTTCTGGAGATGATGGAGAGCGAAATGCCTCCTCCTGCCTCCCCGCCCCATGGGGCGGACGACCTCGAGGTGTCGTCACGGAGGATTTCTCCTGATCCGTCAAGGCCAGAAGTTAACGCTTTGGCCGCCCGAAGCCCGGAGTATTCGGCTCCCAAGGATATTGGGCCGTGTCATAAGTACATAATTCTTTATTGTGAACATTTCTTAGTAAAATTGTCAACGTGCCTAGATTTACATGGAGGTATGCAGTATATTATTTTGTTGTTTGAGAATAGTTATGCATTATATTCACATTCTAGCATGTCAATCCTTGATAGAATCCGGAGTATCCACACTTTTTCGTAAGGCCTCTGAATTTCTTCTCCTTGATGGCCCCCTAGTCCGACCCATGGACTAAACCACCATGGTTGGGACCCCCTAGTCTAGGACTTGCACGGTCCCTCACACGTTCTAGGTTGCTCCCAATGCGACCATAATTGTAAGGGATCAATTGTAATCCCTCCGTCCCAGTTTATAAGTCTTGCACGTCTATCTAGGTCATCAATTTGACTTATATAAAATAAATTGTTTAATATAAAAAATATATCATTAGAAAACAGAATGTCTAAAAATTCTAAGGAGATATTTTTTGTAACCTATGCCTTTTATTTTGTTGGTCAAATTGACAACCTAGATAAAACTTGCAAGACTTGTAAAACTGAGATTGAAGGAGTATATATTTTGATAAGTAAAACTATTGATCCCATGAGGCGCTGGAGAAATTTGTAGGTGAAAAAATAATAACGGTTCACCCTAAGTGCGAAAAGGTGTAATGGTGTTGTGTTTTATGAAGTTCGTTTAGCAGCAAAATGTAAATAACAACAAAAAGTAAAATACTGCGTTAAGTGGCCCAGTCCATAGAAATACGAATGACAAGAATTTTTGTTACATATGATGATCAAACACTCATGAGGACAACATGATAATTGCACAATTGTCAGTTCCATACATCACTTGAATTGATATACGTGGCCAATCAGTGTTTTTGGGTCAGATGCTAATGTTATGTGATGCAAAATAATTGACTCACAAATACTATTGATTCCGCTTATAGCAAGTAATATACAAACACTAAGATTTATTAAGGTAGCTACGGAAGAATAGCCATAACTTTCCCTAGGGTCCATATTTAGGCGTTATGCGAGAACTTGTGAACTCAGGGCATGGTCAGTTATGTCCCAGTTTCCTCGTATTCTAAACATCGAGTACTGTTAAACTTGACAGTTGATGGCATTTCGAGTTGTTTTATACTCCCTTCATTCCAGAATATAAGGTGTATTGCTTTCCATGCAAGTCAACCATTTTAATATTTGACCATCATTATAGAATAAACTAACATACAATGCCAAATAGATAAAACATGAGAGTACTTTTCATGGTGGATCAAATGGTATAAATTTTGTATCGTAGATATTGATATATCTTTCTAAAAACTCGGTCAAACATGGCCTTGTTTGACTTCTGAAAAAACAAATAGACCTTATAAAAAGGAACAGAGGGAGTATATCGTAACACCTAATTGAAGCTTAGTCAAGAAAAATTTCACGTTAAGAACATGATAGCTCATATGTTCAAATTTAAAAAGAATCCAGAGAGTTATGGAATGAATATAAAACGATTGATTTATAGTAAACAACATGAAAAATGTGAAAATTGCAATCTATCACATAATATATGCATGTAGCATTTATATTTCTTGGCCAAGGGTACAAATAGATTCATCGTGGTGACTCTTATTGGAACAAGGGGAGAACACAAATACATAAGTAAGATTAGACATTGGCTTCGATACGGTTGCCGGTATCCAAGATTATTGAAGACGAAATGACAATACGACCTTGGCCATAGAAATCATGCACAAGAACACATGATTAGGCTCCAACCGATTGAATGATGGCACCGTTGTTACAGAAACGAACACATTTGTCGCTGCACATTTTCATGTCGATTGCCATCTCTGGGCCACGAGAAACTGGTGCAAAATAGTTCACATTATGTTTGGCTTAAGCACAAATGTATTGTCTACAAAATCGATAAAAAAAGAAATTTGGTAGATTATAATTACCGTTGTCCATGTTGTCACAAATGGAACTCATGCATCCAATGGTGCAGTACTTGGTGGCATCTGGTTCACCTGCCAAAGTAAATTTAACAACACGTATGAAAATAATTTCCAATTAGCAAGTAAATGTATGCAAGTCGGAAAATTATCAGTGGTATCTCTATACCGGATTCAGGGAGAAGATTCAGTGAAGGATAGTCACGAGGACATTTTGGACCAGTGATGTGTATACAATCACAGGTACTTGCGCAAACCTTCTGGGAACCACCAAGCACACGACAACTGTTGTAGCAGTTTCTTCCCAACGTGTTCCTGCAGCAGCTCTTGCCCTCTACCTGGACCTGCCCCAGAACTACACCCAGTATGAGAATGACAAATGACCACACTCTTAATACCCTTGCTGGTTGCCATGGTTGAATAGTGTGGCTTGAATTTGTCAAGAAGAATGACAAATGGCTACGTTGGATTGATGGAATTCCTACAATGACTGACTCCTATTTATAGAGGGATGGTTGTGTCTTGCTCATACAAGTTATGCGTGTTGGACATAGGTACCACTCAATTTCTGGTAGTGGAAGTCTCTCTCTCGCCCTCAACCATTGTTTTGCAATCATTCAAAGACATGAATATCTATTGATATTGTTTTCGGTGCAATGTATCCGTGAGCTGTGTCCCAACGGTATTATTGTCACATGGGTTTGGTCACTCGTGTCGCACGTGTTTGCTAAGCTAAGCCAATCCTTATCATCCATGCATATTGTATACTGCTGTTACGAGTATTCGAGCATCCCTATTATACTTGACCCATGGACCCATGCATCTGCCGTCTTGCATGACTCTTTAAAAATCATAGAGGAGTCGATCTTTCACAAAAACATCACAAAAACATCACAAAATCATAGAGGGAGGGAGCCCCCTCGCGTCGCTCCCTCCCGCAACGGCCGCCGCCGCACCTCCTGCTGCCGCGGTTCCCTGTCTCCTCTCTCCACCAAGAAAAAAAAACCCTAGCCGTGTCCTCATGTCTTCCCCGTCCTCCACCACCACCAGCCTGTCGAACCCGTTCGCCGGCCCCGAGCTCTCCGCCGCCGCCATCCGTGACATCAATAATGAGGCCCGTGTTCCAATCCGTCTCGACAGCCCAGCATGTCGTACTACGCGTGGAAGACCTACTTCAACCTCATCTTCCGCGAGTACTATCTCACCGAGCACATCGATGGTTCCGTGGACATTGCGTACAAGCGCGGCGATCCGGAGTGGTCCGCTATCGAGGCCAGGATCATCCGTCGGTTCTACCAGACGGTATCGAAGGACATCTTCCACTGGGTCGTCGCCGAGGACGACTGCGCCTGCGACGTGTGGGCCAAGATCAACGTGCTCTTCACCGACAACAAACTTCAGCACCTTGTTTTCCGACAGCAGGAGTTCTTCGGTTGTCACCAGGACAACTCCACCATCGACGAGTACTGCATGAGGCTCAAGATGCTCGCCGACGAGCTTTGGGACATCGGCGCCAAGGTCTCCGATGACATAACGAGGACTTCGGCAACACGGTGTCCACCTCACCCTGCTGCCGCTGCCCACTTTTCAGCGCGTCGTCGCGTACCTCAAACTTGAGGAGCGCCGGATGACGAAGCTGAACCAGCGGATCCAGCACACCGCCCTCGCCACCGGCAAAACCGGAGGTGGCCCTGCTCCTCCGGTCGTGCCTCGTCAGCCCGCGCCGCCTAGGCCGGCCGGCTACTACCTGCTGCCGCCCGCACGCCCGCGGCCCGGCGCCTCCCCAGCAGCTGCAAGGAGGGGCGGGACGGCGCAACCGGCGGGGCGGCGGGGGCCGCCGCCAGCACCAGCCGCAGCAGCAGCAGGCATCGGGCAAAGGGGTGGGGGCAGAACCCGTGAACGGGCGTTGTCCACGCCGATCACATGCCCATCCCCCGGGCCCCTGCATCGGGTCTTCTTGGTCCCCGCCCCGCGGGCCACCAGGCGTTCCTCGACGCCCCCTACCTGCCCTACAGTTCTCCGCTCGCTCCGCCACCCCACGGTAGCTACGGCGCGCCCGCTCAGGAGCCACCCTATGAAGGCCAGCCGCCGCCGTCGGTACCTGCACTGTGGGACCCCGCCCTCCTGGCCACCCTACACTCGGCGCCGTCGCCGAGTAACTACGGTGGTGGAGGCTATTGGTACATGGACTCAGGTGCTACGGTTCTCCGCTCGCTCCGCCACCCCACGGTAGCTACGGTGCGCCCGCTCAGGGGCCACCCTATGAAGGCCAGCCGCTACCGTCGGTACCTGCACTGTGGGACCCGCCCTCCTGGCCACCCTACACTCAACGTCGTCGCCGAGTAACTACGGTGGTGGAGGCTATTGGTACATGGACTCGGGTGCTACTGCGCACATGACAGCTCATCCCGGTAACCTATCCTCTCCCACACCCGTTAACACACCCTCTCGTATCACCATTTGCAAGGTTCTTCTTTACCTATAACCCATGTCGGTAGCACTAGTTTTCCTTCTAGTTCCACACCTATCACTATGTCTAATGTCCTTGTCTCACCTGACTTAGTTACTAGTTTAGTTTTCGTTCATTGTCTTAATCATGAGAATCCTCTTACTATTGAATTTGATGGTGTTGGTTTTTCTTTGAAGGATGCCCGTACCCGAATGTTGCTTCACCGCTATGATAGCCCAGATGAGCTTTATCCCATGCACGCCGGCGCCTCCACTTCCACACTCGTCTCGCTTGAGCCACCCCAACCCTGCCGTTTTGTGTCAGATTTTTAGGAGTTTTTCTTTCTCATGTAATAAGCTCGACGAGCATTCTTGTGAGGCTTGTCGCTTGGGCAAGCACATTCTTCTTCCCTTAAGTGCGTCTACTTCAGTTTCCACCTTTTCGTTTCAATTGCTTCATAGTCATGCTTGGACGTCTCCCGTTGCGAGTAACATGGGCTATCTATACTACTTGGTGATTTTAGATGATTACTCTCATTATGTGTGGACTTTTCCTCTTCATCCTAAATCCAATGCTTTAGCCACACTCACCGCCTTTTATTCCTATGTCACCACCCAGTTCGGTAGCCCCATATTCGCACTCCAAACTGATAACGGAGAAGATTTTGACAACGCCGCTCTTCGCATACTTTTCGCCTCTCACGGCACCATCATCCGTCTGACTTTCCCTTACACTTCACAGCAGAATGGTTGCGCCGAGCGCATTCTTCGCACTCTTAATGAGTGCGTTCGCACGCTAATCTTTCACTCTAACATGCCCGCTCGTTTATGACCCAATGCTCTCGCCGCCGCCACTCTCTTAGTTAACATTCATCCGTGTCGTCCTCGGTGTAACTACGCCCCTCACCGCCTTCTCTTCAGTACACCATCGTCCCATGATGGTCTCCACATCTTTGCATGTCTCTGTTATCCTAGCACCGCGTCCACCATGCCACATAGGCTCGCACCACGTTCCGTCCCATGCGTCTTGCTTGGCTACCCTCCTAACACCGAAGGTTACCGGTGCTATGATCTTGTCACTCATCGTGTGTACACCTCGAGGAACGTGTATTTTCCCGAGACGGTGTTCCCTTTTTTTCAGGTTCCTCCGGCTTCGGCCCCTTCGGCGCCGGCCCCCGCGTCCCCTTCCTGGAGGGATGCACGGCGGCGCCCCCCGAAGGCCCAACGGCACGGTGCCCTCTGCCACCACCGCCCGGTTTTTTGACTCCCTCCCTAGAGGTCAAATATAACTGGGCCCCCAGATCCCTATCATCCTCCTATGAGGTTGAGCTGGTGGGTACTCCGCCCGCCACCGCGGCTGGCGCTGCCACCCCGGCGACGGGCTCGACATCCTCCTCGCCCGTCGCCCCCTCAACCAACGGCTCGTTTGGCGCAGCTACCGCCGTCGCGGACCCCGTCACCGATGCCCCCGCTGCCACCACCGCCCCTATTGTGGCTATGGCCCCTGCCACCGCCGCGGCCCCCGTGGACCCTGTCGCCGTCACGGATGCCCCCGCCGCTACCGGCGCCCATATCGTGGCCACGGCCCCTACTATCGCCGCGGTCCTTGCTACCCCGCCTCTTGGCATGACTAACTGCGTTCGAGCAGGAGTGCTTTGGTCGAGCACGCGCTACTCCTCCGACGAGTACGTGTGCGCTGCCTCGACGTCGATGCCATCACCCATCCCCAGCTCTGCTCGTGCTACCGTTCGGGATCCCAATTGGCCAGTTGCGACGCAGGTGGAGTTCGATGCCCTACAGCGCAACCGCACGTGGCAGCTTGTTCCGCGACCCCCTCGTGCCAACATCATCACTGGCAAGTGGGTATTTCGCCACAAGCCTCGTCCGGACGGTTCCCTCGAGCGCTACAAGGCTCGGTGGGTGGTTCACGGATTTCGGCAGAGCGCGGGTGTGGACTTCACCGACACCTTCGCCCCGGTTGTTAGACCGGCCACGATCCGTGCCGTCCTCCGGTTGGCAGTCTCGTGCGCCCGCTCAGGAGCCACCCTATGAAGGCCAGCCGCCACCGTCGGTACCTGCACT
Organism: Aegilops bicornis; assembly: GCA_021605145.1. Taxonomy (NCBI): domain Eukaryota; kingdom Viridiplantae; phylum Streptophyta; class Magnoliopsida; order Poales; family Poaceae; genus Aegilops; species Aegilops bicornis. The sequence continues at coordinate 4,858,025 of CM038671.1, read as the reverse complement.
GTGGGACCCCGCCCTCCTGGCCACCCTACACTCAGCGCCGTCGCCGAGTAACTACGGTGGTGGAGGCTATTGGTACATGGACTCGGGTGCTCCTGCGCACATGACAGCTCATCCCGGTAACCTATCCTCTCCTACTCCCGTTAACACACCCACTCGTATCACCATTTGCAAGGTTCTTCTTTACCTATAACCCATGTCGGTCGCACTAGTTTTCCTTCTAGTTCCACACCTATCACTATCTCTAATGTCCTTGTCTCACCTGACTTAGTCACTAGTTTAGTTTTCGTTCGTTGTCTTAATCATGAGAATCCTCTTACTGTTGAATTTGATGGTGTTTTGTTTTTCTTTGAAGGATGCCCGTACCCGAATGTTGCTTCACCGCTATGATAGCCCAGATGAGCTTTATCCCATGCACGCCGGTGCCTCCACTTCCACACCCGTCTCGCTTGAGCCACCCCAACCCTGCCGTTTTGCGTCAGATTTTTAGGAGTTTTTCTTTCTCATGTAATAAGCTCGACGAGCATTCTTGTGAGGCTTGTCTCTTGGGCAAGCACGTTCTTCTTCCCTTAAGTGCGTCTACATCAGTTTCCACCTTTTCGTTTCAATTGCTTCATAGTGATGCTTGGACGTCTCCCGTTGCGAGTAACACGGGCTATCTATACTACTTGGTGATTTTAGATGATTACTCTCATTATGTGTGGACTTTTCCTCTTCGTCCTAAATCCGATGCTTTAGCCACACTCATCGCCTTTTATTCCAATGTCACCACCCAGTTCGGTAGCCCCATACTCGCACTCCAAACTGATAACGGAAAAGATTTTGACAACGTCGCTCTTCGCATACTTCTCGCATCTCACGGCACCATCATCCGTCTGACTTTCCCTTACACTTCACAGCAGAATGGCCGCACCGAGCGCATTCTTCGCACTCTTAATGACTGCGTTCGCACGCTACTCTTTCACTCTAACATGCCCGCTCGTTTATGACCCGATGCTCTCGCCACCGCCACTCTCTTAGTTAACATTCATCCGTGCCGTCCTCGGTGTAACTACGCCCCTCACCGCCTTCTCTTCAGTACACCATCGTCCCATGATGGTCTCCACATCTTTGCACGTCTCTGTTATCCTAGCACCGTGTCCACCACGCCACATAGGCTCGGACCACGTTCCGTCCCATGCGTCTTACTTGGCTACCCTCCTAACACCGTAGGTTACCGGTGCTATGATCTTGTCACTCATCGTGTGTACACCTCGAGGAATGTGTATTTTCCCGAGACGGTGTTCCCTTTTTTTCAGGTTCCTCCGGCTTCGGCCCATTCGGCGCCGGCCCCCGCGTCCCCTTCCTGGAGGGATGCACGGCGGCGCCCGAAGGCCCAACGGCACGGTGCCCTCTGCCACCACCGCCCGGTTTTTTGACTCCCTCCCTAGAGGTCAAATATAACCGGGCCCCAGATCCTGTCAACCTCCTATGAGGTTGAGCTGGTGGGTACTCCGCCCGCCACCGCGGCTGGCGCTGCCACCCCGGCGACGGGCTCGACATCCTCCTCGCCCGTCGCCCCCTCAACCAATGGCTCGTTTGGCGCAGCTACCGCCATCGCGGACCCCGTCACCGATGCCCCCGCTGCCACCGCCGCCCCTGTTGTGGCTATGGCCCCTGCCACCGCCGCGGCCCCCGTGGACCCTGTCGCCGTCACGGGTGCCCCCGCCGCTACCGGCGCCCCTATCGTGGCCACGGCCCCAACCATCGCCGCGGTCCCTGCTACCCCGCCTCTTGGCATGACTAACCGTGCCCGAGCAGGAGTGCTTCGGTCGAGCACGCGCTACTCCTCCGACGAGTATGTGTGCGCTGCCTCGACGTCGACGCCATCACCCATCAACAGCTCTGCTCGTGCTACCGTTCAGGATCCCAATTGGCGAGTTGCGACGCAGGAGGAGTTCGATGCCCTATAAGCGCAACCGCATGTGGCAGCTTGTTCGCGACCCCTCGTGCCAACATCATCACTGGCAAGTGGGTATTTCGCCACAAGCCTCGTCCGGACGGTTCCCTCGAGCGCTACAAGGCTCGGTGGATGGTTCACGGATTTCGGCAGACACCGGGTGTGGACTTCACCGACACCTTCGCCCCGTTTGTTAGACCGGCCACGATCCGCACCGTCCTCCAGTTGGCAGTCTCGTGCGCCCGCTCAGGAGCCACCCTATGATGGCCAGCCGCCACCGTCGGTACCTGCACTGTGGGACCCCGCCCTCCTGGCCACCCTACACTCAGCGTCGTCGCCGAGTAACTACGGTGGTGGAGGCTATTGGTACATGGACTCGGGTGCTACTGCGCACATGACAGCTCCTCCCGGTAACCTATCCTCTCCCACTCCCATTAACACACCCACTCATATCACCATTTGCAAGGTTCTTCTTTACCTATAACCCATGTCGGTAGCACTAGTTTTCCTTCTAGTTCCACACCTATCACTATGTCTAATGTCCTTGTCTCACCTGACTTAGTCACTAGTTTAGTTCTCGTTCATTGTCTTAATCATGAGAATCCTCTTACTGTTGAATTTGATGGTGTTGGTTTTTCTTTGAAGGATGCCCGTACCCGAATATTGCTTCACCGCTATGATAGCCCAGATGAGATTTATCCCATGCACGTCGGCGCCTCCACTTCCACACCCGTCTCGTTTGAGCCACCCCAACCCTGCCGTTTTGCGTCAGATTTTTAGGAGTTTTTCTTTCTCATGTAATAAGCTCGACGAGCATTCTTGTGAGGCTTGTCGCTTGGGCAAGCACGTTCTTCTTCCCTTAAGTGTGTCTACTTTAGTTTCCACCTTTTCGTTTCAATTGCTTCATAGTGATGCTTGGACGTCTCCCTGCTATGCAGTAACACGGGCTATCTATACTACTTGGTGATTTTAGATGATTACTCTCATTATGTATGGACTTTTCCTCTTCGTCCTAAATCCGATGCTTTAGCCACACGCACCGCCTTTTATTCCTATGTCACCACCCAGTTCGGTAGCCCCATACTCGCACTCCAAACTGATAACGGAAAAGATTTTGACAACGCCGCTCTTCGCATACTTCTCGCCTCTCACGGCACCATCATCCGTCTGACTTTCCCTTACACTTCACAGCAGAATGGCTGCGCCGAGCGCATTCTTCGCACTCTTAATGACTGCGTTCGCACGCTACTCTTTCACTCTAACATGCCCGCTCGTTTATGACCCAATGCTCTCGCCACCGCCACTCTCTTAGTTAACATTCATCCGTGTCGTCCTCGGTGTAACTACGCCCCTCGCCGCCTTCTCTTCAGTACACCATCGTCCCATGATGGTCTCCACATCTTTGCGTTTCTCGTTATCCTAGCACCGCGTCCACCACGCCACATAGGCTCGCACCACATTCCGTCACATGCGTCTTGCTTGGCTACCCTCCTAACACCGTAGGTTACCGGTGCTATGATCTTGTCACTCATCGTGTGTACACCTCGAGGAACGTGTATTTTCCCGAGACGGTGTTCCCTTTTTTTCAGGTTCCTCCGGCTTCGGCCTCTTCGGCGCCGGCCCTCGCGTCCCCTTCCTGGAGGGATGCACGGCGGCGCCCCCCGGAGGCCCAACTGCACGGTGCCCTCTGCCACCACCGCCCGGTTTTTTGACTCCCTCCCTAGAGGTCAAATATAACCGGGCCCCCAAATCCCTGTCAACCTCCTATGAGGTTGAGCTGGTGGGTACTCCGCCCGCCACCGCTGGCGCTGCCACCCCGGCGACGGGCTCGACATCCTCCTCGCCCGTCGCCCCCTCAACCAATGGCTCGTTTGGCGCAGCTACCGCCATCGCGGACCCCGTCACCGATGCCCCCGCTGCCACCGCCGCCCCTGTTGTGGCTACGGCCCCTGCCACCGGCGCTGCCCCCGTGGACGCTGTCGCCGTCACGGGTGCCCCCGCCGCTACCGGCGCCCCTATCGTGGCCACGGCCCCAACCATCGCCGCGGTCCCTGCTACCCCGCCTCTTGGCATGACTAACCGTGCCCGAGCAGGAGTGCTTCGGTCGAAACGCGCTACTCCTCCGACGAGTATGTGTGCGCTGCCTCGACGTCGACGCCATCACCCATCAACAGCTCTGCTCGTGCTACCGTTCAGGATCCCAATTGGCGAGTTGCGACGCAGGAGGAGTTCGATGCCCTATAGCGCAACCGCATGTGGCAGCTTGTTCCGCGACCCCCTCGTGCCAACATCATCACTGGCAAGTGGGTATTTCGCCACAAGCCTCGTCCGGACGGTTCCCTCGAGCGCTACAAGGCTCGGTGGGTGGTTCACTGATTTCGGCAGACACCGGGTGTGGACTTCACCGACACCTTTGCCCCGTTTGTTAGACCGGCCACGATCCGCGCCGTCCTCCAGTTGGCAGTCTCGTGCGCCCGCTCAGGAGCCACCCTATGATGGCCAGCCGCCACCGTCGGTACACACCTGTGGGACCCCGCCCTCCTGGCCACCCTACACTCAGCGTCGTCGCCGAGTAACTACGGTGGTGGAGGCTATTGGTACATGGACTCGGGTGCTACTGCGCACATGACAGCTCCTCCCGGTAACCTATCCTCTCCCACTCCCATTAACACACCCACTCATATCACCATTTGCAAGGTTCTTCTTTACCTATAACCCATGTCGGTAGCACTAGTTTTCCTTCTAGTTCCACACCTATCACTATGTCTAATGTCCTTGTCTCACCTGACTTAGTCACTAGTTTAGTTCTCGTTCATTGTCTTAATCATGAGAATCCTCTTACTGTTGAATTTGATGGTGTTGGTTTTTCTTTGAAGGATGCCCGTACCCGAATGTTGCTTCACCGCTATGATAGCCCAGATGAGCTTTATCCCATGCACGTCGGCGCCTCCACTTCCACACCCGTCTCGCTTGAGCCACCCCAACCCTGTCGTTTTGCGTCAGATTTTTAGGAGTTTTTCTTTCTCATGTAATAAGCTCGACGAGCATTCTTGTGAGGCTTGTCGCTTGGGCAAGCACGTTCGTCTTCCCTTAAGTGCGTCTACTTCAGTTTCCACTTTTTCGTTTCAATTGCTTCATAGTGATGCTTGGACGTCTCCCGTTCATGGTAACACGGGCTATCTATACTACTTGGTGATTTTAGATGATTACTCTCATTATGTGTGGACTTTTCCTCTTCGTCCTACATCCGATGCTTTAGCCACACGCACCGCCTTTTATTCCTACGTCACCACCCAGTTCGGTAGCCCCATACTCGCACTCCAAACTGATAACGGAAAAGATTTTGACAACGCCGCTCTTCGCATACTTCTCGCCTCTCACGGCACAATCATCCGTCTGACTTTCCTTTACACTTCACAGCAGAATGGCTGCGCCGAGCGCATTCTTCGCACTCTTAATGACTGCATTCGCACGCTACTCTTTCACTCTAACATGCCCGCTCGTTTATGACCCGATGCTCTCGCCACCGCCACTCTCTTAGTTAACATTCATCCGTGTCGTCCTCGGTGTAACTACGCCCCTCACCGCCTTCTCTTCAGTACACCATCGTCCCATGATGGTCTCCACATCTTTGCGTTTCTCTGTTATCCTAGCACCGCGTCCACCACGCCACATAGGCTCGCACCACATTCCGTCACATGCGTCTTGCTTGGCTACCCTCCTAACACCGTAGGTTACCGGTGCTATGATCTTGTCACTCATCGTGTGTACACCTCGAGGAACGTGTATTTTCCCGAGACGGTGTTCCCTTTTTTTCAGGTTCCTCCGGTTTCGGCCTCTTCGGCGTCGGCCCCCGCGTCCCCTTCCTGGAGGGATGCACGGCGGCGCCCCCCGGAGGCCCAACGGCACGGTGCCCTCTGCCACCACCGCCCGGTTTTTTGACTCCCTCCCTAGAGGTCAAATATAACCGGGCCCCCAGATCCCTGTCAACCTCCTATGAGGTTAAGCTGGTGGGTACTCCGCCCACCACCGCGGCTGGCGCTGCCACCCCGGCGACGGGCTCGACATCCTCCTCACCCGTCGCCCCCTCAACCAACGGCTCGTTTGGCGCAGCTACCGCCGTCGCGGACCCCGTCACCGATGCCCCCGCTGCCACCGCCGCCCCTGTTGTCGCTACGGCCCCTGCCACCGCCGCGGCCCGTGGACCACCTGTCGCCGTCACGGGTGCCCCGCCGCTACCGGTGCCCCTATCGTGGCGGGCCCCTACCATCGCCGCGGTCCCTGCTACCCCGCCTCTTGGCATGACTAACCGTGCCCGAGCAGGAGTGCTTCGGTCGAGCACGCGCTACTCCTCCGACGAGTATGTGTGCGCTGCCTCGACGTCGACGCCATCACCCATCCCCAGCTCTGCTCGTGCTACCGTTCGGGATCCCAATTGGCGAGTTGCGACGCGGGAGGAGTTCGATGCCCTACAGCGCAACCGCACGTGGCAGCTTGTTCCGTGACCCCCTCGTGCCAACATCATCACTGGCAAGTGGGTATTTCGCCACAAGCCTCGTCCGGACGGTTCCGTCGAGCGCTACAAGTCTCGGTAGGTGGTACACGGATTTCGGCAAAGCGCGGGTGTGGACTTCACCGACACCTTCGCCCCGGTTGTTAGACCGGCCACGATCCGCGCCGTCCTCCAGTTGGCAGTCTCGTGCGCCTGGCCTGTGCACCAGTTGCTGTCTCCAACGCCTTCTTGCACATCCATCTGGCCGAGGAGGTGTGCTGTGAGCAGCCAACTTGCTTCGTTGATGCTGAGCACCCAGACTTTGTGTGCTTGCTCTCCCTTTCTCTTTACGGGTTGAAGCCGGCGCCTCGAGCTTGGTACCAGCGTATTGCAACCTTCCCGCAGTCTCTGGGATTTCAGTCCACTCGCTCCGATGCCTCACTCTTCGTGTATCAACAGGGAACTAACACTGCATATCAGCTGCTATACATCGATGACATCATCCTCACGGCATCCGCCCCTGATCTCCTTCAGCGGCTGACTACTTGTATTCGTGATGAGTTCGCTCTCAAGGACTTGGGGTCCCTGCACTACTTCATCGGCATCAAGGTGGTTTGCCGGACCGACGGCTCTTTTCTGCATCAGCAAAAGTATGCCCAGGAGCTCCTGGAGCACGCCAGTATGCTTAACCGCAAGTCAAGGCCCACCCCCGTCGACACGAAGGCGAAGGTCTCTGCTCTGGAGGGGTCCCTCACGTCCGATGGAACGTTTTATTGCTCCATTGTTGGTGCTTTACAGTACCTGACGCTGACTTGACCTGACCTGCGGTACGCTGCTCAGCAGGTGTGCCTCCACATGTACGCTCCCGCGTGACTCCCACAGGACATTGGTGAAGCGTATTGTCCGTTATATACGCGACACCATGTCTTTGGGACTCACTCTGATTGCCTCGGCCTCCGCCGACCTCGTGGCCTACTTGGATGCCGACTGGGTTGGCTGCCCCGACACTCGATGCTCCATGTCAGACTACTGCGTCTACCTTGGGGTCTTGTTGATCTCTTGGTCATCGAAGCGGCAACCCACGGTCTCACGCTCCAGCGCCGAGGCAGAGTATCGCGCCATGGCTAATGTCGTGGCCGAGTGCTCTTGGCTCTGTCAACTCTGCGATAATGTCAGCACAATCTACCTGTCCACCAACCCGGTGCACTATCGATGTACAAAGCATACTGAGCTCGATATTCACTTCGTGCGCGGACAGGTTGCCCTTGCCCGTGTTCGGATTCTTCACGTGCCTACGTCGCAGCACTTTGCTGATGTGATGACTAAGGGATTGCCTACTTCCATCTTCGAGGAGTTTCGGTCCAGTCTCTGTGTCTCTGGCGACACTTCGATCAAGGGGGGTGGGGAGTGTTGAGTAGGTCTTATATAGTTGAGACAGAGGCCTTCCCTTGTACTTATATATATGTGCACCAACACCCCATCAATGCAACGTTTATCATATTGCAAACTCTCTGTCTACAACCTATAAAGTAGTTTTTGAAGATGACAGCTACCATTATTTATCAGTATAACATTTGAGTGGTCAAAACCATGCATTTGCATTGACGACGAGAGATAGCCAACTAGTAGTCCCTCTGTTCCTTTATGAGAGAAAACCTAGTTACTACATCTTCCCATTAACTACTACATACACCATTAATCGGGAGAGGAAATCACATTCACACGAGAGAGAGAGAGAAAACATCAAGGCAGAAAGCATTATTGTGCCATGCCTCTCCATGTCTCACGTTTTGTTGAACGGGTTGGACAAAGCATTATTGCACTATCTACGTGTGCAAACGGCCTCTCCATCTACTATCACGCGATCCAGAGGATGATAAGAATTGATATATAATGCAAACATGACATGCACATGGTAGAAACAAGCCAAGAACCATATCATGATGGCCAGCACGACCTACTTGTGCTAGCATGTGAATATGCTACATATCTACTCTCAAACAAATAATCAAAATTTTACTGCATACCCACACTTAATCAAATCTAGGTCCATTGATATTTTTAGTAAACAATGCTTAGAATAAAGAAATATGTACGCGTGGCATGACTCAGTATAGTCACATGAAGAATTTTTTTTCGCAAGTTTTATTTTAGATACATCCGTCATACACTTAGTCTCATTCTCTCATTGGCTGCATATATATGATGTCACCTTCCGGAACAGTTGATTTGTTTGTTGTTTTATTTTTAAATCAAAAAATGATTAATTTGACAAATCTTTGCGTACTTGAAACTTCAACATTTTTCTCCAAACAAGTTGAGTCGTTTTTCTAAAATATTTCACTGAAGTACTCTTTCCATTGGTACCCCTTTTGCGTTTTATGAATTTTATCTATGGTGGTTTACTGTCCCAAAATAAGTGACACAAATTAATACTAAGTTAGTACAAATTTTGTACTAAAGCAGAGACACTTATTTTGGGACGGAGGGAGTACATGTGTATTTATCAATATACCTATTTTTAAATAGAGGAATTCAACTTGTCAAGAGGAGGTGGTTTCACCATATTCCCATGCCAACCACGTCTATTGCTGCAATATATCCGTCCTCTGAGTAGGAGGTAAGTGGTCAGGCGTTGTCTGGCCAGACAAATCTGACCATGCGCTAGTTTTGTGCCCATTCACATTTTGCAGATGCTCATCCATGGTCTGCTAGTAGGTGTCTCCGGATTTTTGGAGCCCAAATTACCGTCATGGGCCGAAGCTCGACCGCGAACATGGCGCGAGGGTTGCTGAGTCCACAGACATGACCTAGCAAATCGGTGCGAGGCACATACGGAAGTCACCATGGTTGTTGATGATGAAGGCAACGACACCTTCGTGGAGCGGGCACACAAGGTGTGTCGTTTTCTTCATGTTAACCCGACCTTCTCCATATACTGTGAAGGTGAAGGAGACGGAGATTAGGCTCTGCACGAATGTAAGGTGCATTTCATTTAATTCCTGGTAATTCCGTCATTAGCCCATCAAAAAGAAGGAAAGTATCTCTTACCTGATTGCATGCATCGCTTCTTTTAAAGAGAAAAGGAAAGTATCTCTCTCTTGATTGTGTGTATCTCTTTCTTTCCTAGCCAAAATGATTTAGTTCCCGCTAATCAACCATCGGTCCAAGGTTAATTTTGTCCTGGCATGTGCATAATTATATGTGTTAATCACCGTGCTGAAAATAATAGACCTTACATAATGGAATGGAGGGAGTAATAAATAGTGTAACGTATATATACACAGAGCTTAGCACTACTACCATGCAGAACTCCTAGAACGTGTAGACTCATTACCCAACAACACAGTTGGGTCGACCAGCAAATCGTTCGGGTTGTCCAGCAGGTCTGCGACGATCGACCATCCAGCGGGAATGTGGTTTCAGATTCAAACAAACTTATAATCGATATAGTTATCCTGTGCCTATATTTGAGTAGTCCGAAATATATAGTGTTTATTAATAATGTTTTAATAAATATAATAGCACTAGTGCAGAACCGGGCTATAACCGGTGTTCGTAAGGGCCTAGAGTCCCGGTTCTGTGGGTGGGGACTAAAGGCCCCCCCCTTTAGTACCGGTTCTGCACGAACCGGGGCCAAAGGCCCACCATGTGGCACGAGTCCGCGCGGTGGTCTGGGCACTACTAGGAAAAGGCCTGCTAGTGGTGCACCTGTTTTTCCTAATAATGGCGCACTACAGGTGCGCCACTAGCACCATGCCATTAGTATACCAGATACTAATGGCGCACCAGGCAGTGCGACATTACTATCTGACTTAGTAATGGTGCACCACATAGTAGTGCGCCATTACTAACCAATTTTTTCAAATATTTTTTCAGAATTTTTTTTTCAATTTTTTTTCGGTTTTTTCTTAATCTCGGGCCACTATGGCTTAATCTCGGGTCAATATGCTTAATCTCAAGTAAAATCGCACTAAGTGGTCAAACTTCCTGGAAGGTCACTCATCCTCACACTACTCCAGCCCGAGCACTCTTAACTTCGCAGTTCTATCCAACCCCAGCATCACCTCACTTAACAGGCACTTGTTGATATATCTATCATATCAATCCTATTAAACCTTGTTGATGTCTAGGACTTTGTTCATGTTCATGAGTATGATGAAATTCGGATGTAACATTTCGAGTAGATGATTTTTCATATAAAAAACTTTTTAATCTGAGTTCGTATGCAAAAGTTATGCCCATTTTACAAATTCCCGAGAGATTTTGCAAATAAAGTAAAAATTCATATTTCTAAATTTTCCCAACAGCTAGACCACATATCACATGGGAAACTTATTTTTTTGACATTTCCATCATTTTCTTTTATTTTTTTAAAAACTGAAAAGGCGGTCCAAAAGGGGTGCATTCGGTTGAATTTTTGGGCCAAGTTAGTAATGGCGCACCTTGGATGAAAAATTACTAGTTTTAAACAAAAAATGAAAAAAATGAAAAAAATTGAAAAAAAATTACTAGTGGCGCACCGTGGATGTGGTGCGCCATTACTCACTATCCCCTCGTGCGCCATTACTAGTTTCGAAAAAAATAAAAAAAAATGAAAAAAAATATTAATGGCGCACCATGGATGTGGTGCGCCATTACTAGTTTAACTAGTAATGGCGCACTATCCCCTGGTGCGCCATTACTAGTTTTGCAAAAAAAGTATTGTTACTAGTGACGCACCGTGGATGTGGTGCGCCATTAGTATTTGGACACTGATGGCGCACCAACACATGGTGCGCCATTAGTATATAGTAGTGGCGCACCACATGTTTGGTGCGCAATTAGTGTCCATATCTTCTATAGCCCTTTTCCTAGTAGTGGGGACCTTTAGTACGGTTGGTAACAACAACCGTATTAAAGGATTATATTTTTTTGAATTTTTTTTATTTTTTTAGAAAAAAAATTGAATTTGTTTTTTGATTTTTAAATTTCTGAATTATTTGATGATTTTGTCTCTAATTACCGCTCATCATTGCTCTAATCACCCCTCATAATTCCAAATCGTCTAATCACCCCTCATCATTCCAAATTGCCTAACTTACCGGCCGGTTAGCCATCCTCTCACTACTACAGCCTGACCACGCTTAACTTTCGAGATCTATTCCCCCTAGTTTCTAAGTCTGCACATGTTGTTTACCTGAAAATTAGTAAGCAGTCAGTCCTATTAACCCTCAGGAATATATATTATGCATGAAGTCACATGTTTCACCGTTTTAGTTTAAAACTATTATTCTAAAAAATAATTATTATTTAGTAACCGAAATATTTCTTGAATAAGTAGTTTGACCATAGCTTGACCACAGTTTGACCAGATTTGACCATAGTTTGACCACAGTTTGACCAAAAGTCAAAAGAACTAAAATAATTATTTATTAACACTAATATTTCTTGAATAATTATTTTGACCATAGTTTGACCACAATTTGACCAGATTTAACAAAAATTAAAAAAAACTGAAATTTGAGCATATCTTTTTTTCGTTTTTAAATTTGAGGATTCTAAAAAATTGCAAATCGGATGCGGATTTTCGTGCTGATTTTTTTGATATATTATGCATTTTTTTTCGAAAAATATGGCCGTTTTACATTTTCGTAACAATATTTTTAGCAAAACATGTCTAAATTTAAGTTTTTTAATTTTCCTAACTAGTAGATGTAGTAACATAATTACGTCTCGAAGGATTTTAATTTTTGAAGTTTTTATCATTTTCTTTTGCTTTGTACAATTCGATAATTTTATTATAATTTGATGATATTTTGTTTTCAAAATAAGTGAAATTTTTTTAGTGAGCTACTTTTAACATTTGGCGGGTTTTTTTTTCAAATTTGATGAACTTTTTTCATTTTGAAGAACTTTTTTTCAAATTATATGAATTTCCTTTAAATTTGATGAACTATTTTTTATCATTGATGAACCTTTTCCAAATTAAGTGAACTTATTTTCCTGAATTCGAATAATTTTTTTCAAATCGATGAACTTATTTTCAAATTTGTGAACCTTTTATCAATTTCGGTGATCTTTTTTGAAAAATAGTCATCTTATTTATAGCTTCGATGAACTTTTTTTAATCCGATAAACTTTTTGAAGGTCAGTGATTTTTTAATCCGATGAACTTTTTCCAAATTTGATGATTTTTTTCTTAAATTTGATGAATTTTTTAATTTCATGAACTTTTTCTGAAATTCGTTCAATTTTTTTCACATTTGACTAATTTTTCCCCAAATTCTATTATCTTTTTATTCCAAAATCGATGAACTTCTTTCACATTTTGTGAACTTTTTTCAAAATGGGTGAATTGTTTTCTGCACTTGCACAGTCCCTAAGAACTTTGAGTTTGCCCCCATTGTGAACATAATTGTAGGGGATCAATTATAATCCTTCTGTCCCAGTTTATAAGTCTTGCACGTCTATCTAGGTCGTCAATTTTACTTATATAAAATAAATTATTTAATATAAAAATATATCATTAGAAAATAGAATGTCTAAAATTTCTAATGAGATATTTTTTGTAACATATGCCTTTTATTATGTTTGTCAAATTGTCAACCTAGATAAAACATGCAAGACTATTGATCCTAGGAGGCGTTGGAGAAATTCGTAGGTGAAAAAATAATAACGGTTCACTCTAAGTGCTAAAAGGTGTAATGGTGTTGTGTTTTTTGAAGTTCATTTAGCAGCAAAATGTAAATAACAACGAAAAGTAAAATACTGCGTTAAGTGGCCCAGTCCATAGTAATACGAAGGACAAGAATTTTTTGTTACATATGATGATCAAACACTGATGAGGACAACATGATAATTGCATAGTTGTCAGTTCCATACATCACTTGAATTGATATATGTGGCCAATCAGTGTTTTTGGGACAGATCCTAATGTTATGTGATGCAAAACAATTGACTCACAAGTACTATTGATACTGCTTATAACAAGTAATATTCAAACACTAAGATTTATTAAGTTAACTACGGAACCATAGCCATAACTTTCTCTAGGGTCCATATTTAGACGTTATGCGAGAACTTGTGAACTCATGTCATGGTCAGTTCTGTCCCACTTTCCTCCTATTCCAAACATTAAGTTCTGTTAAACTTTCTAGTTGATGGCAATTGGATACCGGTTCAGTTGCTAATGTTAGTAACTCAAAGTGAAAGACGGAATAAACGGAGACTAGGTAAGGGTGAGATGACGATGTGTGTTGGAAGTGTTTCCAAGGTTGACGTGATCACCATCACATGCTCCATCTACCTTCAGGATTAGTGTTGTCTGCGTTGATCATGAACATGATTAGATCGTGTTTATTGCAATACGGTTATTCATTTAAGTTAGAGAATAATAGTTGTTTTGTTTAAATGAATAAAACTTTCAATGGTCATGCACCCAATCTGAATGGTTTATTGAATCTCGGTCGTAGTGATACACATGTTCATAATATTGATCCAAAAGAAACAAACTTAATAATGATAGTACCACGTACTTGTGGCACTACCGCTAAGGTCATATTGGTGTGAAGCGCATGAAGAAACTCCATGCTGATGGATCTTTGGACTCACTCTATATCGAACCGGTTGCGACATGCTTACCATGCCTCATAGAGAAGAGGACTAAGACCCCATTTTCTGGCATGATGGAGCGGGCAAGTGACTTATTGGAAATGATACATGTTGATATGTGGGGACCAATGAGTGTTGAAGAGTGCGGTGGATATGTTTATTTTCTTACCTTCACTGATGATTTGAGTAGATATGGGTACATTTACTTACTGAAACACAAGTCTAAAACGTTTAAAAAGTTCAAGCAAATTCAGAGTGATGTGTGAGATCATCATGACAAGAAGATAAAATGTCTACGATACGATCATGGTGATGAATATCTGAGTTACGAGTTTGGTATGCAACTTAAGAAAATGTTGAAATTGTTTCACAACTCACGCCACCTGGAACACCATAGTGTGATGGTGTGTCCAAACGTCATAGTCATGCTCTACTAGATATGGTGCATACAATAATGTCCCTTATCGTTTTGCCACTATCGTTTTTGGGTTATGCATCAGAGACAACTAAATTCACTTTAAATAGGGCGCCATCTAAATTCTTTGAGATGACACCGTATGAATTATGCTACTGCACCTACCTTGTTTCCTCGTTGATCTCTTGGTCATCGGCGGTAGCCCATGGTCTCGCGCCCTTGTATACTGTGATAACGTTAGCGCTGTCTAGCTTTCCACCAACCCGGTGCACCATCGACGTACAAAGCATATTGAGCTCGATATTTACTTCGTGCGCGAATAGGTTGCCCTTGGCCATGTTCGGGTTCTTCACGTGCCGACGTCGCAACAGTTTGCTGATGTGATGACTAAGGGATTGCCTACTTCCATCTTCGAGGAGTTTGGGTCCAGTCTCTGTGTCTCTGGTGACGCTTCGACTGCGGGAGGGGGGGGAGGGGGTGTTGAGTTGTATTTTGTAGTGCTTGTGTATTGGAGATGTGGCCCACCTCCTAGTCTTGCACAGTAGAAGTAAAGGCCTCCCCTTGTAATTATATATACGTGCACCAGCACCCCATCAATACAAAGTTTATCATATTGCAAACTCTCCGTCTACAACCTATAAAGTAGTTTTTGAAGATGACAGCTACCATTATTTATGGGTATAACTTTTTAGTGGTCAAAACCATGCATTTGCATTGACGACGAGAGATACCCAAGTAGTACTCCCTCTGTTCTTTTATGAGAGAAAAACTAGTTACATCTTCCCATTAACTACTGCATACAACATTAATCGGGAGAGGAAATCACATTCACACGAGAGAGAGAGAGAGAAAACATCAAGGCAGAAAGCATTATTGTGCCATGCCTCTCCATGTCTCACGTTTTGTTGAACGGGTTGGACAAAGCGTTATTGCACTATCTACGTGTGCAAACAGCCAAGTAGCCACGAACCATATCATGATGACCATATCACGCGGTCCAGACTATGATAAGAATTGATATATAATGCAAACATGACATGCACATGGTAGAAACAAGCCACGAACCATATCATGATGGCCAGGTCAACCTAGTTGTGGTCCACTATCCCACTGAGTGTGCTAGCATGTGAATATACTACGTATCTATTCACAAATAAATAATCAAAATTTTACTTCATACCCACACTAAATCAAATCTAGGTCCATTGATATTTTTAGTAAACAATGTTCAGAACAAATAAATTTATACGCGTGGCATGACTCAGTGTAGTCACGTGAAGAAAAAAAAATTCGCAAGTTTTATCTTAGATACATCCGTCATACACTCACTCTCATTCCCTCATTGGCTGCATATATATGATGTCATTTTGTTTCGCATCGTTACATTCAAAATATCACCTTCCGGAACAGTTGATTTGTTTGTTGTTTTATTTTTAAATAACAAAATGATAATTTTACAAATCTTTTCGTACTTGAAACTTCAAGATTTTTCTCCAAACAAGTTGAGACGTTTTTCTGAAATATTTCACTGAAGTACTGTTTCCATTGGTACCCTTTTGCGTTTTATGAATTTTATCTATGGTGGTTTACAACTATATGTATTACTCCCTCTGTCCCAAAATAAGTGATGCAAATTAATACTAAGTTATTACAAATTTTGTAACTAAAGCAGCGGCACTTATTTTGGGATGGAGGGAGTATATGTGTATTTATCAATTTACCTATTTTTAAATAGAGGAATTCAACTTGTCAAGAGGAGGTGGTTGTCGGTGTCAAAACCGGCGGATCTCGGGTAGGGGGTCCCGAACTGTGCGTCTAAGGCTAATGGTAACATGAGGAGGGGGACACGATGTTTACCCAGGTTCGGGCCCTCTCGATGGAGGTAATACCCTACTTCCTGCTTGATTGATCTTGATTATATGAGTATTACAAGAGTTGATCTACCACGAGAACGTAGAGGCTAAACCCTAGAAGCTAGCCTATGATTATGATTGTTGTTGTCCTATGGACTAAACCCTCCGGTTTATATAGACACCGGAGGGGGCTAGGGTTACACAGAGTCGGTTACAGAGAAGGAAATCTACATATCCGAATTGCCAAGCTTGCCTTCCACGCAAAGGAGAGTCCCACCCGGACACAGGACGAAGTCTTCAATCTTGTATCTTAATAGTCTGGCTGTCCGAGTACCCCCTAATCCATGACTCCCTCAGTAGCCCCTGAACCAGGCTTCAATGACGATGAGTCCGGCGCGCAGATTATCTTCGGCATTGCAAGGCGGGTTCCTTCTCCGAATACTCCATAGAAGATCTTGAATATGAGAATCGTGTCCGGCTCTGCAAAATAATTTCCACTTACCACCATAGAGAGCACAATATTCCACAAATCCAATCTCCTGACAACTTTTCATAGCGCGACATCACGACGCGGGCCGGTTATTACGAACCGTTTTCCCAGCCTGCCACTACACGTATCGCGAGGCGGTTTTATTGGCACGTCTTGTCGAAGCAGAGATCGTGTTCCCCTTATCATGGGATTCTCATCAATACGGGTGTGGGTAACCCAACCGCGCCTGTTAGTATGACTCCTCGATTTTAGGCAAGTTCCAAACGGTCACGCGGAGGACGCTTGATATTCACCCCCTTTATAAAGTGACCAAGGCATGTCCTTTTCTTCCCACGCTTGATCCTTCCCCCACCTCGAGTTCCAACACTCAAAGCTCAGGTTTAAGCGCTTCGGACCTTCAATCATGTCCGGATCCAACCTTCAAGGTCGGTGGATGGCCTCCTCTATCACAGAGGAGGACATCAAGAAGCTCAGGGAGGCCAGGTATCTGACCGCCGAAATCCCGCACAGGCTGCTTGCTCAAGGGCAGGTCATCCGCACTCCCGAACCTAACGAGAGCGTCGTATTTGTTTCCCACTTCCTCCGAGGCTTAGGCTTTAGTATTGATCCATTTGTTAGAGGGCTCATGTTCTATTATGGGCTAGATTTTCACGATCTAGCTACGGATTCTATCCTTCACATATCGTCGTTTATCGTCGTGTGTGAAGCCTTCCTCCACATCACCCCACACTTCGGCCTATTGCTCAAGACCTTCAATACAAAGCCGAAGATGATCCATGGGTGACACGCGGAGTGCGTAGGCGCTATAATAAGCAAAGGCGTCGATGCCCTATGGCCAAAGGGTTCCTTCCCGGAGGTGTCTGACTTATGGCAACGGGAGTGGTTCTATATCACAGCTCCCCGAGGCACAAAGCAGGCGGCCGCCCCTGCCTTCCGCTCGGGCCCTCCGCCTCAACTGGCGTCATGGGTCAACAAGGGACTGGACTGGGGGCCAGCTAATGGCGTACCGACATTGGAAAGCCGCATTCGGGATCTTCTCAAGAGGTATGTCAGTCTTGTCAAGGTAATGCAAGTAATGCTAGTTCATCGGGTCCTGCCGTGCCAACGTCGATCTCTCCATATGTGGGAGTTCAACCCGGAAGGACCGCGAACTATTCAACAATTCTTTGACATGACGCTCGAAGGGATGTACAGATTGTTCTTCGGATCACGAATAAAGTGTCCGGACACCACCGAGGATGCGGGTCTCAACTTCAACCGTCCAGATACCCAAGTAAGTAATTCCGCGACCGAACATGCTGTCTTTATATTTGACACAACATCAAACTGAAAAATTGCTCTCGGCCAGGACTGGATACGAAAGGCGGAGAGGATCAGGTCTTCGGCCCCTCTTCCCGAAGGCTCGCCGGATCCTGTACTAACCAGGATGCTTGAGCGCGCACCCTATCAAGTGCCATCAGGAGAAGATGAAGGGAGGAATAGAGAAGCCGAGATCGGCCTTCATACATTACACATCCAAACTAGGGGACTTAATGTCTCCACGAAGGAGGATTGTCCGGGAGGTGAATCTAAAATCCCCCCCCCCCCCCACGGGAAGAAAAGGGCCGCCTCCGAAGACTTGGAAGCGGAGGTTTCAAAACGAGGGAAGAAACCCTTGCTAGGGGGCCCTGCCCCAGGGGGGCGTCCTTACCGCACAGCGCCCACAAGCGAGCCAGCCCTCCACCAAGCTATAAGTGAATCAAAAGTACTTTGGTAAATATATCCTGCTTTATCTCTGAGAATACTAACCGAGACCTATCTCTTGCAGTCCAGCTCGTATCCCTTCTCAACAGAGTTCGTCTTCGGGGGATCTTCTTCTGGAGATGATGGAGAGCGAAATGCCTCCTCCTGCCTCCCCGCCCCATGGGGCGGACGACCCCGAGGTGTCGTCACGGAGGATTTCTCCTGATCAGTCAAGGCCAGAAGTTAACGCTTCGACCGCCCGAAGCCCGGAGTATTCGGCTCCCAAGGATATTGGGCCGTGTCATAAGTACATAATTGTTTATTGTGAACATTTCTTAGTAAAATTGTCAACGTGCCTAGATTTACATGGAGGTATGCAGTATATTATTTTGTTGTTTGAGAATAGGTATGCATTATATTCACATTCTAGCATGTCAATCCTTGATAGAATCCGGAGTATCCACGCTTTTTCATAAGGCCTCTGAATTTCTTCTCCTTGAAGGCCCCCTAGTCTGACCCGTGGACTAAACCGCCATGGTTGGGACCCCCTAGTCTAGCACTTGCACGGTCCCTCACACGTTCTAGTTTGCCCCCATTGCGACCATAATTGTAAGGGATCAATTGTAATCCCTCCGTTCCAGTTTATAAGTCTTGCACGTCTATCTAGGTCATCAATTTGACTTATATAAAATAAATTGTTTAATATAAAAAATATATCATTAGAAAACAGAATTAAAAATTCTAAGGAGATATTTTTTGTAACATATGCCTTTTATTATGTTGGTCAAATTGACAACCTAGATAAAACTTGCAAGACTTGTAAACTGAGATTGAGGGAGTATATATTTTGATAAGTAAAACTATTGATCCCAGGAGGCGCTGGAGAAATTCGTAGGTGAAAAAATAATAATGGTTCACCCTAAGTGCAAAAAGGTGTAATGGTGTTGTGTTTTATGAAGTTCTTTAGCAGCAAAATGTAAATAACAACAAAAAGTAAAATACTGCATTAAGTGGCCCAGTCCATAGAAATACGAAGGACAAGAATTTTTTGTTACATATGATGATCAAACACTCATGAGGACAACATGATAATTGCACAATTGTCAGTTCCATACATCACTTGAATTGATATACGTGGCCAATCAGTGTTTTCGGGTCAGATCCTAATGTTATGTGATGCAAAATAATTGACTCACAAATACTATTGATTCCGCTTATAGCAAGTAATATACAAACACTAAGATTTATTAAGGTAGCTACGGAACCATAGCCATAACTTTCTCTAGGGTCCATATTTAGACGTTATGCGAGAACTTGTGAACTCAGGGCATGGTCAGTTATGTCCCACTGTCCTCCTATTCTAAACATCGAGTACTGTTAAACTTGACAGTTGATGGCATTTCGAGTTGTTTTATACTCCCTTCATTCCAGAATATAAGATGTATTGTTTTCCATGCAAGTCAACCATTTTAATATTTGACCATCATTATAGAATAAACTAACATACAATGCCAAATAGATAAAACATGAGAGTACTTTTCATGGTGGATCAAATGGTATAAATTTTGTATCGTAGATATTGATATATCTCTCTAAAAAATCGGTCAAACATGGCCTCGTTTGACTTCTGAAAAAACAAATAGACCTTATAAAAAGGAACAGAGGGAGTATATTGTAACACCTAATTGAAGCTTAGTCAAGAAAAATTTCATGTTAAGAACATGATAGCTCATATGTTCAAATTTAAAAAGAATACAGAGAGTTATGGAATGAATATAAAACGATTGATTTATAGTAAACAACATGAAAAATGTAAAAATTGCAATCTATCACATAATATATGCATGTAGCATTTATATTTCTTGGCCAAGGGTACAAATAGATTCATCCTGGTGACTCTTATTGGAACAAGGGGAGAACACAAATACATAAGTAAAATTATACATTGGCTTCGATACGGTTGACGGTATCGAAGATTATTGAAGACTTAAATGACAATACGACCTTGGCCATAGAAATCATGCACAAGAACACATGATTAGGCTCCAACAGATTGAATGATGGCACCATTGTTACAGAAACGAACACATCTGTTGCTGCACATTTTCATGTCGATTGCCATCTCTGGGCCACGAGAAACTGGTGCAAAATAGTTCACATTATGTTTGGCTTAAGCACAAATCTATTGTCTACAAAATCGATAAAAAAAGAAATTTGGTAGATTATAATTACCGTGTCCATGTTGTCACAAATGGAACTCATGCATCCAATGGTGCAGTACTTGGTGGCATCTGGTTCACCTGCCAAAGTAAATTTAACAACACGTATGAAAATAATTTCCAATTAGCAAGTAAATGTATGCAAGTCGGAAAATTATCAGTGGTATCTCTATACCGGATTCAGGGAGAAGATTCAGTGAAGGATAGTCAGGAGGACATCTTGGACCAGTTATGTGTATACAATCACAGGTACTTGCGCAAACCTTCTGGGAACCACCAAGCACACGACAACTGTTGTAGCAGTTTCTTCCCAACGTGTTCCTGCAGCAACTCTTGCCCTCTACCTGGACCTGCCCCAGAACTACACCCAGTATGAGAACACAAATGACCACACTCTTAATACTGGATAGTGTGGCTTGAATTTGTACCCACAATATTAATACCCTTGCTGGTTGCCATGGTTGGATAGTGTGGCTTGAATTTGTCAAGAAGGATGACAAATGGCTACGTTGGATTGATGGAATTCCTACAATGACTGACTCCTATTTATAGAGGGATGGTTGTGTCTTGCTCATACATAGGTACCACTCAATTTCTGGTAGTGCAAGTCTCTCTCTCGCCCTCAACCACTGTTTTGCAATCATTCAAAGACATGAATATCTATTGATATTGTTTTCGGTGCAATGTATCCGTGAGCTGTGTCCCAACGGTATTATTGTCACATGGGTTTGGTCACTCGTGTCGCACGTGTTTGCTAAGCTAAGCCAATTCTTATCATCCATGCATATTGTATACTGCTGTTACGAGTATTCGAGCATCCCTATTATACTTGACCCATGGACCCAAGCATCTGCCGTCTTGCATTTGAGCATCTCATCATTTACCAAGCACACACTCTAAAAATCATAGAGGAGTCGATCTTTCACAAAAACATCACAGAGGAGTGCATCATCATCGCATCAGTTATAGTAGTAGAATTCATGGACGGTATCAAACCCACCGATATTTAGTTGTATTTTGTGTTGCATGTATATTGGAGTTGTGGCCTACCTTCTAGTCTTGTCTAGCTGAGGTAGAGGTTTTTCCTTGTAATTATATATACGTGCACCAGCACACCATCAATACAATGTTCATCATATTGCAAACTCTCCATCTACATGGTATCATCTTTGTCGTTCCTCTTCTAGGGTAAGCCGCGGCGGCCGCCGCCTCCCACGATCAAGACTCTGCCGCAGCGCCCGTTCCCTCTCCAACCTGCGTCGTCGCCGCCCGTGCTCACTTCCGCCCGCGCCCATCAACGACGCCGCCGCGCCCCCTTCATCCGCACCGCCACCGCTGTCCCGTGCTCCCCCGTGCCGCTCCCTCCAGCGCCACGCCGCTGCCTTCCCCAACCCGCAGCCGCACCCCCTCGCGCCGCTCCTGCCCGCTAAGGCCGTCGCCGCACCTCCTGCTGCCGCGGTTCCCCGTCTCCTCTCTCCACCAAGAAAAAAAAACCCATAGCCGCGCCGCCATGTCTTCCCCGTCCTCCTCCACCACCCACTCGTCATACCCGTTCGCCGGCCCCGAGCCCTCCGCCGCTGCCATCCATGAACTCAACATTGAGGCCCGGGTCCCTATCCGTCTCGACAGCTCCAGCATGTCGTACTACGTGTGGAAGACCTACTTCAACCTCATCTTCCGCGAGTACTATCTCATCGAGCATATCGACGGTTCCATGGACAGCGCGTACATGCGCGGCAATCCGGAGTGGTTCGCCATCGAGGCCACGATCATCCGTTGGTTTTACCAGACGATTTTGAAGGACATCTTCCACACGGTCGTCGCCGAGGACGACTACGCCTGCGTCATGTGGGCCAAAATCAACGCGCTCTTCACCGACAACTTACTTCAGCGCCTTGTTTTCCTGCTGCAGGAGTTCTTCGGCTGTCACCAGGACAACTCCACCATCGACCACTACTGGATGAGGCTCAAGATGCTCGCCGACGAGCTTCGCGACATCTGCGCCAAGGTCTCCGACGACCTCATGTTGAGCACCCTCACCGCCGGTCTTAACGAGGACTTCGGGAATGCGGCATCCAACCTCACCTTGCTGCCGCAGCCCACTTTTCAGCGCGTCATTGCGTACCTCAAACTTGAGAAGCGCCAGATGATGAAGCTGAAGCAGCAGGTCCAACACACCGCCCTCGCCGCCGGCACCACCCGCGGTGACCCTACCACTCCGGCCGCGGCTCGTTAGCCCGCGCGGCCCGGGCCGACCGGCTACTACCCGCCGCCGCCGCCCGCGCTCAAGGCCTCCCGCTGGGCCCCAAAGAGAAGTGGCGGGGCTGGCACAACCAGCGGGCGGCGGGGCCGCCGCCAGCAGCAGCAGGCGTCGGGCGTGGGGGGCGCCCCGCTACAAGCAGCCGCCCCCGCCGTGGGCCGCCAGGCAGAACACTTGGACGGGCGTTGTCCACGCCTATCACATGCCCATCCCACGGGCCCCTGCACCTGGTCTTCTTGGTCCCAGTCCCACGAGCCACCAGGTGTTCCTGGGCGCCCCCTACCAGCCTTACGGTGCTCCGCTCGCTTCTCCACCCCTGAGTGGCTACGGCGCGCCCGTTCAGGCGCCACCCTATGGAGGCTAGCAGGCGCCACCGGTACCTGCACCGTGGGACCCCGCCCTCCTGGCGGCCCTACACTCGGCATCGTCGATGAGTAACTACGGCAGTGGAGGCGACTGGTACATCGACTCGGGTGCTACTGCGCACTTGACAGCTCATCCCGGTAACCTATCCTCTTCCACTCTCGTTAACACAACCACTCTTATCACCGTTGGCAATGGTTCTTCTTTACCTATCACCCACGTCGGTAGTACTAGTTTCCCTCTAGTTCCACACCTATCACTATGTCTAATGTCCTTATCTCTCCTGACTTAGTCACTAGTTTAGTTTTCGTTTGTCGTCTTACTCATGAGAATCCTCTTATTGTTGAATTTGACGGTGTTGTTTTTTCTTTGAAGGACGCCCTTACCCGGATGGTGCTTCACCGTTGTGATAGCCCTGATAAGCTTTATCCCATGCACGCGGCGCCTTCACTTCCACACACGTCGTCCTCGCCACTGGCATCGACATTTGGCATGCTCGCTTGGGCCACCCAAACACCGTCGTTTTGCGTCAGATTATTAGGAGTTTTTCTTTTTCATGTAATAAGCTCGACGAGCATAGTTGTGAGGCTTGTCGCTTGGGCAAGCATGCTCATCTTCCCTTTAGTGCGTCTACTTCAGTTTCCATTTTTCTATTTCAATTACTTCATACTGATGTTGGACGTCTCCCGTTGCGAGTAACACGAGCTATCTATACTACTTGGTGATTTTAGATGATTACTCTCATTATGTGTGGACTTCTCCTCCTCGTCAGAACTGATGCTTTAGCCACACTCACCGCTTTTTATTCCTATGTCACCACCCAGTTCGGTCGCCCACACTCGCACTCCAAAATGATAACGGAAAAGAGTTTGGCAACGTCGCATTTCGCACACTTTCCGCCTCTCATGGCACCACCTTCCGTCTGACTTGCCCTTACACTTCATAGCAGAACGGCCGCGCCGAGCGCATTCTCCGCACTCTTAATGACTGCGTTCGCACGCTACTCTTTCGTTCTAACGTGCCCGCTCAGTTTTGGCAGGATGCTCTCGCCACCGCCACTCTCTTAGTTAACATTCGTCCGTGTCGTCCTCGGTGGAACTACGCCCCTCACCACCTTCTCTTCAGTACACCATCGTCCTATGATGGTCTCCGCATATTTTGGTGTCTCTGTTTATCCAAGCACCGCATCCACCACGCCACACAAGCTCGCACCACGTTCCGTCTCATGTGTCTTCCTTGGCTACCCTCCTAACACCAAAGATTACCGGTGCTATGATCCTGTCACTCATCGTATGTACACCTCGAGGCACGTGTATTTTGTCGAGACGGTGTTCCCTTTTTTTCATGTTTCTCTGGCTTCGGCTCCTTCGGCGCTGGCCCCCGCGCCCCCTTTCTGGAGCGATTTGCGGCGGTGCCCCCGAAGCCCTCCCCCCCCCCCCCCCGGCACGGCGCCTTCTACCGCCACCCCCCATTTTTCGACTCCCTCCCCAGAAGTCGAGTCTGACCGGGCCCCGGGATCCCCGTCTCCCGCCTATGAGGTTGGGCCGGTGTGTACTCTGCCCACCACCGCGGCTGGCGCCGCCACCCAGGCGACGGGCTCGACATCCTCCCCACCTGTCGCCCCCTCGGCCGCAGGCTCGGCTGGTGCCACTACCACCGCTGTGGCGGCCGCCGCCGCCGCTGTCGTGGTTGCGGCCCCTGCCGTCGCCCCCGTGGCCTCGCCACGTTCATGGGTGCCCGCCGCCGGCGCCCCTATCATGGCCGCGGCCCCTGCCACCACCGCGGTAACCGCCGCCCCCGCCGGCCCTGCTACCCCGCCTCTTGGCGTGACTACCCGTGCCCGAGCAAGAGTGCTTCGGCCGAGAACGCGCTACTCCTCTGACGAGTCTGTGTGCGCCACCTCGACGTTGATGCCATCACCCGCCCCCACCTTCGCTCGTGCCGCCCTTCGGGATCTCCACTGGCTAACTGCGATGCAGGAGGAGTTCGATGCCCTACAGCACAACCGCACGTGGCAGCTTGTTCTGCGACCCATCCAACATCATCACTGGCAAGCGGGTGTTACGCCACAAGACTCGCTCGGAGCGCTACAAGGCTCAGTGGGTGGTTCACAGATTTTGGCAGAGCGCGGCGTGGATGTCACCGACACCTTTGCCCTGGTTGTTAAGCCAGGCATGATCTGCGCCGTGTTCCAGGTGGCGGTCTCGCGTGCCTGGCCTGTGCACCAGTTGGATGTCTCCAATGCTTTCTTGCACGGACATCTTGCCGAGCAGGTGTACTGTGAGCAGCCCACTGGCTTCGTTGACCCCGAGCACCCAGACATTGTATGCTTGCTCTCCCGTTCTCTTTACAGATTGAAGCAGGCGCCTTGGGCTTTGTACCAGCGTATCGCAGCCTTCCTGAAGTCTCTGGGATTTTGGTCCACTCGCTCCGATGCCTCACTCTTCGTGTATCATCACGGAACTGACACTGCATATCTGCTGCTCTATGTCGATGACATCATCCTCAAGGCGCCCGCCCCGATCTCCTTCAACGGCTGACTTTTCGCCTTTGTGAGGAGTACGCCCTCAAGGACTTGGGCCCTCGCACGACATCCTCGGCATCGAGGTGGTCTGCCGGATCGACGACTTCTTTCTACACCAGCGTAAGAATGCCCACTAGCTCATGGAGCATGCTGGTATGCTTAACTGCAAGTCGACGCCCACCCCGCCGACACGAAGACGAAGGTCTCTGCTCGAGGGGTCCTCGCGTCCGATGTAGCGTTTTATCGCTCCATTGTTTGTGCTTTACAGTACCTGACGCTGACTTGACCTGACCTGCAGAACGTTGTTCAGCAGGTGCGCCTCCACATGCACGCTCCGGGAGACTCCCACTAGACATTGGTGAAGCGTATTCTCCGTTATATACGCGGCACCATGTCTTTGGGACTCACTTTGACGTCCTTCGCCTCCACCGACCTCGTGGCCTACTCGGATGCCGACTGGGCTGGCTGCCCCGACACTCGACGCTCCATGTGAGGCTACTGCGTCTACCTTGGGCCCTCGTTGATCCCTTGGTCATTGACGCGGCAACCCACGGTCTCCCGCTCCAACACCGAGGAAGAGTATCACGTCGTGGGTCTTGGCTCTGTTAGCTGCTCCGGGAGTTGCTTTGTGATGTTCATAAGGCCACTTTTATACTGCGATAATGTCAGCAAGGTCTACCTTTCCGCCAACCCGGTGCACCATCAACATACGAAGCATATTGAGCACGATATTCGGTTCGTGCGCGAGCAGGTTGCCCTTGGGCGTGTTCGGGTTCTTCACATGCCGACGTCGCAACAGTTTGCTGATGTGATGACTAAGGGATTGCCTACTTCCATCTTCGAGGAGTTTCGGTCCAGTCTCTGCGTCTCTGCCGATGCTTCGACTACGCGGAGGGGTGGGGTTGTTGAGTTGTATTTTGTGTTGCATGTATATTGGAGTTGTGGCCAAGACAAAGTTTATCATATTGCAAACTCTCCGTCTACAACCTATAAAGTAGTTTTTGAAGATGTCAGCTACCATTATTTATCAGTATAACTTTTGAGTGGTCAAAACAATGCATTTGCATTGACGACGAGAGATAGCCATGCAGTACTCCCTCTGTTCTTTTACGAGAGAAAAACTAGTTACATATTCCCATTAACTACTGCATACACCATTGATCGGGAGGGAAAATCACATTCGCACGAGAGAGAGAGAGAGAGAACATCAAGGCATAAAGCATTATTGCGCCATGCGTCTCCATGTCTCACGTTTTGTTGAACGGGTTGGACAAAGCATTATTGCCCTATCTACGTGTGCAAACAGCCAAGTAGCCTAGTCACGCTGTCCAGAGGATGATAAGAATTGATATATAATGCAAACATGACATGCACATGGTAGAAACAAGCCAAGAACCATATCATGATGGCCACCCCAACCTAGTTGTGGTCCACTATCCCACTGAGTGGGGTAGCATGTGAATATACTACATATCTATTCTCAAACAAATAATCAAAATTTTACTGCATACCCACACTTAATTAAATCTAGGTCCATTGACATTTTTAGTAAACAATGTTCAGAATAAAGAAATAAGTACGTGTGGCATGACTCAGAATGGTCACATGAAGAATTTTTTTCGCAAGTTTTATCTTAGATACATCCGTCATACACTCCCCGGGTCGCACGCTCGGGCGACTACGGAGGCGACGGGAACCCTAGCCAAGTAGCCCCCATCCTGGTCTCTCCCTGCCGCCGTCATCGCCGGCTCCGCGGCGGTGGCGCGGCACCCTGCCGTCAAAGGCGGAGGGCGCGGTGGTTGTGCGTATAGGTCTGTGGTGGTGGTGCGCCAGCAGGTCTGCGCACGGGCGGCAGCGGCGGACAGTTGGCCGGCAGCAGCGGCGATCCGAGAAGCCGTGGCTTGGGTGCAGGTTGGTGCTCCGATGGGTGCTGTTGCAGAACCTTTGTCCTGCAGCATTCTTCATCTGTGAGGAATTTTTGTTGGCGCAGCGGGCTCGAGCACTCGACGGCGATCACCGGAGACAAGACCAGAGAGGAGGAGGAAGAACACAGCGAGTTTGCCGGTGCACGAACGCCCCCCGCACGAACGGGATTTTCTCTTTTTTCACCTCGAGCTCGAACTCGATCTCCTCAGAGATTACACAAGGGTGTAGTGGGTTTTATGCCCGTGAGCTCCGACACGCTGGGCCACGCTCGAACGTGCCCACTTGCCACTCGCCACGCCCCGCAGCGCATTGGCTCTCGCGCTTCGATCGCGCCCGAAGGCGATCGCCGCGGCCTCGCTGCGCACCCGACGCGGTCCACTCCCCCAAAACCTCGCTAAGAGCCACATAGCCACGCGCACACACACGCTGACCCGCACACCTACACCTGGACGCGCACGCACGCACCCAAGCTCGCTCCGGCTCGAGCCCGACACATCCACCGCGCGTACGCACGCGCTCGCCGTGCCCGAAGCCTGACCGAGGCTTATTTGCCCTACATTTCTCCCCCTAAGCCGAGGCTCAAAGGAGACCATTGTCCTCGACGTCGACGTCCGCCACCAGTGCCCGCTCCTCCGGGCAATCGCGCTTGAAATGGTCGCGCTCGCCGCACTTGTAGCAGCTCCCGCGTCGCCACGTTGTGCGCGTTGTCGTCGTCCCGAGCTCCCCCTTGACGCCGCTCATGTGCGCGCCATTGCGCCGCCGTGTACAGAAGTTGCCCGTCCGCCCGCTCGCCGCTGCTCTGCCCACGACGCCGCACCGGCTCATCGAATGCACGTAGCCGCCCGAGCGCCTTGTCGTACGTCAACTCCTCCAGAGCACAGAACTGTTCGATGCCGGAAACGGCGGGGAAGAGACGGTCCGGCACGGTGTCCAGGA
This sequence comes from Aegilops bicornis, assembly GCA_021605145.1. Classification (NCBI taxonomy): domain Eukaryota; kingdom Viridiplantae; phylum Streptophyta; class Magnoliopsida; order Poales; family Poaceae; genus Aegilops; species Aegilops bicornis. Next base: position 4,829,296 of record CM038671.1, on the reverse strand, counting down.
GCTTCTTCACCAGCTCCGTCTCGCCGAGCGTCTCTCCCAGGCCCGCGAACTGCGCCGCCATGCCCGCAAGCCGTCCGGCGTACGCGTCCAGGGACTCGCCGTCCTCCATCTTGAGCCGATCCAGCTCGCCGCGCAGCGTCGCCCTCCTCGCCGCGCGCACCCGCTCGGCGTCGACGAAGCGCACCTTCAGATAGTCCCATACCTCTCTGGCGGTGGCTTTCGTCGCCACCGAGAGCAGCACATGCTCTGGCAGCCCCGACAGGAGCATCGCCCTCACCGTCTTGCACTTTTTGGCGTTCATCGCCGCTGCCGCGTCGCCGGGCGCCACCGCCTCCCACAGTGTGTGGGCATCAAGGATCGCCTGTGCCTTGATCGCGCACACGGTGTATCCGTCCGGCGCCAGCACTGGCATCCCCATGGACACCGCCGCGGCCACGCGATCGCCGCGGCCACGCTGCGCACCCGACGCGGTCTACTCCCTCAAAACCTCGCTAAGAGCCACGCAGCCACGCGCACAGACGCGCTGATCCGCACACACACGCACACCTACACCTGGACGCGCACGCACGCACCCAAGCTCGCTCCGGCTCGAGCCCGACACGTCCACCGCGCGCACGCATGCGCTCGCCGTGCCCGAATCCTGACCGAGGCATATTTGCCCTACAGTTTCCTCCGGATCTGGAGGACGGCCTTAAGGAGATGACCGGTGGCTGCTCAACGCCAATGGCCAATTGGGTTGGGTTGTGGCAGATCGTCGTGCGCTTCTCCAAGTGTGCAGGACGCTGCTCAATTGGAGGCCAGGTGCAGGCAGACGGTGGGCATGCTCGGGGCACGCACAATGCTCTGGTCGGAAGGCATGACGCCAATTTGGCAGCTGTTTGCTCCTGATCTAGCAGCGTGTGCTTCGCCCGGGTGCGCGATGGGGATCTGCCTTCCGTGCTCCCGTTCTAGCCATGTCAGCCTCTGGGTCGACAGGCTTGGGAAGGGATCTCTTCCACTGGGTGATAGTCGCCCGTGGTGTGCTCCGCCATTTGTGGTTGTTGTTGTGATGAACAGTCCGGCCTGAGGCGGCGGCCCCCCTGCGGACTGCGGTGGCTACTGTAAGGTCTCCGTGAGGGTCCGACCTGCGAGATCCGGTGGTTGACTTCGACGATGAGATGCAAACTACAGATGACGGTTTGACGCAGAGGGATCGTTGTGCAGTGGCGGCGGTGGCACATCGCATGTAGCTGTTGGGATCATGAAAAATGGTGGTGACAACACATGCATGACGTCGATGGTGGTACTACTCAAGCATCTTCTCTCGAGCTCCGAGGTGAAAACCCAGGTCTGACTGGTTATACCTAGCAATGGCGATATTTTTTATGTCGTGACCTTGTTCAAGGCATTTCTCAGATATGTTCGGACTAGTTCTTCGGGATGAAAATCTAGATCCTGACCTTGAGTGGTTGGATCCGGTGACGGCGGCGCTTGAGCGTTGCTCCCTTCATGAAGGCGTTGCAGTTGAAGAACCCTGACATTCGTGTGGTGTCGTGAAATTGTTGGTGCGGATATGATCATTGTTTTAATTTGCCAATTGCAGATCTGATCATTTTTTTTGCTCGCCTACACATAGCTTTGGTCCTATATGGCTTTGTAATTTAATGGCGCTTTTTGTGTGTGCGTGTGTTGATGTTCGCTGTGTGCATCTTAGTTATGCAGAGGCCGGGTGTGTACTCCTAATGTTTGTATCCTCTTGATGCTTCATTTTCAGTTAATAAAATCCACCCTTTGTCGGAAAAAAACATCCGTCATACACTCAGTCTTATTCCCTCATTGGCTGCATATATATGATGTCATTTTCTATATCGCATCGTTACATTTAAAATATCACCATCCGGAACAGTTGATTTGTTTGTTGTTTATTTTTAAATCACAAAATGATTAGTTTGACAAATCTTTACGTACCTGAAACTTCAACATTTTTCTCCAAACAAGTTGAGTCGTTTTTCTAAAATATTTCACTGAAGTACTTTTTCCATTGGTACACTTTTTGTGTTTTATGAATTTTTATCTATCGTGGTTTACAACTATATGTATTACTCCCTCTGTCCCAAAAGAAGTGACGCAAATTAATACTAAGTTAGTAGAAATTTTGTACTAAAGCAGCAACAGTTATATTGGGACAGAGGGAGTATATGTGTATTTATCAATATACCTATTTTTAAATAGAGGAATTCAACTTGTCAAGAGGTGGTTTCTTTTTGAGGGAAAGCCTCAATGCACTTTATTCATCTCTTGGCAAGGTTACATCAGATAGCACATGCGATAACAAAAAGTTTGGTGCTTCATCCACCCACTCAAAACTACTACCTTGCTCATAGCTATATCTAGCTAAAAAATGTGCCAGATTGTTGGCTTTCCACGGGCAATGCTGCAAAGAAATCGAAGGAATTCCATGTGCTAAATCAAAGCAATCGATCAGAATAGGCGTGTAGGAGCTCCAGATGTCCGACTCACCCTTGAGCGACTCAACGAGCTCGAGGCAATCTGATTCCACAGCAACTCTAGAGCAGCCTCGATCAAATAGCATCTTGAGACCTCGTTTGACAGGTAGAGCCTCCGTTGTTTGTGCATTCATCACATTCTGGAACGGTTCAGCTACACGAGATAATGCCTCACCCTTGTAGTTTCTAAGAACAGCCGCGATTGCTCCACTCGCATCCCCAAAAAATGAAGCATCAGTGTTGAGTTTGTAGTTTCCCGGCGAAGGCTTCTCCCACCTTGCCGTGGGTAACACTACTTTGGCCAGTTTCTCATGATTGATAGTAATCGCCTGGATAGCAAAAGCAGTGTGTACCGCGCTCTTTATATGAGTCCCCTTCACTTCTTCCCGTCGTTCGTACCAGATATACCAAGCTGCCACGGCGATCGTCTCCTGCAGTCTTAGCTGACAGAGGACTGGGGACTTCTTTAACGGGTTCCTGAGCAGTTCTTCTAAAACCACCGAGCCCGATCGATCCACACAAAGCGCCAAGTTAATATCCTCTAATAGACCAAGTTTTCCCCAGACCTCTTTTGCACGTGTACAAGTGAAGATCAGGTGGAGATTGTCCTCTAGCCCCGACTTACAGGATACACATGCCCGGGACAGTACCATGGAGGGCGCGCCAGACAAAATTTTTGACCTTGCTTGGTACTTGCAGCTTCCATAAGATGTCCCACACAGGGTTCGTTCCTGTCGTACTAGCAGCTTCACCTCTCACTCTAGCGCCATACTGGTGCTCCCACTCAATGTAATATGCCGATCTGACTGAAAAAGTATGTGATTTGGTTCCATTCCAGGCCACAAAGTCTTCCAACAATGGAGAAAGTGGAATTCTGAGAATTCTTTCAACATCAACATGAAGAAAAATATGCCTTAGATGGTCCTCATCCCCGTCCTTCTGTGATAGGGTCAATTAATTCATTCACGTGTCTCAGCAAGTTGTTTCCCTTTTGTGTGAGCACCATCCGACTTGGGCTATCCGGGATCCAATGATCCTCCCAAATGTTGATGCTTTCTCCGGTTCCCACTCTCAAGATATGGCACCTTCGGAATGTTTGTAGTCCCGCCACCAGGCTCTGCCAAGTAAAAGAAGCACCTTTTTTTGGCCCTATCTTGAATAAATTCCCATCTGGATAGTACTTTGCCCTCAATACTTGCGCATACAAAGTATTAGGGTGAGGACTGGGTGGTTTAACCGTTTTCCCATGCCAACCACGTCTATTGCTGCAATATATCCGTCCTCTGAGTAGGAGGTAAGTGGTCAAGGGTTGTCTGGCTAGACAAATCTGACCATGCGCTAGTTTTGTGCCCATTCAGATTTTGCAGATGCTCATCCATGGTTTGCTAGTAGGTGGCTCCGGATTTTTGGAGTCCAAATTGCCCACATGGGCCGAAGCTCGACTGCGAACATGTCGCGAGGGTTGGTGAGTCCATAGACACGACCTAGAAAATCGGTGCGAGGCACATACGGAAGTCACCATGGTTGTTGATGATGAAGGCAACGACACCTTCGTGGAGCGGGCACAAAAGGTGTGTCGTTTTCTTCATGTTAACCCAACCTTCTCCATAAATGGTGATGGTGAAGGGGACGGTGATTAGGCTCTGCACGGATGTAAGGTGCATTTCTTCTAATTCCTGGTAATCCGGCATTAGCCCTTCAAAAAAAGGAAAGTATCCATTATTCTCGGTTCTCATATGAACCGGGACCAATGGGAGCATTAGTACCGGTTCGTGAGGCCAGGGGGCCGGCCGGGCCTCGGGGGCAATGCTCCTGGTTCGTCTGAACCCTTTGGTCCCGGTTCAAGACACGAACTAGGACCAATGGTCCTCGCTCCTGGCCCACAACCTTTAGTCTCGTTTGGTGTCTGGAACCGGGACCTAACAGAGGCCTATATACACTAGTAGAAAAAGGGTCAAATGTGCGACACATTAGTCCCGGTTTGTAACAGAACCGACACTAATGTGTCCATTAGTGCCGGTTCCAACGGCTAGGCGGGAGGAGCTCTTTAGTACCGGTTCGTGGCGAACCTTTAGCACCGGTTCGTGCCACGAACCGGTACTAAAGAAAGTGGTGGCACGATGTTGTTAGAGTGGGGCCCTTCCAGCACCTTTAGTACCGGTTCGTGGCACGAACCGGTACTAAAGGTCATCCTATATAAACCCTTCGTCCACCCGCACTCTGTTCTTCCCCCTTTCCCCTCTCCCTCTCCTCTGTTCTTCCCTTCTTCCTCTCGAGTTCATCACAAATTTTGCCCAAAATTTGTCAAGATTTGCAGGCCCCCATCCATTCAAATGATCACAAAGGTTAGCAACTTTGTCCTTTCATCTCTCATTGCTAGATTAGCTCTTGCATTGGTTTATATAGTGATTAATTGTGGGTTTTAGTAATTTGGGAGGAATTATATGTGGTAGTATTTGATTTATATGCAATTTGAGGTCAAAATAACACTTAGTTTAAATATGTAGGTGTTGTTTACTTAGTGCCTTCTAAATCTCCGTCGTAACCACCGTCGATCGCCCTTTGCCGTCCCGTCGCCTGCACCACCTTATGGTGAGCCTCCTGTTCATGAAATTTTATATAAAAAATTGATGTTTGTGTGATTTGGATATATAGTTACTCGTGTAATTATCTTACCCGTACGTTGTTTGTTATACATAGTGTCATGGTTTTGATATCCATCCCCGCCAGCCCTCGTCCTTGTTATGATTCGGATGTGGTATATTCTCTTTTAAAACTATTTGTTGCATTTCATGTTTATGACAAATTATGCCCATCAAGTTGACATAGATATTTTTATCTAGGAGGTATGTGAACCGGAAATTCCAACGGACCCTATTGTCGAGAGGTTAAATTCAGTTGAAAGAGAAAACGAGTATTTGAAAGAAAAATTGAAAATAATTGAGGGGGAGAAGATGGAATTGGAGTTGCATGTTGCCGATGTCGTCGATGATCACAAGATCAAGATGGAGAAAATGCGCTTGAAGATTAGAAAGATTAGAAAATATGCCATTGATAGTGAGGCTTGGTATAATTATGCCGTTGGATCAATTGTTACCTTATTTGCGATCTTGATCGCATTTGTTGTTGCATTTAAATGCTTTAGCTAGAGAGTTATTTGTTTGTTGCATTTAAGTGTTGTATGAACTTTATGTATGAACTTTATGTATTGTATTAATTTGGTGTTTTCGGTGCTGTTTATTGAAGATGAGCCGGCAATGGATGTACGATGGCCGATGCTCTCCCGAGTTCATTAATGGCGTGCAAAATTTTCTGCTTGCGGCTGAGGCAAACAAGCGGGCGGATGGTTTTATGCCTTGTCCATGTGCTGGCTGTAAGAATGAATGAAATTACTCTAAGTCAAGAACCATTCACGTCCACATGTTTAAGTCCGGTTTCATGCCCCACTGTAATGTTTGGACCAAGCACGGAGGAAGAGGGGTTATGATGGAAGACAATGAAGAAGAAGAGGACGACGACGGCTATCCTGGCCATGGGTTCCCTGAATATGATGATACAACAATGGGGGAAGCTGAGCGGTAATGCGGGAAGAAGCTGAGCCGGCAATGCGGGAAGAAGCTGAAGAAGAGGCATCAGATGAGCCCGTTGATGATCTAGGTCGGGCCATTGCCGATGCAAAGAGAAACTGCGCAAGTGATTTCGAGAAGAAGAAGTTGCAGCGCATGTTATAGGATCACAAGAAATTTTTGTACCCGAATTGCGTAGGTGACAAGAAAAAGCTGGGCACCACACTGGAATTGCTGCAATGGAAGGCAGAGAATGGTGTATCTGACAAGGGATTTGGAAAGTTGCTGGTAATGATAAAGAATATGCTTCCAAAGGACAACGAATTGCCCGAGAGTACGTACGAAGCAAAGAAGGCTATCTGCCCTCTAGGGTTAGAGGTGCAGAAGATACATGCATGCCCTAATGATTGCATCCTGTACTGCGGTGAGTACGAGGATTTGAACGCTTGCCCGGTATGCGGTGCATTGCACTATAAGATCAGCCGCGATGACCCTGGTGATGTCGAGGGCGAGCGCTCCAGGAAGAAGATTCCTGCCAAGGTGATGTGGTATGCTCCTATAATACCACGGTTGAAACGTTTGTTTGAAAACAAAGAGCATGCCAAGGCGATGCGATGGCACAGAGAAGACCGTAAGAAAGACGGAAAGTTGAGGGTACCCGCTGACGGGTCGCAGTGGAGAAAAATCGAAAGAAAGTATGGGAAGGAGTTTGCAGATGACGCAAGGAACGTATGGTTTGGACTAAGCGCAGATGGCATTAATCCTTTTGGGGAGCAGAGCAGCAACCATAGCACCTGGCCTGTGACTCTATGTTTGTATAACCTTCCTCCTTGGTTGTGCATGAAGCGGAAGTTTATTATGATGCCAGTGCTCATCCAAGGCCCTAAGCAACCCGGCAACGACATTGATGTGTACCTAAGGCCATTATTGAAGAACTCTTACAACTGTGGAATGGAACAGGTGTACGTGCGTGGGATGAGCACATGGGGGAAGAATTTGACCTAAAGGCGTTGCTGTTCGTGACCATCAATGATTGGCCTGCTCTCAGTAACCTTTCAGGACAGACAAACAAGGGATATCGTGCATGCACGCACTGTGTGGACGATACCGACAATATATATTTGGCTAATTGTAAGAAGAATGTGTACCTGGGACATCGTCGATTTCTTCCGAGCAGGCATCCCGTAAGAAATAAAGGCAAGCATTTCAAAGGTGAGGCGGATCACCGGACGAAGCCTCGCCACCGCATCGGTGCTGATGTACATGATATGGTCAAGGAAGGTTGTCTTTGGAAAGGGTCCCGTGGACAACCTGTTCAATGACGCTGACGGACGCGCACCCATGTGGAAGAAGAAATCTATATTTTGGGACCTGCCCCATTGGAAATACCTAGAGGTCCGCTCCGCAATCGACGTGATGCACGTGATGAAGAATCTTTGTGTGACCCTGCTTGGCTTCTGGGGCGTGTACGGGAAGACAAAAGATACACCTGAGGCACGGGAGGACCAGCAACCTATGCACGGAAAAGACGGCATACATCAGGGTCATGCAAGCTACACTCTTACCAAAGAAGAGAAGGAAATCTTCTTTGAATGCCTGCTTAGTATTAAGGTACCGTATGGCTTCTCGTTGAATATAAAGGGAATAATAAACATGGCAGAGAAAAAGTTACAGAACCTAAAGTCTCATGACTGCCACATGATTATGACGCAACTGCTTCCGGTTGCATTGATGGGGCTTCTACCGGAAAACGTTCGATTAGCCATTGTGAAGCTATGTGCATTCCTCAATGCAATCTCTTAGAAGGTAATCGATCCAGAAATCATACCAAGGTTAGAGAATGATTTGATGCAATGTCTTGTCAGTTTCGAGTTGGTGTTCCCACCATCCTTCTTCAATATCATGACGCACGTCCTAGTTCACCTATGCGAAGAGATTAACATTTTGGGTCCTGTATTTCTACACAATATGTTCCCCTTTGAGAGGTTCATGGGAGTCTTAAAGAAATATGTTCATAACCATGCTAGGCCAGAAGGAAGCATCTCCAAGGGCTATAAAATGAGGAGGTCACTGAATTTTGTATTGACTTTATTCCTGACCTTAAGCCGATTGGTGTTCCTAAATCGCGGCATAAGGGCAGACTGGATGGAAAAGGCACGCTAGGAGGGGGTCAAATAATATGTATGGAAGGACATTCTCTCACTGAAGCACGTTATACAGTTCTACAGAATTCCGCCTTAGTGGCTCCGTATATGGACGAACACAAGAATTTGCTACGCTCCAAACACCCGGAGCGGTCTGATGACTGGATTACACGTGAACAAACTAGGAGTTTCGCCAGCTGGTTGCAGACACGTACCATGCATGACGCCTCTATTGAAGATGACTTGTACTTGCTGTCCCAGTTACCATCTTCGAATATAATGACTTTCAAAGGGTACGAGATAAATGGTAATACATTTTACACGATCGCCCAAGATAAGAAGAGCACCAACCAAAACAGTGGTGTCCGCTTTGATGCAGAAACCAAGACGGGAAAGGAAACAGATTATGGTTATATACAGGACATATAGGAGCTTGACTATAGATGTGGTTTGAAGGTCCCTTTGTTTCGGTGCAAATGGGTCAATATGACACGAGGCGGGGTAACGGAAGACCCGCAGTACGGAATGACAACAGTGGATCTCAACAATCTTGTGCATGCAGACGAACCATTCGTCCTAGCCAATGATGTGGCATAGGTTTTCTATGTGAAGGACATGTCTACCAAGCCGAGAAAAAGAAAAGATAAGGATGTGAATGCATCATACGATGAGCCAAAGCAGCACATTGTTCTTTCTGGGAAGAGAAACATCGTGGGAGTGGATGACAAGACAGACATGTCAGGAGATTATGAAAAGTTTGATGAAATTGCTCCATTCACAGTGAATATTGACCCGAGCATCCCGTTAAATGATGAAGATTTTCCATGGTTACGGCGCAAAGGGACACAGGCGAAGAAAAAGTTTCACACCCAAAGATCCGGGGTCTGATCGGCTTCACTATCATCACTTTCTTCTGTGTTTCACACCCAGGAGGGAATATCTGTAATAGTTAGGGTAGCTAGTTATGTGTTTTGGCATTTGAAACACGAAGAAATTTTATGTGCAAACAAATTCTTTCATGCATTTACTGATTTTTTCAGCTAAACGACCCTGAAACTGAAAAGCATTTCAAATGAACTCAGAAAAGGTTGAAAGTTGGTATGGTATCATAATTTCACGCACATAGCATGTGCAAAAAAGTAGAGAGGGTTACCACAAAAACTGGATGCACTTCGTGTACAAAATGGACAATCTCTTTCGAAGTATCAGGGTTTCGGACGAAAACTCATCCATTACAAAGGCATTTCATTTTTTAAATAACCTAAGCATTACCAAATTGAATATAATGATAAAACACACTAATATTGAACATAAGAAAAAGGAATCACTGAAAAATCAATTTTCAAAGTTAAGTTAATCACAAACTAGTGATTCACACAGATTTCAAATAATTCAAAATGTAAACTATTCAAATTCGTAAACTACCGGCACTAGTAGAAAGTTTGTAATTTTTTGTACCTAAAGCAAAAATATTCACAAAGAAACTCTAAATACAGCAAAAAAACAACCCAAAAATGAATAAAACAAAAATAAATAAAGGAAAAAAAATAAGAAAATAAAAAGCCCGCCTACTGCGCCACAGCGGCCTGCATACGACTAGAAACCACACCTGTAGTTGGGCCAGGATGCAGGCCCGCAAGCCCAGTAGGCCCACAGGCAGAGTAGGAGAGGTAGGCCCAGAAGGCCTGCTATTGAGAGGAGCTCAATACAGTGCCCATGTCGGGGCTTATAAACTGGTCCTGACGCTCTTAAACTAGCGAGGTGGGACTAAACTTCTGCGCCCCTCGCCTGGCAGCGCACACCCTTTAGTACCGGGTCGTGGCTCCAACGGGTACTAAAGGGGGGTCTTTAGTACCGGTTGGTGCTACCACCCGGTACTAAAGGTGGGTGCTTCCCGCCGCTTCGCCTGGCCAAAACAGATCTTTAGTACCGGTTGGTGGCTCCAACCGGTACTAAAGGGTTGTTCTATATAAGAAAACCCTTCAAAAAAATTCGTCAGTTGCTTCTCCTCTCGCTTCTTCTCCTCTGCCCTGCCGCCGCCCTCATCACCGCCCGTCGCCGTCGCCGTCACCGTCCCTGCCGCCGTCCCATCGCCTTGCTCGCTGCCGCCGCCGCCCTGGCCCCTGCCCTCGCCCCTGTCGCCCCTGCCGCCGCTTCGCCTGCCCGTCCCTCGCCCCCGTTGTCGCTGCTGCGTGCCCATCGCCGTGCCACCGCCTGCCTCCGTCCCCTCGCCGCTTCGCCGCCACACGCCGGTGAGCTCCTGTGCCCGGCCGCCATGCCCACACACACATCGCAGCACTCCACACACACATTGTTATAGAAATGTTAGAAATTTTTCCGTTTTTTAGTTATAGAAATATTAGAAATGTTTTTTGGTTATAGAAATATTAGAAATGTTTTTTAGTTATAGAAATATTAGAAATGTTAGTTATATAGAAATGTTAGAAATTTTTCTGTTTTTTAGTTATAGAAATATTTATAGAAATGTTAGCAATTTTTCTGTTTTTTAGTTATAGAAATATTAGCAATGTTAGTTATATATATATATAAATGTTAGAAATTTTAGAGTTAGTTTTAGCTATATGAATTAGATAAATGTCAAATTGTTAGAATTTGCATATAGAATTTTAGTTATCACAATCCAATCACATTTCAAAAATGTTACTTTTTGCGGGCATATGGTATTTGTTGTCGAAGATGCCCGGCCCGCATCCTCGCTGCCGAATTCGTTCGCCACGACGCCCTGCTTCAGAGGACCCATGTCCGGGACTGGCTCACTGGCTGGCACCGGGAGGTGCTACCTTGGGGCGCGACGCCAGGAGGAGCCCGGCCCCGGGTCCCGTCGTCGACCCTGATGCCTTTGGTGGCGTTCGCGTTGGCCACTTTTGGTGCGGAGGGAGCCGGCACCGCCGGAGGTGGTACTTCGCCGTGTCAGGGAGGAGGACGAGCACGTCCATCTCTACATGGCTGTTATGGACGTCAGGTTCTCCAATACCTGGATGGTTATTTGGGGAGATCACCCGAGCTATGATCTAGTGATGGTTCCTTCACTTTGGTTGTCCACCGCCCGTGCCTCAGGAACCGCGAGTGGTCTAGATTACTCTTTAGTATTCGATCTTTATTAGCTAGCTAGCTAGTGATGTATTCGATATATAATGTTCAAGATGATTTATTCGAGATTATATATATTATTCGAGACGATGTATTCGAGATTATATCTATTATTCGAGATGATGTATTCAAGATTATATTTGATGATGCTTATTATGTACTATGATTGATTCAGTTTTTCCTTATTAATTGATTGCATCCATGCATTGTAATTTGAATACTAAATCGTTTTATATTTCTTTTGGATTAGTTAAATAAAATCTACGGCGGACAATACCGGCAGAGAGGGAGAAGAGACCCTGTTCGATATCATACGCCATCCTCGCAGCGGATGATGATTAGAATGAAGAAGATTATGACGGCTCCGAATATCTAAACAACACCGGGGAGGGTGATATGATATTCGATCGCGATGACCGAATTGATGAAGTCATGAACTATGATTATGATGATGACGAAGAAAATGTTGATCTTGAAACAACAAAGACCGGCGAGGTATATTTATATAAGCAGGCATCTGGTGATCATCACATGTTTTAAATGACTTGAAGATATATTAACGAATCGATCTTTCTTCTTTAAGCCATCCGGATCGAGCAAATCTTCAGGCAGCAGGAAACGAGGTCCGAACAAAAAGTTGAAGGAGGGCGTAAAGTACAATATCGAGGCCATCAAACCTAATGGCGAACCATTAGCGCCTACGAAGATTGCGGACAAGTTCGTTCGTCAGTGCGGAGTTCTTATGAACGACCAACTCCCGATCTCCCTTCAAGAATGGAGAGAGCCAGCAAAGCCACGCCCAGATCTTACTTTTGTCGCATTTACGCATAAAAAGTTCTGCTTTGGGAAACTCTCATGGGACATTTCAGCCTACCAGATCATTTCACAGATGCAGATGTGGCGAAAGTCAAGGACGCTGCTATTAGGAAGATGGCGGTTGCATTCAACAACCACAAGAATCGTGTATGGGACAAGTACGTCAAGGGAGGAAGGAAGACTCCAGTATTGTAGCGACCCGACCTCAGATGGTCAAGTCTCTGTGTTTCAGTGTCATCCCTGGATCGGTATGCTGACACACACAATACTCGAAGGATTTATAACAGAGTAGCAATCACACACTTATTACATCGAATGTCTCAAAAGAGAACTTATTACAATAATATGGCTTAAGGCCATCTAATGCGATAACAACGGAAGACTTGGAAGATAAAGTGAGTCCATCAACTCCAACGGCATGGCTGAGCTGCACGACAACGACCTATCTAACCTTACTCCTCGTCTAAAATGTCTGCAACATAATACGTTGCAGCCCGAGAACGGGTCAGCACATGGAATATGCTGGCAATATAACACAATAGAACAGGAACAGAATAAAGCTATCACTACATGCATATTTGGCTGGTGGAAAGCTCTATGGTTATAATTTTGCGAAAAGCCAATTTTTCCCTACAACAAAGGAATAAATTTTAATTTAACTATCATGGTGGTTGAAACATCATTGAGAATGGTTGACAGCATTCTCAATCCCAATTAAAGTAGTTAACATCGCAACAATATTAATTTAAGAGTGATGAGATACATGTGAATACTCAAGTACTAGATACTCAAAATTGTCCATAACCAGGGACACGGCTAACCATGATTAGATTGTACACTCTGCAGAGCTTTGTGCATTTTTCCCCACAAGACTCGATCGCCTCCGTTGATTTCTCGCACTACATGGTGTTTGAGAAACGGATGACCGAGACACAGTCTTTCAGAAACATTAACTCTCTACTCCGGGTAGACCATACCAAACCTACAAAACCCACTACCTACTGATCTACCTCTTCAAGAGCTTCACGTAACTTACTCAACTATGCTAGAGCCCATAGTAGCTTGTGGCTGCACACGGAAGTTTCTAGCATGAATAATCTCAGTTCCCTTTGAGCCTGGGTGGCGGTCCATAGGAAGATCACACGGGTACCCCGGGATTTCCAAAAAATAAAACAGCCACCTCTGGGTTCCGCAGGTGCCTGAATCCACCCAGATGTGTGTTAAAGTTGCCACCTTAAAGTAAAACATTAATTAATAATCTCACATCTGTCATGGATGCACTCAAACAGAATCCACGTCTACGAGCATAGCATGGAAATAATAACAACACGTAGAAGTAACTCCCAAGGGTTTGATAGTAACAGGGCAATAGGTTCTACCTCAACTACTACTTCCCAACCCACAAATTAATGATATCCTAATCATGCAATGTTTGAGGATGAAGCTAATGTATAAAAACTGGGTATGAAAAGAGTATGATCAATGTGTTACTTGCCTTGCTGACGATCCGTGAATCCTAGAGACTCGTAGTAACACGCTTCGCACTCCGGGAATTCTATCGCAAGAAAACAATAACATACATAAGCAACAAGCAAAGATGCACAGGTAAAACTCAACTAAAAGAGGTTGACCAGAAAGTTCAACTTAAGAACTCCGGTTTGCAAAAAGAATCAAACCAAACGAAGCAACAAAACTCAAACGGCGAAAGAAATAAGATCCGTTTACTAATCTGAACTAGGGTCAAATTTTACAGAGGCAAAAACTTGTTTGAGTTTATTATTCGGAAAGAGGGTTTCGAGACGAAACTCTAGGCGCTTGAATCGCCTGATTCTGATAAACGAGCCAAAAGTTATACTAGATCGAACATCAGATAAGAAATCGCGATCAGAAAAATCACGGATTAAATCCGAGAAAAGAAAAAAGCGACGAATAGCTTAACGAACGAACGTTCGTTATCTAAACCAAAACGAAGAACACGTCTGTTAAAACAAAAAAACGAGCGAACGCTCGCTAAATAAATAAACCAAAGAAATAAACCGATCTAGAGAAAAAAAATAAAACGAACCCTAGGGTTTAAAAAAAACCGAAACTGTTTTCTTCGGAAAACCGGGCGGCGGGGCGGCTACCTCGCTCGGCTCCGGTGGGGCTCAGGAGGCGGCGGCTCGGGCTCGGCTCCGAGGCGGCGGGAGGCGGCGGCGGCGGCTACGGCGGGCGGCGGCGGCAGCTCACAGTGGCTCGGGCGGCGGCGGCTCGGCTCCGTGGCGGGAGGCGGCGGTGGTGGCGGTGATGGCTAGAGGGGGGGCGGTCCGGTGCCTTGGGGAAGGGGCAGGCGGCGGAGAAGTCCGAGCCGATTCTGCGGCCAAGGGCGCGGGAGGAAGGCGGCGTGGAGGCGCCATGAGTTTTTTAAATAGTTCCGCTGACAGAAAATTTCCTATAAAATAAAATAAAAATCTAAAAATGCCAAAACAAATTTTCACCGTCTAAATGAAATATTTAGAACGAGTTGAACATTTGCTTGGCCCTAAAATGTAATTTTCAAAAACGTGCAAATTTTTCTAATGCAAATAAAAATCAAAATAAACTCAAATAAAATCCAAATAATGATTTTAACATTTTTCCTCCAATATTTCAATTATTTTGGAGAATTCATATTATCTCCTCTCATATATTTTAATATGAAATATTTTTCCAAGAGAAAAATAATTAAAATAAAAATCCTTGTTCTCGAGATTTGATACAAATCAAAATATGACAACCGAAAATCCCCAACTTCTCTCCGAGGGTCCTTGAGTTGCTTAGGATTTCGAGGATTGCGGAACAAAGATGCGATAAAATATGATATGCATGGATGACCTATGTATAACATTCCAAATTGAAAATTTGGGATGTTACATACCTACCCCCCTTAAGATGAATCTCGTCCTCGAGATTCGGGTTGGCTAGAAAATAGGTGCGGGTGGTCCTTGCGAATATCGTCTTCTCGCTCCTGTGTGGCTTCCTCCTCGGTATGGTGGCTCCACTGAACTTTACAAAACTTGATAACCTTGCTGCGGGTGACTCGGCTGTCAAAGTCAAGAATCTTTACTGGCTTCTCCTCATAAGTCAAATTACTGTCCAACTGTATCGCCTCTAGGGGCACTGTATCTCTTAACGGTATATCGGCCATCTCAGCATGACACTTCTTCAACTGTGATACGTGGAACACATCGTGAACTCCTGACAATCCTTCAGGTAATTCCAGCTTGTAGGCAACTTCTCCCATCCGTTCCAAAACACGGTACGGTCCTACAAATCTTGGAGCTAACTTTCCCTTAACTCCAAAACGTTTCACTCCTCGCAAGGGTGATACTCGCAGATAGGCTATGTCTCCAATTTCATAAGTTACTTCCTTGCGTTTTGAATCTGCATAAATCTTCTGCCTGGACTGAGCAATCTTCAATCTGTCTCGGATTAGTTTAACCTTCTCCTCCGAATCTTTGATCAAATCTGGTCCAAACAACTGACGGTCTCCTACCTCATCCCACATCAGAGGTGTTCTACATCTACGTCCATACAGAGCTTCGAACGGTGCCATCTTCAAACTGGCCTGGTAGCTATTGTTGTATGAGAACTCTGCGTAAGGCAAATTGTCATCCCAACTAGATCCATAATCTATTGCACAGGCTCTCAACATGTCCTCCAGAATCTGATTGACTCTCTCTGTCTGTCCATTCGTCTGTGGGTGGAATGCTATACTGAACTCCAATCTGGTACCCAAGGTCTGGTGTAGCTGATGCCAAAACTTTGAAGTAAACTGTGTTCCTCTATCTGATACGATGGTCCTCGGAACTCCATGCAAACATACAATCCTGAACATATATATCTTGGCCAACTTTGCACTTGTGTAAGTTGTTTTGACTGGGATGAAGTGAGCTACTTTGGTCAAGCGATCCACTACTACCCATATTGAGTCATATCCTTCTTTGGTTCTGGGCAACCCGGTGATAAAGTCCATGCCAAGCTTATCCCACTTCCATTCGGGTATCGGCATAGGCTGTAGTAGTCCTGCTGGCTTCTGAGGATCTGCCTTCACCCTCTGACATACATCACATACAGCTACATACTCGGCAATATCCTTCTTCATACCAGTCCACCAGAAACATGCCTTCAAATCCAAATACATCTTGGTGTTTCCGGGGTGTATCGAGTATGGTGACTCATGAGCCCCCTGAAGTATTAACTTCCTGATCTCTGAGTTATTAGGCACATAAAATCGGTCCTCAAACCATAAGGTATCGTGCTCATCCTCTCGAAAACCTTTGGCTTTTCCTTTGCTCATCTTCTCCTTTATCTCAGCAATCTCTTTGTCATTCTTCTGAGCTTCTCGAATCTTGTCCAACAATGTAGACTGAACCTCCATTGTTGCAATGAAACCTCTTGGAACAATCTCCAACCAAAGTTCCATGATATCCTCAGCTAACTCCTTTGGCAATCCCTTACTTTCAAGGATATTAGCGTAACTTTTCCGACTCAAAGCGTCTGCTACGACATTGGCCTTTCCTGGATGATAGTGCAGCTTCATATCGTAATCCTTTATAAGGTCTAGCCATCTCCTTTGTCTAAGGTTCAACTCCTTCTGGGTGAAAATGTACTTCAAACTCTTATGATCCATGTACACATCGAAACAGTTTCCAATAAGATAATGTCTCCAAGTTTTCAATGCATGCACTACGGCTGCTAGCTCCAAATCGTGCCTGGCATAGTTTAATTCATGGGACTTCAGTTGTCGTGAGGCATACGAAACAACCTTTCCGTCCTGCAAAAGCACACATCCAAGTCCGAAGCGAGAGGCGTCGCAATAAACTTGGAACTCCTTATGTATATCTGGCAGTGTTAGCACTGGCTGTAGTCAAACGTTTCTTCAACTCCTGAAAACTTGCCTCGCAGTCATCTGTCCATTTAAACTTAGTATCCTTCTTCAGCAATTCAGTCATTGGCTTAGCAATCTTGGAAAAATTCTCAATGAATTTCCGATAATATCCTCATGAGTCCAAGGAAATCATGGATCTCGCCAACTATAGTGGGTGCCAACCATTCAGTGACTGATTGAACCTTGCTGGGGTCCACTGCTATACCTTCTCCTGATATAACATGCCCAAGAAATCCAACTTCCTTCAACCAAAACTCGCACTTGCTGAATTTGGCCTATAACCGGTGTTCCCTGAAGTTTCTCGAGAACCAAACGCAAATGCTCCTTGTGCTCCTCTTCGTTCTTCGAGTATACCATAATATTATCAATGAACACCACAACAAACTTGTCCAAATACTCCATGAACACCTTGTTCATCATGCTCATGAAATAGGCAGGGACGTTAGTCAGTCCAAACGACATGACCATATATTCATATAATCCATACCGCGTGGTGAATTCTGTCTTTGGTATATCCTTCTCTCGAATCTTCAACTGATGGTATCCTGATCGTAGATCGATCTTCGAAAACACCTTAGCTCCTTGCAACTGATCAAACAGATAATTGATCATCGGTAATGGATACTTGTTATTTATCATTAATCTGTTCAAGGCTCGGTAATCAACTACCATCCTCAGGGATTTATCCTTTTTCTCGACCAAAAGTACTGGTGCTCCCCAAGGTGATGAACTCCTGCGAATATAACCTTTCTCCAATAACTCCTTGATCTGTTTCTTAATTTCCTCCAGATCATTTGCGGGCATCCGATAGTGTCTCTTGGATATTGGCCCTGTACCTGGCAATAGCTCTATCAAAAACTCGATGTCTCGATCCGGCATGCCCGGTAACTCGTCTGGGAAAACATCCGTAATCCTTTACTACATGCACTTCCTCCTGCACAACTCCGTGAGGGCATTCACTTGGCTCCTCCTAGGAACATGCCTAGATACATACTTAATCCTTTTTCTCCGGTGGTAAGATAAATTGATTTGCTAGCACATTCAATGCTTCCTCCATACTTTGACATCCAGTCCATACCTAATATCACATCCAATCCTTGCGACTCCAAGATAACTAGGTCGACGGAAAAACATGTGTGCCAATGGTTAGGGGTATCTGGGTGCACCATCGGCTAGCCATGTACTCAGCTCAAGGTGAGCTCACTAAAAGAGGGGTCCTAAGGGTTTGGGTTGGTAACTTAAACTTATCCACAAATCCCCTTGATATGTATGAATGCGATGCACCAGTATCGAAAAGAACAAGAGCGGTAAATGACTTAACCAAAAACTTACCTATTACCGCATCCGGCTGCTCTTCAACCTCCTCCATGTTAACGTGGTTCACTTGTCCTTTGTTGAATGGATTGGGCTTCTTCCCAGCGCTCCCATTTCCGTTTCCATTCCATCCTTCAGGGAAGTCATTAGCATAGTGCCCAGTCTTCCCGGACTTATAGCAAGTAACTTGACTTAGGTCTCTTTTGGCGGGTGTAGATGGGTTGGAGCGGTTCTGATTGTTATTAACTCCGTTCCCATTGCCATTCTTCGCACCATTGTGGTTATGCGATCCTCCTCCAGTATGGTTGTGACCTCCATGGTTATGAACAAGTCCTCCCGAGTTCGGGGTTAAACGGGGCTTCTATTGAGCTCCTGAATTATACTTCCCTTGTCCATACTTCCTCTTACGGCTCTCAATCTGCTGCTGCTTTCCTTCAATCATAAGGGACTTATCTACCAACTCTTGGTAGTTGTTGAAAGTTGCCACCATCAACTGCATGCTCATCTCATCGTTCAGCCCTTCCATGAAAATCTCCTGCTTCGCGGCATCTGTGGCCACATCATCAGGGGCATATCGTGATAACTTGCTAAAATCATCCACGTACTGAGCCACAGTACGGTTCCCCTGGCGTAAGTTGTGAAACTCACGCTTCTTCATCTGCATGGCTCCAGTTGAGACATGGGCC
Source organism: Aegilops bicornis (assembly GCA_021605145.1). Taxonomy (NCBI): domain Eukaryota; kingdom Viridiplantae; phylum Streptophyta; class Magnoliopsida; order Poales; family Poaceae; genus Aegilops; species Aegilops bicornis. The sequence continues at coordinate 4,810,264 of CM038671.1, read as the reverse complement.
ATGCGAAAAGCTTGCTAAAACTGGTCCCAAGTGACATTGGCTATAGGAAAAGTATCCGTGTAATACTCCCACCATGCGGCTGCTGGTCCATCCAATTGATGTGCGGCAAAGCGCGCCTTCTCAGCATCCGTGCATCCTGCGGTGGTTAACTCCCTTCCAATACGGCGTTGCCAATCATCAGCAACTATTGGCTCGGTGCTGCTGGAAAACACCGGCGGCTGTAACCTCAGAAAACGGGCTAAATTGTCCACTGGCGGCGGGTTGTTGTTGTTATTGTTGCCCTGGTTCTGAACTAGCAATTGCATCAAGGCATTCTGCTGCTGGACCAACTGGGTGAGCTCCGGTGGGAAAACAGAATCGGTGTCACGTCTCGGAGGCATCTGATGGGTTTAGAGGGAAGAGATTAGAATAGAAAGAGGTCTAATGAGAGAACACTACCCATATGCATATGAGGCAAACACAATCATTTCACTCAATCAATCAAGCAAGGGCATACAAACGGTCTAGAACTATCGCAAAAGTTCTCAACTACTACAAGTTACATGGGGAATACTACTACTATATGGTGGTCATCTAGAAATTTTGATCGGTAGAAGACTCCATGATGTCTGCTCCAGCTTCGTCTTCGTAGTCATTATCACTTGGATCGGAATCGGTGTCGTCGATGATGATGTAGTTGTCCGGGCAAGTGGGATCTTCCTCCTCTTCTTCCGGTGCTGATCCTCCCATGAATACTCCGATCTTCTTAACTAGGTCGTCGTTCTTCTCCAGTAGTGTCTTGATTTCTTCCTCGTATCCATCGCGGGTAAACTTGAGTTCTTCCTCCAGCTCGATGATCCTGGTCTTCGCCTTCTTCAACTCCGTCATATCTGCGCACATCTGGTTTTCCTGGCATCGAATGTGTTGGTTTAACTCCTGGATAAAAGCTGCAATGGATCTATCCTTCTTGGTGCTGATTACTTCCCATTGCTCGTCTCGGCGCCCACATATTTGATAGATGGTGTCTTTAAGCTCCCTCTTGTAGACTTCTCCAATGCGTCCCATGGTAATATGAGCTGCCATGCTCTTGCCTATACTCGAGGTGGGTGCTTCGAAAGAAAACTCTATGGGCTTAGAAGTTGGCGAGAACGTCCTTCCTGGAACTTGTGCTTGAATCATCCAGCGCTCCTCTTCTGGTAGAGTGGTGTTGTACGTCCCGGTGAAGCTTGGTATTCCAATGTTTAAGTACCTAGTGACTTCCTTCAAGTGGCGTCCAAAAGGTGTGTCTTCATCGGGTTGGGCAAACTTGTTCTTCATCCCCGTCATCCTAAAGAGTGGAAAAAATGGAGAGGAGTCAGAAATGAGTAGAGAAGAGTGACCTATGGTTTATCTTAATGGTCGTGTCCTACACTCAACGTGTGCTCTGATACCATCTTGTAGCGACCCGACCTCAGATGGTCAAGTCTCTGTGTTTCAGTGTCATCCCTGGATCAGTAATGCTGACACACACAAGATCAAGGATTTATAACAGAGTAGCAATCACACACTTATTACATCGAATGTCTCAAAAGAGAACTTATTACAATAATATGGCTTAAGGCCATCTAATGCGATAACAGCGGAAGGCTTGGAAGATAAAGTGAGTCCATCAACTCCAACGGCATGGCTGAGCTGCATGGCAACGACCTATCGAACCTTACTCATCGTCTGAAAAATCTGCAACATAATATGTTGCAGCCCGAGAACGGGTCAGCACATGGAATATGCTGGCAATATAACACAGTAGAGCAGGAATAGAATAATGCTATCACTACATGCATATTTGGCTGGTGGAAAGCTCTTTGGTTATAATTTTGCGAAAAGCCAATTTTTCCCTACAACAAAGGAATAAATTTTAATTTAACTATCATGGTGGTTGAAACATCATTGAGAATGGTTGACAGCATTCTCAATCCCAATTAAAGTAGTTAACATCGCAACAATATTAATTTAAGAGTGATGAGATACATGTGAATACTGAAGTACTAGATACTCAAAATTGTCCATAACCGGGGACACGGCTAACCATGATTAGATTGTACACTCTGCAGAGCTTTGTGCACTTTTCCCCACAAGACTCGATCGCCTCTGTTGATTTCTTGCACTAAATGGTGTTTGAGAAACGGATGACCGAGACACAGTCTTTCAGAAACATTAACTCTCAACTCCGGGTAGACAATACCAAACCTACAAACCCACTACCTGTTGATCTACCTCTTCAAGAGCTTCACATAATTTACTCAACTATGCTAGAGGCCATAGTAGCTTGTGGCTGCACACGGAAGTTTCTAGCATGAATAATCTCAGTTCCCTTTGAGCCTGGGTGGCGGTCCATAGGAAGATCACACGGGTACCCTGGGATTTCCAAAAATATACAGACAACACTGGGTTCCTGTGTGCCTCAATCCACCGAGATGTGTATTAAAGTTGCCACCTTAAAGTAAACCATTAATTAATAATCTCACATCTATCATGGATGCACTCAAACCCAATCCACGTCTACTAGCATAGCATGGCAATAATAACAACACGTAGAAGTAACTACCAAGGGTTTGATAGTAACAGGGCAATAGGTTCTACCTCAACTACTACTTCCCAACACACAAATTAGTGATATCCTAATCATGCAATGTTTGAGGATGAAGCTAATGCATAAAAACTGGGTATGAAAAGAGTATGATCAATGTGTTACTTGCCTTGCTGACCATCCGTGAATCATAGAGACTCGTAGTAACATGCTTCGCACTCCGGGAATTCTATCGCAAGCAAACAATAACATACATAAGCAACAAGCAAAGATGCTATGTGGAATATTTGGAAGATCAGGAATGACAGAGCTTTCAGGAACATCCAGCCATCTTTCAGGGCATGGAGAAGTGGCTTCATTCATGATCTTACTCTGCTCTCTCACAGAATTAAACGGAAATATAGAGAGGCCCTTCTTAAGTGGATTGATTTTCTACCTCCTTGAGGAGAGATACTCCTCTTTAACATTGTACATATTAGGTATAGTACACCCCTTCTTTGTATAGCCTTCTTTAGAGTTTTCTTTCTTTTTCTTTTCCTCACCTTGAGGATATACTGTATAGTTTCTGTCTATTATTAATAAAATGCTGTAGGGCTCAAGCCCTGCAGTCTTCATGGTCAAAAAGAGCAATGATGCATAGGTAAAACTCAACTAAAAGAGGTTGACCAGAAAGTTCAACTTAAGAACTCCGGTTTGCAAAAAGAATCAAACCAAACGAAGCAACAAAACTCAAACGGCGAAAGAAATAAGATCCGTTTACTAATCTGAACTAGGGTCAAATTTTACAGAGTCAAAAACTTGTTTGAGTTGATTAATCGGAAAGAGGGTTTCGAGACGAAACTCTAGGCGCTTGAATCGCCTGATTCCGATAAACGAGCGAAAAGTTATACTAGATCGAACATCGGATCAGAAATCGCGATCAGAAAAATCGCGGAATAAATCCGAGAAAAGAAAAGCGACGAACAGCTTAACGAACGAACGTTCGTTATCTGAACCTAAACGAAGAACACGTTCGTTAAAACGAACGAACGAGCGAACGCTCGCTAAATAAATAAATCAAAGAAATAAACCGATCTAGAGAAAAAAATAAAACGAACCCTAGGGTTTAAAAAAAACGAAACGGTTTTCTTCGGAAAACCGGGCGGCTACCTCGCTCGGCTCCGGCGGGGCTCGGGGGGCGGCGGCTCGGGCTCGGCTCCGAGGCGGCGGCGGCGGGAGGCGGCGGCGGCTTACGGGCGGCGGCGGCAGCTCAAGGGGCTCAGGCGGCGGGCGGCTCGGCTTGCCGAGGCGGGACGCGTGTGGCGGGCGTGATGGCTAGAGGGGGGTCGGTGGTATTTAAAGGAGGGGGTCGGTTCGGTGCCTTGGGGAAGGGGCAGGCAGCGGCGGAGTCCGAGCCGGACTCTGCGGCGGAGGCGGGCGCAGGAGGAAGGCGGCGGCGGCTTGGGCCGGCCTGGCCTGGCTGGGCTTCGACCCAGTTGGGTGCGGGCGCGCGCGGAGTTTTTTTTAAATAGTTCCGCCGACAGAAAAATTCCTATAAAATAAAATAAAAATATAAAAATGCCAAAACAAATTTTCACCGTCTAAATGAAATATTTAGAACGAGTTGAACATTTTCTTGGCTCTAAAATGCAAATTTCAAAAAACGTGGAAATTTTTCTAATGCAAATAAAATTCAAAATAAACTCAAATAAAATCCAAATAATGATTTTAACATTTTTCCTCCAATATTTCAATTATTTTGGAGAAGTCATATTATCTCCTCTCATATATTTTAATATGAAATATTTTTCCGGAGATAAAAATAATTAAAATAAAAAAGCCTCGTTCTCAGTATTTGATAGAAATCAAAATATGAAAACCGGAAAATCCCCAACTCTCTCCGAGGGTCCTTGAGTTGCTTAGGATTTCGAGGATTGCGGAACGAAGATGCAATAAAATATGATATGCATGGATGACCTATGTATAACATTCCAAATTGAAAATTTGGGATGTTACAAGTATTCGAGGGAACACTAGAGAAGCAAAGTGCTCATTGGGATGATTTCGTGAAATTCAAGGATTCGGAATTAGCTAAGGAACGGTGGAGAATAAACAAGGCCAATGCCGAAAAAAGGATAAGTTCCATAAGCTGGGGCCAGGTGGCTACGCGGTGGCAATGCCTAAGTGGGATAAGTCTGAGAAAGAGATGGAGGATGCAGTTGTCACTCCGGTTACTAGGAGCTAGCCCCCCAGGTGCAGGACTTGGTTCTATGCGCATGGGGGGAGTTGGACCCGAAGACAGGCAAAGTTTCGAAGATGGCATGTTTGAATGGAGCCGAAGATAAGCTACTTGTTGCAATAGAAGAGGCTCGATCGGGGGTGTTCCAGCCCAACAGAGAGAACGACAAGCTTACGCATGCCGTGGGAAATCCTGAACAGCCGGGAAGAACATGAGGCAAGTTCGCTATTCCGTGGTATGATGGGTTTTCGGACTGGAACGCCGACTACAGAACCCATGCGAGAAAGAAGATTGCGGAGGAGAAGAAGAGGAAGATGGAGGAGGAGCAGAGGAAGCTGGACTATGAACGCCTTCAAGGCCTAGAATCAGCGCACGCGAACTTGGCAGTCAAATTCCAGCGGCAGCAGGCAGATCGACTCACTTAGCCAGCAAAGGGCGTCTCAAAGAATGCTGCAGCAAGCGGATGATCCAACATTGGTTAGCACCGTCCCATCCATGCCGAGAAGCAGCGTGGGTTCTGCCCCGGGCGACGCAATGCTGGATAGATACCCCGTGGATGACATCATAGAGAACACTAACTGTGAGCTACACTCCAAAATGAAGAACATATCCATGAAGGTGGCAGACGATGTTGCTTTTATAATTACCCCCGAAGCAACCTTCCATTGCACCCCGATTCCAGAGGGCTATGCTCGTTGAGGGAGTCCTGGACTAGGGGGTGTCCGGATAGCCGAACTATCATCACAGCCGGACTCCAAGACTATGAAGATACAAGATTGAAGACTTCGTCCCGTGTCCGGATGGGACTTTCCTTGGCGTGGAAGGAAAGCTTGGCGATACGGATATGTAGATCTCCTACCATTGTAACCGACTACATGTAACCCTAACCTATCCGGTGTCTATATAAACCGGAGGGTTTTAGTCCGTAGGACGAACAACAATTATACCATAGGCTAGCTTCTAGGGTTTAGCCTCCTTGATCTCGTGGTAGATCTACTCTTGTGCTACCCATATTATCAATATTAATCGGTATTACCTCCATCGAGAGGGCCCGAACCTGGGTAAAAACATCGTGTCCCTTGTCTCGTGTTACCATCCGCCTAGACGCACAGTTCGGGACCCCCTACCCGAGATCCGCCGGTTTTGACACCGACATTGGTGCTTTCATTGATAGTTCCTCTGTGTTGTCACCGATAGACCCGATGGCTCCTTCGATCATCAACAACGACGCGGTCCAGGGTGAGACTTTTCTCCCCGGACAGATCTTCGTATTCGGCGGCTTTGCATGCGGCCAATTCGCAGCCATCTGGAGCAGATCGAAAGCTACGCCCCTGGCCATCAGGTCAGATTTGGAAGTTTGAACTATATGGCCGATATCCGCGGAGACTTGATCTTCGACGGATTCGAGCCGCAGCCAAGCATGCCGCACTGTCTCGATGGGCATGATCTAGCTCTGCAGCCGAACAGTGCCCTGGAGGCCGCACCAGTATCTGCTCCGACCCTTAATCCGGGGTCGGATTCCCTCATAGAGGACGAGTGGCTGGACGCCTCCTCGGGGGCTACGATCTCTACGGCGATTGAGCCGAACTCCATCCCTGTCCTTTGCCAAGACCTTGACTCCAGGGTGCCGGGCTCCTCTCCGGACTCCGAACCCTCCGCGCCCCTGCCAATCAAATCCGATTGGGCGCCGGTCATGGAGTTCACTGCCGTGGACATCTTTCAGCACTCGCCCTTTGGCGATATCCTGAGTTCACTATAGTCTCTCTCTTTATCCGGAGAGCCCTGGCCGGACTACGCCGGAAGGCTGGGATGCGGACGACAAAGAAATTCAACGCCCACCCACCACCCACTTCGTAGCCACTGTCGAAAGCTTACACGATGTGCTCGATTTCGACTCTGAAGACATCGACGGTATGGACGATGATGTAGGAGACAACCATGAACTTGCGCCTATAGGGTGCTGGACAACGGGACAACGGGACGCTACGAAGGATAAATCCCTCGGAAAGCAGACAAAACGGCAACGTAAACGCCGAACCAAGTCCCGCCTCAACAGAGACCCAGCCATAGAGCAGGGCGAACCGGCGGACGACGAACATGCTATCGAGCAATCGTCCGAACAAGACAACTTGGATAAACAACCCATCCCCGGCGAAGACAACAGTCCGGACGATCTCACGCCGGACAAATTGTTGGAACAAAATAACCTCCAGAAAAGGCTCGTCGCCACTGCGCGTAGCCTGAAAAAGCAGAAGCGAAAGCTCAAAACAGCGGAAGATGCACTCAGAATCAGATGGAGCAGAGTATTCAACACCACAGACAAATACGGCGACAGTCGCCGAACAAAAAGAGATCCAAAGAGAAAGCTGCTGCCCGAATTTGATGAGGAGGCCATAGAACCCCCACAATCAAAAATTAAGAAGGCCACCCGGTCGGATGGGCGACCCCACGGCAAAAAGAGAGCGGCAACTGGCGCCGCACACAAGCCGATGCGCGATCCGCATAAGGATTCACATCAAAAGGATGTCCCAGTTAGGTCCATCTACGGGCCAAGAAAGCAAGCTCTTCATAGCAATGCAACACGCCAAATATCCGAACATCACGGCACACCCAAATACAGGGGCGCCGCACACCCCCTATGTTTCACCGATGAGGTGCTGGATCATGAATTTCCAGCGGGATTCAAACCCGTAAACATAGAGGCATATGACGGAACAACAGACCCTGGAGTCTGGATTGAGGATTACATCCTCCACATTCATATGGCTAGAGGAGATGATCTCCACGCCATAAAATACTTACCCCTTAAACTCAAAGGGCCAGCTTGGCATTGGCTTAAAAGCCTCCCCGAAAATACCATTGGAAGCTGGGAAGAGCTCGAGGACGCGTTTCGGGCAAATTTTTAGGGGACCTATGTCCGCCCTCCGGATGCGCATTTATCTAAGTCACATAACTCAACAGCCCGGAGAGTCAGCCCGGAAATTCTGGAACAGGTTCCTTACTAAGAAGAACCAAATAGTCGACTGTCCGGATGCCGAAGCATTAGCAGCCTTCAAACACAATGTCCGAGACGAATGTCTTGCCAGACACCTCGGCCAAGAAAAGCCCAGAACGATGGCCGCATTAACGAGCCTCATGACCCGCTTTTGCGCGGGAGAGGATAGCTGGCTAGCAAGATGCAGCACCAGCGACCCAAGTACATCCGAAGTCAGGGATGGAAATGGGAAACCACGGCGCAACAAGGACCAGCGCCGGATTAAAAGGAACGGTCCAAAGAGCGCGGCAGTCAACGCCGGATTCAAAAGCTCGCGGCAGAACAATAAAAAGCTGCCCCTCAAGGACAATAGCGATGAGCTATCCAACTTAAACAAAATCTTGGACAAGATATGTCTAATCCACAGTACTCCCGGGAGGCCTGCAAACCATACCCACAGAGATTGTTGGGTTTTCAAACAGTCCGGCAGACTCAACGCCGAACACAAGGGGCTCGACACACCAATTGAAGATGATGACGAGCACCACAAGGAGAGCCCCGGAAAACAAAAGAATTTCCCACAAGAGGTTAAAACACTAAACTCACTTCACGTGTTCAAAGGGAAAAACAGAGCGGCACCCACTAGAATGCGCGCCACACAAACTACCCTAGCGGAGTACCAACACTGGTTGTCAAAACCAATCACTTTCGACCATCAGGACTATTCCGAAAGTATCCGGAACGCAGGATGGACTGCCTTGATATTGGATCCTATAATCGACGGATTCCAATTTACACACGTCCTCATGGATGGTGGCACTGACATAAACCTGATATATCAGGACACAATCCGCAGGATGGGGATAGACCAAACCAAAATTCTCCGTAGCAACACCTCCTTTAAAGGAGTAATGCCAGGCACATATGCCCATTGTACGGGCTCCATACTGCTAGAAGTTGTGTTCGGTTCATCCGACAACTTCCGTCATGGAAGTTGATCTTCCATGTCGCCCCGTTTAAAAGTAGCCATCAAGCACTATTGGGACGCGAAGCTTTCGCCCGCTTTAACGCAATACCGCATTATGCATCTCTCACACTTAAAATGCCCGGTCCACGCGGCGTCATCTCATTGAAAGGGAGTATTAAGTGTTACTTGAGCACGGAAGAACGTGGGACTGCCTTGACAGCCCCACACCTATCCGGCTCCGCTAGTCAAAGAACCTGAATAGGTCATTCAAACCCCGGACACGGCTAGACGAGTCCGGCGCCTACTAGCGGCATACCCCATACAAGGGGCTGCATGCATGTATAACAAGAGACAATAAAGCTCAATTTTATTCACTTCTTCGAATCGTACTCTGTTTATTTAATATAAAGTACATCTTTTGCATGATCCTTTTTCTTTTAAACTAAGTTCCTCTCTTTTACAGATGAACAATGTGCTACACCCGTCCAGGTTACGGCACAACGGAGATACAGGCGGAGACGTGCAGTAGGGACCCGTTGCAAGGATTCTTTTCAGATTAAGACCCTGCGTAAACCTTTTTTACTATCTCTTGTTGATATACATCCCCCGGTTTCTCACTATAACCGAGGAGGAGGCTGGCGTTTTGGCATTGGCCGCACCAGAATTTTTGCGCGTACCTGAACACCAGGGGCTTAGGGCATTATTCTGCCCGTTTTTATAAAGACCGAATACCTTAGGGAGTGTTCGGCGTCTCGAGTTAGGCCTTATATGCATCAGCTCCGAATCATGTCTTTGGTCAAATGTTGGGTTTGCCCGGCTCCTGTGTTTTGCTGCCTTACGTTCCGTTTTATCGGCTAACGCGGCACCAGGAGAACTACTGCAATTGTGCCCCGGTTCGGCCGGGCGAGCACCTCAGTAGAGAAAGCCGAAAACTGACTGTCATGATATAGCTAGAGACTGGTCAACCACTCGATGACTCATCGGAATGTTTAGGATTCCTCCGCATTAACGAAGGACCGGTTTTCGGTCAGGCACATACGCACCCCGAATTCGGGAGAGTGCGGTGCCCCCAGGGGCTATATAGTAGCCCCACCCTCGAACTCCTATGGCTAAGTGAAAGTGATAAAGCATTATAGTCCGGTTGCCTAGTTTGCTATGCTACCACCTCCTTAACAGGACCAAGACGTTGGATTAAGTGTGAAAAAGCGCCTTCTCTGCAAACACCCCCGCATTATGTGCGTGGGGGCTGAAGCCAAGGACTGCCATCTTTCAGGTTATATATACATATACATAAACGGCCGCACATGGAGTAGTTTACTACTTGAACGCACAAGTATAAAAAGCTCTTATATCGTATTGAAACATTGTTTTCACAAATCATACATGTCATTTAAAACATAATATCATTCAAGCACTGCGTCTCTATTAAACGAGCGCCCTGCAGGACTTCCTCAAAGTAGTGCTCGGCAGGTACTCGGCTTCTGTCCAAATCTTGGGATGCAACGTCGGTGGCCTTCATATCTGCCCAGTATGTCTTGACACGGGCCAGAGCCATCCGCGCTCCCTCAATACACGCCGACCGCTTTATTGCGTCGATACGCGGTACCGCACCAAGGAACTGCTGCACTAAACCAAAATAACTCTTCGGCTGGGGTCCGCCTGGCCACAAATGAGTCACGACATGCTTCATGGCAAGTCCGGATAGTCGATTCAGCTCGGCCCATTCGGCCAACCGATCGGTCAACGGAAGAAGATGCTCCGGGCTATGGAATTGCGACCAATATAGCTCTTCCCTTCTGTGCCCCTTCTGGCCTCGGAAGTGCTCAATCGCGTCCGCAGCGCTCGCCGCTAAGTCCAAATAAGCATCCTCCGAACTCCACAACTTGTCCAATCGAGCATACTTTGGATCCGTATATTTCCTCCGCAGCAGAAACGGTTTACCAGCCGCAATTGCCCCGGCCTGACTCAGCTCCTCCTTGGCAGCTCTCAAAGCCGAATGGGCATTCTTGGATTCGGCGACGGCCTTTTTCAGGCCCTCTTGCTCCGCTTGACGTTCTTTTTCAAGAACCTCGCAGCGATCGGCAGCATTCTTCAACTTTCTGGCCATATCGGCCATTTCCTCTTTGCTTCGGCAGTGAGCAGCCCGTTCGGCTTTTAGCTCTTCGGCCGCCCTTAAAGCGGCCGCATTACTATTTCTGGCTTGCTCTTTCGCTCGGGCGAGTTCCGCCCGCAGCTCCTCCACAGCAGCGGCACCATCTGCATTAAGCATACAAATAGTAAGACATGGGCGTCAAGCTCCCTTACCAGGTGTCCGCATAGAAGTCGCATAACTTGCGACTCATCAAACCGTTTATTGACCAGCGCGATGTCCGCATCCGCCTCATCAAGTTGCCGCTTTAGTTCGGCATATTCATCAGTCCGGCTGGCCACCGGACGCCCCGCCGCCTGTTTAGGAGCGGCGATATGTTATAACTGATATTTTGATCCTCGGCACGCTGTCAATTTTGACAACATACCGAGTCTCAGGGGCTACTATCTATACAGGGCGCATTCTATATGCATAACTATCAGAAGGTACATCATTTTTGCGTACCTTGAACCCCGTTAGTAAGCTTCTGACGACTTCATGCAATCCGCTCTCCGCGGATACAATTCTTTCAATCACCGTACCCATCAGAGCACGGTGATCTTCTGAGATAGCCGCTCGCCCGAGCAGATCCTTCAGCTCCTCCGACCGCACACCACTTGGCGCCGGACCTTCCGGCCCCGCCGGACTTGGGGGAACCCTCCGCAACGACACCTCAGGATCGTCCGCCTCGCATGAGGGCGCGACTGGAGGAGGCGTTTCGCTCTCCATCATCTCCGGAAGAAGATCCCCCGAAGACGAGCTCTGCTGAGAAGGGCTGAGATCCGAACTACAAGGTACAATTTCAATTATCTTCATAAGTAAATACAGGGATGTTCCTTACTCACAAGACCCCTTCTTTTTACTTACGGCTCGCTGGAGGGCTGATCCCCTTGGGGAAATAGTGCGGCTGGGTTACTTCCCAGCGCCGGACTCTCTGATGAAGATTCCTTTCCCTTCTTTGAGGCCTTGACCTCCGGATCTTCCGAAGCGGTCCTCTTCTCTCCTCGAAAGACGGGACTTTTAATCCCTCCTTCCTTGATAGCCTCCTTCATAGAGGCAGTTGTTTCCCCGCTCCCCCCTTCGCCTTCTTCAAAAGGCGCGACCTTCAACATCTTGGCCAGCATGGGATCCGGCGTGATCTCTGGGAGGGGAGCCGGACACCTTATTAACTTTGCCTTGGCTATCCACTCCTGTTCAAGAAACGGCTCCTTTAGAGGACATATATATATAATAAATGAATGAACAGCCTGTCCGGTTACAGGACTACTTACTTGAGTATCTGGGCGATTGCAGCTTAGCCCTGCGTCCTCAGTCAGGTCCGGACACTTCTCTAGTTATCCGAAGAGCAGTTTATACATCTCCACGGGCGTCGTGCCCATAAAATTTTGGAGAGCTCGCGGTCCCTCCGGATTAAATTCCCACAGGTGGAGGGGGCGACGTTTGCAGGGCAGAAGGCGCCGAATCAGCATAACCTGCGCCACTGCAACCAGATTGATCTGTCTTTCTTGGAAGTCTCGAATACGGCCCTGCAACAAAGGGACGTCCTTGGACGGCCCCCAGTCGAGCCCCTTGTTGACCCATGACGCCAGCCGCTGTGGTGGACCTGAGCTGAAGGCGGGAAGCGCCACCCATTTGGTGCCCCTGGGAGCGGTAATATAAAACCACTCCCATTGCCAAAAACCAAGCTCCTCTTGAAAAGAGCCCTCGGGCCACGGAGCATCAGCACATTTTCTTATAACCGCCCCTCCGCACTCCGCTTGTTGCCCCTTGATCATCTTTGGCTCCACCTTGAAGGTCTGGAGCCACAATCCAAAGTGAGGGGTAATGTGGAGGAAGGCCTCACATACGACAATGAATGATGAGATATGGAGGATGGACTCCGGATTCAAGTCATGCAAATCCAGCCCATAATAAAACATGAGCCCCCGCACAAAGGGATCCGTCGGGAAGCCTAAACCCCGAAGGAAGTAGGACACGAACACCATGTTCTCGCCGGGCTCAGGAGTGGGAATGATCTGCCCTGGAGCAGGCAGCCTATGCGAGATCTCGCCGGTTAGATACCTGGCGTCTCGCAGCTTTAGCACATCTTCTACCGTGATGAAGACATCCATCGGCCGTGCTGGTCGGAGCCGGACATCTTTGAAGGCCCGAAGCGCCTGAATCTGAAGCTCTGGGTGTTAAAACTCGAAGCGCGAGGCGAACTCGATGGAGGGTGTAAAAAGAAGAGGGCCTTGGTCTCATTATAAAGAGGTTTAATACCAAGAGGCCACAACATGGTCGATTAGGACTCGCCTTTGATAGAGGAGGCGTGCCGACGGGCACGGTTTGGTTACCCACGTCCGTATTGATGAGAATCCCGGAATAAGGGGGCACGATCTATGCTTTGATAAGACGTGCCAAGGAAACTGCCTCGCTAAACACGCTAAGGTGGAACGGTAAAAAATGATTCATATAAAGGCCTGGCCGTGGTGTGATGTCACGCCGCGGAATACGTCAGCAGATCTGTGCAAAAGTTATTCTCTCAACGGTGGTATGTGGAACTTGTTTTGCAGAGCCGGACACTATCCTGGTGTTCAAAACCTTCTATGAAGTATTCGGAGGAGGAACCCGCCTTGCAATGCTGAAGACAATATGCGCGACGGACTCGTCGTCATTGAAGCCTGGTTCAGGGGCTACTGAGGGAGTCCTGGACTAGGGGGTGTCCGGATAGCCGAACTATCATCACGGCCGGACTCCAAGACTATGAAGATACAAGATTGAAGACTTTGTCCCATGTCCAGATGGGACTTTCCTTGGTGTGGAAGGCAAGCTTGGCGATACGGATATGTAGATCTCCTACCATTGTAACCGACTCTGTGTAACCCTAACCTATCCGGTGTCTATATAAACCGGAGGGTTTTAGTCCGTCGGACGAACAACAATCATACCATAGGCTAGCTTCTAGGGTTTAGCCTCCCTAATCTCGTGGTAGATCTACTCTTGTACTACCCATATCATCAATATAAATCAAGCAGGAGTAGGGTATTACCTCCATCGAGAGGGCCCGAACCTGGGTAAAAACATCGTATCCCTTGTCTCCTGTTACCATCCGCCTAGACGCCCAGTTCGGGACCCCCTACCCGAGATCCGCCGGTTTTGACACCGACACTCGTGTCTTGGTTGATGAAGTGGTGGACCCATATTCGGGACTACAACTTGACATTCCTGGAGGTGAAGACGAGCGCACACTGGGAGAGGCCATACATCGTATCATCCTATGAAGAAAGGATTGCATCATCTTTCGACGTCCACCAACACCGCGTCGTCTGCGGACTCCTCCTCGAAGTCCGCCAGCGAGTCAGCAGACTCCCACTCCTCCAAGTCCACGAACGCGTGAGCCGACTCCTCCTCGAAGTACGCCACCACCTCCAAGTCCCCGAACGCGTGAGTGATATGCCTCCAACGTATCTATAATTTTTGATTGCTCCAAGCTGCTTTATCTATTGTTTTTTACTATAATGGGCTTTATTTTCCACTTTTGTAATACTTTTGGGACTAACCTATTAACCGGAGGCCCAGCCCAGAATTGTTGTTTTTTGCCTTTTTCAGTGTTTCGAAGAAACAAAATATCAAACGGAGTCCAAATGGAATGAAACCTTCGGAAACGTGATTTTCTCACCGAACGTGATCCAGGAGACTTGGACCCTACACAGAGGAACATCGGAGGCGTTCACGAGGGTGGGGGCGCCCCGCCCCTACGGCGCGCCCCCCTGCCTCGTGGGCCGCCTGATGCTCCACCGACGTACTCCTTCCTCCTATATATACCTACGCATTCCAAACGATCGTAACAGGAGCCAAAACCTAATTCCACCGCCGCAACTTCCTGTATCCACGAGATCCCATCTTGGGGCCTGTTCCGAGCTCACCGGAGGGGCATCCACCACGGAGGGCTTCTACATCAACACCATAGCCTCTCCGATGAAGTGTGAGTAGTTTACTTCAGACCTTGGTCCATAGCTAGTAGCTAGATGGCTTCTTCTCTCTTTTTGGATCTCAATACAATGTTCTCCCCTCTCTCGTGGAGATCTATTCGATGTAATCTTCTTTTTTGCGGTGTGTTTGTTGAGACCGATGAATTGTGGGTTTATGATCCCACTTATCTATGAATAATATTTGAATCTTCTCTGAATTATTTTATGTATGATTGAGTTATCTTTGCAAGTCTCTTCGAATTATCCGTTTGGTTTGGCCAACTAGATTGGTAGTTCTTGCAATGGGAGAAGTGCATGGATTTGGGTTCAATCTTGCAGTGTCCTTACCCAGTGACAAAAAAGGTTGCAAGGCACGTATTGTATTGTTGCCATCGAGGATAACAAGATGGGGTATTTATCATATTGCATGCATTTATTCCTCTACATCATGTCATCTTGCTTAAGGCGTTACTCTGTTTTTTAACTTAATACTCTAGATGCATGCTGGATAGCAGTCGATGAGTGGAGTAATAGTAGTAGATGCAGAATCGTTTCGGTCTACTTGTCTCGGCCGTGATGCCTATATACATGATCATACCTAGATATACTCATAACTATGCTCAATTCTGTCAATTGATCAACAGTAATTTGTTCACCCACCATAGAATATTTATGCTCTTGAGAGAAGCCACTAGTGAAACCTATGGCCCCCGGGTCTATTCTCATCATATCAATCTCCATCACTTTTATATTTGATTTGTCTTTATTTTGCCTTTACTTTTCACGTTGCATCTTTATACCAAAAATACCAAAAATATTATCTCTATCAGATCTCACTCTCGTAAGTGACCGTGAAGGGATTGACAACCCCTAATCGCGTTGGTTGCGAGTAGCTATCGTTTTGTGCAGGTACGAGGGACTTGTGCGTGGCCTCCTACTGGATTGATACCTTGGTTCTCAAAAACTGAGGGAAATACTTACGCTATTGTGCTGCATCATCCTCTCCTCTTCGGGGAAAACCAACGCAAGCTCAAGATGTACCAAGAAGGATTTCTGGCGCCGTTGCCTGGGAGTCTACGCAAAAGTCAACATACCAAGTACCCATCACAATCCCTATCTCTCGCATTACATTATTTGCCATTTGCCTCTCGTTTTCCTCTCCCCCACTTCACCCTTGCCGTTTTATTCGCCCTCTCTTTCCCAATGTCCTCCTCTTTTTCCTGTTGCCTTTTCCTCGTCCGTTTGTCTGCTCGTGTGTTGGATTGCTTGTTTGTCGCAATGGCTCAAGATGCTACCAAATTGTGTTACTTCACCAATACCAATAATAATGATTTCCTTAGCACTCCGATTTCTCCTCTTGCCAATACTTAATCTTGTGAAATCAATACTTCTTTGTTGAATCTTGTTATGAAAGATCAATTCGCCGGCCTTCCTAGTGAAGATGCCGCTACTCATCTGAATAGCTTCGTTGATTTATGTGATATGCAAAAGAAAAAAGATGTCGATAATGATGTTGTTAAATTGAAGCTATTTCCTTTTTCACATAGAGATCGTGCTAAAGCGTGGTTTTCATCTTTGCCTAAAAATAGTATTGATTCTTGGAACAAGTGCAAAGATGCTTTTATCTCTAAGTATTTTCCTCCCGCTAAGATTATCTCTCTTAGAAACGATATTATGAATTTTAAGCAACTTGATCATGAACATGTTGCACAAGCTTGGGAGAGAATGAAATTAATGATACGTAATTGTCCTACTCATGGTTTGAACTTGTGGATGATTATACAAAAAAATTATGCCGGATTGAATTTTGCTTCTAGAAATCTTTTGGATTCAGCCGCGGGAGGCACTTTTATGGAAATCACTCTAGGGGATGCTACTAAACTCCTAGATAATATTATGGTTAATTATTCTCAATGGCATACTGAAAGATCTACTAAGAAAAAAGTGCATGCGAAAGAAGAAATCAATGTTTTGAGTGGAAAGATGGATGAACTTATGAAATTATTTGCTACTAAGAGTGTTTCTTCTGATCCTATGGATGCCTTTGTCTACTTTGATTGAGAATAATAATAAATCCATGGATGTGAATGTTGTTGGTAGGAATAATTTTGGTAACAACGCGTATAGAGGGAATTTTAATCCTTGGCCTTATCCTAGTAATCCTTCTAATAATTATGGAAATTCCTACAACAACTCTTATGGAAATTTAATAAGATGCCCTCTGAATTTGAGAATAGTGTTAAAGAGTTTATGAATTCACAAAAGAATTTTAATGCTTTGCTTGAAGACAAATTGCTTAAAGTTGATGATTTGGCTAGGAACGTTGATAGAATTTCTCTTGAGGTTGATTCTTTAAAGCTTAGATCTATTCCTCCTAAGCATGATATCAATGAGTCTCTCAAAGCTATGATAATTTCCATTGATGAGTGCAAAGAAAGAACCGCTAGGATGCGTGCTTCCAAAGATGCCTTTATTAAAGCGTGTTCTTCCAATTCCTATGAAAATCAAGATGAAGATCTAAAAGTTATTGATGCGTCCCCTATTAAATCTTTGGTTTGCAATATGAATCTTGATGAAACTGAATATGATCTTCCTTTACCTAGAAGGCGTTTTAAGAATTCGGAGTTTTTAGATCTTGATGATGAAATTGATGAAAGTGGGATTGAAAGAAATAAAAATCTATATATTGCTAAACCCACTATATTGGATCTCAAGGAATTTAATTATGAAAATTGCTCTTTAATTGTTTGTATTTCCTTGTTGCAATCCGTGCTAAATTCTCCTCATGCTTATAGTCAAAATAAGGCCTTTACCGAACACATTGTTGATGCTTTGATGCAATCTTATGAAGAAAAAATTGAGTTGAAAGTTTTTATCCCTAGGAAAATCTATGATGAGTGGGAACCTACTATCAAAATTAAAATTAAAGATCATGAGTTTAATGCTTTGTGTGATTTGGGTGCTAGTGTCTCTACTATTCCCAAAACTTTGTGTGATGTGCTAGATTTCCGTGACTTTGATGATTGCTCTCTAAACATGCATCTTGCGGATTCCACTATCAAAAAGCCTATGGGAAGAATTAATGATGTTCTTATTGTTGCAAATAGGAATTATGTGCCCGTAGATTTTATCGTTCTTGATTAAGATTGCAATCCTTCATGTCCTATTATTCTTGGTAGACCTTTCCTTAGAACGATTGGTGCAATTATTGATATGAAGGAAGGGAATATTAGATTACAATTTCCATTAAAGAAAGGCATGGAACACTTCCCTAGAAAGAAAATAAAATTACCATATGAATCTATTATGAGAGCCAGTTATGGATTGCCTACCAAAGATGGCATACCTAGATCTATCCTTGCTTTTATGCCTAGCTAAGGGCGTTAAACGATAGCGCTTGTTGGGAGGCAACCCAATTTTATTTTTAGTTTTTTTGTTTTTGCTTCTGTTTAGGAATAAATAATCCATCTAGACTCTGTTTAGATGTGGTTTTATCTTTTAATTAGTGTTTGTGCCAAGTTAAACCTATTGGATCTTCTTGGATGATAGTTATTTGATCTTGCTGTAATTTCCAGAAACTTTGCGCTCAGTGCCCGAATTGTTAAAAATCACCAGAACGTGATAAAATACTGATTCCAGTTGCTTCTGATAAATAAACAAATTTTCCAGGTGGTCTAATTTTTATAGAATTCTTTGAGTACCAGAAGTTTTCATTAGTTACAGATTACTACAGACTGTTCTTTTTTTGACAGATTCTGTTTTGCGTGTGTTGTTTGCTTATTTTGATGAATCTATGGCTAGTAAAATAGTTTATGATCCATAGAGAAGTTGGAATACAGTAGGTTTAACACCAATATAAATAAAGAATGAGGTCATTACAGTACTTTAAAGTGGTCTTTTGTTTTCATTCTCTAACGGAGCTCACGAGATTTCTATTGAGTTTTGTGTTGTGAAGTTTTCAAGTTTTGTGTGAATTCTTTTGATGGATTATGGAACAAGGAGTGGAAAGAGCCTAAGCTTGGGGATGCCCATGGCACCCCCAAGATAATCTAAGGACACCAAAAAGTCAAAGCTTGGGGATGCCCCGGAAGGCATCCCCTCTTTAAATCCACTTCCATCGGTAATTTACTTGGAGCTATATTTTTATTCACCACATGATATGTGTTTTGCTTGGAGCGTCTTGTGTTATTTGAGTCTTTGCTTGTTAGTTTACCACAATCATCCTTTCTGTACACACCTTTTGAGAGAGCCATACATGAATTGGAATTTGATAGAATACTCTATGCACTTCACTTATATCTTTTGAGCTTGATAGTTTTGCTCATAGTGCTTCACTTACATCTTTTTGAGCGTGATAATTTTTGCTCTAGTGCTTCACTTAGATCTTTTAGAGCACGGTGGTGGATTTGTTTTAAAGAAACTTGATATCTCATGCTTCACTTAGATTATTTTGAGAGTTGTAATAGCATGTTAATTTTCTTAATGTTAATATACTTGGTATTCAAGATATGTGAAACTTTCTTTTGAGTGCGTTGAATACTAAGATAAGTTTGATGCTTGATAATTGTTTTGAGATATGAAGATGGTGATATTAGAGTCATGCTAGTTGAGTAGTTGTGAATTCAAAGAATACTTGTGTTGAAGTTTGTGATTCCCGTAGCATGCACGTATGGTGAACCGTTATGTGATGAACTCGGAGCATGATTTAATTGTCTTCCTTATGAGTGGCGGTCGGGGATGAACGATGGTCTTTTCCTACCAATCTATCCCCCTACAAGCATGCGCGTAATACTTTGCTTTGATAACTTCTAGATTTTTGCAATAAGTATATGAGTTCTTTATGACTAATGTTGAGTCCATGGATTATACACACTTTTTCCCATCCTTTCACCATTGCTAGCCTCTCTAATACCGTGCACCTTTCGCCGGTATCATACACCCACCATATACCTTCCTCAAAAAAGCCACCATACCTACCTATCATGGCATTTCCATGGCCATTCTGAGATATATTGCCATGCAACTTTCCACCATTCCGTTTATTATGACACGCTCCATCATTGTCATATTGCTAGCATGATCAAGTAGTTGACATCGTATTTGTGGCAAAGCCACCGTTCATAATTGTTTCATACATGTCACTCATGTTTCATTGCATATCCCGGTACACCGCCGGAGGCATTCATATAGAGTCATATTTTGTTCTAAGTATCAAGTTGTAATTGTTGAGTTGTAAGAAAAATAAAAGTGTGATGATCATCATTATTAGAGCATTGTCCCAAGTGAGGAAAGGATGATGGAGACTATGATTCCCCACAAGTCGGGATGAGACACAGAACGAAAAAAAAAAGGCCATAAAAAAAGAGAAAAGGCCCAAATAAAAAATGAGAGAAACAGAGAGAAGGGACAATGTTACTATCCTTTTACCACACTTGTGCTTCAAAGTAGCACCATGATCTTCATGATAGAGAGTCTCTCATTTTGTCAATTTCATATACTAGTGGGAATTTTTCATTATAGAACTTGGCTTGTATATTCCAATGATGGGCTTCCTCAAATGCCCTAGGTCTTCGTGAGCAAGCGAGTTGGTGCACACCCACTTAGTTTCTTTTGTTGAGCTTTCATATATTTATAGCTCTAGTGCATCCGTTGCATGGCAATCCCTACTCACTCACATTGATATCTATTGATGGGCATCTCCATAGCCCGTTG
The DNA here is from genome assembly GCA_021605145.1 of Aegilops bicornis. Classification (NCBI taxonomy): domain Eukaryota; kingdom Viridiplantae; phylum Streptophyta; class Magnoliopsida; order Poales; family Poaceae; genus Aegilops; species Aegilops bicornis. The sequence goes on along the minus strand of CM038671.1, from coordinate 4,789,770 downwards.
ATATGCCTAGTTGATGCAAGACTATCTTCCCTCTTTTTGTCTTCTCCACAACCACCATTATATTCCACATATAGTGCCATATCCATGGCTCACACTCATGTATTGCGTGAAGATTGAAAAAGTTTTGAAAATGCTAAAGTATGAAACAATTGCATGGCTTGTCATCGGGGTTATGCATGATTTAAATACTTTATGTGGGGAAGATGGAGCATAGCCAGACTATATGATTTTGTAGGGATAACTTTCTTTGGCCATGTTATTTTGAGAAGACATAATTGCTTAGTTTGTATGCTTGAAGTATTATTATTTTTATGTCAATATGAACTTTTGTCTTGAATCTTTCGGATATGAATATTCATACCATGATTAAGAAGATTTACATTGAAATTATGCCAAAGTATCACTCCGCATAAAAAATTCTCTTTTTATCATTTACCTACTCGAGGACGAGCAGGAATTAAGCATGGGATGCCTGATACGTCTCCAACGTATCTATAAATTTTGATTGCTCCATGCTACTTTATCTATTGTTTTGGACTATAATGGGCTTTATTTTCCACTTTTATATTACTTTTGGGACTAACCTATTAACCGGAGGCCCAGCCCAGAATTGCTGTTTTTTGCCTTTTTTAGTATTTCGAAGAAACAGAATATCAAACGGAGTCCAAACGGAATGAAACCTTCGGAAACGTGATTTTCTCACCGAACGTGATCCAGGAGACTTGGACCCTACACCAAGGAACATCGGAGGCGGTCACGAGGGTGGGGGGTGCCCTCCCCTACGGCGCGCCCTGCCTCGTGGCCCCCCTGATGCTCCACCGACGTACTCCTTCCTCCTATATATACCTACGTACCCCCAAACGATCAGAACATGAGCCAAAAACCAAATTCCACCGCCGCAACTTCCTGTATCCACGAGATCCCATCTTGGGGCCTGTTCCGAGCTCACGGAGGGGCATCCACCACGGAGGGCTTCTACATCAACACCATAGCCTCTCCGATGAAGTGTGAGTAGTTTACTTCAGACCTTCGGGTCCATAGCTAGTAGCTAGATGGCTTCTTCTCTCTTTTTGGATCTCAATACAATGTTCTCCCCCTCTCTCGTGGAGATCTATTCGATGTAATCTTCTTTTTGCGGTGTGTTTGTTGCGATCGATGAATTATGGGTTTATGATCCAGCTTATCTATGAATAATATTTGAATCTTCTCTGAATTCTTTTATGTATGATTGAGTTATCTTTGTAAGTCTCTTCGAAATATCCGTTTGGTTTGGCCAACTAGATTGGTAGTTCTTGCAATGGGAGAAGTGCATGGCTTTGGGTTCAATCTTGCGGTGTCCATACCCGATGTAAAGGGTTGCAAGGCACGTATTGTATTGTTGCCATCGAGGATAACAAGACGGGGTATTTATCATATTGCATGAATTTATTCCTCTACATTATGTCATCTTGCTTACGGCGTTACCTTGTTTTTAACTTAATACTCTATATGCATGCTGGATAGCGGTCGATGAGTGGAGTAATAGTAGTAGATGCAGAATCGTTTTGGTCTACTTGTCTCGGACGTGATGCCTATATACATTATCATAGCTAGATATACTCATAACTATGCTCAATTCTGTCAATTGCTCAACAGTAATTTGTTCACCCACCGTAGAATATTTATGCTCTTGAGAGAAGCCACTACTGAAACCTATGGCCCCCGGGTCTATTCTCATCATATCAATCTCCATCACTTTTATACTTGCTTTGTCTTTACTTTGCCTTTACTTTTCACTTTGCATCTTTATACCAAAAAACCAAAAATATTATCTCTATCAGATCTCACTCTCGTAAGTGACCGTGAAGGGATTGACAACCCCTAATCGCTTTGGTTGCGAGTAGCTATCGTTTTGTGCAGGTACGAGGGACTTGTGCGTGGCCTCCTACTGGATTGATACCTTGGTTCTCAAAAACTGAGGGAAATACTTACGCTACTGTGCTACATCATCCTCTCCTCTTCGGGGAAAAACCAACACAATCTCAAGACGTAACAGTGGGCTGACTCCTCCGGTTTCAAGTCCGGCACAGCGTCAGGCCACCTCTCCGGTTTCATGTCCGGCACCGTGTCAGGCCACACTTCCTGCTTCAAGTCCGGCACAGCGTCAGGCCACTCCTCCTGCTCCAACTCAGCCACGTCAGTCGTCTCTGCCGCCGCAGCAATCACGGAAGAGAGCCGCCGCAGCTATGGTGCGTAGCGGTACAAGTCGAGGTAGTACGGGAGGTACAGGCGGAGGCAAGCGATTTCAATATGGTCCAAGCCTCACGCCTCTTCCGCAGAGGCCTTATGATAAGTCCGAGGAGGAAAACACAGCCATAGAGAAGGCCCAGTTGGAAGCCCATTTTGCACCGAAACCGCCACCGCCGCCAACGGAGAAAGTGCCTGAGGAAAAGATTGATCACTTCATTCGTATGGCTAGAGCACCAGCTCCCAAGCCTGTTGACACAGACTATGAGCACCACCTCAGGAAGTTAAATCGAGCACGTCTACAGAAAGAGGCGAGCTCGAGCTCGAGAAATCAGCTGGCAAAACATGCGGTAAAACCGTTCCCCGGCTGGGAGAACAGGCGGCACAATCAATCCCCCCGCTTGTTGTGCCAACAACACATGAGAGTATGTGCGCCCAATATTATTGTGGGCAAACCGTTAACGTTCCCCAGCTGGGCGATGTGGTAATAACCGAGGAGCATATAACGCAGGCTGAAATCCTCAATATCACTGTTGGACAACTCCTGGAGATCGAGCCCATGTCTCCACTTAGAGAGGAGGAAATAAAACGGAAATATGTCCGGGGCCAACCTTTGGTTGAGCCAGACGAGGTCAAGAAGCTCCCAACGAGAATGTATGAATTGCATCAATGGTACATGAACATTACCAAGATTTCCAATCGAGAGTCCCTCATGGTGAATGCCAAGAAGGATCATTACTTCCATGAGAAAGCTGTGTCCGTTGAGTATTTAGAACTATTTTAGTTATACAATCAAGATGCACTCGACAAATCTATCGTCAGTTGCTATTGTCTGTAAGTGATTTCTTTCTGTAATTTAAGTCTCAAGCTAGCTGTAGTGATCATTTTGATCAATCATTACCTGTAATTATCCTCACTATATTCTTTTCTGTGGTATTATGCAGGATGAAGATGTATGAAATGAAAAAAGGTGCACGCTATGGCATTGGGTTCATTGACCCAAATACCATTAATCAATACACATGGGAATTAGATGCATATTATCAAGAAAGTGTAGAGGAAAGCATGCTAGAGTTCTTCAAGCGCCTCAATACCAATGAAGATATACTACTTCCTTACAACTTCAGGTGAGTCACACTGTCTTGTACTACAAATTTGGCCCTGGGGAGCACCAACCGGGACCAATAACCCCCTTTCCCGGTTCGTGCGGCCAACCAGGACAAAATGATTGCTTTGGTCCCGGTTGGTGCCACCAAATGGGACCAATGGTCTCTGCTTCCTGCCCTTTGGGCTGCTGAAAAGAGGCCTTTGGTCCCGGTTGGTGTGACGAACCGGGACCAAAGGGTAGCATTGGTCCTGGTTGATAGTACAAGCCGGGACCAAAGGCTTTGCTATATATCCAACACTTAGGAATTTTTCACTTCCATCTCGCACTTGCCCCCGACGACACCGACTACATTGATGCCGCTTAGGCTGCCCGACACCGCCGCTGCCCGCCACGCTGTCGCTTCCCCCGACTCCCTAGACACCGTCGTCGCCCTGCCCATCGTTGGCGTCACCGTCGCCGCACCCCTGCCCCCGACCACGTCGCCGCGCCGCCCCTGCCCTGAGCCCTCGCCAATGCGCCCGACGCCGTCGTCGCGTCCCTGCCCTTGACGCCGTTACCGCGCCCCTGCCACGAGACCTCTCCGACGGTCCTCGCCGCCCCGCGCTATAGTCCTGCTGGCCCCCTTTTCCTCCCTGTCCTCCTCTTGTTCATATAATTTTGGTATTCATATATGATGATGTTGTTGATGATAGATATGATGATGTTGATGATAGATGATGTATGCTTTTCTTTTGTTCATATGATGAATTTTTTTGCATTTTCAGAAAAATGTATGTATGTTATGTTCTTTGTGTATGTTCATATATATGCTAAAGTTACATCTTTGGAAAAGTTTTATGTATGCTAAAGTTATATTTAAGAAAAAAAAGAAAATGTATATATGTTCATAAGCAAATGTTAGAATTTTTTATGTTCATAGAATTTTTTTGGTGATATTGTAGAATATGAACATTTTGAATATGGATGGCTGGATGGATGAACATTTTGAATATGGATGGATGAACATTATGTCCATGTATGTACGTATGGATTCAGATGTCGTTGTCGATCTACCCCGCTCCCTGATAACTTTGACATGAGGGGGACGTCGGACATGCATGAGGAGGGAGAGAGAGATGTTAATAGAAAGTTTTCTCTCGAAACGTTACTAAGTTAAAATGTTACTATGTTACTAAGTTTTCTCTCGAAACGTTACTAAGTTACTAAGTTAAAATGATGTTAATAGAAAGTTCTCTCTCAAAACGTTACTAAGTTACTAAGTTAAAATGATGTTAATAGAAATTCTCTCTCGAAACGTTACTAAGTTACTAAGTTACTAAGTTAAGTTCATATATTCGAAACATATCAAGTGTGGTATTTTCTCTCGAAATGTATCCCCGATAACTTCGACATGAGGGGTGACGTCGATCAACCCCCTCTCGCCCGACTAAACTCTTGAGTCCACCCAAACCGGGAGTGAGATGTGATAGGTAGTATTTTTTTGTTCATAGAAAACTGAAGGAGAACTAAACACACCCGACGCTACGACGTAGCACACCTAAGCTCCACAAAAACACCCCCACTCCCCCTCCCCACAGGAAGGGGAACAACGCATAGCGTCACCGCTGTTGAGTCCACGCGGACAAAGATCTTCATCCGCCGAGTGTTTCATGCATGCGTGCTGTGCTGAAACAGTTGCCATGATCGAGGGCTCCCGAACAGCGCGCACGATAGCGAAGGCAAGGAGCCGAAAGAGTATATGGGGCCCAGCCGGGGAGGAGAGGAAGGAAGGGGAGGGCATGCTCTGGGACACGGTGGTTCATCCAGGGACTGCCGACGCGACAACGAGCAAGGGTAACAACGATGGCTGCGTTTCTCGATCCACTTGGTTGGCTCGGTTAAACACCTGATCGCACCAACGTTTTGTCGGGCCTGATTTGTGGCAAATAATATTTGGCGCTGCAGGCGCCTGTTATAGGCAATTTTACTAACAGAGCGTTTCTCGGTCCACTTGGTTGGCTCGGTCAAAGACCGGATCACACCGATATTTTCTCGGGCCTGATTTGTGGCAAATAATATTTGGCGCTGCACGGGCAGTTATTGGCAATTTTACTAACCGGGGCCTGCAGCGCCCCGCGCTGGGCCAGCCCATTACTGAGAATGTTAGTTTGCATTAAAAGAAACTGCCTCGCTACAAAGAGAACCGGCGAACTCTCATATCAAACTACATTCGTACAACCAACACGCTACAAAGCGGAATCTGTTGAGCTTCAATTCGTTTTCTATTTTTCTATTTTTCTTCATCCAGGATTCCTCGCTCATCGATTTTATGTTTTTTATTTTCGTAAATGCGTGGACTTTTTCCAAATCGATAACTTCTTTCAAATTTGATGATATTTTGTTTTCCAAATAAATGAACTCTTTTTAGCGAGCTATTTTTAACAATTGATGATTTTTTTTTCAAATTTGATGATTTTTTTTTCAAATTCGATGAATTTCCTTTAAATTTGATGAACTATTTTTTTTATCATTGATGAACCTTTTCCAAATTAAGTGAACTTATTTTCAATGGAAGTTTCCTGAAATTCGAAGACTTTTTTTTCAAATCGATGAACTTATTTCAAATTTGTGAACCTTTTTTAAAATTCGGTGATCTTTTTTAAAATTGGTCAACTTATTTATAGCTTCGGTGAACTTTATTTAAAACCAATGAATTTTTTCAAAGTCAGTGAATTTTTTAAAAATCCGATGAAGTTTTTCCAAATTCGATGAACTTTTCATAAATTTGATGAATTTTTTTAATTTGAATAACTTTTTCTAAAATTCGATGAAATTTTTTCACGTTTGATTAATTTTTTCCCAAATTCTATAATCTTTTTCCAAAATCGTTGAACTTCTTTCATATTTTGTGAACTTTTTTCAAAATTGGTCAACTCTTTTATAGTAGATGAACTTTTCTTATCAAATTTGATGATCTTTTTTTAGAAATGACGAACTTTTCCAATTCATGAACTTTTTTCTAAACTTGATAAACTTTGTTTCATAAAAAAAATATAATGTAAGTGGAGTCTCGACTAGGTTCTGCTTTGAAGACTCCATGCCTATGGAGGAAGGAGCTCATCAACCTTCCGAACTGGACGCCTCCGCCTCCTCCTCCTCCTCCGACGACTCAGGGCACTCCGCCTCCTCCTCCACCTGCTCCTCCGGCGAGTGATCAGGGCACTCCGCCTCCTTCTCCGGCACGTGGCGGCAGTCTGCCTCCTCCTCCGCCAACTCCTCCGGCGAGTGATCATGGCACTCCGCCTCCCTCTCTAGCGCGTGGCGGCACTCCGCCTCCTTCTCCGCCTGCGCCGGCGCGCCCGACCAGCCAGCCTCCTCCTTCTCCGCCTCGTCAGCAAGGGCCGAAGAGACCCGCCGCCGCTCTGGCTGCTCCGGAACGTCGCAGTCCTTCTCCTTCGTCTCGTAAGCAACTTAAGAAGAAAGCCGCAGCAGCTCGGCCTGATCTGGCGTCTAGCAGTACAGGCGGGAGGCAATACAGATTCAGTCCATCTCTTAAGACTCCAGAGAAGTTACCATACGAGAGGACCGAGAAGAAAAACGAGGAGATCTGTCAAGCCCAAGTGAGGGACTACTTCACAACACAAAGAGCTGAGAGACATCCACCTCCGGAGGAGAAGATAGATCCGGTGAAAGCGAAGCGCACTTTGGATGCCATGTATCAACCACCATCATCGCCGCCGCAAACCAACTATGAGCGCATTACGGAAAAGACATATAAGGAAGCGAAGCGGCCGGGAAGTACTTGCAGTGACAAAAGGTTACAAGAACGAAGAACTGGGAAAAAATTCCCAAGCTCGGCGAACAAGCGAACCAATCTTGCCCCCCGCTCAAGGTGTCTAGCGATATCGTAGCTAATGATCCGGGGGTTTTGCCCGGTACCAATCCTGGAGATTACGACGATGCACATTTTGATATAATGGAGTCGGACGAATTCAAATACGAGTACGGGAAGCCTCTTGTCAAAGATGGAACTACTCTAAGAACGATGATACGATGATTCCATGATTGGTACATGGAAACCTGCAGAAAGGCGCAGTCAGCTGGGAGTAAAATCGATACTTTGACACTGAAAGTTAAAGAGGATGTACATGACCTCGTTGGATTGAGGAGTTGTCTGTTCCATTTGAGTTCTTCTAGTTTTTCAATCTAAAGGCCCTCAATAAATTATCTGTCACTTGCTACTGTCTGTAAGTACTACTTCTGTCATTAAGTCTCTATATATAGCTCAGCTCTTTCATTGCATGTATATATAATTATCCTCACTATATTATGCAGTGAAGATCGTCGAATGCAGAAGAGCTGAAATGTATGATATTGGGTTCATAAACACAAATCTCATAGATCAATTTATGGTTAAATTTAATGCCGAAGAAACGGAGCAGAAGTTTCTACGATCGTTGCTAATAAATCAAAATAAATATACAATACTCTTTCCTTACAACTTCAGATGAGTGTTACTGTCTTGTGCCTATTCGATTTCCCTTAATTATTACTCGAGGTTGTAGTAATTAATGTAACTGATGAGTTATATGCATGCATGCGCAGTTTCCACTATATTCTCCTAGAGATTAAGCTTGAGAAGGGACTAGTAAGCGTCTTAGACTCGAGATGAAAAGATCCCAAGGAATATGCAGACATGTCTAAAATGCTCGAGATGTAAGTTGAAGCAATCATTATTGCACCATATCGGCAACTTTGTTCATTTCGTGATATCAAGTAATTGTTTTCTTTGTCTCCCAGTGCTTGGAAAGTATTCACCGCACAAGTTTCGGGACTGCCGCGGGATCTGCGATGGAAATTCCCGAAAGTGAGTACTACTAGCTAGCTAGTTCCGCGCATCTCCCGTTGATTCTAGCTGCTTTCATCAATGCCATTTATAATGCTTCATTGTCAGTTTTATTGACCTCTATTTCTCATAAAGTGCTTGTGGCAGGAAGCCGGGAATAATTACTATGGATACTACGTCTGCGAGTTCATCTACAACGCGACGGCCAAGAATAGGCGGGGCTCCACTAAAAGACAATATGAAGTGCATAAGCAAAAATATTCATAAGTTTATTTTATTACCATCATTTCTGTTGAGTTTCATTCATATATATGTATTGACCCCCTTATTCAAATTAGATGTGGGAGAAGCGGAATGAACTCCTACCGCAAGATCGCATGCGAGCAATTCAATAGGAATTGGCTGGATTCTTTCTTGACCACGTCATCAAAAAAGCCGGAGAATCCCACCCTGCATGTGGCATTTGAGTTCGTTTGTTAGGTTTTTTTATAAGAGATCTTACACATTTTATATATATATATATATATATATATATATATATATATATATATATATATAGATATACGAAAACTTATTGTTCGACCGATCTCTCGAAGAGAAGGAGAGGTCGATCACTTCTCTCTGTATATGTTCATGAAGATCTTCTATACTTAATAGTTCCCTTCATTTGCTTAATAGCTAGCTAGCGTGTCGAGTCCTCTTTATACGTAGCGTCGACCAAGCACGGAGACAAGAGAGGACACGTCTCTCTATTAACTAGCTAACACAATATATGAAACCCCTAAATTAAACCTAAAAAACCCCCCAAACCCCCCCCCCCCCTTTCCAAAAAGAAAAACAAAAAACCCAGCCGCTAAAATGCTGACACGTGGAAGCCTTTTGGTACCGGTTGGTCGCACCAACCGGGACAAAAGGCCCTCCCTGCCCGGGCAAGCGGCAGCGGCCACGTGGAGCCCCATCTGTCCCGGTTCCTGGGCGAACGGGGACTAAAGGAACAGGGCTTTAGTGACGACCCTTTAGTCCCGGTTCATGAACCGGGACAAATGGCCCTCACGAACTGGGACGAATGAGGGTTTTTCTACTAGTGTTAGTCAGGAAAACTTTCACAGTAAGAACATGATAGCTCGTATGTTCAAAATTAAAAAGAATCCATAGAGTTATGGAATGAGTATAAAACGATTGATTTAGAGTAAACAACATGAAAAATGTAAAAATTGCAATCAATCAATGAATGTAGCATTTATATTTCTTGGCCAAGGGTACAAATAGATTCATCCTGGTGACTCTTATTGTAACAAGGGGAGAACACAAATACATAAGTAAGATTAGACATTGGCTTCGATACGGTTTTCGGTATCCAAGATTATTGAAGACGAAATGACAATACGACCTTGGCCATAGAAATCATGCACAAGAACACATGATTAGGCGGCTCCAACCGATTGAATGATGGCACCGTTGTTACAGAAACGAACACATCTGTCGCTGCACATTTTCATGTTGATTGCCATCTCTGGGCCACGAGAAACTGGTGCAAAATAGTTTGCATTATGTTTGGCTTAAGCACAAATGTATTGTCTACAAAATCGATAAAAAAAGAAATTTGGTAGATTATAATTACCGGTGTCCATGTTGTCACAAATGGAACTCATGCATCCAATGGTGCAGTACTTGGTGGCATCTGGTTCACCTGCCAAAGTAAATTTAACAACACGTATGAAAATAATTTCCAATTAGCATGTAAAAGTATGCAAGTCGGAAAATTATCAGTGGTATCTCTATACCGGATTCAGGGAGAAGATTCAGTGAAGGATAGTCACGAGGACATTTTGGACCAGTTATGTGTATACAATCACAGGTACTTGCGCAAACCTTCTGGGAACCACCAAGCACACGACAACTGTTGTAGCAGTTTCTTCCCAACGTGTTCCTGCAGCAACTCTTGCCCTCTACCTGGACCTGCCCCAGAACTACACCCAGTATGAGAACACAAATGACCACACTCTTAATACCCTTGCTGGTTGCCATGGTTGGATAGTGTGGCTTGAATTTGTCAAGAAGAATGACAAATGGCTACGTTGGATTGATGGAATTCCTACAATGAATGACTCCTATTTATAGAGGGATGGTTGTGTCTTGCTCATACAAGTTATGCGTGTTGGACATAGGTACCACTCAATTTCTGGTAGTGGAAGTCTCTCTCTCGCCCTCAACCACTGTTTTGCAAATCATTCAAAGACATGAATATCTATTGATATTGTTTTCGGTGCAATGTATCCGTGAGCTGTGTCCCAACGCTATTATTGTCACATGGGTTTGGTCACTCGCGTCGCACGTGTTTGCTAAGCTAAGCCAATTCTTATCATCCATGCATATTGTATACTGCTGTTACGAGTATTCGAGCATCCCTATTATACTTGAACCATGGACCCATGCATCTGCCGTCTTGCATGACTCTTTAAAAATCATAGAGGTCGATCTTTCACAAGAACATCACAAAACATCACAAAATCATAGAGGAGGGAGCCCTCGCGTCGCTCCCTCCCGCAACGGCCGCCGCCGCACCTCCTGCTGCCGCGGTTCCCTGTCTCCTCTCTCCACCAAGAAAAAAAAACCCTAGCCATGTCCTCATGTCTTCCCCGTCCTCCACCACCACCAGCCTGTTGAACCCGTTCGCCGGCCCCGAGCTCTCCGCCGCCGCCATCCGTGACATCAATAATGAGGCCCGGGTTCCAATCTGCCTCGACAGCCCAACATGTCGTACTACGCGTGGAAGACCTACTTCAACCTCATCTTCCACGAGTACTATCTCACCGAGCACATCGATGGTTCCGTGGACATTGCGTACAAGCGCGGCGATCCGGAGTGGTCCGCTATCGAGGCCAGGATCATCCGTCGGTTCTACCAGATGGTATCGAAGGACATCTTCCACTGGGTCGTCGCCGAGGACGACTGCGCCTGCAACGTGTGGGCCAAGATCAACGTGCTCTTCACCGACAACAAACTTCAGCACCTTGTTTTCCGACAACAGGAGTTCTTCGGTTGTCACTAGGACAACTCCACCATCGACGAGAACTGCATGAGGCTCAAGATGCTCGCCGACGAGCTTTGGGACATCGGCGCCAAGGTCTCCGATGACATAACGAGGACTTCGGCAACACGGCGTCCACCTCACCCTGCTGCCGCTGCCCACTTTTCAGCGCGTCGTCGCGTACCTCAAACTTGAGGAGCGCCGGATGACGAAGCTGAACCAGCGGATCCAGCACACCGCCCTCGCCGCCGGCAAAACCGGAGGCGGCCCTGCTCCTCCGGTCGCGCCTCGTCAGCCCGCGCCGCCTAGGCCGGCCGGCTATTACCTGCTGCCGCCCGCACCCCGGCGCCTCCCCAGCAGCTGCAAGGAGGGGCGGACGGTGCAACCGGCGGGGCGGCGGGGGCCGCCGCCAGCACCAGCCGCAGCAGCAGCAGGCATCGGGCGCAGAGGTGGCGGCACCACGCTACCAGTAGCCGCTCCGCCGTGGGCCCGACGGGCAGAACCCGTGAACGGGCGTTGTCCATGCCGATCACATGCCCATCCCGCGGGCCCCTGCATCGGGTCTTCTTGGTCCCCGCCTCGCGGGCCACCAGGCGTTCCTCGACGCCCCCTACCGGCCCTACGGTTCTCCGCTCGCTCCGTCACCCCACGGTAGCTATGGCGCGCCCGCTCAAGAGCCACCCTATGAAGGCCAGCCGCCACCGTCGGTACCTGCACTGTGGGACCCCGCCCTCCTGGCCACCCTACACTCAGCGCCGTCGCCGAGTAACTACGGTGGTGGAGGCTATTGGTACATGGACTCGGGTGCTACGGTTCTACGGTTCTCCGCTCGCTCCGCCACCCCACGGTAGCTACGGTGCGCCCGCTCAGGGGCCACCCTATGAAGGCCAGCCGCCACCGTCGGTACCTGCACTGTGGGACCCCGCCCTCCTGGCCACCCTACACTCAGCGCCGTCGCCGAGTAACTACGGTGGTGGATGCTATTGGTACATGGACTCGGGTGCTACTGCGCACATGACAGCTCATCCCGGTAACCTATCCTCTCCCACTCCCGTTAACACACCCACTCGTATCACCAATTGCAAGGTTCTTCTTTACCTATAACCCATGTCGGTAGCACTAGTTTTCCTTCTAGTTCCACACCTATCACTATGTCTAATGCCCTTGTCTCACCTGACTTAGTCACTAGTTTAGTTTTCGTTCGTTGTCTTAATCATGAGAATCCTCTTACTGTTGAATTTGATGGTGTTGGTTTTTCTTTGAAGGATGCCCGTACCCGAATGTTCCTTCACCGCTATGATAGCCTAGATGAGCTTTATCCCATGCACGCCGGCGCCTCCACTTCCACACCCGTCTCGCTTGAGCCACCCCAACCCTGCCGTTTTGTGTCAGATTTTTAGGAGTTTTTCTTTCTCATGTAATAAGCTCGACAACATTCTTGTGAGGCTTGTCGCTTGGGCAAGCACGTTCGTCTTCCCTTAAGTGCGTCTACTTCAGTTTCCACTTTTTAGTTTCAATTGCTTCATAGTGATGCTTGGACGTCTCCCGTTGCGAGTAACACGGGCTATCTATACTACTTGGTGATTTTAGATGATTACTCTCATTATGTGTGGACTTTTCCTCTTCGTCCTAAATCCGATGCTTTAGCCACACTCACCGCCTTTTATCCCTATGTCACCACCCAGTTCGGTAGCCCCATATTCGCACTCCAAACTGATAACGGAAAAGATTTTGACAACGCCGCTCTTCGCATACTTCTCGCCTCTCACGGCACCATCATCCGTCTGACTTTCCCTTACACTTCACAGTAGAATGGCTGTGCCGAGCGCATTCTTCGCACTCTTAATGACTGCGTTCGCACGCTACTCTTTCACTCTAACATGCCCGCTCGTTTATGACCCGATGCTCTCGCCACCGCTACTCTCTTAGTTAACATTCACCCGTGTCGTCCTCGGTGTAACTACGCCCCTCACCGCCTTCTCTTCAGTACACCATCGCCCCATGATGGTCTCCACAGCTTTGCGTGTCTCTGTTATCCTACCACCGCGTCCACCACGCCACATAGGCTCGCACCACGTTCCGTCCCATGCGTCTTGCTTGGCTACCCTCCTAACACCGAAGTTTACCGGTGCTATGATCTTGTCACTCATCGTGTGTACACATCTAGGAACGTGTATTTTCCCGAGACGGTGTTCCCTTTTTTTTCAGGTTCCTCCGGCTTCGGCCTCTTCGGCGCCGGCCCCCGCGTCCCCTTCCTGGAGGGATGCATGGCGGCGCCCCCCGGAGGCCCAACGGCACGGTGCCCTCTGCCACCACCGCCCCGGTTTTTTGACTCCCTCCCTAGAGGTCAAATATAACCGGGCCCCCAGATCCCTGTCAACCTCCTATGAGGTTGAGCTGGTGGGTACTCCGCCGCTGCCTGGCGCTGCCACCCCGGCGACGGGTTCGACATCCTCCTCGCCCGTCGCCCCCTCAACCAACGGCTCGTTTGGCGCAGCTACCGCCGTCGCGGACCCCGTCACCGATGCCCCCGCTGCCACCGCCGCCCCTGTTGTGGCTACGGCCCCTGCCACCGCCGCGGCCCCCGTGGACCCTGTCGCCGTCACGGGTGCCCCCGCCGCTACCGGCGCCCCTATCGTGGCCACGGCCCCTACCATCGCCGCGGTCCCTGCTACCCCGCCTCTTGGCATGACTAACCGTGCCCGAGCAGGAGTGCTTTGGTCGAGCACGCGCTACTCCTCCGACGAGTACGTGTGCGCTGCCTCGACGTCGACGCCATCACCCATCCCCAGCTCTGCTCGTGCTACCGTTCGGGATCCCAATTGGCGAGTTGCGACGCAGGAGGAGTTCGATGCCCTACAGCGCAACCGCACGTGGCAGCTTGTTCCGCGACCCCCTCGTGCCAACATCATCACTGGCAAGTGGGTATTTCGCCACAAGCCTCGTCCGGACGGTTCCCTCGAGCGCTACAAGGCTCGGTGGGTGGTTCACGGATTTCGGCAGAGCGCGGGTGTGGACTTCACGGACACCTTCGCCCCGGTTGTTAGACCGGCCACGATCCGCGCCGTCCTCCAGTTGGCAGTCTCGTGCGCCCGCTCAGGAGCCACCGTATGAAGGCCAGCCGCCACCGTCGGTACCTGCACTGTGGGACCCCGCCCTCCTGGCCACCCTACACTCAGCGCCGTCGCCGAGTAACTACGGTGGTGGATGCTATTGGTACATGGACTCGGGTGCTACTGCGCACATGACAGCTCATCCCGGTAACCTATCCTCTCCCACTCCCGTTAACACACCCACTCGTATCACCATTTGCAAGGTTCTTCTTTACCTATAACCCATGTCGGTAGCACTAGTTTTCCTTCTAGTTCCACACCTATCACTATGTCTAATGTCCTTGTCTCACCTGACTTAGTCACTAGTTTAGTTTTCGTTCGTTGTCTTAATCATGAGAATCCTCTTACTGTTGAATTTGATTGTGTTTTGTTTTTCTTTGAAGGATGCCCGTACCGGAATGTTGCTTCACCGCTATGATAGCCCAGATGAGCTTGATCCCATGCACGCCGGCGCCTCCACTTCCACACCCGTCTCGCTTGAGCCACCCCAACCCTGCCGTTTTGCGTCAGATTTTTCTTTCTCATGTAATAAGCTCGACGAGCATTCTTGTGAGGCTTGTCGCTTGGGCAAGCACGTTCGTTTTCCCTTAAGTGCGTCTACTTCAGTTTCCACTTTTTCGTTTCAATTGCTTCATAGTGATGCTTGGACGTCTCCGTTGCAGTAACACGGGCTATCTATACTACTTGGTGATTTTAGATGATTACTCTCATTATGTGTGGACTTTTCCTCTTCGTCCTAAATCCGATGCTTTAGCCACACTCACCGCCTTTTATTCCTATGTCACCACCCAGTTCGGTAGCCCCATACTCGCACTCCAAACTGATAACGGAAAAGATTTTGACAATGCCGCTCTTCGCATACTTCTCGCCTCTCACGGCACCATCATCCGTCTGACTTTCCCTTACACTTCACAGCAGAATGGCTGCGCCGAGCGCATTCTTCGCACTCTTAATGACTGCGTTCGCACGCTACTCTTTCACTCTAACAGACCCACTCGTTTATGACCCAATGCTCTCGCCACCGCCACTCTCTTAGTTAACATTCATCCGTGTCGTCCTCGGTGTAACTACGCCCCTCACCGCCTTCTCTTCAGTACACCATCGTCCCATGATGGTCTCCACATCTTTGCATGTCTCTGTTATCCTAGCACCGCGTCCACCACGCCACATAGGCTCGGACCACGTTCCGTCCCATGCGTCTTGCTTGGCTACCCTCCTAACACCGAAGGTTACCGGTGCTATGATCTTGTCACTCATCGTGTGTACACCTCGAGGAACGTGTATTTTCCCGAGACGGTGTTCCCTTTTTTTCAGGTTCCTCCGGCTTCGGCCCCTTCGGCGCTGGCCCCCGCGTCCCCTTCCTGGAGGGATGCACGGCGGCGCCCCCCGAAGGCCCAACGGCACGGTGCCCTCTGCCACCACCGCCCGGTTTTTTGACTCCCTCCCTAGAGGTCAAATATAACCGGGCCCCCAGATCCCTGTCAACCTCCTATGAGGTTGAGCTGGTGGGTACTCCGCCCGCCACCGCGGCTGGCGCTGCCACCCCGGCGACGGGCTCGACATCCTCCTCGCCCGTCGCCCCCTCAACCAACGGCTCGTTTGGCGCAGCTACCGCCGTCGCAGACCCCGTCACCGATGCCCCCGCTGCCACCGCCGCCCCTATTGTGCCTATGGCCCCTGCCACCGCCGCGGCCCCCGTGGACCCTGTCGCCGTCACGGATGCCCCCGCCGCTACCGGCGCCCCTATCGTGGCCACGGCCCCTACCATCGCCGCGGTCCCTGCTACCCCGCCTCTTGGCATGACTAACCGTGCCCGAGCAGGAGTGCTTTGGTCGAGCACGCGCTACTCCTCCGACGAGTATGTGTGCGTTGCCTCGACGTCGACGCCATCACCCATCCCCAGCTCTGCTCGTGCTACCGTTCGGGATCCCAATTGGCTAGTTGCGACGCAGGAGGAGTTCGATGCCCTACAGCGCAACCGCACGTGGCAGCTTGTTCCACGACCCCCTCGTGCCAACATCATCACTGGCAAGTGGGTATTTCGCCACAAGCCTCGTCCGGACGGGTCCCTCGAGCGCTACAAGGCTCGGTGGGTGGTTCACGGATTTCGACAGAGCGCGGGTGTGGACTTCACGGACACCTTCGCCCCGGTTGTTAGACCGGCCACGATCCGCGCCGTCCTCCAGTTGGCAGTCTCGTGCGCCCGCTCAGGAGCCACCCTATGAAGGCCAGCCGCCACCGTCGGTACCTGCACTATGGGACCCCGCCCTCCTGGCCACCCTACACTCAGCGCCGTCGCCGAGTAACTACGGTGGTGGAGGCTATTGGTACATGGACTCGGGTGTTACTGCGCACATGACAGCTCATCCCGGTAACCTATCCTCTCCCACTCCCGTTAACACACCCACTCGTATCACCATTTGCAAGGTTCTTCTTTACCTATAACCCATGTCGGTAGCACTAGTTTTCCTTCTAGTTCCACACCTATCACTATGTCTAATGTCCTTGTCTCACCTGACTTAGTCACTAGTTTAGTTTTCGTTCGTTGTCTTAATCATGAGAATCCTCTTACTGTTGAATTTGATGGTGTTGGTTTTTCTTTGAAGGATGCCCATACCCGAATGTTGCTTCACCGCTATGATAGCCCATATGAGCTTTATCCCATGCACGCCGGCGCCTCCACTTCCACACCCGTCTCGCTTGAGCCACCCCAACCCTGCCGTTTTGCGTCAGATTTTAGGAGTTTTTCTTTCTCATGTAATAAGCTCGACGAGCATTCTTGTGAGGATTGTCGCTTGGGCAAGCACGTTCGTCTTCCCTTAAGTGCGTCTACTTCAGTTTCCACTTTTTCGTTTCAATTGCTTCATAGTGATGCTTGGACGTCTCCCGTTGCGAGTAACACGGGCTATCTATACTACTTGGTGATTTTAGATGATTACTCTCATTATGTGTGGACTTTTCCTCTTCGTCCTAAATCCGATGCTTTAGCCACACTCACCGCCTTTTATTCCTATGTCACCACCCAGTTCGGTAGCCCCATACTCGCACTCCAAACTGATAACGGAAAAGATTTTGACAACGCCGCTCTTCGCATACTTCTCGCCTCTCATGGCACCATCATCCGTCTGACTTTCCTTTACGCTTCGTAGAAGAATGGCTGCGCCTAGCGCATTCTTCGCACTCTTAATGACTGCGTTCGCACGCTACTCTTTCACTCTAACATGCCCGCTCGTTTATGACCCGATGCTCTCGCCACCGCCACTCTCTTAGTTAACATTCATCCGTGTCGTCCTCGGTGTAACTACGCCCCTCACCGCCTTCTCTTCAGTACACCATCGTCCCATGATGGTCTCCACATCTTTGCGTGTCTCTGTTATCCTAGCACCGCGTCCACCACGCCACATAGGCTCGCACCACATTCCGTCCCATGCGTCTTGCTTGGCTACCCTCCTAACACCGAAGGTTACCGGTGCTATGATCTTGTCACTCATCGTGTGTACACCTCGAGGAACGTGTATTTTCCCGAGACGGTGTTCCCTTTTTTCCAGGTTCCTCTGGCTTCGGCCTCTTCGGCGCCGGCCCCCGCGTCCCCTTCCTGGAGGGATGCACGGCGGCGCCCCCCAGAGGCCCAACAGCACGGTGCCCTCTGCCACCACCGCCCGGTTTATTGACTCCCTCCCTAGAGGTCAAATATAACCGGGCCCCCAGATCCCTGTCAACCTCCTATGAGGTTGAGCTGGTGGGTACTCCGCCCGCCACCGCGGCTGGCGCTGCCACCCCGGCGACGGGTTCGACATCCTCCTCGCCCGTCGCCCCCTCAACCAACGGCTCGTTTGGCGCCTTCGCCGTCACGGACCCCGTCACCGATGCCCCCGCTGCCACCGCCGCCCCGGTTGTGGCTACGGCCCCTGCCACCGCCGCTGCCCCCGTGGACCCTGTCGCCGTCACGGGTGCCCCCGCCGCTACCGGCGCCCCTATCGTGGCCATGGCCCCTACCATCGCCGCGGTCCCTGCTACCCCGCCTCTTGGCATGACTAACCGTGCCCGAGTAGGAGTGCTTCGGTCGAGCACGCGCTACTCCTCCGACGAGTATATGTGCGCTGCCTCGACGTCGACGCCATCACCCATCCCCAGCTCTGCTCGTGCTACCGTTCGGGATCCCAATTGGCAAGTTGCGACGCGGGAGGAGTTCGATTCCCTACAGCGCAACCGCACGTGGCAGCTTGTTCCGCGACCCCCTCGTGCCAACATCATCACTGGCAAGTGGGAATTTCGCCACAAGCCTCGTCCGGACGGGTCCCTCGAGCGCTACAAGGCTCGGTGGGTGGTTCACGGATTTCGGCAGAGCGCGGGTGTGGACTTCACGGACACCTTCGCCCCGGTTGTTAGACCGGCCACGATCCGCGCCGTCCTCCAGTTGGCAGTCTCGTGCGCCTGGCCTGTGCACCAGTTGCTGTCTCCAACGCCGTCTTGCACATCCATCTGGCCGAGGAGATGTGCTGTGAGTAGCCAACTGGCTTCGTTGATGCTGAGCACCCAGACTTTGTGTGCTTGCTCTCCCTTTCTTTTTACGGGTTGAAGCCGGCGCCTCGAGCTTGGTACCAGCGTATCGCAGCCTTCCCGTAGTCTCTGGGATTTCAGTCCACTCGCTCCGATGCCTCACTCTTCGTGTATCAACAGGGAACTAACACTGCATATCGGCTGCTATACATCGATGACATCATCCTCACGGCATCCGCCCCTGTTCTCCTTCAGCGGCTGACTACTCATATTCGTGATGAGTTCGCTCTCAAGGACTTGGGGTCCCTGCACTACTTCATCGGCATCAAGGTGGTTTGCCGGACTGACGGCTCTTTTCTGCATCAGCAAAAGTATGCGCAGGAGCTCCTGGAGCACGCCAGTATGCTTAACCGCAAGCCGGCGTCCACCCCCGTCGACACGAAGGCGAAGGTCTCTGCTCTGGAGGGGTCCCTCACGTCCGATGGAGAGTTTTATTGCTCCATTGTTGGTGCTTTACAGTACCTGACGCTGACTTGACCTGACCTGCGGTACGCTGCTCAGCAGGTGTGCCTCCACATGTACGCTCCCGCGCGACTCCCATAGGACATTGGTGAAGCGTATTATCCGTTATATACGCGACACCATGTCTTTGGGACTCACTCTGATTGCCTCGGCCTCCGCCGACCTCGTGGCCTACTCGGATGCCGACTGGGTTGGCTGCCCTGACACTCGATGCTCCATGTCAAGCTACTGCGTCTACCTTGGGGCCTCGTTGATCTCTTGGTCATCGAAGCGGCAACCCACGGTCTCACGCTCCAGCGCCGAGGCAGAGTATCGCGCCATGGCTAATGTCGTGGCCGAGTGCTCTTGGCTCTGTCAACTCTGCGATAATGTCAGCACAATCTACCTGTCCACCAACCCGGTGCACTATCGACGTACAAAGCATATTGAGCTCGATATTCACTTCGTGCGCGGACAGGTTGCCCTTGCCCGTGTTCAGGTTCTTCACGTGCCGACGTCGCAGAAGTTTGCTGATGTGATGACCAAGGGATTGCCTACTTCCATCTTCGAGGAGTTTCGGTCCAGTCTCTGTGTCTCTTGCGACACTTCGACTGCGGCGGGGAGTGTTGAGTAGGTCTTATATAGTTGAGACAGAGGCCATCCCTTGTACTTATATATATGTGCACCAACACCCCATCAATGCAACGTTTATCATATTGCAAACTCTCTGTCTACAACCTATAAAGTTGTTTTTGAGGATGACAGCTACCATTATTTATCAGTATAACATTTGAGTGGTCAAAACCATGCATTCGCATTGACGACGAGAGATAGCCAACTAGTAGTCCCTCTGTTCCTTTATGAGAGAAAACCTAGTTACTACATCTTCCCATTAACTACTACATACACCATTAATCGGGAGAGGAAATCACATTCACACGAGAGAGAGAGAAAACATCAAGTCAGAAAGCATTATTGTGCCATGCCTCTCCATGTCTCACGTTTTGTTGAACGGGTTGGACAAAGCATTATTGCACTATCTACGTGTGCAAACAGCCAAGTAGCCTAGTCACGCGGTCCAGAGGAAGATAAGAATTGATATATAATGCAAACATGACATGCACATGGTAGAAACAAGCCAAGAACCATATCAGGATGGCCAGCACGACCACCTACGTGTGCTAGCATGTCAATATGCTACATATCTACTCTCAAACAAATAATCAAAATTTTACTGCATACCCACACTTAATCAAATCTAGGTCCATTGATATTTTTAGTAAACAATGCTTAGAATAAAGAAATATGTACGCGTGGCATGACTCAGTATAGTCACATGAAGAATTTTTTTTCGCAAGTTTTATTTTTGATACATCCGTCATACACTTAGTCTCATTCTCTCATTGGCTGCATATATATGATGTCACCTTCCGGAACAGTTGATTTGTTTGTTGTTTTATTTTTAAATCAAAAATGATTAATTTGACAAATCTTTGCATACTTTCGAAACTTCAACATTTTTTTCCAAACAAGTTGAGTCGTTTTTCTAAAATATTTCACTGAAGTACTCTTTCCATTGGTACCCCTTTTGCGTTTTATGAATTTTATCTATGGTGGTTTACTGTCCCAAAATAAGTGACACAAATTAATACTAAGTTAGTACAAATTTTGTACTAAAGCAGAGACACTTATTTTGGGACGGAGGGAGTACATGTGTATTTATCAATATACCTATTTTTAAATAGAGGAATTCAACTTGTCAAGAGGAGGTGGTTTCACCATATTCCCATGCCAACCACGTCTATTGCTGCAATATATCCGTCCTCTGAGTAGGAGGTAAGTGGTCAGGCGTTGTCTGGCCAGACAAATCTGACCATGCGCTAGTTTTGTGCCCATTCACATTTTGCAGATGCTCATCCATGGTCTGCTAGTAGGTGTCTCCGGATTTTTGGAGCCCAAATTACCGTCATGGGCCGAAGCTCGACCGCGAACATGTCGCGAGGGTTGCTGAGTCCACAGACATGACCTAGCAAATCGGTGCGAGGCACATACGGAAGTCACCATGGTTGTTGATGATGAAGGCAACGACACCTTCGTGGAGCGGGCACACAAGGTGTGTCGTTTTCTTCATGTTAACCCGACCTTCTCCATATACTGTGAAGTTGAAGGAGACGGAGATTAGGCTCTGCACGAATGTAAGGTGCATTTCATTTAATTCCTGGTAATTCCGTCATTAGCCCATCAAAAAGAAGGAAAGTATCTCTTACCTGATTGCATGCATCGCTTCTTTTAAAGAGAAAAGGAAAGTATCGCTCTCTTGATTGTGTGTATCTCTTTCTTTCCTAGCCAAAATGATTTAGTTCCCGCTAATCAACCATCGGTCCAAGGTTAATTTTGTCATAGCATGTGCATAATTATATGTGTTAATCACCGTGCTGAAAATAATAGACCTTACATAAAGGAATGGAGGGAGTAATAAATAGTGTAACGTATATATACACAGGGCTTAGCACTACTACCATGCAGAACTCCTAGAACTAGTAGACTCATTACCCAACAACACAGTTGGGTCGACCAGCAAATCGTTCGGGTTGTCCAGCAGGTCTGCGACGATCGACCATCCAGCGGGAATGTGGTTTCAGATTCAAACAAACTTATAATCGATATAGTTATCCTCTGCCTATATTTGAGTAGTCCGAAATATATAGTGTTTATTAATAATGTTTTAATAAATATAATAGCACTAGTGCAGAACCGGGCTATAACCGGTGTTCGTAAGGGCCTAGAGTCCCGGTTCTGTGGGTGGGGACTAAAGGTCCCCCCCTTTAGTACCGGTTCTGCACGAACCGGGCAAAAAGGCCCACCATGTGGCACGAGTCCGCGCGGTGGTCTGGGCACTACTAGGAAAAGGCCTGCTAGTGGCGCACCTGTTTTGCCTAATAATGGCGCACTACAGGTGCGCCACTAGCACCATGCCATTAGTATACCAAATACTAATGGCGCACCAGGCAGTGCGAGATTACTATCTGACTTAGTAATGGTGCACCACATAGTAGTGCGCCATTACTAACCAATTTTTTCAAATATTTTTTCAAATTTTTTTTTTCAATTTTTTTCGTTTTTTTCTTAATCTCGGGCCACTATGGCTTAATCTCGGGTCAATATGCTTAATCTCAAGTCAAATCGCACTAAGTGGTCAAACTTCCCGGAAGTTCACTCATCCTCACACTACTCCAGCCCGACCACTCTTAACTTCGCAGTTCTATCCAACCCCAGCATCACCTCACTTAACAGGCACTTGTTGATATATCTATCATATCAATCCTATTAAACCTTGTTGATGTCTAGGACTTTGTTCATGTTCATGAGTATGATGAAATTCGGATGTAACATTTCGAGTAGATGATTTTTCATATAAAAAACTTTTTAATCTGAGTTCGTATGCAAAAGTTATGCCCATTTTACAAATTCCAGAGAGATTTTGCAAATAAAGTCAAAATTCATATTTCTAAATTTTCACAACAGCTAGACCACATATCACATGGGAAACTTATTTTTTTGACATTTCCATCATTTTCTTTTATTTTTTTAAAAACTGAAAAGGCGGTCCAAGAGGGGTGCATTCAGTTGAATTTTTGGGCCAAGTTAGTAATGGCGCACCTTGGATGAAAAATTACTAGTTTTAAACAAAAAATGAAAAAAAATGAAAAAAATTGAAATTTTTTTACTAGTGGCGCACCGTGGATGTGGTGCGCCATTACTCACTATCCCCTCGTGCGCCATTACTAGTTTCGAAAAAAATAAAAAAAATGAAAAAAATATTAGTGGCGCACCATGGATGTGGTGCGCCATTACTAGTTTAACTAGTAATGGCGCACTATCCCCTGGTGCGCCATTACTAGTTTTGCAAAAAAAAGTATTGTTACTAGTGGCGCACCGTGGATGTGGTGCGCCATTAGTATTTGGACACTAGTGGCGCACCAACACATGGTGCGCCATTAGTATATAGTAGTGGCGCACCACATGTTTGGTGCGCCATTAGTGTCCATATCTTCTATAGCCCTTTTCCTAGTAGTGGGGGGACCTTTAGTACCGGTTGGTAACAACAACCGGTATTAAAGGATAATATTTTTTGAATTTTTTTATTTTTTTCGAAAAAATTGAATTTGTTTTTTGATTTTTAAATTTCTGAATTATTTGATGATTATGTCTCTAATCACCGCTCATCATTGCTCTAATCACTCCTCATCATTCCAAATTGTCTAACTTACCGGCCGGTTAGCCATCCTCTCACTACTACAGCCTGACCACGCTTAACTTTCGAGATCTATTCCTCCTAGTTTCTAAGTCTGCACATGTTGTTTACCTGAAAATTAGTAAGCAGTCAGTCCTATTAACCCTCAGGAATATATATTATGCATGAAGTCACATGTTTCACCGTTTTAGTTTAAACTATTATTCTAAAAAATAATTATTATTTAGTAACCGAAATATTTCTTGAATATGTAGTTTGACCATAGCTTGACCACAGTTTGACCAGATTTGACCGTAGTTTGACCACAGTTTGACCAAACGTCAAAAGAACTAAAATAATTATTTATTAACACTAATATTTCTTGAATAATTATTTTGACCATAGTTTGATCACAATTTGACCAGATTTAAAAAAATAAAAAAACAGAAATTTGAGCATATCTTTTTTTCGTTTTTAAATTTGAGAATTCTAAAAAATTGCAAATCGGATGCGGATTTTCGTGCTGATTTTTTTGATATATTATGCATTTTTTTCGAAAAATATGGCTGTTTTACATTTTCGTAACAATTTTTTGCAAAACATGTCTAAATTTAAGTTTTTTAATTTTTCTAACTAGTACATGTAGTAACATAATTACGTCTCTAAGGAATTTAATTTTTGAAGTTTTTATCATTTTCTTTTGCTTTGTACAATTCGATAATTTTATTATAATTTGATGATATTTCGTTTTCAAAATAAATGAACTTTTTTTAGTGAGCTACTTTTAACATTTGGCGGGTTTTTTTTCAAATTTGATGAACTTTTTTCATTTTGATGAACCTTTTTTCAAATTATATGAATTTCCTTTAAATTTGATGAACTATTTTTTATCATTGATGAACCTTTTCCAAATTAAGTGAACTTATTTTCCTGAATTCGAATAATTTTTTTTCAAATCGATGAACTTATTTTCAAATTTGTGAACCTTTAATCAATTTCGGTGATCTTTTTTGAAAAATAGTCATCTTATTTATAGCTTCGATGAACATTTTTTTAATCCGATAAACTTTTTGAAGGTCAGTGATTTTTTCTAATCCGATGAACTTTTTCCAAATTTGATGATTTTTTTCTTAAATTTGACGAATTTTTTAATTTCATGAACTTTTTCTAAAATTCGTTCAATTTTTTTCACATTTGACTAATTTTTCCCCAAATTCTATTATCTTTTTATTCCAAAATCGATGAACTTCTTTCACATTTTGTGAACTTTTTTCAAAATGGGTGAATTGTTTTCTGCACTTGCACAGTCCCTCAGAAGTTTGAGTTTGCCCCCATTGTGACCATAATTGTAGGGGATCAACTATAATCCTTCCGTCCCAGTTTATAAGTCTTGCACGTCTATCTAGGTCGTCAATTTTACTTATATAAAATAAATTATTTAATATAAAAATATATCATTAGAAAATAGAATGTCTAAAATTTCTAATGAGATATTTTTTGTAACATATGCCTTTTATTATGTTTGTCAAATTGTCAACCTAGATAAAACATGCAAGACTTGTAAACTGAGATTGAGGGAGTATATATTTTGATAAGTAAAACTATTGATCCTATTCCAAACATTAAGTTCTGTTAAACTTTCTAGTTGATGGCAATTGGATACCGGTTTAGTTGCTAATGTTAGTAACTCGAAGTGAAAGACGGAATAAACGGAGGCTAGGTAAGGGTGAGATGACGATGTGTGTTGGAAGTGTTTCCAAGGTTGACGTGATCACCATCACATGCTCCATCTACCTTCAGGATTAGTGTTTTCTGCGTTGATCATGAACATGATTAGATCGTGTTTATTGCAATACGGTTATTCATTTAAGTTAGAGAATAATAGTTGTTTTGTTTAAATGAATAAAACTTTCAATGGTCATGCACCCAATCTAAATGGTTTATTGAATCTCGGTCGTAGTGATACACATGTTCATAATATTGATCCAAAAGAAACAAACTTAATAATGATAGTACCACATACTTGTGGCACTACCGCTAAGGTCATATTGGTGTGAAGCGCATGAAGAAACTCCATGCTGATGGATCTTTGGACTCACTCTATATCGAACCGGTTGTGACATGCTTACCATGCCTCATAGAGAAGAGGACTAAGACCCCATTTTCTAGCATGATGGAGCGGGCAAGTGACTTATTGGAAATGATACATGTTGATATGTGGGGACCAATGAGTGTTGAAGCGTGCGGTGGATATGTTTATTTTCTTACCTTCACTGATGATTTGAGTAGATATGGGTACATTTACTTACTGAAACACAAGTCTAAAACGTTTAAAAGTTCAAGCAAATTCAGAGTGATGTGTGAGATCATCATGACAAGAAGATAAAATGTCTACGATACGATCATGGTGATGAATATCTGAGTTACGAGTTTGGTATGCAACTTAAGAAAATGTTGAAATTGTTTCACAGCTCACGCCACCTGGAACACCATAGTGTGATGGTGTGTCCAAACGTCATAGTCATGCTCTACTAGATATGGTGCATACTATAATGTCCCTTATCGTTTTGCCACTATCGTTTTTGGGTTATGCATCAGAGACAACTAAATTCACTTTAAATAGGGCACCATCTAAATCCTTTGAGATGACACCGTATGAATTATGCTACTGCACCTACCTTGTTTCCTCGTTGATCTCTTGGTCATCGAAGCGGTAGCCCATGGTCTCCCGCCCTTGTATACTGTGATAACGTTAGCGCTGTCTAGCTTTCCACCAACCCGGTGCACCATCGACGTACAAAGCATATTGAGCTCGATATTTACTTCGTGCGCGAATAGGTTGCCCTTGGCCATGTTCGGGTTCTTCACGTGCCGACGTCGCAACAGTTTGCTGATGTGATGACTAAGGGATTGCCTACTTCCATCTTCGAGGAGTTTGGGTCCAGTCTCTGTGTCTCTGGTGACGCTTCGACTGCGGGAGGGGGGGGGGAGAGGGTGTTGAGTTGTATTATGTAGTGCTTGTGTATTGGAGATGTGGCCCACCTCCTAGTCTTGCACAGTAGAGGTAAAGGCCTCCCCTTGTAATTATATATACGTGCACCAGCACCCCATCAATACAAAGTTTATCATATTGCAAACTCTCCGTCTACAACCTATAAAGTAGCTTTTGAAGATGACAGCTACCATTATTTATGGGTATAACTTTTTAGTGGTCAAAACCATGCATTTGCATTGACGACGAGAGATACCCAAGTAGTACTCCCTCTGTTCTTTTATGAGAGAAAAACTAGTTACATCTTCCCATTAACTACTGCATACAACATTAATCGGGAGAGGAAATCACATTCACACGAGAGAGAGAGAGAAAACATCAAGGCAGAAAGCATTATTGTGCCATGCCTCTCCATGTCTCACGTTTTGTTGAACGGGTTGGACAAAGCATTATTGCCCTATCTAGGTGTGCAAACAGCCAAGTAGCCTAGTCACGCTGTCCAGACTATGATAAGAATTGATATATAATGCAAACATGACTTGCACATGGTAAAAACAAGCCACGAACCATATCATGATGGCCAGGTCAACCTAGTTGTGGTCCACTATCCCACTGAGTGTGCTAGCATGTGAATATACTACGTATCTATTCACAAATAAATAATCAAAATTTTACTTCATACCCACACTAAATCAAATCTAGGTCCATTGATATTTTCAGTAAACAATGTGCAGAACAAATAAATATATACGCGTGGCATGACTCAGTGTAGTCACGTGAAGAAAAAAATTCGCAAGTTTATCTTAGATACATCCGTCATACACTCACTCTCATTCCCTCATTGGCTGCATATATATGATGTCATTTTGTTTCGCATCGTTACATTCAAAATATCACCTTCCGGAACAGTTGATTTGTTTGTTGTTTTATTTTTAAATAACAAAATGATAATTTTACAAATCTTTTCGTACTTGAAACTTCAAGATTTTTCTCCAAACAAGTTGAGACGTTTTTCTGAAATATTTCACTGAAGTACTGTTTCCATTGGTACCCTTTTGCGTTTTATGAATTTTATCTATGGTGGTTTACAACTATATGTATTACTCCCTCTGTCCCAAAATAAGTGATGCAAATTAATACTAAGTTAGTACAAATTTTGTAACTAAAGCAGCGACACTTATTTTGGGATGGAGGGAGTATATGTGTATTAATCAATTTACCTATTTTTAAATAGAGGAATTCAACTTGTCAAGAGGAGGTGGTTGTCGGTGTCAAAACCGGCGGATCTCGGGTAGGGGGTCCCGAACTGTGCGTCTAAGGCTAATGGTAACATGAGGAGGGGGACACGATGTTTACCCAGGTTCGGGCCCTCTCGATGGAGGTAATACCCTACTTCCTGCTTGATTGATCTTGATTATATGAGTATTACAAGAGTTGATCTACCACGAGAACGTAGAGGCTAAACCCTAGAAGATAGCCTATGATTATGATTGTTGTCGTCCTATGGACTAAACCCTCCAGTTTATATAGACACCGGAGGGGGCTAGGGTTACACAGAGTCGGTTACAGAGAAGGAAATCTACATATCCGAATTGCCAAGCTTGCCTTCCACGCAAAGGAGAGTCCCACCCGAACACAGGACGAAGTCTTCAATCTTGTATCTTAATAGTCTGGCTGTCCGAGGACCCCCTAATCCATGACTCCCTCAGTAGCCCCTGAACCAGGCTTCAATGACGATGAGTCCGGCGCGCAGATTGTCTTCGGCATTGCAAGGCGGGTTCCTTCTCCGAATACTCCATAGAAGATCTTGAATATGAGGATCGTGTCCGGCTCTGCAAAATAATTTCCACTTACCACCGTAGAGAGCACAATATTCCACAAATCTAATCTGCTGACAACTTTTCATAGCGTGACATCACGACGCGGGCCGGTTATTACGAACCGTTTTCCCAGCCTGCCACTACACGTATCGCGAGGCGGTTTTATTGGCACGTCTTGTCGAAGCAGAGATCATGTTCCCCTTATCATGGGATTCTCATCAATACGGGTGTGGGTAACCCAACCGCGCCTGTTAGTATGACTCCTCGATTTTAGGCAAGTTCCAAACGGTCACGCGGAGGACGCTTGATATTCACCCCATTTATAAAGTGACCAAGGCATGTCCAACACTCAAAGCTCAGGTTTAAGCGCTTCGGACCTTCAATCATGTCCGGATCCAACCTTCAAGGTCGGTGGATGGCCTCCTCTGTCACAGAGGAGGACATCAAGAAGCTCAGGGAGGCCAGGTATCTGACCGCCGAAATCCCGCACAGGCTGCCTGCTCAAGGGCAGGTCATCCGCACTCCCGAACCTAACGAGAGCGTCGTATTTGTTTCCCACTTCCTCCGAGGCTTAGGCTTTAGTCTTGATCCATTTGTTAGAGGGCTCATGTTCTATTATGGGCTAGATTTTCACGATCTAGCTACGGATTCTATCCTTCACATATAAATGCCGTTTATCGTATGTGAAGCCTTCCTCCACATCACCCCACACTTCGGCCTATTGCTCAAGACCTTCAATACAAAGCCGAAGATGATCCATGGGTGACACGCGGAGTGCGTAGGCGCTATAATAAGCAAAGGCGCAGATGCCCTATGGCCAAAGGATTCCTTCCCGGAGGTGTCTGACTTATGGCAACGGGAGTGGTTCTATATCATAGCTCCCCGAGGCACAAAGCAGGCGGCCGCCCCTGCCTTCCGCTCGGGCCCTCCGCCTCAACTGGCGTCATGGGTCAACAAGGGACTGGACTGGGGGCCAGCTAATGGCGTACCGACATTGGAAAGCCGCATTCGGGATCTTCTCAAGAGGTATGTCAGTCTTGTCAAGGTAATGCAAGTAATGCTAGTTCATCGGGTCCTGCCGTGCCAACGTCGATCTCTCCATATGTGGGAGTTCAACCCGGAAGGACCGCGAAATATTCAACAATTCGTTGACATGACGCTCGAAGGGATGTACAGATTGTTCTTCGGATCACGAATAGAGTGTCTGGACACCACCGAGGATGCGGGTCTGAACTTCAACCGTCCAGATACCCAAGTAAGTAATTCCGCGACCGAACATGCTGTCTTTATATTTGACACAACATCAAACTGAAAAATTGCTCTCGGCCAGGACTGGATACGAAAGGCGGAGAGGATCAGGTCTTCGGCCCCTCTTCCCGAAGGCTCGCCGGATCCTGTACTAACCAGGATGCTTGAGCGCGCACCCTATCAAGTGCCATCAGGAGAAGATGAAGGGAGGAATAGAGAAGCCGAGATCGGCCTTCATACATTACACATCCAAACTAGGGGACTTAATGTCTCCACGAAGGACGATAGTCCGGGAGGTGAATCTAAAATCCCCCCCCCCCCCACGGGAAGAAAAGGGCTGCCTCCGAAGACTAGGAAGCGGAGGTTTCAAAACGAGGGAAGAAACCCTTGCTAGGGGGCCCTGCCCCAGGGGGGCGTCCTTACCGCACAGCGCCCGCAAGCGAGCCAGCCCTCCACCAAGCTGTAAGTGAATCAAAAGTACTTTGGTAAATATATCCTGCTTTATCTCTGAGAATACTAACCGAGACCTATCTCTTGCAGTCCAGCTCGTATCCCTTCTCAACAGAGTTCGTCTTCGGGGGATCTTCTTCTGGAGATGATGGAGAGCGAAATGCCTCCTCCTGCCTCCCGCCCCATGGGGCGGACGACCCCGAGGTGTCGTCACGGAGGATTTCTCCTGATCCGTCAAGGCCAGAAGTTAACGCTTCGACCGCCCGAAGCCCGGAGTATTCGGCTCCCAAGGATATTGGGCCGTGTCATAAGTACATAATTATTTATTGTGAACATTTCTTAGTAAAATTGTCAACGTGCCTAGATTTACATGGAGGTATGCAGTATATTATTTTGTTGTTTGAGAATAGGTATGCATTATATTCACATTCTAGCATGTCAATCCTTGATAGAATCCGGAGTATCCACGCTTTTTCATAAGGCCTCTGAATTTCTTCTCTTTGATGGCCCCCTAGTCTGACCCGTGGACTAAACCGCCATGGTTGGGACCCCCTAGTCTAGGACTTGCACGGTCCCTCACACGTTCTAGTTTGCCCCCATTGCGACCATAATTGTAAGGGATCAATTGTAATCCCTCCGTCCCAGTTTATAAGTCTTGCACGTCTATCTAGGTCATCAATTTGACTTATATAAAATAAATTGTTTAATATAAAAAATATATCATTAGAAAACAGAATGTCTAAAAATTCTAAGGAGATATTTTTTGTAACCTATGCCTTTTATTATGTTGGTCAAATTGACAACCTAGATAAAACTTGCAAGACTTGTAAAACTGAGGTTGAAGGAGTATATATTTTGATAAGTAAAACTATTGATCCCATGAGGCGCTGGAGAAATTCGTAGGTGAAAAAATAATAATGGTTCACCCTAAGTGCGAAAAGGTGTAATGGTGTTGTGTTTTATGAAGTTCGTTTAGCAGCAAAATGTAAATAACAACAAAAAGTAAAATACTGCGTTAAGTGGCCCAGTCCATAGAAATACGAATGACAAGAATTTTTTGTTACATATGATGATCAAACACTCATGAGGACAACATGATAATTGCACAATTGTCAGTTCCATACATCACTTGAATTGATATACGTGGCCAATCAGTGTTTTTGGGTCAGATGCTAATGTTATGTGATGCAAAATAATTGAGTCACAAATACTATTGATTCCGCTTATTGCAAGTAATATACAAACACTAAGATTTATTAAGGTAGCTACGGAACCATAGCCATAACTTTCTCTAGGGTCCATATTTAGGCGTTATGCGAGAACTTGTGAACTCAGGGCATGGTCAGTTATGTCCCACTGTCCTCCTATTCTAAACATCGAGTACTGTTAAACTTGACAGTTGATGGCATTTCGAGTTGTTTTATACTCCCTTCATTCCAGAATATAAGGTGTATTGCTTTCCATGCAAGTCAACCATTTTAATATTTGACCATCATTATAGAATAAACTAACATACAATGCCAAATAGATAAAACATGAGAGTACTTTTCATGGTGGATCAAATGGTATAAATTTTGTATCGTAGATATTGATATATCTTTCTAAAAACTCGGTCAAACATGGCCTTGTTTGACTTCTGAAAAAACAAATAGACCTTATAAAAAGGAACAGAGGGAGTATATCGTAACACCTAATTGAAGCTTAGTCAAGAAAAATTTCACGTTAAGAACATGATAGCTCATATGTTCAAATTTAAAAAGAATCCAGAGAGTTATGGAATGAATATAAAACGATTGATTTATAGTAAACAACATGAAGAATGTAAAAATTGCAATCTATCACATAATATATGCATGTAGCATTTATATTTCTTGGCCAAGGGTACAAATAGATTCATCGTGGTGACTCTTATTGGAACAAGGGGAGAACACAAATACATAAGTAAGATTAGACATTGGCTTCGATACGGTTGCGGTATCCAAGATTATTGAAGACGAAATGACAATACGACCTTGGCCATAGAAATCATGCACAAGAACACATGATTAGGCTCCAACCGATTGAATGATGGCACCGTTGTTACAGAAACGAACACATTTGTCGCTGCACATTTTCATGTCGATTGCCATCTCTGGGCCACGAGAAACTGGTGCAAAATAGTTCACATTATGTTTGGCTTAAGCACAAATGTATTGTCTACAAAATCGATAAAAAAAGAAATTTGGTAGATTATAATTACCGTTGTCCATGTTGTCACAAATGGAACTCATGCATCCAATGGTGCAGTACTTGGTGGCATCTGGTTCACCTGCCAAAGTAAATTTAACAACACGTATGAAAATAATTTCCAATTAGCAAGTAAATGTATGCAAGTCGGAAAATTATCAGTGGTATCTCTATACCGGATTCAGGGAGAAGATTCAGTGAAGGATAGTCACGAGGACATTTTGGACCAGTGATGTGTATACAATCACAGGTACTTGCGCAAATCTTCTGGGAACCACCAAGCACACGACAACTGTTGTAGCAGTTTCTTCCCAACGTGTTCCTGCAGCAACTCTTGCCCTCTACCTGGACCTGCCCCAGAACTACACCCAGTATGAGAACACAAATGACCACACTCTTAATACCCTTGCTGGTTGCCATGGTTGGATAGTGTGGCTTGAATTTGTCAAGAAGAATGACAAATGGCTACGTTGGATTGATGGAATTCCTACAATGACTGACTCCTATTTATAGAGGGATGGTTGTGTCTTGCTCATACAAGTTATGCGTGTTGGAAGTCTCTCAATTTCTGGTAGTGGAAGTCTCTCTCTCGCCCTCAACCACTGTTTTGCAATCATTCAAAGACATGAATATCTATTGATATTGTTTTCGGTGCAATGTATCCGTGAGCTGTGTCCCAACGGTATTATTGTCACATGGGTTTGGTCACTCGCGTCGCACGTGTTTGCTAAGCTAAGCCAATTCTTATCATCCATGCATATTGTATACTGCTGTTACGAGTATTCGAGCATCCCTATTATACTTGACCCATGGACCCATGCATCTGCCGTCTTGCATTTGAGCATCTCATCATTTACCAAGCACACACTCTAAAAATCATAGAGGAGTCGATCTTTCACAAAAACATCACAGAGGAGTGCATCATCATCGCATCAGTTATAGTAGTAGAATTCATGGATGGTATCAAACCCACCGATATTTAGTTGTATTTTGTGTTGCATATATATTGGAGTTGTGGCCTACCTTCTAGTCTTGTATAGCTGAGGTAGAGGTTTTCCCTTGTAATTATATATACGTGCACCAGCACACCATCAATACAATGTTCATCATATTGCAAACTCTCCATCTACATGGTATCATCTTTGTCGTTCCTCTTCTAGGGTAAGCCGCGGCGGCCGCCGCCGCCCTCCCACGACCGCACTCTGCCGCCGCAGCGCCCGTTCCCTCTCCAACCTGCGTCGTCGCCGCCCGTGCTCACTTCCGCCCGCGCCCATCAACGACGCCGCCGCGCCCCCTTCATCCGCACCGCCACCGCTGTCCCGCGCTCCCCCGTGCCGCTCCCTCCAGCGCCACGCCGCTGCCTTCCCCAACCCGCAGCCGCACCCCCTCGCGCTGCTCCTGCCCGCTAAGGCCGTCGCCGCACCTCCTGCTGCCGCGGCTCCCCGTCTCCTCTCTCCACCAACAAAAAAAAACCCATAGCCGCGCCGCCATGTCTTCCCCGTCCTCCTCCACCACCCACTCGTCATACCGCCGGCCCCGAGCCCTCCGCCGCTGCCATCCATGAACTCAACATTGAGGCCCGGGTCCCTATCCGTCTCGACAGCTCCAGCATGTCGTACTACATGTGGAAGACCTACTTCAATCTCATCTTCCGCGAGTACTATCTCATCGAGCATATCGACGGTTCCATGGACAGCGCGTACATGCGCGGCAATCCGGAGTGGTTCGCCATCGAGGCCACGATCATCCATTGGTTTTACCAGACGATTTTGAAGGACATCTTCCACACGGTCATCGCCGAGGACGACTACGCCTGCGTTATGTGGGCCAAAATCAACGCGCTCTTCACCGACAACAAACTTCAGCGCCTTGTTTTCCTGCTGCAGGAGTTCTTCGGCTGTCACCAGGACAACTCCACCATCGACCACTACTGGATGAGGCTCAAGATGCTCGCCGACGAGCTTCGCGACATCGGCGCCAAGGTCTCCGACGACCTCATGTTGAGCACCCTCACCGCCGGTCTTAACGAGGACTTCGGCAATGCGGCATCCAACCTCACCTTGCTGCCGCAGCCCACTTTTCAGCGCGTCATTGCGTACCTCAAACTTGAGAAGCGCCAGATGATGAAGCTAAAGCAACAGGTCCAGCACACCGCCCTCGCCGCCGGCACCACCCGCGGTGACCCTACCACTCCGGCCGTGGCTCGTTAGCCCGCGCGGCCCGGGCCGACCGGCTTCTACCCGCCGCCGCTCGCACCGCCCGCGCTCCCGCGCCTCCCCAGCAGCCGCAAAGTGGCGGGGGCTGGCACAACCAGCGGGGCGGCGGGGGCCGCCGCCAGCAGCAGCAGCAGGCGTCGGGCATGGGGGGCGCCCCGCTACAAGCAGCCGCCCCCGCCGTGGGCCGCCAGGCAGAACACTTGGACGGGCGTTGTCCACGCCTATCACATGCCCATCCCGCGGGCCCCTGCACCTGGTCTTCTTGGTCCCAGTCCCGCGAGCCACCAGGTGTTCCTGGGCGCCCCCTACCAGCCTTACGGTGCTCCACTCGCTTCTCCACCCCTGAGTGGCTACGGCGCGCCCGTTCAGGCGCCACCCTATGGAGGCTAGCAGGCGCCACCGGTACCTGCACCGTGGGACCCCGCCCTCCTGGCGGCCCTACACTCGGCATCGTCGATGAGTAACTACGGCAGTGGAGGCGACTGGTACATCGACTCGGGTGCAACTGCGCACTTGACAGCTCATCCCGGTAACCTATCCTCTTCCACTCTCGTTAACACAACCACTCTTATCACCGTTGGCAATGGTTCTTCTTTACCTATCACCCACGTCGGTAGTACTATTTTTCCCTCTAGTTCCACACCTATCACTATGTCTAATGTCCTTATCTCTCCTGACTTAGTCACTAGTTTAGTTTTCGTTTGTCGTCTTACTCATGAGAATCCTCTTATTGTTGAATTTGACGGTGTTGTTTTTTCTTTGAAGGACTCCCTTACCCGGATGGTGCTTCACCGCTGTGATAGCCCTGATGAGCTTTATCCCATGCACGCGGCGCCTTCACTTCCACACACGTCGTCCTCGCCACTGGCATCGACATTTGGCATGCTCGCTTGGGCCACCCAAACACCGTCGTTTTGCGTCAGATTATTAGGAGTTTTTCTTTTTCATGTAATAAGCTCGACGAGCATACTTGTGAGGCTTGTCGCTTGGGCAAGCATGTTCATCTTCCCTTTAGTGCGTCTACTTCAGTTTCCATTTTTCTATTTCAATTACTTCATACTGATGTTGGACGTCTCCCGTTGCGAGTAACACGAGCTATCTATACTACTTGGTGATTTTAGATGATTACTCTCATTATGTGTGGACTTCTCCTCCTCGTCGTAAATCCGATGCTTTAGCCACACTCACCGCTTTTTATTCCTATGTCACCACCCAGTTCGGTCGCCCATACTCGCACTCCAAACTGATAACGGAAAAGAGTTTGGCAACGTCGCGTTTCGCACACTTTCCGCCTCTCATGGCACCACCTTCCGTCTGACTTGCCCTTACACTTCACAGCAGAACGGCCGCGCCGAGCACATTCTCCACACTTAATGACTGCGTTCGCACGCTACTCTTTCGCTCTAACGTGCGTGCTCAGTTTTGGCAGGATGCTCTCGCCACCGCCACTCTCTTAGTTAACGTTCGTCCGTGTCGTCCTCGGTGGAACTACGCCCCTCACCACCTTCTCTTCGGTACACCATCGTCCTATGATGGTCTCCGCATATTTGGGTGTCTCTGTTTATCCAAGCACCGCGTCCACCACGCCACACAAGCTCGCACCACGTTCCGTCTCATGTGTCTTCCTTGGCTACCCTCCTAACACCAAAGATTACCGGTGCTATGATCCTGTCACTCATCGTATGTACACCTCGAGGCACGTGTATTTTGTCGAGACGGTGTTCCCTTTTCTTCATGTTTCTCTGGCTTCGGCTCCTTCGGCGCTGGCCCCCGCGCCCCCTTTCTGGAGCGATGTGCGGCGGTGCCCCCGAAGCCCCCCCCCCCGGCACGGCGCCTTCTACCGCCACCCCCCATTTTTCGACTCCCTCCCCAGAAGTCGAGCCTAACCGGGCCCAAGGATCCCCGTCTCCCGCCTATGAGGTTGGGCCGGTGTGTACTCTGCCCACCACCGCGGCTGGCGCCGCCACCCAGGCGACGGGCTCGACATCCTCCCCACCTGTCGCCCCCTCAGCCGCAGGCTCGGCTGGTGCCACTACCACCGCTGTGGCGGCCGCCGCCGCCACTGTCGTGGTTGCGGCCCCTGCCGTCGCCGCGGCCCCCGTGGCCCCTGTCACGTTCATGGGTGCCCCGCCGCTGCTGGCGCCCCTATCATGGCCGCGGCCCCTGCCACCACCGTGGTAACCGCCGCCCCCGCCGGCCCTGCTACCCCGCCTCTTGGCGTGACTACCCGTGCCCGAGCAAGAGTGCTTCGGCCGAGAACGCGCTACTCCTCTGACGAGTCTGTGTGCGCCACCTCGACGTTGATGCCATCACCCGCCCCCACCTTCGCTCGTGCCGCCCTTCAGGATCCCCACTGGCTAACTGCGATGCAGGAGGAGTGCGATGCCCTACAGCACAACCGCACGTGGCAGCTTGTTCTGCGACCCATCCAACATCATCACTGGCAAGCGGGTGTTACGCCACAAGACTCGCTCGGAGCGCTACAAGGCTCAGTGGGTGGTTCACAGATTTTGGAAGAGCGCGGCGTGGATGTCACCGACACCTTTGCCCCGGTTGTTAAACCAGGCATGATCTGCGCCGTGTTCCAGGTGGCGGTCTCGCGTGCCTGGCCTGTGCACCAGTTGTATGTCTCCAACGCCTTCTTGCACGGACATCTTGCCGAGCAGGTGTACTGTGAGCAGTCCACTGGCTTCGTTGACCCCGAGCACCCAGACATTGTATGCTTGCTCTCCCGTTCTCTTTACGGGTTGAAGCAGGCGCCTTGGGCTTTGTACCAGCGTATCGCAGCCTTCCTGAAGTCTCTGGGATTTTGGTCCACTCGCTCCGATGCCTCACTCTTCGTGTATCATCACGGAACTGACACTGCATATCTGCTGCTCTATGTCGATGACATCATCCTCAAGGCGTCCGCCCCCGATCTCCTTCAACGGCTGACTTCTCGTCTTTGTGAGGAGTACGCCCTCAAGGACTTGGGCCCCCTGCACGACATCCTCGGCATCGAGGTGGTCTGTCGGACTGACGACTTCTTTCTACACCAGCAGAAGAATGCCCACTAGCTCATGGAGCATGCTGGTATGCTTAACTGCAAGTCGACGCCCACCCCCGTCGACACGAAGACGAAGGTCTCTGCTCTGGAGGGGTCCCTCGCGTCCGATGTAGCGTTTTATCGCTCCATTGTTTGTGCTTTACAGTACCTGACGCTGACTTGACCTGACCTGCAGAACGCTGTTCAGCAGGTGCGCCTCCACATGCACGCTCCGCGAGACTCCCACTGGACATTGGTGAAGCGTATTCTCCGTTATATACGCGGCACCATGTCTTTGGGACTCACTTTGACGTCCTTCGTCTCCACCGACCTCGTGGCCTACTCGGATGCCGACTGGGCTGGCTGCCCCGACACTCGACGCTCCATGTCAGGCTACTGCGTCTACCTTGGGCCCTCGTTGATCCCTTGGTCATCGACGCGGCAACCCACGGTCTCCCGCTGCAACACCGAGGAAGAGTATCACGCCGTGGGTCTTGGCTCTGTTAGCTGCTCCGGGAGTTGCTTTGTGATGTTCATAAGGCCACTTTTATACTGCGATAATGTCAGCACGGTCTACCTTTTCGCCAACCCGGTGCACCATCAACATACGAAGCATATTGAGCACGATATTCAGTTCGTGCGCGAGCAGGTTGCCCTTGGCCGTGTTCGGGTTCTTCACATGCCGACGTCGCAACAGTTTGCTGATGTGATGACTAAGGGATTGCCTACTTCCATCGTCGAGGAGTTTCGGTCCAGTCTCTGCGTCTCTGCCAATGCTTCGACTACGCGGAGGGGGGGGGTGTTGAGTTGTATTTTGTGTTGCATGTATATTGGAGTTGTGGCCAAGACAAAGTTTATCATGTTGCAAACTCTCCGTCTACAACCTATAAAGTAGTTTTTGAAGATGTCAGCTACCATTATTTATCAATATAACTTTTGAGTGGTCAAAACAATGCATTTGCATTGACGACGAGAGATAGCCATGTAGTACTCCCTCTGTTCTTTTACGAGAGAAAAACTAGTTACATATTGCCATTAACTACTGCATCCACCATTGATCGGGAGGGAAAATCACATTCACACGAGAGAGAGAGAGAGAACATCAAGGCATAAAGCATTATTGCGCCATGCGTCTCCATGTCTCACGTTTTGTTGAACGGGTTGGACAAAGCATTATTGCCCTATCTAGGTGTGCAAACAGCCAAGTAGCCTAGTCACGCTGTCCAGAGGATGATAAGAATTGATATATAATGCAAACATGACATGCACATGGTAGAAACAAGCCAAGAACCATATCATGATGGCCACCCCAACCTAGTTGTGGTCCACTATCCCACTGAGTGTGGTAGCATGTGAATATACTACATATCTATTCTCAAACAAATAATCAAAATTTTACTGCATACCCACACTTAATTAAATCTAGGTCCATTGACATTTTTAGTAAACAATGTTCAGAATAAAGAAATAAGTACGCCTGGCATGACTCAGAATGGTCACATGAAGAATTTTTTTCGCAAGTTTTATCTTAGATACATCCGTCATACACTGCCTGGGTCGCACGCTCGGGCGACTACGGAGGCGACGGGAACCCTAGCCAAGTAGCCCCCATCCTGGTCTCTCCCTGCCGCCGTCATCGCCGGCTCCGCGGCGGTGGCGCGGCACCCTGCCGTCAAAGGCGGAGGGCGCGGTGGGTGTGCGTATAGGTCTGTGGTGGCGGTGCGCCAGCAGGTCTGCGCACGGGCGGCAGCGGCGGACAGTTGGCCGGCAGCAGCGGCGATCCGAGAAGCCGTGGCTTGGGTGCAGGTTGGTGCTCCGATGGGTGCTGTTGCAGAAGCTTTGTCCTGCAGCATTCTTCATCTGTGAGGAATTTCTGTTGGCGCAGCGGGCTCGAGCACTCGACGGCGATCACCGGAGACAAGACCAGAGAGGAGGACGAAGAACACAGAGAGTTTGCCGGTGCACGAACGCCCCCCGCACGAACGGGATTTTCTGTTTTTTCACCTCGAGCTCGAACTCGATCTCCTCAGCGATTACACAAGGGTGTAGTGGGTTTTATGCCCGCGAGCTCCGACACGCAGGGCCACGCTCGAACGTGCCCACTTGCCACTCACCACGCCCCGCAGCGCATTGGCTCGCGCGCTTCGATCGCGCCCGAACGCGATCGCCGCGGCCTCGCTGCGCACCCGACGCGGTCCACTCCCCCAAAACCTCGCTAAGAGCCACGTAGCCACGCGCACACACGCGCTGACCCGCACACCTACACCTGGACGCGCACGCACGCACCCAAGCTCGCTCCGGCTCGAGGCCGACACATCCACCGCGCGTACGCACACGCTCGCCGTTCCCGAAGCCTGACCGAGGCTTATTTGCCCTACATTTCTCCCCCTAAGCCGAGGCTCAAAGGAGACCATTGTCCTCGACGTCAACGTCCGCCACCAGTGCCCGCTCCTCCGCCGGCGCCTTCCGCAGCTCCGGGCAATCGTGCTTGAAATGGTCGCGCTCGCCACACTTGTAGCAGCTCCCGCGTCGCCACGTTGCGCGTGTCATCGTCGTCCCGAGCTCCCCCTTGACGCCGCTCCCGTGCGCGCCACTGCGCCGCCGTGTACAGAAGTTGCCCGTCCGCCCGCTCGCCGCTGCTCTGCCCACGACGCCGCACCGGCTCATCGAATGCACGTAGCCGCCCGAGCGCCTTGTCGTACGTCAACTCCTCCTGAGCACAGAACTGTTCGATGCCGGAAACGACGGGGAAGAGACGGTCCGGCACGGTGTCCAGGAGCTTCTTCACCAGCCCCGTCTCGCCAAGCGTCTCTCCCAGGCCCGCGAACTGCGCATCCATGCCCGCAAGCCGTCCAGCGTACGCGTCCAGGGACTCGCCGTCCTCCATCTTGAGCCGATCCAGCTTGCCGCGCAGCATCGCCCTCCTCACCGCACGCACCCGCTCGGTGTCAACGAAGCGCACCTTCAGAGAGTCCCATACCTCTCTGGCGGTGGCTTTCGTCGCCACCGAGAGCAGCACATCCTCCGGCAGCCCCGACAGGAGCATCGCCCTCGCCGTCTTCCACTTTTTGGCGTTCATCGCCGCGTCGCCCGCCGGCGCCGCCGCCTCCCACAGTGTGTGGGCATCAAGGATCGCATGTGCCTTGATCGCGCACACGGTGTATCCGTCCGGCGCGAGCACTGGCATCCCCATGGACACCGCCGCGGCCACGCGATCGCCGCGGCCACGCTGCGCACCCGACGCGGTCCACTCCCCCAAAACCTCGCTAAGAGCCACGCAGCCACGCGCACAGACGCGCTGATCCGCACACACACGCACACCTACACCTGGACGCGCACGCACGCACCCAAGCTCGCTCCGGCTCGAGCCCGACACGTCCACCGCGCGCACGCACGCGCTCGCCGTGCCCGAAGCCTGACCGAGGCATATTTGCCCTACAGTTTCCTCCGGATCTGGAGGACGGCCTTAAGGAGATGACCGGTGGCTGCTCAACGCCAATGGCCAATTGGGTTGGGTTGTGGCAGATCGTCGTGCGCTTCTCCAAGTGTGCAGGGCGCTGCTCAATTGGAGGCCAGGTGCAGGCAGGCGGTGGGCATGCTCGGGCACGCACAATGCTCTGGTCGGAAGGCATGACGCCAATTTGGCAGCTGTTTGCTCCTGATCTAGCAGCGTGTGCTTCGCCCGGGCGCGCGATGGGGATCTGCCTTCCGTGCTCCAGTTCTAGCCATGTCAGCCTCTGGGTCGACAGGCTTGGGAAGGGATCTCTTCCACTGGGTGATAGTCGCCCGTGGTGTGCTCCGCCATTTGTGGTTGTTGTTGTGATGAACAGTCCGGCCTGAGGCGGCGGCCCCCCTGCGGACTGCGGTGGCTACTGTAA
Source organism: Aegilops bicornis (assembly GCA_021605145.1). NCBI lineage: Eukaryota > Viridiplantae > Streptophyta > Magnoliopsida > Poales > Poaceae > Aegilops > Aegilops bicornis. The sequence continues at coordinate 4,748,377 of CM038671.1, read as the reverse complement.
GGTCTCCGTGAGGGTCCGACCTGTGAGATCCGGTGGTTGACTTCGACGATGAGATGCAAACTACAGATGACGGTTTGACGCAGAGGGATCGTTGTGCAGTGGCGGCGGTGGCACATCGCATGTAGCTGTTGGGATCATGAAAAATGGTGGTGACAACACATGCATGACGTCGATGGTGGTACTACTCAAGCATCTTCTCTCGAGCTCCGAGGTGAAAACCCAGGTCTGACTGGTTATACCTAGCAATGGCGATATTTTTTATGTCGTGACCTTGTTCAAGGCATTTCTCAGATATGTTCGGACTAGTTCTTCGGGATGAAAATCTAGATCCTGACCTTGAGTGGGTGGATCCGGTGACGGCGGCGCTTGAGCGTTGCTCCCTTCATGAAGGCGTTGCAGTTGAAGAACCCTGACATTCGTGTGGTGTCGTGAAATTGTTGGTGCAGATATGATCATTGTTTTAATTTGCCAATTGCAGATCTGATCATCTTTTTTGCTCGCCTACACATAGCTTTGGTCCTATATGGCTTTGTAATTTAATGGCGTTTTTTGTGTGTGCGTGTGTTGATGTTCACTGTGTGCACCTTAGTTATGCAGAGGCCGGGTGTGTACTCCTAATGTTTGTATCCTCTTCATGCTTCATTTTGAGTTAATAAAATCCACCCTTTGTCGAAAAAAAACATCCGTCATACACTCAGTCTTATTCCCTCATTGGCTGCATATATATGATGTCATTTTCTATATCGCATCGTTACATTTAAAATATCACCAGCCGGAACAGTCGATTTGTTTGTTGTTTATTTTTAAATCACAAAATGATTAATTTGACAAATCTTTACGTACCTGAAACTTCAACATTTTTCAACAAACAAGTTGAGTCGTTTTTCTAAAATATTTCATTGAAGTACTTTTTCCATTGGTACACTTTTTGTGTTTTATGAATTTTTATCTATCGTGGTTTACAACTATATGTATTACTCCCTCTGTCCCAAAAGAAGTGACGCAAATTAATACTAAGTTAGTAGAAATTTTGTACTAAAGCAGCAACAGTTATATTGGGACAGAGGGAGTATATGTGTATTTATCAATATACCTATTTTTAAATAGAGGAATTCAACTTGTCAAGAGGTGGTTTCTTTTTGAGGGAAAGCCTCAATGCACTTTATTCATCTCTTGGCAAGGTTACATCAGATAGCACATGCGATAACAAAAAGTTTGGTGCTTCATCCACCCACTCAAAACTACTACCTTGCTCATAGCTATATCTAGCTAAAAAATGTGCCAGATTGTTGGCTTTCCGCGGGCAATGCTGCAAAGAAATCGAAGGAATTCCATGTGCTAAATCAAAGCAATCGATCAGAATAGGCGTGTAGGAGCTCCAGATGTCCGACTCACCCTTGAGCGACTCAACGAGCTCGAGGCAATCTGATTCCACAGCAACTCTAGAGCAGCCTCGATCAAATAGCATCTTGAGATCTCGTTTGACAGGTAGAGCCTCCGTTGTTTGTGCATTCATCACATTCTGGAACGGTTCAGCTACACGAGATAATGCCTCACCGTTGTAGTTTCTAAGAACAGCCGCGATTGCTCCACTCGCATCCCCAAAAAATGAAGCATCAGTGTTGAGTTTGTAGTTTCCCGGCGAAGGCTTCTCCCACCTTGCCGTGGGTAACACTACTTTGGCCAGTTTCTCATGATTGATAGTAATCGCCTGGATAGCAAAAGCAGTGTGTACCGCGCTCTTTATATGAGTCCCCTTCACTTCTTCCCGTCGTTCATACCAGATATACCAAGCTGCCACGGCGATCGTCTCCTGCAGTCTTAGCTGACAGAGGACTGGGGACTTCTTTAACGGGTTCCTGAGCAGTTCTTCTAAAACCACCGAGCCCGATCGATCCACACAAAGCGCCAAGTTAATATCCTCTAACAGACCATGTTTTCCCCAGACCTCTTTTGCACGTGTACAAGTGAAGATCAGGTGGAGATTGTCCTCTGGCCCCGACTTACAAACAGACACTGAGGGTTAACCTTTATGTGTCTGTTGCTTAGGATACACATGCCCGGGACAGTACCATGGAGGGCGCGCCATACAAATTTTTTAACCTTGCTTGGTACTTGCAGCTTCCATAAGATGTCCCACACAGGGTTCGTTCCTGTCGTACTAGCAGCTTCACCTCTCACTCTAGCGCCATACTGGTGCTCCCACTCAATGTAATATGCCGATCTGACTGAAAAAGTATGTGATTTGGTTCCATTCCAGGCCACAAAGTCTTCCAACAATGGAGAAAGTGGAATTCTGAGAATTCTTTCAACATCAACATGAAGAAAAATATGCCTTAGATGGTCCTCATCCCGTCCTTCTGTGATAGGGTCAATTAATTCATTCACGTGTCTCAGCAAGTTGTTTCCCTTTTGTGTGAGCACCATCCGACTTGGGCTATCCGGGATCCAATGATCCTCCCAAATGTTGATGCTTTCTCCGATTCCCACTATCAAGATATGGCACCTTCGGAATGTTTGTTGTCCCGCCACCAGGCTCTGCCAAGTAAAAGAAGCACCTTTTTTTGGCCCTATCTTGAATAAATTCCCATCTGGATAGTACTTTGCCCTCAATACTTGCGCATACAAAGTATTAGGGTGAGGACGGGGTGGTTTCACCGTTTTCCCATGCCAACCACGTCTATTGCTGCAATATATCCGTCCTCTGAGTAGGAGGTAAGTGGTCAAGGGTTGTCTAGCTAGACAAATCTGACCATGCGCTAGTTTTGTGCCCATTCAGATTTTGCAGATGCTCATCCATGGTTTGCTAGTAGGTGGCTCCGGATTTTGGAGTCCAAATTGCCCACATGGGCGGCTTCGACTGCGAACATGTCGCGAGGGTTGGTGAGTCCATAGACACGACCTAGCAAATCGGTGCGAGGCACATACGGAAGTCACCATGGTTGTTGATGATGAAGGCAACGACACCTTCGTGGAGCGGGCACACAAGGTGTGCCGTTTTCTTCATGTTAACCCGACCTTCTCCATAAATGGTGATGGTGAAGGGGACGGTGATTAGGCTCTGCACGGATGTGAGGTGCATTTCTTCTAATTCCTGGTAATCCGGCATTAGCCCTTCAAAAAAAGGAAAGTATACATTAATCTCGGTTCTCATATGAACCGGGACCAATGGGAGCATTAGTACCAGTTCGTGAGGCCAGGGGGCCGGCCGGGCCTCGGGGGCAATGCTCCTGGTTCGTCTGAACCCTTTGGTCCCGGTTCAAGACACGAACTGGGACCAATGGTCCTCGCTCCTGGCCCACAACCTTCAGTCTCGTTTGGTGTCTGGAACCGGGACTTAACAGAGGCCTATATACACTAGTAGAAAAAGGGTCAAATGTGCGACACATTAGTCCCGGTTTGTAACAGAACCGGCAGTAATCTGTCCATTAGTGCCGGTTCCAACGACTAGGCGGGAGGAGCTCTTTAGTACCGGTTCGTGGCGAACCTTTAGCACCGGTTCGTGCCACGAACCGGTACTAAAGAAAGTGGTGGCAGGATGTTGTCAGAGTGGGGCCCTTCCAGCACCTTTAGTACCGGTTCGTGGCACGAACCGGTACTAAAATCATCCTATATAAACCCTTTCGTCCACCCGCACTCTGTTCTTCCCCTTTCCCTCTCCCTCTCCTATGTTCTTCCCTTCTTCCTCTCGAGTTCATCACAAATTTTGCCCAAAATTTGTCAAGATTCTGAGCCCCATCCATTCAAATGATCACAAAGGTTAGCAACTTTGTCCTTTCATCTCTCATTGCTAGATTAGCTCTTGCATTGGTTTATATAGTGATTAGTTGTGGGTTTTAGTAATTTGGGAGGAATTATATGTGGTAGTATTTGATTTATATGCAATTTGAGGTCAAAATAACACTTAGTTTAAATATGTAGGTGTTGTTTACTTAGTGCCTTCTAAATCTCCGTCGTAACCACCGTCGATCGCCCGCACCGTCCCGTCGCCTGCACCACCTTGTGGTGAGCCTCCTGTTCATGAAATTTTATATAAAAAATTGATGTTTGTGTGATTTGGATATATAGTTACTCGCGTAATTATCTTACCCTTACGTTGTTTGTTATACATAGTGTCATGGTTTGATATCCATCCCCGTCGGCCCTCGTCCTTGTTATGATTCGGATGTGGTATATTCTCTTTTAAAACTATTTGTTGCATTTCGTGTTTATGACAAATTATGCCCATCAAGTTGACATAGATATTTTTATCTAGGAGGTATGTGAACCGGAAATTCCAACCGACCCTATTGTCGAGAGGTTAAATTTAGTTGAAAGAGAAAACGAGTATTTGAAAGAAAAATTGAAAATAATTGAGGGGAGAAGATGGAATTGGAGTTGCATATTGCCGATGTAAATCGATGATCACAAGATCAAGATGGAGAAAATGCGCTTGAAGATTAGAAAGATTAGAAAATATGCCATTGATAGCGAGGCTTGGTATAATTATGCCGTTGGATCAATTGTTACCTTAGTTGCGATCTTGATCGCATTTGTTGTTGCATTTAAATGCTTTAGCTAGAGAGTTATTTGTTTGTTGCATTTAAGTGTTGTATGAACTTTATGTATGAACTTTATGTATTGTATTAATTTGGTGTTTTCGGTGCTGTTTATTGAAGATGAGCGGCAATGGATGTCACGATGGCGATGCTCTCCGAGTTCATTAATGGCGTGCAAAATTTTCTGCTTGCGGCTGAGGCAAACAAGCGGGCGGATGGTTTTATGCCTTGTCCATGTGCTGGCTGTAAGAATGAATGTAATTACTCTAAGTCAAGAACCATTCACGTCCACATGTTTAAGTCCGGTTTCGTGCCCCACTATAATGTTTGGACCAAGCACGGAGAAAGAGCGGTTATGATGGAAGACAATGAAGAGAGGACGACGACGGCTATCCTGGCCATGGGTTCCCTGAATATGATGATACAACAATGGGTGAAGAAGCTGAGCCGGTAATGCGGGAAGAAGCTGAGCCGGCAACGCGGGAAGAAGCTGAAGAAGAGGCATCAGATGAGCCCGTTGATGATCTAGGTCGGGCCATTGCCGATGCAAAGAGAAACTGCGCAAGTGATTTCGAGAAGAAGAAGTTGCAGCGCATGTTAGAGGATCACAAGAAATTTTTGTACCCGAATTGCGTAGGTGACAAGAAAAAGCTGGGCACCACACTGGAATTGCTGCAATGGAAGGCAGAGAATGGTGTATCTGACAAGGGATTTGAAAAGTTGCTGGTAATGATGAAGAATATGCTTCCAAAGGACAACGAATTGCCCGAGAGTACGTCCGAAGCAAAGAAGGCTGTCTACCCTCTAGGGTTAGAGGTGCAGAAGATACATGCATGCCCTAATGATTGCATCCTGTACTGCAGTGAGTACGAGGATTTGAACGCTTGCCCGGTATGCGGTGCATTGCGCTATAAGATCAGCCGCGATGACCCTGGTGATGTCGAGGGCGAGCGCTCCAGGAAGAAGATTCCTGCCAAGGTGATGTGGTATGCTCCTATAATACCACGGTTGAAACGTTTGTTTGAAAACAAAGAGCATGCCAATGCGATGCGATGGCACAGAGAAGACCGTAAGAAAGACGGAAAGTTGAGGGTACCCACTGACGGGTCGCAGTGGAGAAAAATCGAAAGAAAGTATGGGAAGGAGTTTGCAGATGGCGCAAGGCATTATGGTTTGGACTAAGCGCAGATGGCATTAATCCTTTTGGGGAGCGAGCAGCAACCATAGCACCTGGCCTGTGACTCTATGTTTGTATAACCTTCCTCCTTGGTTGTGCATGAAGCGGAAGTTTATTATGATGCGGTGCTCATCCAAGGCCCTAAGCAACCGGCAACGACATTGATGTGTACCTAAGGCCATTATTGAAGAACTCTTACAACTGTGGAATGGAACAGATGTACGTGCGTGGGATGAGCACATGGGGGAAGAATTTGACCTAAAGGCGTTGCTGTTCGTGACCATCAATGATTGGCCTGCTCTCAGTAACCTTTCAGGACAGACAAACAAGGGATATCGCGCATGCACGCACTGTGTGGACGATACCGACAATAATGTGTACCTGGGACATCGTCGATTTCTTCCGAGCAGGCATCCCGTAAGAAAGAAAGGCAAGCATTTCAAAGGTGAGGCGGATCACCGGACGAAGCCTCGCCACCGTACTGGTGCTGATGTACATGATATGGTCAAGGAAGGTTGTCTTTGGAAAGGGTCCTGGTGGACAACCTGTTCCGAATGACGCTGACGGACGCGCACCCATGTGGAAGAAGAAATCTATATTTTGGGACCTGCCCCATTGGAAATACCTAGAGGTCCGCTCCGCAATCGACGTGATGCACGTGACGAAGAATCTTTGTGTGACCCTGCTTGGCTTCTTGGGCGTGTACGGGAAGAAAAAAGATACACCTGAGGCACGGGAGGACCAGCAACGTATGCACGGAAAAGACGGCATACATCAGGGTCATGCAAGCTACACTCTTACCAAAGAAGAGAAGGAAATCTTCTTTGAATGCCTGCTTAGTATTAAGGTACCGTCTGGCTTCTCGTCGAATATAAAGGGAATAATAAACATGGCAGAGAAAAAGTTACAGAACCTAAAGTCTCATGACTGCGACATGATTATGACGCAACTGCTTCCGGTTGCATTGAGGGGGCTTCTACCGGAAAACGTTCGATTAGCCATTGTGAAGCTATGTGCATTCCTCAATGCAATCTCTTAGAAGGTAATCGATCCAGAAATCATACCAAGGTTAGAGAATGATTTGATGCAATGTCTTGTCAGTTTCGAGTTGGTGTTCCCACCATCCTTCTTCAATATCATGACGCTTGCGTCCTAGTTCACCTATATGAAGAGATTAACATTTTGGGTCCTGTATTTCTACACAATATGTTCCCCTTTGAGAGGTTCATGGGAGTCTTAAAGAAATATGTTCATAACCATGCTAGGCCAGAAGGAAGCATCTCCAAGGGCCATAAAATGAGGAGGTCACTGAGTTTTGTATTGACTTTATTACTGACCTTAAGCCGATTGGTGTTCCTGAATCGCGGCATAAGGGCAGACTGGATGGAAAAGGCACGCTAGGAGGGGGTCAAATAATATGTATGGAAGGACATTCTCTCACTGAAGCACGTTATAGTTCTACAGAATTCCTCCTTAGTGGCTCCGTATATGGACGAACACAAGAATTTGCTACGCTCCAAACACCCGGAGCGGTCTGATGACTGGATTACACGTGAACAAACCAGGAGTTTCGCCAGCTGGTTGCGGAACCACGCACCATGCATGACGCCTCTATTGAAGATGACTTGTACTTGCTGTCCCAGTTACCATCTTGAATATAATGACTTTCAAAGTGCGAGATAAATGGTAATACATTTTACACGATCGCCCAAGATAAGAAGAGCACTAACCAAAACAGTGGTGTCCGCTTTGATGCAGAAACCAAGACGGGAAAGGAAACAGATTATGGTTATATACAGGACATATGGGAGCTTGACTATAGACGTGGTTTGAAGGTCCCTTTGTTTCGGTGCAAATGGGTCAATATGACACGAGGCTGGGTAACGGAAGACCCGCAGTACGGAATGACAAAAGTGGATCTCAACAATCTTGCGTATGCAGACGAACCATTCGTCCTAGCCAATGATGTGGCACAGGTTTTCTATGTGAAGGACATGTCTACCAAGCCGAGAAAAAGAAAAGATAAGGATGTGAATGCATCATACGATGAGCCAAAGCAGCACATTGTTCTTTCTGGGAAGAGAAACATCGTGGGAGTGGATGACAAGACAGACATGTCAGGAGATTATGAAAAGTTTGATGAAATTGCTCCATTCACAGTGAATATTGACCCGAGCATCCCGTTAAATGATGAAGATTTTCCATGGTTACGGCGCAAAGGGACACACGCGAAGAAAAAGTTTCACACCCAAAGATCCGGGGTGTGATCGGCTTCACTATCATCACTTTCTTCTGTGTTTCACACCCAGGAGGGAATATCTGTAATAGTTAGGGTAGCTAGTTATGTGTTTTGGCATTTGAAACACGAAGAAATTTTATGTGCAAACAAATTCTTTCATGCATTTACTGATTTTTTCAGCTAAACGACCCTGAAATTGAAAAGCATTTCAAATGAACTCAGAAAAGGTTGAAAGTTGGTATGGTATCATAATTTCACGCACATAGCATGTGCAAAAAAGTAGAGAGGGTTACCACAAAAACTGGATGCACTTCGTGTACAAAATGGACAATCTCTTTCGAAGTATCAGGGTTTCGGACGAAAACTCATCCATTACAAAGGCATTTCATTTTTTAAATAACCTAAGCATTACCAAATTGAATATAATGATAAAACACACTAATATTGAACATAAGAAAAAGGAATCACTGAAAAATCAATTTTCAAAGTTAAGTTAATCAAAAACTAGTGATTCACACAGATTTTTCAAATAATTCAAAATGTAAACTATTCAAATTCGTAAACTACCGGCACTAGTAGAAAGTTTGTAATTTTTTGTACCTAAAGCAAAAATATTCACAAAGAAACTCTAAATACAGCAAAAAAAACAACCCAAAAATAAATAAAACAAAAATAAATAAAGGAAAAAAATAAGAAAATAAAAAGCCCGCCAACTGCGCCACAGCGGCCTGCATACGACTAGAAACCACACCTGTAGTTGGGCCAGGATGCAGGCCCGCAAGCCTAGTAGGCCCATAGGCAGAGTAGGAGAGGTAGGCCCAGAAGGCCTGCTATGGAGAGGAGCTCAATGCAGTGCCCATGTCGGGGCTTATAAACTGGTCCTGACGCTCTTAAACTAGCGAGGTGGGACTAAACTTCTGCGCCCCTCGCCTGGCAGCGCACACCCTTTAGTACCGGGTCGTGGCTCCAATGGGTACTAAAGGGGGGTCTTTAGTACCGGTTGGTGCTACCACCCGGTACTAAAGGTGGGTGCTTCCCGCCGCTTCGCCTGGCCAAAACAGATCTTTAGTACCGGTTGGTGGCTCCAACCGGTACTAAAGGGTTGTTCTATATAAGAAAACCCTTCAAAAAATTTCGTCAGTTTCGTTCTCCCTCTGCTTCTTCTCCTCTGCCCCGTCGCCGCCGCCCCTCATCACCGCCCCCGTCGCCGTCGCCGTCACCGTCCCCGTCGCCGTCCCATCGCCTCGCCGTCGCCGTCGCCGTCCCCGTCCCCGTCCCTGTCGTCCCCGTCGCCGCGCCCCTGCCCGGCCCGTCCCCGTCCCCGTTGTCGCTGGCCCGTGCCCATCGCCGTCGTCACCGCCCGTCTCCGTCCCCGTCGCCGCCCCCGTCGCCGCGCCTCGCCGGTGAGCTCCTGTGCCCCGGCCGCCATGCCCACACACACATACACGCGCGCACCCACACACACATTGTTATAGAAATGTTAGAAATTTTTCCGTTTTTTAGTTATAGAAATATTAGAAATGTTTTTTAGTTATAGAAATATTAGAAATGTTTTTTAGTTATAGAAATATTAGAAATGTTAGAAATTTTTCTGTTTTTTAGTTATAGAAATATTTATAGAAATGTTAGCAATTTTTCTGTTTTTTAGTTATAGAAATATTAGCAATGTTAGTTATATATATATATGTTAGAAATTTTAGAGTTAGTTTTAGCTATATGAATTAGATTAATGTCAAATTGTTAGAATTTGCATATAGAATTTTAGTTATCACAATCCAATCACATTTAAAAAATGTTACTTTTTGCGGGCATATAGTATTTGTTGTCGACGATGCCCGGCCCGCATCCTCGTCGTCGACCCGTTCGCCACGACGTCCTGCTTCAGAGGACCCATGTCCGGGACTGGGCTCCGCCGGGCTGGCACTGGGAGGTGCTACCTTCAGGGGCGCGACGCTTGGTGAGGAGCCCGGCCCCGGGTCCCGTCGTCGACCCTGATCCCTTTGGTGGCGTTCGCGTTGGCCACTTTTGGTGCGGAGGGAGCCGGCACCGCCGGAGGTGGTACTTCGCCGTGTCAGGGAGGAGGACGAGAACGTCCATCGCTGCATGGCTGTTATGGACGTCAGGTTCTCCAATACCTGGAAGGTTCTTTGGGGAGATCACCCGAGCTATGATCCAGTGATGGTTCCTTCACTTTGGTTGTCCACCGCCCGTGCCTCAGGAACCGCAAGTGGTCTAGATTACTCTTTAGTATTCGATCTTTATTAGCTAGCTAGCTAGTGATGTATTCGATATATAATGTTCAAGATGATTTATTCGAGATTATATATATTATTCGAGACGATGTATTCGAGATTATATCTATTATTCGAGATGATGTATTCGAGATTATATTTGATGATGCTTATTATGTACTATGATTGATTCAGTTTTTCCTTATTAATTGATTGCATCCATGCATTGTAATTTGAATACTAAATCGTTTTATATTTCTTTTGGATTAGTTAAATAAAATCTACGGCGGACAATACCGGCAGAGAGGGAGAAGAGACCCTGTTCGATATCATACGCCATCCTCGCAGGCCAGATGATGATCAGAATGAAGAAGATTATGACGGCTCCGAATATCTAAACAACACCGGGGAGGGTGATATGATATTCGATCGCGATGACCGAATTGATCAAGTCATGAACTATGATTATGATGATGACTAAGAAAATGTTGATCTTGAAACAACAAAGACCGGCGAGGTATATTTATATAAGCAGGCGTCTGGTGATCATCACATGTTTTAAATGACTTGAAGATATATTAACGAATCGATCTTTCTTCTTTAAGCCATCCGGATCGAGCAAATCTTCAGGCAGCAGGAAACGAGGTCCGAACAAAAAGTTGAAGGAGGGCGTAAAGTACAATATCGAGGCCATCAAACCTAATTGCGAACCATTAGCGCCTACGAAGATTGCGAACAAGTTTGTTCGTCAGTGCGGAGTTCTTATGAACGACCAACTCCCGATCTCCCTTCAAGAATGGAGAGAGCCAGCAAAGCCACGTCCAGATCTTACTTTTTATGCGACGCAGACAAAAAGTTCTGCTTTGGGAAACTCTCATGGAACATTTCAGCCTACCAGATCATTTCACATATGCAGATGTGGCGAAAGTCAAGGACGCTGCTATTAGGAAGATGGCGGTTGCATTCAACAACCACAAGAATCGTGTATGGGACAAGTACGTCAAGGGAGGAAGGAAGACTCCAGTATTGTAGCGACCCGACCTCGAGATGGTCAAGTCTCGTGTTTCCGTGTCATCCTGGATCGGTATGCTGACACACACAATACTCGAAGGATTTATAACAGAGTAGCAATCACACACTTATTACATCGAATGTCTCAAAAGAGAACTTATTACAATAATATGGCTTAAGGCCATCTAATGCGATAACAACGGAAGGCTTGGAAGATAAAGTGAGTCCATCAACTCCAACGGCATGGCTGAGCTGCACGACAACGACCTATCGAACCTTACTCCTCGTCTGAAAAGTCTGCAACATAATACGTTGCAGCCCGAGAACGGGTCAGCACATGGAATATGCTGGCAATATAACACAGTAGAGCAGGAATAGAATAATGCTATCACTACATGCATATTTGGCTGGTGGAAAGCTCTATGGTTATAGTTTTGCGAAAAGCCAATTTTTCCCTACAACAAAGGAATAAATATTATTTAACTATCATGGTGGTTGAAACATCATTGAGAATGGTTGACAGAATTCTCAATCCCAATTAAAGTAGTTAACATCGCAACAATATTAATTTAAGACTGATGAGATACATGTGAATACTCAAGTACTAGATACTCAAAATTATCCATAACCAGGGACACGGCTAACCATGATTAGATTGTACACTCTGCAGTGCATTTTTTCCCACAAGACTCGACCGCCTCCGTTGATTTCTCGCACTACATGGTGTTTGAGAAACGGATGACCGAGACACAGTCTTTCAGAAACATTAACTCTCTACTCCGAGTAGACCATACCAAACCTACAAGACCCACTACCTACTGATTTACCTCTTCAAGAGCTTCACGTAACTTACTCAACTATGCTAGAGACCATAGTAGCTTGTGGCTGCACACGGAAGTTTCTAGCATGAATAATCTCAGTTCCCTTTGAGCCTGGGTGGGGGTCCATAGGAAGATCACACGGGTACCCCGGGATTTCCAAAAAATAAAACAGACAACACTGGGTTCCGCAGGTGCCTGAATCCACCCAGATGTGTATTAAAGTTGCCACCTTAAAGTAAAACATTAATTAATAATCTCACATCTGTCATGGATGCACTCAAACCCAATCCACGTCTACGAGCATAGCATGGCAATAATAACAACACGTAGAAGTAACTCCCAAGGGTTTGATAGTAACAGGGCAATAGGTTCTACCTCAACTACTTCTTCCCAACCCAGAAATTAATGATATCCTAATCATGCAATGTTTGAGGATGAAGCTAATGTATAAAAACTGGGTATGGAAAGAGTATGATCAATGTGTTACTTGCCTTGCTGACGATCCGGGAATCCTAGAGACTCGTAGTAACACGCTTCGCACTCCGGGAATTCTATCGCAAGAAAACAATAACATACATAAGCAACAAGCAAAGATGCACATGTAAAACTCAACTAAAAGAGGTTGACCAGAAAGTTCAACTTAAGAACTCAGGTTTGCAAAAAGAATCAAACCAAACGAAGCAACAAAACTCAAACGGCAAAAGAAATAAGATCCGTTTACTAATCTGAACTAGGGTCAAATTTTACAGAGCCAAAAACTTGTTTGAGTTTATTATTTGGAAAGAGGGTTTCGAGACGAAACTCTAGGCGCTTGAATCGCCTGATTCTGGTAAACGAGCGAAAAGTTATACTAGATCGAACATCAGATCAGAAATCGCGATCAGAAAAATCGCGGAATAAATCCGAGAAAAGAAAAGCGACGAATAGCTTAACGAACGAACGTTCGTTATCTAAACCAAAACGAAGAACACGTTCGTTAAAACAAAAAAACAAGTGAACGCTCGCTAAATAAATAAACCAAAGAAATAAACCGATCTAGAGAAAAAAAATAAAACGAACCCTAGGGTTTAAAAAAAACCGAAACTGTTTTCTTCGGAAAACCGGGCGGCGGGGCGGCTACCTCGCTCGGCTCCGGCAGGGCTTAGGCGGTGGCGGCTCGGGCTCGGCTCCGAGGCGGAGGGAGGCGGCGGCGGCGGCGGGAGGCGGCGGCTATGGCGGCGGCGGCGGCAGGCGAGGCTCGGGCGGCGGCTCGGGCTCGGCTCCGTGGCGGCGGGAGGCGGTGGTGGTGGCGGTGATGGCTAGAGGGGGGGCGGTGGTATTTAAAGGAGGGGGGGCGGTCCGGTGCCTTGGGGAAGGGGCAGGCGGCGGAGGAGTCCGAGCCGGACTCTGCGGCCGCGGCGGGCGCGGGAGGAAGGCGGCGGTGGAGGCACGCGCGGAGTTTTTTTTAAATAGTTCCGCTGACAGAAAAATTCCTATAAAATAAAATAAAAATCTAAAAATGCCAAAACAAATTTTCACCGTCTAAATGAAATATTTAGAACGAGTTGAACATTTGCTTGGCCCTAAAATGTAATTTTCAAAAACGTGCAAATTTTTCTAATGCAAATAAAAATCAAAATAAACTCAAATAAAATCCAAATAATGATTTTAACATTTTTCCTCCAATATTTCAATTATTTTGGAGAATTCATATTATCTCCTCTCATATATTTTAATATGAAATATTTTTCCGAAGAGAAAAATAATTAAAATAAAAAATCCTTGTTCTCAGTATTTGATACAAATCAAAATATGACAACCGGAAAATCCCCAACTCTCTCCGAGGGTCCTTGAGTTGCTTAGGATTTCGAGGATTGCGGAACAAAGATGCGATAAAATATGTTATGCATGGATGACCTATGTATAACATTCCAAATTGAAAATTTGGGATGTTACAAACCTACCCCCCTTAAGATGAATCTCGTCCTCGAGATTCGGGTTGGCTAGAAAATAGGTGCGGGTGGTCCTTGCGAATATCATCTTCTCGTTCCCAGGTGGCTTCCTCCTCGGTATGGTGGCTCCACTGAACTTTGCAAAACTTGATAACCTTGCTGCGGGTGACTCGGCTGTCAAAGTCAAGAATCTTTACTGGCTTCTCCTCATAAGTCAAATTACTGTCCAACTGTATCGCCTCTAGGGGCACTGTATCTCTTAACGGTATATCGGCCATCTCAGCATGACACTTCTTCAACTGTGATACGTGGAACACATCGTGAACTCCTGACAATCCTTCAGGTAATTCCAGCTTGTAGGCAACTTCTCCCATCCATTCCAAAACACGGTACGGTCCTACAAATCTTGGAGCTAACTTTTCCTTAACTCCAAAACATTTCACTCCTCGCAAGGGTGATACTCGCAGATAGGCTATGTCTCCAATTTCATAAGTTACTCCCTTGCGTTTTGAATCTGCATAAATCTTCTGCCTGGACTGGGCAATCTTCAATCTGTCTCGGATTACTTTAACCTTCTCCTCCGAATCTTTGATCAAATCTGGTCCAAACAACTGACGGTCTCCTACCTCATCCCACATCAGAGGTGTTCTACATCTACGTCCATACAGAGCTTCGAACGGTGCCATCTTCAAACTGTCCTGGTAGCTATTGTTGTATGAGAACTCTGCGTAAGGCAAATTGTCGTCCCAACTAGATCCATAATCTATTGCACATGCTCTCAACATGTCCTCCAGAATCCGATTGACTCTCTCTGTCTGTCCATTCGTCTGTGGGTGGAATGCTATACTGAACTCCAATCTGGTACCCAAGGTCTGGTGTAGCTGATGCCAAAACTTTGAAGTAAACTGTGTTCCTCTATCTGATACGATGGTCCTCGGAACTCCTTGCAAACTTACAATCCTGAACATATATATCTTGGCCAACTTTGCACTTGTGTAAGTTGTTTTGACTGGGATGAAGTGAGCTACTTTGGTCAAGCGATCCACTACTACCCATATTGAGTCATATCCTGCTTTGGTTCTGGGCAACCCGGTGATAAAGTCCATGCCAAGCTTATCCCACTTCCATTCGGGTATCGGCATAGGCTGTAGTAGTCCTGCTGGCTTCTGAGGATCTGCCTTCACCCTCTGACATACATCACATACAGCTACATACTCGGCAATATCCTTCTTCATACCAGTCCACCAGAAACATTCTTTCAAATCCAAATACATCTTGGTGTTTCCGGGGTGTATCGAGTAGGTGACTCATGAGCCCCCTGAAGTATTAACTTCCTGATCTCTGAGTTATTAGGCACATAAAATCGGTCCTCAAACCATAAGGTATCGTGCTCATCCTCTCGAAAACCTTTGGCTTTTCCTTTGCTCATCTTCTCCTTTATCTCAGCAATCTCTTTGTCATTCATCTGAGCTTCTCAAATCTTGTCCAACAATGTAGACTGAACCTCCATTGTTGCAATGAAACCTCTTGGAACAATCTCCAACCGAAGTTCCATGATATCCTCAGCTAACTCCTTTGGCAATCCCTTACTTTCAAGGATATTAGCGTAACTTTTCCGACACAAAGCGTCTGCTACGACATTGGCCTTTCCTGGAAGATAGTGCAGCTTCATATCGTAATCCTTTATAAGGTCTAGCCATCTCCTTTGTCTAAGGTTCAACTCCTTCTGGGTGAAAATGTACTTCAAACTCTTATGATCCATGTACACATCGAAACGGTTTCCAATAAGATAATGTCTCCAAGTTTTCAATGCATGCACAACGGCTGCTAGCTCCAAATCGTGCCTGGCATAGTTTAATTCATGGGACTTCAGTTGTCGTGAGGCATACGAAACAACCTTTCCATCCTGCAAAAGCACACATCCAAGTCCGAAGCGAGAGGCGTCGCAATAAACTTGGAACTCCTTATGTATATCTGGCAGTGTTAGCACTGGCTGTAGTCAAACGTTTCTTCAACTCCTGAAAACTTGCCTCGCAGTCATCTGTCCATTTAAACTTAGTATCCTTCTTCAGCAATTCAGTCATTGGCTTAGCAATCTTGGAAAAATTCTCAATGAATCTCCGATAATATCCTGCGAGTCCAAGGAAACTGCGGATCTCGCCAACTGTAGTGGGTGCCAACCATTCAGTGACTGATTGAACCTTGCTGGGGTCCACTGCTATACCTTCTCCTGATATAACATGCCCAAGAAATCCAACTTCCTTCAACCAAAACTCGCACTTGCTGAATTTGGCCTATAACTGGTGTTCCCTGAGTTTCTCGATAACCAAACGCAAATGCTCCTTGTGCTCCTCTTCGTTCTTCGAGTATACCATAATATTATCAATGAACACCACAACAAACTTGTCCAAATACTCCATGAACACCTTGTTCATCATGCTCATGAAATAGGCAGGGGCGTTACTCAGTCCAAACGACATGACCATATATTCATATAATCCATATCGCGTGGTGAATTCTGTCTTTGGTATATCCTTCTCTCGAATCTTCAACTGATGGTATCCTGATTGTAGATCGATCTTCGAAAACACCTTAGCTCCTTGCAACTGATCAAATAGATCATTGATCATCGGTAATGGATACTTGTTATTTATCGTTAATCTGTTCAAGGCTCGGTAATCAACTACCATCCTCAGGGATTTATCCTTTTTCTCGACCAAAAGTACTGGTGCTCCCCAAGGTGATGAACTCCTGCGAATATAACCTTTCTCCAATAACTCCTTGATCTGTTTCTTAATTTCCTCCAGATCATTTGCGGGCATCCGATAGGGTCTCTTGGATATTGGCCCTGTACCTGGCAATAGCTCTATCAAAAACTCGATGTCTCGATCCGGGGCATGCCTGGTAACTCGTCTGGGAAAACATCCGGGTAATCCTTTACTACATGCACTTCCTCCTGCACAACTCCCGTGAGGGCATTCACTTGGCTCCTCCTAGGAACATGCCTAGATACATACTTAATCCTTTTTCCCTCCGGGGTGGTAAGATAAATTGATTTGCTAGCACATTCAATGCTTCCTCCATACTTTGACATCCAGTCCATACCTAATATCACATCCAATCCTTGCGACTCCAAGATAACTAGGTCAGACGGAAAAACATGTGTGCCAATGGTTAGGGGTATCTGGGTGCACCATCGGCTAGCCATGTACTCAGCTCAAGGTGAGCTCACTAAAAGAGGGGTCCTAAGGGTTTGGGTTGGTAACTTAAACTTATCCACAAATCCCCTTGATATGTATGAATGCGATGCACCAAGATTTAAAAGAACAAGAGCGGTAAATGACTTAACCAAAAACTTACCTATTACCGCATCCGGTTGCTCTTCAACCTCCTCCATGTTAACGTGGTTCACTTGTCCTTTGTTGAATGGATTGGGCTTCTTCCCAGCGCTCCCATTTCCGTTTCCATTCCTTCCTTCAGGGAAGTCATTAGCATAGTGCCCAGTCTTCCCGGACTTATAGCAAGTAACTTGACTTAGGTCTCTTTTGGCGGGTGTAGATGGGTGGAGCGGTTCTGATTGTTATTAACTCCGTTCCCGTTGCCATTCTTCGCACCATCGTGGTTATGCGATCCTCCTCTAGTATGGTTGTGACCTCCATGGTTATGAACAAGTCCTCCCGAGTTCGGGGTTAAACGGGGCTTCTATTGAGCTCCTGAATTATACTTCCCTTGTCCATACTTCCTCTTACGGCTCTCAATCTGCTGCTGCTTTCCTTAAATCATAAGGGACTTATCTACCAACTCTTGGTAGTTGTTGAAAGTTGCCACCATCAACTGCATGCTCATCTCATCGTTCAGCCCTTCCATGAAATTCTCCTGCTTCGCGGCATCTGTGGCCACATCATCAGGGGCATATCATGATAACTTGCTAAAATCATCCACGTACTGATCCACAGTACGGTTCCCCTGGCGTAAGTTGTGAAACTCACGCTTCTTCATCTGCATGGCTCCAGTTGAGACATGGGCCATGCGAAAAGCTTGCTAAAACTGGTCCCAAGTGACATTGGCTATAGGAAAAGTAGCCGTGTAATTCTCCCACCATGCGGCTGCTGGTCCATCCAATTGATGTGCGGCAAAGCGCGCCTTCTCAGCATCCGTGCATCCTGCGGTGGTTAACTCCCTTCCAATACGGCGTTGCCAATCATCAGCAACTATTGGCTCGGTGCTGCTGGAAAACACCGGCGGCTGTAACCTCAGGAAACGGGCTAAATTGTCCACTGGCGGCGGGTTGTTATTGTTATTGTTGCCCTGGTTCTGAACTAGCAATTGCATCAAGGCATTCTGCTGCTGGATCAACTGGGTGTGCTCTGGTGGGAAAATAGAATCGGTGTCACGTCTCGGAGGCATCTGATGGGTTTAGAGGGAAGAGATTAGAATAGAAAGAGGTCTAATGAGAGAACACTACCCATATGCATATGAGGCAAACACAATCATTTCACTCAATCAATCAAGCAAGGGCATACAAACGGTCTAGAACTATCGTAAAAGTTCTCAACTACTACTAGCTACATGGGGGAATACTACTACTATATGGTGGTCATCTAGAAATTTTGATCGGTGGAAGACTCCATGATGTCTGCTCCAGCTTCGTCTTCGTAGTCATTATCACTTGGATCGGAATCGGTGTCGTCGATGATGATGTAGTTGTCCGGGCAAGTGGGATCTTCCTCCTCTTCTTCCGGTGCTGATCCTCCCATGAATACTCTGATCTTCTTAACTAGGTCGTCGTTCTTCTCCAGTAGTGTCTTGATTTCTTCCTCGTATCCATCGCGGGTAAACTTGAGTTCTTCCTCCAGCTCGATGATCCTGGTCTTCGCCTTCTTCAACTCCATCATATCTGCGCACATCTGGTTTTCCTGGCATCGAATGTGTTGGTTTAACTCCTGGATAAAAGCTGCAATGGATCTATCCTTCTTGGTGCTGATTACTTCCCATTGCTCATCTCGGTGCCCACATATTTGATAGATGGTGTCTTCAAGCTCCCTCTTGTAGACTTCTCCAATGCCTCCCATGGTAATATGAGCTGCCATGCTCTTGCCTAGACTCGAGGTGGGTGCTTCGAAAGAAAACTCTATGGGCTTAGAAGTTGGCGAGAACGTCCTTCCTGGAACTTGTGCTTGAATCATCCAGCGCTCCTCTTCTGGTAGAGTGGCGTTGTACGTCCCGGTGAAGCTTGGTATTCCAATGTTTAAGTACCTAGTGACTTCCTTCAAGTGGCGTCCAAAAGGTGTGTCTTCATCGGGTTGGGCAAACTTGTTCTTCATCTCCGTCATCCTAAAGAGTGGAAAAATGGAGAGGAGTCAGAAATGAGTAGAGAAGAGTGACCTATGGTTTATCTTAATGGTCGTGTCCTACACTCAACGTGTGCTCTGATACCATCTTGTAGCGACCCGACCTCAGATGGTCAAGTCTCTGTGTTTCAGTGTCATCCCTGGATCGGTAATGCTGACACACACAGTACTCGAAGGATTTATAACAGAGTAGCAATCACACACTTATTACATCGAATGTCTCAAAAGAGAACTTATTACAATAATATGGCTTAAGGCCATCTAATGCGATAACAGCGGAAGGCTTGGAAGATAAAGTGAGTCCATCAACTCCAACGACATGGCTGAGCTGCACGGCAACGACCTATCGAACCTTACTCATCGTCTGAAAAATCTGCAACATAATACGTTGCAGCCCGAGAACGGGTCAGCACATGGAATATGCTGGCAATATAACACAGTAGAGCAGGAATAGAATAATGCTATCACTACATGCATATTTGGCTGGTGGAAAGCTCTTTGGTTATAATTTTGCGAAAAGCCAATTTTTCCCTACAACAAAGGAATAAATTTTAATTTAACTATCATGGTGGTTGAAACATCATTGAGAATGGTTAACAGCATTCTCAATCCCAATTAAAGTAGTTAACATCGCAACAATATTAATTTAAGAGTGATGAGATACATGTGAATACTGAAGTACTAGATACTCAAAATTGTCCATAACCGGGGACACGGCTAACCATGATTAGATTGTACACTCTGCAGAGCTTTGTGCACTTTTCCCCACAAGACTCGATCGGCTCTGTTGATTTCTCGCACTACATGGTGTTTGAGAAACGGATGACCGAGACACAGTCTTTCAGAAACATTAACTCTCTACTCCGGGTAGACAATACCAAACCTACAAACCCACTACCTGTTGATCTACCTCTTCAAGAGCTTCACATAATTTACTCAACTATGCTAGAGGACATAGTAGCTTGTGGCTGCACACGGAAGTTTCTAGCATGAACAATCTCAGTTCCCTTTGAGCCTGGGTGGCGGTCCATAGGAAGATCACACGGGTACCACGGGATTTCCAAAAATAGAACAGACAACACTGGGTTCCCCAGGTGCCTCAATCCACCCAGATGTGTATTAAAGTTGCCACCTTAAAGTAAACCATTAATTAATAATCTCACATCTATCATGGATGCACTCAAACCCAATCCACGTCTACTAGCATAGCATGGCAATAATAACAACACGTAGAAGTAACACCCAAGGGTTTGATAGTAACAGGGCAATAGGTTCTACCTCAACTACTACTTCCCAACCCACAAATTAATGATATCCTAATCATGCAATGTTTGAGGATGAAGCTAATGCATAAAAACTGGGTATGAAAAGAGTATGATCAATGTGTTACTTGCCTTGCTGACGATCCGTGAATCGTAGAGACTCGTAGTAACACGCTTCGCACTCCGGGAATTCTATCGCAAGCAAACAATAACATACATAAGCAACAAGCAAAGATGCTATGTGGAATATTTGGAAGATCAGGAATGACAGAGCTTTCAGGAACATCCAGCCATCTTTCAGGGCATGGAGAAGTGGCTTCATTCATGATCTTACTCTGCTCTCTCACAGAATTACACGGAAATATAGAGAGGCTCTTCTTAAGTGGATTGATTTTCTACCTCCTTGAGGAGAGATACTCCTCTTTAACATTGTACATATTAGGTATAGTACACCCCTTCTTTTTATAGCCTTCTTTAGAGTTTTCTTTCTTTTTATTTTCCTCACCTTGAGGATATACTGTATAGTTTCTGTCTATTATTAATAAAATGCTGTAGGGCTCAAGCCCTGCAGTCTTCATGGTCAAAAAAATAAAAGAAAAGATGCATAGGTAAAACTCAACTAAAAGAGGTTGACCAGAAAGTTCAACTTAAGAACTCCGGTTTGCAAAAAGAATCAAACCAAACGAAGCAACAAAACTCAAACGGCGAAAGAAATAAGATCCGTGTACTAATCTGAACTAGGGTCAAATTTTACAGAGTCAAAAACTTGTTTGAGTTGATTAATCGGAAAGAGGGTTTCGAGACGAAACTCTAGGCGCTTGAATCGCCTGATTCCGATAAACGAGCGAAAAGTTATACTAGATCGAACATCGGATCAGAAATCGCGATCAGAAAAATCGCGGAATAAATCCGAGAAAAGAAAAGCGACGAACAGCTTAACGAACGAACGTTCGTTATCTGAACCTAAACGAAGAACACGTTCGTTAAAACGAACGAATGAGTGAACGCTCGCTAAATAAATAAATCGAAGAAATAAACCGATCTAGAGAAAAAAATAAAACGAACCCTAGGGTTTAAAAAAAAAAAGCAAGCAGTTTTCTTGAAAACCGGGCGGCTTACTCGCTCGGCTCCGCGGGCTCGAGGCGGCTCGGGCTCGGCTCGAGGCGGGCGGCGGGAGGCGGCGGCGGCTCTGGCGGCGGCAGCTCGGGGCTCGTCTGTGGCGGCTCGGGCTCGGCCGAGGTCCGCGGGACACGGTGGTGGCGGCGGTGATGGCTCGAGGGGGGGTGGTAGTTAAAGGAGGGGGGGCGGTCCGGTGCGTTGGGAAAGGGGGAGGCAGCGGCGGAGGCCAAGCCGGACTCTGCGGCGGCGGCGGGAGCGGGAGGAAGGCGGGGGCGGCTTGGGCCGGCTGGCTGGCTTCACCAGCTTAAAAGTGAGCTGAGTTTTTTTTTTAAATAGTTCCGCCGACAGAAAAATTCCTATAAAATAAAATAAAAATATAAAATGCCAAAACAAATTTTCACCGTCTAAATGAAATATTTAGAACGAGTTAAACATTTTCTTGGCTCTAAAATGCAAATTTCAAAAAACGTGCAAATTTTTCTAATGCAAATAAAATTCAAAATAAACTCAAATAAAATCCAAATAATGATTTTAACATTTTTCCTCCAATATTTCAATTATTTTGGAGAAGTCATATTATCTCCTCTCATATATTTTAATATGAAATATTTTTCCGGAGAGAAAATAATTAAAATAAAAAATCCTCGTTCTCAGTATTTGATAGAAATCAAAATATGAAAACCGGAAAATCCCCAACTCTCTCCGAGGGTCCTTGAGTTGCTTAGGATTTCGAGGATTGCGGAACGAAGATGCAATAAAATATGATATGCATGGATGACCTATGTATAACATTCCAAATTGAAAATTTGGGATGTTACAAGTATTCGAGGGAACACTAGAGAAGCAAAGTGCTCATTGGGATGATTTCGTCAATTCAAGGATTCGGAATTAGCTAAGGAACGGTGGAGAATAAACAAGGCCAATGCCGAAAAAAGGATAAGTTCCATAAGCTGGGGCCAGGTGGCTACGCGGTGACAATGCCTAAGTGGGATAAGTCTGAGAAAGAGATGGAGGATGCAGTTGTCACTCCGGTTATTTGGAGCTAGCCCCCCAGGTGCAGGACTTGGTTCTATGCGCATGGGGGGAGTTGGACCCGAAGACAGGCAAAGTTTCTACTTGTTGCAATAGAAGAGGCTCGATCGGGGGTGTTCCAGCCCAACAGAGAGAACGACAAGCTTACGCATGCCGTGGGAAATCCTGAACACCCGGGAAGAACATGAGGCAAGTTCGCAATTCCGTGGTATGATGGGTTTTCGGACTGGAACGCCGACTACAGAACCCGTGCGAGAAAGAAGATTGCGGAGGAGAAGAAGAGGAAGATGGAGGAGGAGCAGAGGAAGCTGGACTATGAACGCCTTCAAGGCCTAGAATCAGCGCACGCGAACTTGGCAGTCAAATTCCAGCGGCAGCAGGAGCAGATCGACTCACTTAGCCAGCAAAGGGCGTCTCAGCAGCTGCAGCAGCAAGCGGATGATCCAGCATTGGTTAGCACCGTCCCATCCATGCCGAGAAGCAGCGTGGGTTCCGCCCCGGGCGACGCAATGCTGGATAGATACCCCGTGGATGACATCATAGAGAACACTAACTGTGAGCTACACTCCAAAATGAAGAACATATCCATGAAGGTGGCAGACGATGTTGCTTTTATAATTACCCCCGAAGCAACCTTCCATTGCACCCCGATTCCAGAGGGCTATGCTCGTTGAGAGAGTCCTGGACTAGGGGGTGTCCGGATAGCCGAACTATCATCACAGCCGGACTCCAAGACTATGAAGATACAAGATTGAAGACTTCGTCCGTGTCCGGATGGGACTTTCCTTGGCGTGGAAGGAAAGCTTGGCGATACGGATATGTAGATCTCCTACCATTGTAACCGACTCTGTGTAACCCTAACCTATCCGGTGTCTATATAAACCGGAGGGTTTTAGTCCGTAGGACGAACAACAATCATACCATAGGCTAGCTTCTAGGGTTTAGCCTCCTTGATCTCGTGGTAGATCTACTCTTGTGCTACCCATATCATCAATATTAATCGGTATTACCTCCATCGAGAGGGCCCGAACCTGGGTAAAAACATCGTGTCCCTGGTCTCCTGTTACCATCCGCCTAGACGCACAGTTCGGGACCCCCTACCCGAGATCCGCCGATTTTGACACCGACATTGGTGCTTTCATTGAGAGTTCCTCTGTGTTATGTTTTGATCTCTCTTGTCACCTTATTACCTTTGTCTATTCATATTTATGTTTTCCGTGATGTACATATGAACAAGTCAATCCCTACCTGCTTTTATGTATTCCCATGAACATGCACATGCATCCTTCGTTGAATACATCTGATGCAACAATGATGACACATGGAACACATTCTTCTTCACATATATACAGATTTTCTTTTTCCCATTTAAGATTTCTTGTACATTTGTCCTATCCATTCTTTTTTCCAACGAGAATACACTTTTTATAAGCATCTTCTATTATTACTAGTTACTAACAAACGTGTGTCACCCACGTAATCATGGAATTTTTTTAGTACCACAATTTAACATCACGGAACGTGGGCCACCTTCGCAAAGGACGAATAACACTACATTTTTCAAGAAATTTTATTCAAATTTGTGCTATAAGAAAATAATCTGATCCTTGCTTTTATCGTCCTATATTTTTTAGATTTTTGTATCTCATCTTGTTGCGGGGAGGGAGGTTCGAGGAGATGATTATGGGGCCTAAATATGATGAGCTTTTAAGAGATAACTTATTGCAGTGCTAACCTATAATTAAGAAGTCCGATGTTTAGCGCTAAATGCATTTGGCGCTAAACATTAAACGATGTGGACAACGTAAGGTTAGAAATATGTATTGTACGCTCTTCATGCTTTTATAGGGCTAGTAACTTGTATATGGATAGATTACTACCACTCAATCTAAAATAAATATAAGTAAATATTACGCAAGAACTTGTTTAATCAAGAGCATCATAATTGAGCACCATTGTCATGTTGTACAATGTGTCCCTAATCCATCTAATTTTCCAACTGGCCCACGACCCTGAGAAACAATTTTTTAACTAGGGGCATATCCCCCCCCCCCCCCCCCCCCTCCCAAGAACAAATCATCCCCTCTTTGTGTTGATTTATCTTGCAGGAGTCTGACTTTTGTTTGACCCGATCGGTCAACCCATCCATCCTATATGGCAAAATGTGCCAACAAGTCTAGTGAGGACGGGAAGCGGCACTGAATTAATTCACTTCGGTATTCTCATGTAAATCCCACTCACGCCGTCCCATGAGACAAAACTATGAATATTTGGAGGTGCCATCCAGCCTTCAGGCATGAGATCTATCAATCTGCCACCATTTCGAATCTCCATATTTTGCATTTTTTGAAAGTTGTTTACAGACTCAATTAAAATAGTGATAAAATCTTCATCCATTTCGTACCGGTCAATTGTGAGCGCCCTAACCTTGATCATATGGCTCAGCTCTTCCACAATGTGAGGAGATAAGTGTAGCACTATTGTTCCGAGCACTTTAAGCGATGTAAAGTTCCCCGTTCCTTTTGGCAGCTTTGTTCTTGTATAAACACATAGGTATATCAGATATCTAAGTTGAACAACACTTTCAAGTAATTCTTTAGTTCTTACCGAGATGTCAAATGTCTGCAAATGAGGAAGCCTACCGTCTAATCACGGGTACGATGGGGGCATATGCCCCCCCCCCTCCAAAAAAGGAATAAATCATTTCCATGTAGTCCGCCCATACTGTCCCCGCGCCAGGGGACACTTGATTGCTATAGGCACCGCGCCCGCCCATACTGTCCCCGCGCTCGGGTTCCGCTTTTTCCTCCAATGATGATAAAATATACTTCGGCGGCCCATCTGATTTTGAATATGAAGCTGAACTTAATGACTACAACAGATGCATTGTTGCTAGAAGGGGTAATGTTATAGTTGGATAAAATTAAATTCATGTATGTAAGAATGTACAACTCCCTAAAATTTATTTTTCTTTCATGGAGGTTTTTATAATTAGGGGAAGCAGAGTTCGAAACGTACGTTGTATACGGCAATTTTGTGGTTTTATCATGCAGAAGGTGAAATTTTCTTGAGAAGCAAGTCGGCAAGATCAAATCTCAAATACCTTTCTCTGTCTACGAGATCACTAACTCTATAGTCAAGAATATGGTAAGAACTTTAAATTTCTTTCCATATCCAATTCCACTAGTCAACATGCCATAAATTGATGGCAAGTGATTTTTTGTTCTTTCAGTATTTCTCATTCGATATTACACTCACAATTTACTCAAGTGTTATCTGCAAATAGAAAGATATTACACTCACAATTTACTCAAGTGTTATCTGCAAATAGAAAGACTCGTGCATGTCACCAACGAGTTACCAAAGGTTCTCATCAAGTCAGGTTATCCATGGGCCAGCATGACGAGCGTGCGGTCATCTCTACAAGCTGAGCACATGTTGTTAGGGACGCCCTGATCCTAGAAAAAAAAATGACCATCTTCTGGTTTAAAGAACACGAAAAAGGTAATCCTGATCTCAACATGTTCACCGAAATACCCTTTTCGTGAGTCATGTTTTTCGAAATAAATTGATTAAGTCATATTTTTGGAGGGAATTTATTGAGTCATATTGTTGTCGAAGTACGTGATCAAAAGGCTTGTATGAAACTTATAAAACTTGACCGATCATTTTTTTTATCTATTTCTATCCGACCGTTAAACATGGCTTATGCCCAAAGCGGCTGCCATGTTTGCATCCCAACCCACTGTTTGAAACTCCCCTTCCCCTCCCGGGCCAGTCGCACACGATTTTTGATTGTTCGTTGCTTAACATCACATGGGCTCGGTCGTTCGCTCACTTGCAGCTCACCACCGCTCGTTTGCACCTTAGCGCACCGCCACTGATTCCGGCCAAATCCACCATCGTTGTGCCGCCCAAACACGGGATCTACCACGGCCTTACCCCAATCCACCCTAGATGTCACCGTGCAGCCGCGTCCAAAGGAACACCGGCTTTCGTGTGGTGCATATACGACCGCCCGGCCGCGACGCCGCAGAAATCTCCTTCAACCGGTGTCGGCTATGGAAGTGCACATTCGACATGCCAAACCCAGCAGGATGAATTTGATAAAAAAAATAAATGGGAAAGAATTTGGGCACATGTGGCCAATAGAAAGATCTTACACTAATCGGACACATTCATATCATCTTGGTAAGAAAATGGCAGCATGCACTGAGTTTGGTCCATGGATGAACACCTACCATTCTCTATTATTGTACAGTTCAGCATTTAACACCGCCAGCAAGTGTAAATATATAACCAATAACTTGGGAGAGAGTTTTAACAACAAGGTGAAGCGGTTTATAAACTTTCCTGTTCACGATATGGTTGACCAAATATGTATCAAGATCATGCATTTGTGGAAATTAAGAAGAAATTGTTGATTGTCTGTAAGGGGATAAGCTTCATGTAGTGGTAGAATAAGTGGTTAACACGAGTAGAAATGTTACACATTTATCTTTTGAAAATCAACATTCTCGAGTGCTGAAGTTAGAGATTCCAAGAATGAAAAGTGGCATGTTGTTAACTTTGAAATGCAAGATTGCAGTAGCCTCGAGTGACGACATACTGGGAAACCATGTGAGCATGCCATGCTTTTCTTGGCCTCCCAACCGAACATAAATATGCACCAATATTTGCATGCGTATTTGCATGAGTATTACTCAGTAGCAAGATTCAAGGCTAATGATGCATCTCCAATTCCAACACTTGCATATCAGTCTCATTGGCCTGAAATGGCTCAGGATCATGTATTGAGTTAAGTTTGCTTAAGTGAGAAAAAGTATGATATAATTGGTTGGTTTGGCACCAGGGAAAGAAACCACCAAATCGAAACCAAAAAAAATTATCCCGTCGCCGAAAGCCTCTGTTATTCTGTGATCGCATCTGGAGGCCTTCGTTGATATTCTGCCAGAGGGGGAACCATTGGGGAGGCGATCTTCATTGACCTTGATTCCTCCATGCTGACTCATGACTAGTTCCTACCGGACCTACAGGTCCATAGCAATAGCTATATGACTATTTTTTTATCTCCTAAGAGATCTATTCGATGTAATTTTTGCTGTGTTTGTTGGGATCCAATGAATTGAGGGTTTATGGTGAGATTATTCATTAAAAGTAACTGAATATTTTCTAAGATTTATTACATGTGATTTTAGTGCCTTGTATTTCTCTTTGATCTATCTGTCTTCTTTGGCCAAGTAGATTGATTTATCTTCAGTGGAAGAGGTGCTTTGTAGTAGGTTTAATCTTGCCGTGTTCTTACTCTGTGACAGGAGGAGTTGCAAGGCACACATTTGTATTATTGCTGCTAACTTTTAAGGGTAAAACTATGGGGTTCGAACATATTAATTTGTCTTACTTTGTCTACATTATGCCATCATGCTCCAACCATTACTCCATTTGTATGAACTTAATACCTTAATATGCATATGCTGGAGAGCGGTCAAGGGGTGGAGTAATACTAGTGGATGCAGATGGATTTCGGTCTACTTGTCTCGGACGTAATGCCTATATATTGATCATTCCATGAATAATCATCATAACTATTTTTTATTCTATCCATTGCCTACCAGTAATTTGTTTACCCACCATAGTATGCTCATGAGAGAGATGCCTCAAATGAAAGCTATTGCCCCGACTCCATTCACTTCATATATTTACCAAAACCCTATAAATACCTTCGTGCAATTTATTTACTTTTGTTTGGTTGATCTTTGTCGTTTTGCATTGGAAAACGGTCGTCTGGTCAAGAAAATCTTTGTTGCTTTGCTCATAAAGCATATCGTTCATCGTCAGGAAAGTATGACGGTTATCGTGGTGTTGCGCTGCAATTTTTCGTGGCAACAGTTATCAGTGCACGTGTTTATTCCTAAAGTTGTACAAGAGGTCGGCAACTTAATCTGTGTAGGTATTCCAGATGACACGCACAACTTAAGCGGACATTTATTACTACATCGCTTTCAGTTACCAATTAGGTTAACTCTCAAATCTGGAATGAACAAAATGACCCCTAAATTAAGCCCGCTAAACCACCAAACAAAGGACAAAACCAATTGCATGTATGACAAGTTTGACATGCTAAACATTAACGAACTAACTAAACTAACTACAAATCTGACAAGCGAAGCGTTAACATACAATCTAGACAAATCACATGATGGATGATTCTCATCAGGTAGAGGAGAGATATTTAAGAATTGGAAAATCATAGAAAGAAAGCAATGTCTTGATATAGGGACAAGAAATTCACGTGACAAACATCATCCATCATGTCAACACCCTGTGCGCATAGGAATGAGAGAAGAGAACTTCACAGTAGCAAGCGTGGCAAGCCACGATGGCACTAACATGGCAAATGTACACCGGGTCACAGGTTCTATGGACCATCGCATGTTAGTGTGGAGATCTTGACATAGGAGATGATGGTGACTGGTAACAGGTGCAAAGGTAGCACCGATTCCGTCCGATTTAAACCATAGGCTAAGGGGATGTAACTTGGTAAGGCATTTAGCCTGTTCGAACCAATGGATAGCAAGGGCATTCCTCTATCAAACTACCAATCTAGGACACAACCATTTTTAATATAATCAATATATTTATACTACAACCTAGCACATCCCCTCCAGGAAGGGGCGTGCACTAAGTCAAGATCAAAAATTATAGTTACTAGCGTTTTACTTCACAAATCAGACAAGGAAGTTAAGAGAAACAGTGTCCAAACAATTAAATGATGCCTACACAGACTAAATTGCCAATTATGCTAAGCTGTGTCACGAGAGTAAATTACCAATTTCGCTAAGTTGTGTCACTAGACTAACTTGTCAATTTCTCTAAGTTGTGTCATTAGAATAAATCGTCAATTTTACCAAGTTGTGTTACTAGACTAAATCACCCAATTCTCCAAGTTGTGTCCCTAGACTAAATCTCCCAGTTCTCCAACCCGTGTCACTAGACTAAATCGCCAATTGTGCTAAGTACAATGAGCAAATTATCCAAGAACAGAAAGAAACTTAGAAGAGTAAGTAAGTGAAAGCTTAGTGAGCTGAAAGAAGACTTACTTTATTAGTCAAGAGATGACGACATATGTGGCAGTCAAGTGCACACCCAAATTAGAAGTATCGAGAGCATTTAGTAGAGTAGAAATCATGAAAGAAAGAATAGAAACAAATGTTATGTAAACAAATCAGGTGGTAAAAGTCGTATGACATGTACTATTAACAAAATCAAGAGTTGTCAAGCAAACAGCACTATCTTGATATGGCATAATTGATCTGCCTAAAAAACTAGTGAAAATAGAGCAGAGTACACTTTACAAAAAAAAAAAGGATTTCAATTTCTTCGAAGTACACCGTACACAACCAATTGACATGAAGGTATGGTTTTAGCCTGATGTGTGCCTTGCTAAAATGTTCAAGGTAGTTGTGTTGACTATATACTATGCCAAATCTCACTGCATTATATATTTATATGGTAAAATTACGTGATTAGTTGTGTAATCAATGCAACT
Organism: Aegilops bicornis; assembly: GCA_021605145.1. Taxonomy (NCBI): domain Eukaryota; kingdom Viridiplantae; phylum Streptophyta; class Magnoliopsida; order Poales; family Poaceae; genus Aegilops; species Aegilops bicornis. The sequence continues at coordinate 4,718,116 of CM038671.1, read as the reverse complement.
CAATATCCAAGTTTGGACGTATAAGTCTTACATCAAGTTAAACCCGCGCAGTACTCGCACCACATGTGGGAGAAGAACATTAGTAAACAATATTGGGCAGATTTTTAAGTACTGCATTGTCGACTGAACTAGCACAATCACATGATGAACCACCTTAAGAGTCAAATTCTTGGAGATGAGGAAGAGGATCGGTCTACGAATTGTGAAAGAACCACCTTAAGCTTAAGGGGGTGAATGTTAGCAATTAAGCTTCAGGTTAGGTGACGTGCTGTGTTAGGAAGTGTTTGAGTTGGTTCAGTATACGTACGAGGTTAGGTCGTATTAGGAGAGGTTTTGTAACCGGCATTGTACCGGGTCGCTCCTGTTCGGCCTGTGTCGTGTTGGACCCGAATTGTATCCCCTATATAATGCAATGAAAAGGACCACGAAAAGCAGCTCGTATTTCTGCTCCAAATTATCTTCTTTCTTGTTTGTACGCACTAGTAGAAAAAGGGCCTAATGTGAAGCTCATTAGTCTCGGTTTATAATTTAAGCGGCACTAATGTGATCATTAGTGCCGGTTCCAACGGCTAGGTGGGCTCAAATCCTTCGCAGCAAGTACCTCCAGACAAAAACTTTGTCCCAGGTTATAGTCAGGCCGACCGACTCACCCTTCTGGAAAGGCCTGATGAAAGTCAAACATGCCTTGTTTAATAGGACGAAGTTTGTTATTGGAAACGGCACGAGTACACGTTTCTGAGAGGATACTTGGCTCAGTGAGACACCCTTGGCCATCCAGTACCCGTCTTTGTACCGCATTGTTCAACGACGTGAGGTGTTAAATCGCATCGGTCTTTCAATCTACTCCCTTAATATTCAGTTCCGGACGAGCGCTAGCGGGCAATCGTTGGGAAGAATGGCTCCGTCTAGTTAGGAGACTGATGGAAGTCCAGCTTTCACAACAATCCGATGAATTACGCTGGAAATTGACTAAGTCTGGAGCTTTCACGGTTAAATCAATGTATATTGATGTTATTAATTCGAACTCCATTCCTACGTCCAAGCATGTTTGGGATGTCAAAGTTCCTTTGAAAATAAAGGTGTTTATGTGGTTTGTCCATAAACAAGTTATTTTAAATAAGGACAACTTGATAAAGCGTAATTGGACAGGACCTACTAGGTGTAGTTTCTGCGATCGGGATGAGACTATCAAACACCTCTTTTTTGATTGCCCGTTGGCCAAGGTACTTTGGCAGACGGTCCACATTGCTTTTAATATCAATCCACGAATTCTGTTAATGCGTTATTTGGGACATGGATTAATGGGATTGAGCCTGACTTAGCGAGACATATTCGGGTTGGAGTTTGTGCTTTGCTGTGGACTATCTGGACTTGCAGAAATGATTTGGTTTTTAACAGAATATCATGTATACAATTTTTGCAGGTCTTATTCCGAACTACGGCACTGATCCGTTCGTGGTCGCTACTCACCAAGACGGAGGCCAGGGAGCATTTGGTTACTGGGTCCTTCCGCTGGGAGATGGTAGCTCGGGATATCTTCAACCGGTTTGGATCGCGGTCATGTAATAGGATAGGCATTTAGTATCCCTATCTAGTTTTAGCCAGCCGGTTGTGGCGTCTTTTCTTGGCTAGTTGATGTTTCTAGCCCTCTTTGGCTCTGTGTGAGCTTTCTGTGCTTTTTTTATTACTTTAGGAGACCTTTGAAACCATGTTGGCACTATTTTTTTTTGGTTAATAAGATAGCCGTATGCATCTTTCTGATGCAGAGGCCGGGGAATCCCCTTTTTCGAAAAAAAAGGTGGCCACTCGGAATCGACAGAAAGCTCATAAGCATACCCTGTAAACTTCTCCATAGCAACCACTTCCGATTCTGAGCTTCTCGGAAAATTGGTTTGTAATTGCCTCTAGCAAATTCAGTTTGAGATCCGTCACCTCTTCCGAAGACATTATATTGAATCAGGACTGTGGATCTTCTAGATCGGTCCTCTGCCTGAAGACAACCATGAGTAAGACATGATCACATGATCAAAAGTTTCATTTCCACAAAGGTAAGCCGTCAACAGTCTACAAGGAAGGTTTTCTTTCTACGGACATTAAAAAAAAAACTCCCCTGGATAAAACTGACCTTTGACATGTTATTTTCAGTTGGTAGTTGGCGAGTTGTTGTTAATCTCTCAAACTTATTTTGTTCATGTCTGGTAAATCAGTGCAAGAGCTTGTTTGGCTTTCAATCTTAATTAGCCAGGCCTACTGACTTAATTAGTTAAATTTATCTTAAAAAAGGAGAAGAAAGAAGGACACTTGTGCATCCGAAGCCTAAAATGTGACCCATCGCCTAGAATTTCCACAAAGGTAAGCCGTCAACAGTCTACAAGGAAGACTAGAATTGGCCTCCCTCTTTTTCCCGTTCCCTGCATCGCCTCTCGTCCGCAGGCAGAAGGAGATGGTGCCAGATATTGCGCTGCCCTTTGACGGTGGAGCCACGACCTGGCGGTACGGGTGTTGCGGAGTGGTCATCGCCCAACTACCGCGTCACCCCCCACCTCCCCATTCTCTAATGTGGCTCTGGCCCATCTGACGGCAGATGTACACTGTGACGTGCGAGGCTGCGGCTTCCCGGCGGCTTTGTTGCCTACCGGCCCTCTCGCAACGAGGCCCTGAGTGAGGTCACCGATCTAGCCAGGCCCTCCCTTGCCTCTAGATCTGGTGATGCATGCTCCGAGCCGATGGGTCTGGTCAGGCTCCTCTGATGGTGATGTCGTCGACGGTAGTGGGCTGTGGTTGCTAGGTGGCTGACCCGGGTTTGGTGGCGGCAGCTTCAGCCCGGGGTGGAGAGTATATAGGCTGCAGTTGGTGGTCTACCATGTGGGATGCAGGTGGTTGAGGCATCTCCGGGAGAAATCCTCTTCTTCGGATCAGGCGACGGCGGCGCCCAAGGGTGTCACGATCTTTCCTGGAAGCGTCGCTGTGGAGGTGTGCTCATGCCCCTCCCGCCAGCATTGGCTCGGGTGATGGAGGTGTCCCCGGGCCTTTCTCCTACTTGGGGGCATTGCCTCAGGAGCAGACTACAACTAGGAGACCATTGGTTTGTGGATTCCAGTTCAAGCGTCGACCTCTGTTTGGCAACGATGATGGCGTCAAGATGAGTTGGAGTCGCAACTCGGTCTCTGGTTGTCGTCCTGTCCGGCGTGTCCGATGGGCTCTTTCGTGGTTGCTTGGTTGCCATGTAGTTGGAGTTGCAGTGGATTATGTCCAGGTGGTAACGATGACAGGCACTCGGTGGTTGTTTGCGGAAGACTCTCGGTGCAAGCCATGTATATTTCTCTCGAGAAGATCGTCATCAAAGTGGAAGCTGTCGTTCACTGGTGCCTGTGGTCATCTGTTGGCATGTGAAGTGGTGTCCCTTTCATAGGTTGTGGTGTATCGGTTTTAGCCCGTTTTTTTTCTTTCAAATTAACCAGGCAATTCTCACTCTCGTCTTAATCAATGATAAGTCTTTTGCGTCGTTTTTAAAAAAGTGACTAGATTAGTCTAGAACGGCATCACAATGTCACTGAGATCACGAGAAGCAAAAATATTTTATGTTAGTGTGGACGCAATAGCCCACTCACACCAACGAGAGCTCGGAACCTGAGGTTTCCTGTAACACACATCACCAGCCAAACGGAGAGAGAGAGCAGGGAATGGTTTTCTTTTTCTAAAGGCTGAATAATAGAATAAAAACTTCTATAAAAAATAGAATTGAAACTTGGAAAGTGACACACATACAAATTTACCTGGATTGAAAAAACAGTCAAAGTAAGATATCCAAAATACCCAGCTAATCAACGGTAGATCTGATGCAATACTACTCCCACCTAGATTTAGAGAAAAAACCAGTGTATGAGAACCAGTAAATAAGAAGTGGAGAGGAAGAGCTATGGACTTGTTGTATGCAAAAAGGGTATGTAAAGATAGATCCAAAATGTGGCAGGAATACACGTGACCCGCAAGAATGACAGTGTGCTAATAACAGTAAATAATAGCATCTACAACCGGAGGCAAATTCTGCCCCTCAAACACCCGCGGATGCTGATCGGTCAAATTCTCAAATTTTCCTTCTCACAATCGGACATCTCAATTACCATATCTCAAATTCATACAAATTCATGCAACTATGTAATGATGCTACACATCGTCCGGCTACTACATACCACATGCCATCAGACTGCCAAAACTTGGCATGTTTGACTATGGTGGAGAAGATCATCCACGGCCGCCTTTGTCGTCCTTGTGAGAAGGATATAGAGAACCGCCTTTGTTGTCCTTGTCGTGGAAGTACCGGTCGAAGACACAGTACAGATTGAGCCGGAGCTGTCCTTGCCGGGGCTATCCTCCTTCTCCCCCTTCGGTGACAGTCCGGCCATGTCACAAACCGCCCGATTCTACTCTCGGGCGAGGACGCGTGTGTTCCTCCTCCGCCGCTTCATTAGAATGTGGGTGTGGATGGCTTCCTCCTCTATGGCCGCCCACACTGCCACACCAGATGCTTCCTCCGCCTCCATGTCCGAAGCGACTCGGGCCTCGACAACCCTTATCCTCTCCTTCCCACGATGGGAACTCTGGTCCTGGTGAGATTCAAACTCCGCCCGACTGGAGATGGGGAAGGAGAGGTTTGAAGGCTGCCGGGACGGCTATGAGGATCCGAGTGCCCGTTGAGCTGACGCTATGGAGTCACACCGTACATATCTTGTCGTTGGCCGAGCATTGTCCGCCCCGGAGCAGCGGAGTGCAATGCGGACAGACATTGCCTCCTCCTCCACGCACGGAACGACACCCAAGTCGACGGATCCGGACTGGTCGGTGTCAGATACGCTTCCAGCCATGCCAAAGATCGCCGGAGGTGAGCTCGGGTGGCGGAGGGGAGAGAAGTGAAGTGGCTAGTATCTGGTTGGGCCAGCATATGAGGAAGAATATATGTGGTGTCAGGTGGGCCAGCGTGGGCCCCGTCCAACATGGCAATTGTGCCAGGTGCGCCCAAGCATCCCCATATCCACCCCATATTTAGGCTGGATATGAGGGGTGCCGGTCAGCCAAGACATTTGAGTCCCAGGCGTTTGAGAGGGATATAGAGAACCGGCTCTAGATGCTCTAAGGTTTTTGTGGAATTCACTCAGAAGAAATTTCAATTGCCCCCAATAATTAATGCCTTCATACCTTCAGAAACCAATAGGTCACGTGTACATGATACATGCAACAACTTTTGTGTTTCTATCCGTGTTTTCAACAAACATTACACATATACCCTTATAAAATCTTCATAAAGTAGCACATCAATATTTCCACATATCTTCTATAAATCTGAGGTGGTTCGCCATCACACATCGGTAGTGTTTATACCGTTGTGACACAATTGGACTTAAACAATCTAATCACAAAATAGTCAAAGTAATGTAACTTCATTAGACCCTATGTGCATGAGTAATAATATATCCTATATAAACATATTCAAACTATTGTTTGACATTTCTAATTTGGCATATATTAATTTCTAGCCCGTACCGGTGCACGGGTTGACGACTAGTAATAATAATGGGAGTAACTTATGTAGTCTAAGACTTCAATGTACTGCACCTCTGTGTCATAAATCCTCGCTCGATATCACACATATGTTACTTCCCGCCGTTTTAAAATTACTAGGCTAAATTACTTCCCACTATGACCTAAGGCTCGCCCGCGTGATTTTTTTTCTTGTCAGGACCCACTAGATTTTCAAAATAAGATTAGAATGCCAGATTACTTTTCTAAAATATTTATAGTGGTTCTTTCGTAAAAAAGCACATGTTTGTAAATTTGTAAAAGAGAAGAAGCTGCCGGGTGGGCCCCGCATGTCTTAACGGCCAGTTTAGCGGTCAAGCTAACTGATTTGATTTTTGTGAAACGTCTTCCTGACGTGTGGGTCGCAGCTGTCATAAACCACAGTAATTCTTATCCAGCGGGTCATTAGTGTTTTTTGGAACTGCCAGTTAATTTTTTAGTAGGTTTTCAACCTTTTCTAAAAAATGGTACTTTTATGGTATTTACTCAAAACACCACTAGTTCAAAAGGCTTAAGAATTCCTACGGTCTAACAAAGAAAGAACGTAGTTCTCATTGTCTCTTCTGTTAGTGATCCGAGGTAACCCTAGCTCTAGCACCCCACCCTTCTGGCTGCTCGCCGTCGTCGGTGAACGCTGCCGGACGAAGCCCGCGCGGCGTTTACAGTAGCAGGGCTTGTGGCGCTCTCTCCCGCGGGCCGTGCAAGCGCCACATGATTTCTCTGCCTCGCAAAAGCGGGGGTCACGGCATGTCGCATGGTTCCGCAACGGAATCGCGGATGCTAGGTGCCTGCTCGGTGACGGGCGTGCACGGTGGTCCGATGAGGTAGCATGGCACCAATCTGGCAGCTGGGATATTGAGCGGCGCAGTGCAGCCCTACGCCTTAATTCTCCCACATCTGAAAGGTCTTAAAAAATAATGCACGTGAATATTCATAAAGAATTTGCAAGTCATGCGGATAAGGATGCATACTTTACAATTGAGTATGTGGTTTGAAGTTTTGCTGTGATAATTACCACCCCTAGGTAAGTCTGATGCTTGATTATCCATATTGCCATGCTTATGTCAAATGATTAACTCATAGCTAGGTTGACTGGATGACCGACTTATGTTTTCCACCAGTTGAAATGAAACCTTATTTAGTGCATATGTTATATATTTCGATTAACACAGAAAATCTCTGTAAATGGTAGTTCATTGGGATTTGAACGTACTATTAAACTCCTTCCAATAAAATTATAAAACTTAATTGTGCTTCTTTATTTTGGCGAAAATAGCAAGTACTACACTGATGGTGCTAAATTTGCACGGACCAGCATGCAGGAGCCGTAGCAGTCCATTGAAGTCTCCTCTGCAGTGAAGTTTGTCATTTAAAGCACCTTACACTGTCATTTAAAGCACTGGATAAGTCTATCATTACCCAAGGCCAGAACCTGAGGTGTCATTGGTATCAAGTGGTACTCCCTCCGTCCGGGTGAATATTGTACATCTAGAAATTTTAGGACAAATTATGGAGTTAAGTAAAAAATGCATTGGAAAGATGCAAGCCACCATCTCTCTCCGTTTTAATTATCCAACCTCCAATGAGCTAAGCGCGTGTAGAAATTAATAAGACCATTTGTAGATTGCTATTAATCTTGATTACCGTGTGATGAGAGAGAAGTGTTTTTTGCTATTTTAAAGTGCATTGAGAAGATAGAAGTATGCTCTTTTATGGACAAATTTTGAAGCTAGATATACACTTTTCACCGGATGAAGGGAGTACGTAGCAGTATGATGTTCTTCAACTTGCATGAAAGTAAAGATTGGCACAAGGCACCCTGCCAAATCTACTGCCGAAAAACGGGATGTTCGTAGCACTGTTCGAGCACACTTTTTGCCATTACTCACCACTAGTCGTCAACCCGTGCGTTCGCACGGGTTAGACAATTTTTAAATAGATGTTTCTGAGTTATAGTTTTGCTAACATTTGTTGCATCCAATATTTATAAGCTATGGAATTTGAAATAATAATTGAACACCGTTTTAAATCGTTGCGAACATGCAACAGTGCGTATTTACTATCATGTGGAAAAACGATATATATTCTTAAAAGGATATATATTATTGTCAATGAATTCATGATCGTAGAATTTACATATATCTATGGTTCACATAATTATTTCGAAGTAATGTTTTATTTTCATGTTCTATTTTGTACAGGAGTGGTTTGTAGATATTTACTCGCAGTACATATGAAAGCATGTTCAGAAAATACAGAGCGTAACAATGAAAAATATACTACATGACATCATGGAAATACTCACCAATATCTTCATCTGCATATTTACTAACTGAGTGTTCCCAAGCCCTAAAATATTAGGTAACACATGTCTTACTTTGAATGTACATGTAGCTGTGTACCCCCAAACTTTACACTACATCATAAAATAGATTTATCCGTATGATACGCTGGAAGACAAATGCACTCGCACTTTTCTGGACTATTTGCTATTTCAGATGCACAATAAATAATTTTGTTTCATAACCCACTAAATATTTGAAGTCCAGTGTTACATATACATGGACATTTGCGTGCTGGGAACTTCCAGATTTTTTTTCATATTTAACAGATGGATTTATTATTGAAGTACTGCTTGTCTCTGGTGGCTAGATGTGTTTGTCGTCCTCTTGTACGTCCCAATAAGCAGGAATTAGCCCCTGCCTCAGTTCTCTGCGCAGTGATGCAACCTGAGTGCACACCTGGAAAGCTGAAGAAGATCATCGTGTTTAGCGACAACAGTAAAAAGAGAAGGAGCCGGACGGACGTTGTCCAGAGAGAGAAACAGAGGACTATTGGCACAACTCGTGACTTATGTCGCACGGCTAATAAGAACCTAATTTTCGTCTATGAAGAAGACATATACGCACAGCCAAGGTCAATTCCTAAGCAGAAGATAATCTTGATTGATCCCACTTAAATATGCTTGTACGTAACTACGTATGCGCATACGTATGTACAAGTAATTCAGATCGATTCCTTTCGTCTGCTAACACATGCACGTGAGAGATATGGTTGATGGAAAAAGGAACCTGATCATACTGGCATGCAGCATTGACTTGTCAACGGCGATGAAGCAAGCTAGCTTGATTCTTTCCTGGTGCGATCGGCGTGAAGCTTTTCCAGCGAGACAAGCACGTAGAAGCCAGCCTGATTGACCTAAGTAATTGATAGAAGCCAGCGGCGGCGTGAGCTGGAGACATTATTAAGAGAGAGATCGGAAAAGAGATTCATATTTGTCATCTTTTCATCCTTACCGTCAAAGATTCATCACCTCATCTAACAATCCTACGGTTAAAAGCTAATTAGATGTAATGACCGGAAAGTGTTTCTACGTATATTAAATAACAGATCGTTACTTGTAGTTTTTTCCTTGAAGGGTCGTTACTTGCAGGTTAGCTCTTCTTTTTCTCCACAAAGGTAACGTAAGGTTTCAGATTACCAAATATCAAATTTTCTTCTAGGGTACTAGAATACCATTGTTACGTGTAGGTGGGCTCTTTTTTTCTCCACAAAAGTAACGTAAATCATGGGGTTAAGATGGATCGGTTACCTAGATCAACGTTTAATATATTTTTAATGATGTGGATTACTGTGATGGCTTGTTTGGTGCCTCCAATTAGTAAATATAAGATCCTTTTTGCCATTACTCACCATGAGTGCATAAGTGCACTGTTGATGGTAAGGCTTGTAATAATGGGAGTAACTTATGTAGTCTAAGACTTCAATGTACTGCACCTCCGTGTCACAAATCCTCACCCCATATCACACATATGTTACTTCGCGCCATTTTAAAATTACTAGTCTAAATTACTTCCCACTATGACCAGCCCCAGCAATGTTGCTCACCCGCGTCGCCATGCTACTTCATTTGCACATGCAGAAGTAACCTACGTGCACTATTAGTATGTTTTGGAGCCTGTGATGTAAGATCGTCGTGTCTAAGCTCACACATGGCTGAGATTAGCTATCTTGAGAAGAGACAAAATCGCAGTGCTAGTTGTTCAACCTAGCACTATAATCGTGTGGATAAAAGCAATTGAGCTGGCGTTAGAATTGTTGGGCGCGTTATCCATGTGATTCAAGAGTAATAATTAAAACATCATAGGTCGGTACTGTTAGGATAAACCCTCCGGCAAACGCCGAGTAGCCTCCAGCGACAAGAACGTCGGAAGAACCCTAGCTAGCGCTCTCTCTCTCTCTTTCTCTCTCTCATTCACTCAGACGAAGGTGGAAGAAGGAGCACCCCGGCACAAGGTTTTTCCAGCGACAAACGCCTCTCTACACGGACATGGCCAACTAACTGCATGGAAACAGCTAACTACTCGGAGACCAACTCCACAAACATGATCAAGATTAGTGCTAACAGATATTCCACATTTCACACGATTAATTAACACGACATCACAAATAAGAACCGGACATTGATAGTAAGTACTATATCCTGAAAGCATATGATATATTGATAGTACTAATAAGTAGTAATAAAAGATACGAAGAAAATTCATGCTCTGAATTCAAGGGGGGAGCAAACCAGGAATCTTGAACATTCGGACACACCTTGCGGAGAGTGAAAACTTCTCATCTTCCTTTTACATCTCAATCTAGTGGGACGGAATTGGAATAATGCTCTCTTTGAGGCGGCAGTGATTAAGCATCATACAATATTGACTCTTTCCTATGTTCACCATTCCTAAGAAGTTGCCACCAATGTCACAGTGCATTACATGTTTACTGTTAAACATGACCAGCAGCTCACGGTCGTTCAACACAACCATATCATTGAGCCATTGCACTGCTGAATCAAGTGGTGTTCTCTTTTTCTTTTTGAAAGAGGTTGAATAAAGTTGTCGTGATACCTCCAGCGTCGACACATCAATCCGGTACTTGAAACTCCAGACGTAATCCTGCATCGCCCAGACATCCATAGTGGTCAAGCTGGGAGTCAAGCTGCCCCAGAAAGCAAGTGTCCCATTCATGTCGAACAACTTTCTATGGTGGCACAGCTGGGTGGGCCTGCGCATCCACCGGAATGACTCGGCTTCTGTATCAAACACAATAATATCTGTGTTGTGTCCCCCAATTTCAGTGGCGTCATAAGGACACCAGTGCAAGCTACCACGGTGAAGCAGTGATGGTGGACAACACGACTTAGAGCGCAATCCCTTCAGTAATTGATGTTCTTGTTCCATGGATGGTGGTGGGAGTGTTTGCATTATAACGTTGACATGCCTCATCGCATTGGATCCCACAGTGAGAACGTGCAAGCTGGATTTATACGGGTGCCATGGTTCCGAGACCCAGAGCACCCTGTATTCTTGAGTAGGAAGGTGCTGGTAGAAACCAATTATGGTGTTGTAGAGGGCGTGCTCCACATGAGGCTGGGGTAGTAGAGCATGTGTGTGGATAACCGGATTGCAGATGTAGAATTGGTGCAGCCAGGAGATGACGAGGAAGCCATCGCAGGCACCATGAAGACAAATCTCGGAGTGGTGTTTGACGCACCGGGAGAAAGGCCAGAGCTGTTGTTTGGTGCTAGCGGAGTGGAAGAGGACGAAACTAGTGGGCAGCCCCCGGCCGTTAATAATGGGGAGCGAGGGCTGGAGCTGGTGGTGGTCGAGCATGAATTTGGGGGTGGATGTGATAGTGTACCATGACGGGCTGACGGCTCGGCAGCGGCCGACGTCCTTGGACAGCAACCAGAGGAGTATCTTCTCGATTATATCGTCGGGTAGGTCCTCGATCCGGGTCGCTCCTCTCCTATGCGGCATCGTGGTGGCTCCCTCCCTCGTGTCCGGCAAACTTCAGTGCCTAAGAGTAAAACCAACATCCGCTGCTAAATCCTTGACACCAACTTAAATCAATAAGACAATCTCAAACCTGAGTGTGTTCCATCGGGAGACCTCTAGAGTCCAAACACAAACCAAAAGGTTTTGGGCTGCGAAGTTGCTCACCTACGTCCGGGAAGAAGGCCTGGTAGTTGAGTGAGGCGGCCGGTGGTCAAACTGACCTAGCAGCAGCAGGAGAGGTCGAAGTGGAGGCCATGGCGCGAGGTGTAGACTGAAGCAAGGAAGAGATCGACTCGGCGATGCCTTTTTTCAACTTTTGACTGCATGCATGCCAAACGTCTGGCCTCCGTCTTAACGACGCTCTGACGATGTCGTTCAACTTGCTAGTACTCCTTCTGTTCTTCAGACGGAGCATTGAAGTCCATTGAAGTCTCGGCTGCAGTGAAGTTTGGACGTACTATACTAATTAACTTTCCTTTCTAATATAAAAATTATAAACCTTAAATATACTTCTTTTTTGGCCAAAAATTGTACTCCCTTATATAGGTCTTTCTAGAGATTTCAATAAGTGATTACATACGAAGCAAAATGAGTGAATCTACACTCTAAAATATGTCTATATACATCCGTATATGGTAGTCCTTTTGAAATATCTAAAAAGACTTATATTTAGGAACGGAGGGAGTAGTACTCATGCACCCGTACGCTATTATTTAAAGCACTGTTTAAGGCTGTCATTGCTGACGCCATGACCATTGAGGTGTCATTGGTATCATATGGTACCTACAATGATGTTCTTCAACTTGCATCAAAGTAAAGATTGGCAGCACAGTTCAAATTTACAAGAGTGAATAGTAAAAACAACACTAGTGAAAACTAAAAGTTTAAAATTATCGCAGTAAATACCATTAAACTATCAAATTTGGGGCCAGGGTTCCGGAAAAACTATCATTTTTTCACAATTACTAGAGAAAATAGGAGCGAGGCGCTGACGAAGCCCTCAGCGGCGATGCAAGCTTCACCAAGGGGCTGCAGGGGATGCCAACTTCACCAGGGGCCAATAGCTCCTGTGCGACGTTTTTCATGCGAATTGGAAGGAGTGCGATGTAGTTCAAATGAATGGATGTGATGCGACACATTTGAGCGTGTAAATAGCTCCAATGCGACATGGCTATGTTTAACCGTTAAATGAAAAACACGAGGGGTTAGCGATTTGAGTTATGACACGCGGGATCCACCAGTTACTCGCATGCGGGTGGGACCCACAACTTATCCACACAAGCATGCCCGTGCTCATCAGCGTGCCCCGACCCGAGCCAGCCCGCCCCCCTCCATTGCTTGCCCTGCCCCTTTCATTTCCCACCTTCTTCTTCCTCTGCTCCGGCAACGAAGCGCGCCGCCGGCGAGTGATGTCTAGCTCGACTTCAGCCACCCGCCAATCATGGACGCAGTACGGTCCACTGCCGTTGACAAGATGCCCCGATTGCCCGCACACGGAGCCTCTCAAGCGTTTGACTTGTGTGAGCGAAGAAAATGGCAACCGTGGGCGCGAGTTTGTGAAATGTTTGAGCAAGCCACAGCCGGGGCAGGTTAGACCTGTATTATTGACCAATTCTATGGTCTAATTTCTCCTGACTTGTTTCTTTTTTCCTCGAATTAGGGCGGTGGATCTGGGTGGTGGATCTAGGATTCATGCGCCGCCGGTCCCCTGTTTTCAGGTTCTGAAGAAATGTGGGAATTTTGAGTGGATCGATGAATATGTTGAAAGGTTGAAATTGGAGGGATCAACCCCAACCCAAGGGCTCAATTTTGGGGGGCGGCTTGCCGTGGAACAGGCCCCCAATTGGGCGGACAGAGCCGATCCGATGATGCACAGTGCAGAACTAAAGTGTGAATTGAAGAGAATCGGCAAGCAACTAAAGCATCTGATCGATTTGAAGCAGCAAGCAAATATGATGGCTGGAGCATTTTATGGTTGTGTCATTGCTATGGGTTTATTTTACTTGATGTTCATTAATCGCTAGAATTTGTTATAGTTTCAGTTAGTTAGTCAGCTAGTTTCAGGGGTGCCCAATAGTTTGAGTTAGCTAGGGATCATTTGTTAGATGAACTTGAATTCGTGTGAAGCAAAACTTGCTTGAATTATTGTAATGATATTCTCAGGGGCCTATTCAGTTTTCATGCTCTATTTCCTCTATTTTTGTTCTTCAGTTAACAGAGTACGCACCCAAATTCAGTTTCTAGTAAAAAAACAAAATTGGGCTGCCGAATAGATGTTGGGCCGTGAGAAAATGGGCCCTGAGAAAATAACCATGCCGAAAATAGAGACCAGCCCGCCCGCGTAGGGGCACCAGTCCACCCGCGTAGTGGCACCAGCCCACCTCTAACTTCGCCAATAAAATGTTACTTGTTTTTACTTTGGCCTTTTTCTTGCACTAAATTTTGTGATGAATCATTTTTTGATGCAATAAAACCAAATGTTAATTGTATTTTTGCATTTCCTAGTTGGATGTCCATAGTGGGTTTGCATGGGGCTTCTAGTTGCATGTCCATGGTTTGGCCAAATTTTTGAAGATGGTGTGTGGTGAGATTGAGGTGTAGCAACCCGGGCTCGTAGCAACCCATAGCAATACACAAATAATAAGCAAGAACAACCCATAGCAATCTTCAAATAATAGCACGAAACACACAGTATATATAGTAGCATAACGGTTGCAACCCATAGTTCCACGATAGCCTTACAACTCCATGATAGACTTACAACTTAAAATACTAATACAACTTAATAATAGTAGCATAACGATTACTACTTAAAAAAACTAATACGATAAGCTAGATAGATCGGGGGGCACCAAACGCGGGTTCTTCTTCGGGCTCTTCTTCTACTCCTCCTTCGGGGGAACAACGCCACCTCGCTCCTCTGGGCGCCGCCCTTCACTCCTCCCCGTTGTTGATGGGGTACGGGAGCGTGTGCATAACGCCGTTGTTGGGGAAGATGCTCTGGAAGACGGTGAAGATATTGTAGGTGGTGAAAGCTATGAACTCACAACCAACTCAATACACTCGCCCGAGGAGATGGAAAGCATCCAAATGGTTAGTGAACGTGGCGAGGAGCCCAACCACAACGCCGTTGTGGTTGACCTCCTCAACATGGTACATCCAAGGAGAGCCACGGGGGAGGTGGCGGAAGCCGGCCGCAAGGAAGAACTCCGTTAACTCCCTTGCGCCCCTCCACCTCGATATCGCCCAAACCCTAAGGGTTCTCTCTACGTACACTCCGGCTGGGTAGAGCCTTTCCGGCACGGTTGGGGGGAAGCGGTAGGTGGGGGCGTCGTACTGCATGGTGGCGGGGTGGCTCGAGGGCTCGGTCGGGTTTGATGGAGAAGAAGGAAGAAGAAGGGCAAAGGAGGCAGAGGATGGGGTATGATGGATGAGGAGGGAGAGGACGATAGTGCCCGGCTTAAATAGCCCAAGTGCGACGTGCTTTCACCCCGTCGAAACCCTATAATTAATGGGCGGGCGGCGTTTGGTGGCGCCCCATGAAAGTGTGTACACGAGCGTGGCCGTGGGAAACGGACTGCGACGCTTCTGTGCCACCGGTCGCGGGTCAAGGGGGACGGGCTCACGCACGCGTTTGTGCCTTCGTGGGTCAAGGGGACACGCCTTCCCCGGGTTCTCTGCGTGTGCCGCCCGTGCATGCATGCCGTAGCCCATTAATTTGCTCATCTTGCTAGGGCCTGGCTAGAGGGCAAGGTTCGGTCGATGGGAGACGTGACAATAATGGACACCTTCTTTTGCCCATCTTGTAACGGGCAGCACGCCATTTGAACTGCATCGATACCCACATCGATACCCCATGCCAGTATTGCGTCCTCAAAGAGGAGCACGCCATGCACAGCGTGCACACCACGCCATGCAGCGTTGGCTTTTTGGTTGTCTTCATCGGGCTGCTGCATTGTGGCCGGGTGCATGCTTTGATGCGACGCTGCATCAGTTTTAATGGTAGGCATGCGACAGCTTACTGCGTCGATAGGGGTGGCGGAGCAGGGCTACGTCGAGGCATGCATGCAACGCACGGGCGCAGTTCTGCGGGTGGGCATGCATGCTGCGGGTAGGCATGGGCACACATGCAACGATGGAAAGGGCACTGCGTAGGCTTGCTCCATGCACCGCGTCAACTCTTGCCGTTGGATTCAAATGAACGGTCATGATGCCCCAACGAGAGAGGCTGATCCAAACCCCACCGCGTCAACCAACCAGCGCGTCTCATGCGGATCGCTGCACACTGTAGCTAACCCTAGCGCCTGATCTCAACCGTCCACGCTGTGATCGACGACCAGGTAGTGTGCGGGTGTTGAGGGGTTTTGAGAGGGGTTTTGAGGGGTTTTGAGAGGTTTTGACTGATTAGGATTGAGCATAACTAATTCAAAAAAAATCAAAAAAATATAAAACTTGTGCACATAGTCTTATTATGCCGTATAGTAATGAGAAAAGAATATAAATATGGTTTACATACATTTTTACGAAAAATCCTTCACAAAATTGTCATTCCTTAAACAATGTAGTATGGAGTTCAAGGGAGAGAATAGTGGGCACCCCAGAGTAGGTGGGGTTTTGAAAATGAGAAGTGTGAAAACCTCACCAAAACTTCATTTTGGATTGACTAAGAAAGATATGAACTTACTTTTCTCATTTTCATGTTTTAAACTTGTTATATATATAATTTTTTATTAAACCTTGTTTTTTCAAAAAGAAAAGAAAATAATAGAAAATTAATTCAATAAATAGTGAGACTTTAGATTTACACTATATAGGTAGAATAGATGTGTAGAAAAATTATTTGGCTGGTTTAGAGAAGGTGCCAAAAAAACTTGCTTAAATATGAGGCCGTTTACCCTACGTTTGGAGGTCATTTGAAACACACTTTTCATGACTATGAGTTCAACTTACCAAAAGGGCTCCGAATGATCAGCAAGCAAACATATTTCAGTTGAGTTACTTTAGATAGCACTAAAACATCAATAGCCCAAATTTAAATTTAAATATAAATTTAAATTTGAATTTTATTTGGCTGGTTTAGACAAACAAGTTCGAATAGAAATATGGGGATACATAGTGACAACCAGTACGCACAGTGTTACAAATATTATTACATGCCCTAAATTTTCAAACCGTTCTCTGTTCTACTTCTTCCTACCACGTCGTGTGCCCTTCTTCGCCTTAGCCCTTCTTGTTTTTGGTTATACTACACACACAAGTTCACTGATCATCTTGGTTTTCTTCACTGGTCTTTTCAACACCTCGCCAATACCCTCGTGATCAGTGTCTTCAGTCTCAATGTTGACACCAGTTTCAGTTTCTTTGGTGTGTACCTCAACATGGGTTTCTTTAGTCTGAACCTCGACACGCTCAGGTTCAGTTTCTTCAGTTTGAACCTCGACACGCACAGGTTCAGTTTCTTCGGTGTGCACCTCCACATCAGTTTCTTCAGTCTGAATGTTGACTGCAGCAGAATTTTCTTCAGTCTGCTCAGGCTCAGGCACACTTTTCTTATTTCTACCGCCATTGACTCTTGCTTTTTTTGTTGGCCAACACAGTTCAACAACGAGGGGCTGCCTTGCTTGCTTCCTCCTGTGCAGAAAATGTTATAGATATAGTAATTGGAAAAAAGCACCAAATCAAAACACAGACAAATAAACAAGAACATACTTTGGCTTATCAGGAGTGTAACGAAATTTGACAGATCCCACTTTGTGCCCAAGTTCCTGGCACAACTTGCATCTGTTTTTGTTACCTTTTTTGTGCTCTTTTTGGCTTTTCATCTTTCTTTCCCTTCTTACTACTCCCACCTTTCTCAAACCATGCCTTGAATCTACTCTGTTTAGGCCTGCCAGCCTTTCTTTTCGTCAAGGGAGGACACATGGAAAATTCAATGTCCACTTCAGGCCACTGAGACTGATCTGTAAGTGCTGGAAATTGAGTAGCATATGCAGCTTTGAATCTTGCTACCGAATAATATTCATGCAGATATGGGTGCATGTTTATCTTCGGTTGGGATGCTAAGAAAAGAATGGCATGCTCACATGGTTTACCAGTGTGTTGCCACTCGAGGCAAGTGCAATCATGCAATTCAGTGTTAACAACATGTCTCCTTCCAGTTTTGTTATCTCTAACTTCAGCACCCCAAGGTGAAGATTTTTCAACAAACAAATGTGAAAGACTTCTGCTCCTATTGACCACCTGTTGTACCACTTCTTTGGAAGCTTATCACCTTCTGCACAATCACCTATCCTTCTTCTCAATTCCCACAACCGCATGAGCATGATCCTGATTTGGTCAACCATGTCATGCACAGGCAAATCTTTTAACTCCTTCACCTTGTTGTTGAAACTCTCTGCCAAATTGTTGTTGATGTGGTCACACTTGATGGCAGTGTTGAATGTTGACCCGTACCATAACAAAGAATGGTAGGTGTTCAGCCATGGACCAAACTCATCACATATTGCCATTATATTATCAAGATGATATTTGTGTGTCTGTCTAGTGTAAGATCTTGCTGCTGGCCACATGTGCCCAAATTCTTCTGCTCTAATTTTTTTGATCAAATTCATCCACAAATGACCGAAGCACTCCCTCTGCTCAGCATGTGGGAAAACATTTTTCACTGAATTTTCAAGACCCTTACATGCATCTGTGTGTATAGCCAAAGGTGACACTGGCCCTAGGCATCTTTTCAACTGGATCATGAACCATGTACATGAAGCCTCTGTTTCTGACTGAAACAAGCCAACAACAATAGGAAGCATCCAGTTGTGTCCATCTAGAGCATTGCATGCTGCCAACTGACCATTCCACTTGCCTGTCAAAAACGATGAGTCTATGCTCAAATATGGACGGCACCCTGCTTTGAAGCCATCTATGCAAAGCTTCAAAGCCATAAAAAACTTGGAGAACTTGACTTCACCTTTGGATGATACCTCTGTATCTATCTCCACAACATTACCAGGTGACCTCTTTTCCACCTCTGCTTTGAAGTTGTAAAGCATCCTAAATGTATTTGCCCAATCACCATATAAATTTTTTATTGTCCTTTGTTTTGCCTTCCACACTGTGGTATATTTCAGTTTAATGGGGTACATCTTTTCCAAGTCTACTTTGAGTTTCTTGGCAGTAGTGTTTGGTGTTTTGGCAAAAATTGGGGTGATCTTTTCTGCGACCCAAAGTTGTGATGTCATGGTTGATACTCTCTATGAACTTGTAATACAAGTATGTTGATTGGGGATTTGGTTAACCACAAGATTTCCATCAAAGTTCTGATCTAGCAGATATGTACCACTTGTAAGGCTTGACACTACCATCAAATCCTCTGCACCTCGCATAAAACTTGTTTCTATCAGTCCAAACAGTCTTGGCATCAAACCCATGTTTCACTGCATAAGTCTTGAAACACATCCTAAACTCCTTCATGCTTGGGAACAACTTGCCTACTTTAATGACAGGGTTTTCTTTGTCATACACATGCACCAGCTCATCATTATGTGCATCATCTACTTCATCTGCAGCTTGTTCCATCAATTGTCCAACTACATCTTCATCAGCATTAGCAGGCAAACTAGATTCGCCCCTCTCCTGCTTATCTACTCATCATCGATCGAATGCCCAAAAGTTTGGCCATCTCAATGTCAGGCATTGGTGCAATGACCAAATCAGTAGACTCATCTAATTCAACTACATTCCAATCAACAGTTGCTGCAGTTTCAGTATCAGTTCCAGTCACCTGTCCCTCTTCGGCTATTACTGTAAGTTCAGTACACATGGGAATCAATGGCCTCCGTGTAGCCCAATCATCATCTACCATCCGCGCAGCCAATTGTGATGGCACATATCCAACCTTCGAAAAAATATTCAGATCAACCAGCTCAGCAAAAAAATTAGCTCGTTTGCTTGTCCAGCCGTTTGGCCGATCGATTTCATCAACAATCTGTTCACCATCATCCATTCTCACATACTCTCCTTTCCAATCATCAAACCGCAACAATGATACTTCTTGCTCTGGACCCCAAACAACATTCTCCCCAATTTTTTCCACCCATTTCTTCACTGCCTTCTCTCCCATGTTCTGTAGAACTTGTGGATCAATCTCTGTAAACTCAACCTCCCATTTAACAATTGTGTCTCTCTCAATGTTTTGAATGCTACCATCAACTAATTTTGCCTTTGATGAAAAGAAATTGACCGTCAATTCGAAGGTCCGAGCGGCAACATCCCCTCTGCCAGTGGTGAACAGTGTGAGCCCGTGAGAAAGAGCAGACTAGGCCCTAATTGCATGCAAAATTGGATCAGAGAGAGGCGCATTACCTATTCGAAGTTGAATCTGGCGGCTCCATCTCAGTATGCCCACGGGCTCCCCTCACAACCTACCGATTCAACAAGCGAAAACAGAGGAAACGAGCGGAGATCTACGGGGCCGAGAGAGGAACAAGAGGGGTTCTAGGGTTCTCACTCACCATTTTTTGAGGACGAAGGCTCCGCCGCCGTTGAGAACGAGGGTTCCGCCGCCGCCATCGAGAACGCAAGATCCGCCGCCCCCGGAGAAGAAGGGGGGAGGGGGCAGAGTGGCGGGCCCGGCACGGTCGGGCGGCCGGGCACGGTCAGCTGTTTTGAGGAGCAATTAAGTTGGACCCACATGTCCTAACATAAACGGGCTTGGTTGACGACCAATTTAACCACATTTAACACCCGATGTGGTCCTGGGTTATTTACCTGCTCAAATGTGTCGCACCACAGCCATTCGCTCTAACAATGTCGCACTCAAGCTAATTCACATCAAAAACGTCGCACATGAGCTATTAGCCCCAAAGCGTGTTGGCTAGCGTGGCGGCTCCACCAACTGCAATCTCCTCCGGGGCTTGTCCCTAGCCGGACGCTAGACCGCGGCTCATACGCTAGGGGTAAAGCTGTGAGTGCAACTACGATGAGCTCGCCAGTGGCTGGCCAAGCATGGGTGTGTTCAACGGCCAGAGGGGGTGCATGGACCTGATTGTGTTTTATTTTTTCTTGTCGGGAGCCAATGCCTTTTTGAAATAAGATTACATGGCCTTATTTATTTTTAATATATCTATAGTGGTTTTTCTTTAAAAAAAGGACATGTTGGTCAATTTGTAAAAAGGGGGGCCGACATATCATAACAGTCAACCTAGCTGACTTGATTTTTCTGTGGCGCCAGCCTGACATGTGGGCCATAGCTGTTGTAAACCCCAATAAATTTTAACCAAAGGGTCATTAGTGTTTTGTATAATTGTGAACTAATCTTTTAGTAGGTTTAAATATATTTTTTTCAAAAAGTGGTAGTATTCTGGAAGCGTAGCTCGAAATGTGGTCGTTTTATGCTATTTACTCAAAATACCACGAGTTCGAAAGGTCGAAGTGTTCCACGGTCTAACGGAAAAAGAACTGCTCCCCATGTCTCTCCCGCAAGCGACCCACGTGAACCCTAGATCCACCACCACAGCCTTCCCGCTCCTCGCCGTCGCAGGTAGGCACTGCGGGGCGAAGCCTGTGCGGCGTCAACGGCGGCAAGGCTTCTCGTACCCTCCTGCAGGGTGCGCAAGCGCCGCAGGATGGCTCTGCCTCGCAAGGGCGGCGGGGCCGCAGTATGTTGCCCAGATCACGATGCTGCCGAGTACCTTCTGACAATATACGTGTACAAGCTTGTCCGATTAGCTTCCGAGTCGCCGGAGGACGGAGACGCAATACGCAGTACTAGCTAAGCTAGCAAGCAGGCAGCCTGGTGGATGCTTTGGATGTTAGCTAGCTTAGCACAAGAAACAAGCACAGGAGACACCTCGAGTTGTCGCACAAAAGGCTCGTGTCGTGCCTTTGGTTTGTATTGCTTTTTATCGATCTGATTACAGGTATAGGGTACAACTATATTTATACTAGTACAAATCTAGCTAACCCTAACCTACTCGGATGACTGAACGTATCCGTTCCGGACACGACAACGTGGTTAATTCCAACAGTCACCCTCCTAAACACGATGTCCTCACTTCACAGCTTGGACGCCGATCCTTCCCCGCATCTCCGTGAACTTACGTCAGTCCCAAAGACTTGGTCAGGATATCTGCAAGCTGATCGTCGGTGCAAATGTAGTTGACTTCAATCTTCCCTTCTTCCACGCAATCTCGTAAGCAATGATACCTTATATCAATGTGCTTACTTCTATCGTGATGCACTGGATTCTTACACAGAGCAATCGTAGACTTGTTGCCAACATAGAGCACCACTCCTTCCAGTTCCTTGTCAGTGAGGTCACCGAGTAGCCTTTCTAGCCACACACCTTGACCTGCCGCGGTTGCAGCTGCAATATACTCCGCTTCACAGGATGATAATGCAACCACCTTCTGCTTTTGTGATAGCCAACTCACAATGCTTCTTCCCAAGAAATATGCCACGCCCGAGGTACTTTTACGGTCGTCAATATCTCCTGCCAAGTCGCTATCACTGTAGCCAAGTAGCTCCACCATCTCCTTCCACTTTTCTCTCAAATAGACACAACCGAAGTCAGTTGTCCCTTTGATGTACCTGAGCACAGCTGCCCAATGTTCTGTGGTGGGTGCTTCCATGAAGCGACTCACTACGCCAACGGAATAGGCCAAGTCTGGTAGTGTATTCACAAGATACCTTAGGCTTCCGACCACACTTCCATATTCCGTTGCATCAACCACGGGTGCTTGGCTCCTCTTGCTAAGTTTAAGTCGAGGCTCTATTGGAACATGACTTGGATTGCAGTCCTCCAAGCTACAACTTTCAAGAATCTTCTTTGCATATGCCTCCTGGCATAGCGTGATTCCCTCCGGCTTTTGCTGTACCTCGATCCCGAGATAGTAAGTCAAGAGCCCTAGATCACTCATCTTGAAAAGCTCCTTCATTTGTAGCTTGAATTTAGCAATCTCCTCCTCATCTGCTCCAGTTATCAAGAGATCATCAACATAGATGCCCACTAGGAGACGATCCTTGCCTTTACCTCGCTTGTACATAGCATGCTCCAGTGGACTTTTCTCAAAACCAAGAGAAACTAGTGTACGATCAAGCTTGATGTTCCACGCCCGAGGAGCTTGGCATAGCCCGTACAATGCCTTGTGTAGTTTCAACACCTTGTGCTCCTCTCCCTTTTTGATGTAACCCAGTGGTTGCTTCACATATACTTCTTCTTTTAACTCTCCGTTCAAAAAAGCGGATTTTACATCCATGTGATGTAGCCTCCAAGATTCTTGAGCCGCGAGAGCTATAACTAGCCTCACCGATTCCATCCTTGTGACAGGAGCGAACACTTCCTCGAAGTCTACACCTTGCTCTTGCACGTATCCTTTGGCTACGAGCCTTGCCTTATGCTTCACCAAGTTTCCTTTGGCATCTTTCTTGACTTTGTACACCCACTTGAGCCCTATGATTTTATGGTCGTTGGGTGGATCCACGAGCTCCCATGTTTTGTTGTCTTGGATCGATCCAAACTCCTCGTCCATAGCATGACGCCAACACTCCTCCATGTTTGCATCTTCAAATTTCGTCGGTTCCTCGATGCTAAGCAGACACTGTCGTCCTCTTCTTTTAATTTTCACAGGATTTACTTTTGGAAGTGCTTCCTTTGGATATAAATCCACCACTGGTCGAAGACGTACTGATGTCGGCGGACGTTCCCTCGTATCCTGTTCATTCGAAGACGAAGAACTATCCTCTGAAGCTACCTCACTTCCGATTTCTGGCGACTGAGGTTCTTCCGAGCTGGCTGCGTGTCCACTGGACGAACTAGACGTAGCTGGCCGTGCTTTTCCTGCACGTACAGTGGGCGAACCAGCCACAACTGGTGTTTCTTCACCATCACGTGGTTGACTTTGTGGGCCAACCTCCACACCACGTGGGCTTCCCAGCCTAGTAGACGAGCCACCTGGGCTTTGAGGGGAAGAGCCTCCACGCGTACCCGACCCACCAGATCGAGCGCAGCAGCCCGCACTGCCTGGCGTGTCATCGGGCGCACCAACCGTTCCTTCTCCCGCGTGCGCGTGTGACGCAGCGGGAGTAGCTGGCGCGTCTCCATTTTCTGCCGCGCCGTCCGCGCCGTTTGTCGCAGCCGACGTCTCCGGTTGATCACCAATGTCTGCATGCTCGTAATCATCGTAAACAACGTTGAAAATTTCATCGGAAGACGGGTATACCGGCTCGGCGGAGTTTCAATTCCATGACCTTGCTTCTTCGAAGACCACGTCGCGCGTCACAACCACCTT
Source organism: Aegilops bicornis (assembly GCA_021605145.1). Classification (NCBI taxonomy): domain Eukaryota; kingdom Viridiplantae; phylum Streptophyta; class Magnoliopsida; order Poales; family Poaceae; genus Aegilops; species Aegilops bicornis. Next base: position 4,694,427 of record CM038671.1, on the reverse strand, counting down.
GTTGGTAGAGGGGTTGCACGCACGGTATGCCTTCGTACCTTTTTCATAGCCAACCAACACCATTGGAGTACTTCGATCCGCCAATTTGCTAGTATGCTCGGTCACGGTCTTCACATGCGCCCACGCACCCGAAAGTGCGAAGATGATCAACCGTGGGCTTGTGTCCGTACCATGCTTCAGACTGGCGTCATCCCAACCACACTCTTGGTTGGAGCCCTGTTCTGCAATTAAACGGCCGTATTAACCGCCTCACCCCAAAACTTGCCCGGCATGCCTTTACTTTTCAACATGCTTTGTGCCATTGCCACCACGGTTTGATTCCTCCGTTCCACAACACCGTTTTGCTGGGGTGAATATGGTGCCGTAAGATACCTCTTGATCCCTTGAGCTTCGCAAAACTCTGTGAATGCACGAGACTTGAACTCACCCCCCCGATCGGTACGGAGGGCCTTCAGCTTGGCTTCAGATTCTACTTCAGCCGCCATCTTTATAATCCTGAAGGCTTGCAAAGCTTGGTCCTTCGTCTTCAACAACCCAATCCACATGAATCTGCTAAAGTAAATGCGACCACGAGCAAGAAGTATCTGTTTCCGGCAGGGGTGGCGGTGTAATCGGTCCGCACAAGTCTCCGTGGACCAACTCAAGAGCTTTACTCGCTCTAAAGTTTCCCTCTCTTGTGACCGGGGCTCGCCTTTGTTTCCCTATGAGACAACCGTCGCACACTTGGTCGACATGATTGATGCACGGTAGACCACGTACCATCTCCTTTTGTCCAAGTTGCCGAAGAGCCTGGAAGTTTAGATGACCGTAGCGCGCGTGCCACTTCCATGCCGAGTCGTCCATGCTTGACAGGAGACATACCGGATCCACATGATCCAAGTTGAGGACGTAGAGCCTGTTCGGTGACCTCTGCACCTTCATAATCAACATCCTCTGACGATCATACCCCCATAGAAAGCCATCTTCGAGCACTATCTTGCAACCACGCTCCTCGAGCTGGCCAAGACTTATGATGCTACTCTTTAGCTTGGGAATATAGTACACATCTGTGAGTACCTTGTGACCGCCATTCTTCAACTCAAACAGGACAGTACCTCGCCCTGCGATGTCAACGGTCCGTCCGTCACCGAACCGAACCGTGCCTCCCACCGAAACACTGAGCTCAGAAAACTGGTCCTTGTCACCGGTCATGTGGTTGCTAGCGCCCGTGTCGAGGTACCACACGTGCCTCGACGTGTTCATCCTCTTCTTATCATGAAGATAAACTGCCTCCTCTAGGAGCGTGACAACCTCTGTAGCCGGCACCTTTGGAGTTGGATTATCCTCATCCATTAGCTCGCATACTTCGACCATGAGCATCATGTCTCCATCATCGCCTCCTTTGGCCATGAGAGCTTTCTCCTTCGGTGGTTTCTTGCACTCCGACTTGAAGTGCCCCATGATGCCACAGTTGTGACACTTGGTCTTGCGCTTGTCGAACTTCTTCTTCTTCGGAGCACCGTCGCCGGCGTTCTTCTTACTTTGTTCTTTTGGCGCATGATCTTGGCGAGTGTTGCTGCTAGAGCCCTCGCCTCCTCTCCTTGAGTCCAGCGCCAGCCACTGAGCCCGTGTGAGCATGACATTCTCATCGTTCCTCCCATCCCCGAGACTGTACCGGATACGCTCGTCGTGAGCCTTGTAGCGTCCGACGAGATCGTCGATGGAGAGAGTCTCAAGATCGACGCACTGCTCGATCGCCGTGACAATTTGCAGGTACCGGGGAGGGGCTGCGCGCAAGAACCGCCAGACAACCAAGGTCTCCGTAAGGTTTTCACCAAGCGCGCGGATCCGATTGACGAGAGTAGCCACCCGTGAAGCGAACGCATCCACGGACTCATTGTCGCCCATGACCAAAGTCTCATAGTTCCTTAGGAGAGTTTGGAGATTGGCTTGCTTGACGCGGGTGTGTCCCTCGAACATGAGCTTCAAGGTATCCCACGCTTCCTTCGCCGCTTTCTTTAGAGATCGGTGTTGGAGGACATCCATCGGCATCACCGAGTAAATCGCTGTCGCCGCTGGCGATCCTTCCGGTGCTCGGCTCCTCCATCTTGAACGTTGCCGCCTCCTGGGTCGACAGCGTCCCATAGCTCGTTGGCGCGAAGACCACACTCCATGAGGGCCTTCCAGACCCCGAAGTTCTCGCGATCAAATCGTGGGTACGACGAATTCGCTAGAGCAGCATATACTTTAGCCGCACTGGAGTACTCCGCCAACTGCTTGTTCTTCTCGTCGTCCGCCATGATCCTCCGTTACTAGAAGATCAACCTTGCTCTAGATACCAATTGTTGGCCCAGATTACGATGCTGCCGAGTACCTTCTGACAATATACGTGTACAAGCTTGTCCGATTAGCTTCCGAGTCGCCGGACGACGGAGACGCAATACGCACGTACTAGCTAAGCTAGCAAGTAGGCAGCCTGGTGGATGCTTTGGATGTTAGCTAGCTTAGCACAAGAAACAAGCACAGGAGACACCTCGAGTTGTCGCACAAAAGGCTCGTGTCGTGCCTTTGGTTTGTATTGCTTTTTATCGATCTGATTACAGGCATAGGGTACAACTATATTTATACTAGTACAAATCTAGCTAACCCAAACCTACTCGGATGACTGAACGTATCCGTTCCGGACACGACAACGTGGTTAATTCCAACACAGTATTCTTTTTAAGAGGGAGAAATACACTCACAACTTCCTCTCAAAAGGCCCGCAATGGCGGCCGCAACCAATAGTTTACTTGTATAGGGCAGAAAGTGCAGCCTCATGCCTTCATAAAGAATTTGCAGATAAGCATGCGTAATTCACAATTAAGTACATTACTTGCAATATTTGTACAGTTGAAATGAAGAGTAAACCTTATTTGTACATATTTAGTATATTTTGATTGACACTTAAAATTTCTATAAATTGTAGTTCCGTGTGATTTGGACGTACTATTCAACCTTCCTTTCCAATATAAATTATAAACCTTGAATGTACTTCCTTTTTTGGCCAAAAAATAGTAGTACTCATGGTCGATAATTTGAACATGCAAGACGGACTAGTAGTGCGTACACTGTCATTTAAAGCCAGACGGACTAGTAGCCGTACAATGATCAACATTTGAAGTCTCGGCTACTTGGTGAGTCCTGAGTCGATACATGCACCCGTACACTGTCATTTAAAGCACTGTGTAAAGGCTGTCATTGCTGAAGGCCTGAGTCCATGCATGCACACGTACGGAACAGCATGCATTGGTATCAAGTGGTACGTAGTATGATGTATCAACTTGCATGAACATAAAGATCGGCAGAAGGCACCCTGCCAAATCTTCTGCCCAAAGACTCACTATTAGTGCTGTTAGCAGCACTGTTCCACCACAGCCTTTGTGCCATGACTCACTATTAGTGGATAAGCGTAATGTTGATCGCCAGGCTGATAATAACATGAGTAACTTAGGTAGTAACATAGCAATGCCCCATGATGAGTATGTTTATGTCACAAATAGTAAATGAGGAGAGAGCTGCTTGTACTAACATAATATGTTACTGTATTACAACAGTAGGAGGGCTTCCTTTTTAGAAGTTATTTTTAGTTTTGCTAGGGTCCGTTTCCTGCTAAGAAAGACGAGATGACAGCAGCTCCCTAAAAATGAAAAAAAAATGTATTTCCATTTCAACCCCCGCCCCGGTGGTGCGTCTAGCATCACCGGTGCACGTGTAGAGATGTGTCTCCAATGGACCTGTCTTTGCTGGATTTTCTCGGATCTGTTCATCGTTCATCTATGTTTGCGTGTCTTCAGGTGGGATCCTTCCGATCTATACTACTCTTCATCGCCGGCGGTTGCTGTTCTGATGCGTTGGTCCTATGGGGCCTTTGCACGACGACTTCCATATTTTCTACTACAACTGGTTTTGCCCAGCCCCGGCGAGGGAGGGATGATGACAGCCATTGAGTCTCTACTCCTAATGTCTCAGTTGGTAGAATAGCCTTCACTTTTTTTTTCGTCCCTTCATTTTCGTCCGTTTTTCTCTACAGCCCCATAACTTGTGACAAAAAACTGATTGCGGGATCGAAACTTGCTGCAATTTACTGCTAGGAAATCTTATAACTGGGCAGCACAATAAGAGAGAGGAGAGGTGCTAATTCACCTATAATGAATGTGCTTTGGGATCCCTTGCTTGATTATACATTGGGTATAAGAGGGCTCTACAGTTCTCATCTGCTCTACAGTTCCTACCTAGGTGCATGATGTCTGTATGAATATTTTTCTGGAAAGTTTTAACCGTCAAGCTGTATCTCGGCGCCTTCGATGTAGAGTTGATTATACTGTCTATTCTACTGCAAAGTAGGGAAAGGTGTACTCTGGATATCCATATCCTTAGGTGTTAATGTACTGCTAGGCCATATAGTATATGATTGAGTTCTTTCACCTCCTGGGAGTAATTCAATTCAATAGTTAGGCATTTGCTTTCTGCATATAATCGACTAACAACAAGTAAGAGAACTGTTAGGTGCATCCACACTCCGGCTTGATCTATGTCCGAGCTCCCTCCTTTGCATAGCTAAATCTGTTGGTGACTTACCGGACCGAATGGAATCGCTAAAGTTGATGTTCCATGGAATTGCTAACCACCTCTCAAAGGTTTAATGTTTGATCTCTTTGTTATTGATCTAAGAGAGAAATGGGTTCTGCAGCTCTGGTGTGATAGTATTTGTAACAAACACTGACAAAATCAATACCTTGACAGGCAATTACTTTGATGCTTGGAAGAAAACGTGGAGTCGCTAGTGCCTCTCTTTAAAATGTACATGTTGTAATATAGCAAGGTCACCTCCTCCACAAGGTCACCTCCACCCAGGTAAGCTCCCTGCCCCAGATCTCGAGACGACCGACTGGTGGTTTCCCGCTTGCCAATTGCCTGTCACAGCGCCTTCCGCCACTAAGTCCACAGCGCCGCCTGCTTTGGCCTGATGAGGAGTTCGGGATAGAAGACGTCCACCCACCCATAAGTTTCTCTTCCTTCTCCTCTCTTAACTTTTTGTAATTTTACGAATCATCTATTTCATCATCACCAAGATACAGCCATACAGGAAAGTTTGCGAATGGGGAATTGGAGATATGAGGAGGAAGCAGGAGGTGAGGTTCAAAGAAGGAGGGAGAGAGAGTTGAGAGGGAGAGAAATTTCAGAGAGTTCAGAGAACGAGGGGGTGAGGTTCCCTGGACCTACTAGCCAGCTCACACATCTCTCTCGCATGGATATTTTGAGCCAGGCGACACAGGCGTAGGTGTGACAATTTTGTACGGTTCTCTTCTATCGGTCTGATTCCTAATGGAGAATTCGAGTAAAAAAATCCAGCTTGACTTTTAAATTTTGATCTGCACTAGTAGTACAGATGCATATTTTTTCAAATTTTATACGGTTCTCTTCTTGGTCTGATTCCTAATAAAAAACTTGTGCTGGATCTTGATTTATTGGTTATGACATGCACTATTATTTTTGGTCAGATTCTTCCAGCAACTTCTAATGGAGATGGCATAATAGTTCTAGGATAAAGAAGAGGTACTTCTCTGTAAGTTTGACATTTTTTTACATTTCCTGAAAAAAGAATGTAAATATGTCATTGCTGAGACGTAGTCCACGAGAAATTATCAGTTCCGTAAATATTGAGAGAGTTTTGCTTGATCTGTAACTGAAATCTAATAGTCTTGTTTTACGCCATTCTGTATGTGGAATAGTCTTCTTCTTGTGATGGATAGGCGTAGGCGCAGCAACCGGAGGAGAGTGGGGCGGAGTGTGCTACTTGTTGATCCAGTGGGAAGACGGCCTTCAAGAGGAGGAGGCCACTTGGGAGCAGCGCGACAAGTTCAACCAACACTACCCAGACTTCCGGCTCGAGGACGAGTTGTTTGCGTAGGCGGGGAGAGATGTTATGACCGGGGTAACTTATACCCGTAGGAGGCCCACATGGCGTGTTTAGTTAGGGTCTTATCCCAAAAGTTATATTATTTTTAAGCATTGTGATTATATAAACAGCTGTAAAGACTTTTTTGGAAATCAAGCAATAAGACAATTCTATTGCTCGGCTCCCTGAGGAGCCGGAAATCCTAAGCCCTAGCTGCCTCCTGTCATCACCGCCGCCACCTCCACCGCGCAGGACGGCGCCCAGCCGCCGGCCGCCGCGCCCACGGCCTCGCCCTCCTCCCTCCTTCCCATACAACCTCCGTGCTAGACCCGATGGAACCCTAGTTTCTACCACCGTCTCTCTTGTGGAACAAGATGAGGTTTTTCTCTTGCTACATTTTTTTGTCTCCAATTTGTTTGTGCGTTATTTTTCAAGGTTTCACTCTACATAGCATTTTAAAAATGGTTAAGAGGTAAGAATAACACTATATTCGGATTCTACACATTTTTCAAATCAAATTTCATATATAACAGTCTAAATTGGGGTTATGGTTTAAAGGATATTGATATTTCAAAAAAGAATTGTTGTACGTACACTACGGGGTAATTAGTATAGAAGACATGGTGTTTTCTGTAAAAATGCAAAAAAAGATTCAATTTATCACTTAAAAGTGATTTGCGGGCTGATTACCTCAAAGTATAGCGGGTCTTATGTAAAAGCACAAAAAAGATTCAATTTGTACGTAGACTACTAAGCATCTATCACACCATTTGTTCTTGTCTGCAATATATATGTATGTAATACTTTGTTAAAGCTCCTTTCGGAGCCACAACTCAGTCACTCGAAGGTGTTCATAGGGGTAAGGTGTGCATGTGTGCATTCATATGGGTTAGTGTATGAGCATCAAAAAATCTCGAACATCAATATCTAAAATTTATGGCCAATATAATTTAATCTATGTAGATGAATGTAATGCATTGTTTGCCTCTTGTTTTAAATATATAATGATTGATAGACAGATTAACATCACAATAAAGATGGTTGTGTGCATCGCTTGGTATAGAGGCCGGACGTTATCCTACTTTTTGTAAAAGAAAAGGAGATTAACATCGTAATTTCCAACGATTCATTAAAAAACATTTTATAGTAGTCTACCTAACTTTTCTGTTGTATTTGGTCATTGCACCATTGACGCAGCGGATCATCTAGCAAGATCGGTATCCGAGGATGTTCCACCATAGGGAAGATAGAGATCGGCACTTCTCCCTGCGCATATGTTCTTGTCTGTATAGCTCCAACGCCTCGTCCATGACCTCCTTTCGTGATAACATCCGTGATCTTGTCTCAAACGAAGGATGAGTACAGATGTAGTCCATTAATTTCGTGTCTCCAATGATCTCTCCAATCTTCTTGTGGAACTCAGGGGCTACGCGTGGATCGAAACCAGCGGCGGCCATTATGATCAATCCGATGTGATCCGCCTCCAATTCGGCCCTACAATGTATATACAGGTAAAACACACAAGAGATAAGATATACAGCCTCGACAATCAAATATTCTTGCATACATAGAGCAGCTAGTATTTGGCAAACCAGCATGTTTCAATTTCCAAACAAAATGTTGTTTTTTAAGAGAGAATGCAATTGCTAATTTCAATAACAATGTAATTTATTATTAAATCAATGTACCTAAAATGTGAAAGGTGAATTAACATACCTTCGTGAGAAGGGCATTAATTTGTAGAACGGAATTAACCTCAACAACTCCATGCTATGCCTTGCAACAACATGTGCGGCCTACAAAAAGAAGGCGTCAATGACTGTCCCACTTGAAAATAACCAAAACCTCCGCATCCTCTGCAAATGCACCGAAGCTCCAATAAGGAGAACCTACCTCATGCGCAATAACAGTGGCAATCTCGGCATCGGTCTTCAAATGCTTGAGGTATCCAGTGTGGATAACAATCTTCCCGCCGTTTAAGCTGAAAGCCTTTACTTTGTCATCTTCGACAACCATCACCTCCCAGTTAAGGTCATTGAGATGCCCCGTCTGTGGCCGCACTACCACCTTCCCCTGCTTAACATCATCGTCATGGATGCCGTTTTTGGGGAAGAGGCGGCGGACTCCGTGGATGATGTCTGAAGCGATGCGGCGGACGAGGACAGTCCTCGGGTCAGACGGGCCAAGGATGTCTTTGCCGTTCTTCTTCTTCCAATCTTTGAAAATTTTGTCGCCAAACTCGCGCTCCTCTGACGAGGTCAGGAGGACACGATGGGCCCGGTTGCTGAAGGGCACGGTCTCTTTTTGGCTTATCGCAGCAAAAATACTGAACTTGGCGGCGTAGGGCAGGACAACCACCGCGGCGGCCACCTTCCACAGGTTCGGGTACCATCGCGGTCGGCTGCGTGACACGAATCTCGGCAGTGACGGCGCGTGGCCCATATGGGAGGCCGCGGCCGGCTTGGCTTGGCGGAAAAAGAACCGTCGGATTGAGCCCATGACAATGGAATGCGATCGAGGTCCTGGCAGTGGCTGGGCGGGGTTGAAGTGGCGTCGGACGATCTGGAGCCCGGAGAAAACTAAGCGCGCGTTCCTCAGGCAGTTCATGCTGGCGGTTTCTTGCACATGCAGCGGAGGCGTTTGATTGATGAAGGGATACGCCGGGGGCTAACTTTAAGGGCTTCATGAGAGTAGTACGAAGTAGACTCGGGTTCAATATCATAAGACGATGTGCGTGTGTCCGAGACGTACTGCGTGGCGTTGGCTCGAGTTTAAGACGTACTTTACTGCGTGGCTCCTGCTTCGTCCACGTCCCTGTTAGCTAGGATTATCCATCGGGTGCTCCTTTTAAAAGCCAGGAGACTATGCGATAATACTACACACACGCATAAAACAGACGGACTTTCACGGACCCACCCGCCTGGCCTTCACTAATTGGCCCCCCTGATTTTAAGTGGTGGGCCCGCCTCATTCTATCAAATCTAAGCCAATCATATCCTAACCACCCCGTAAAACCAAGTAAACCCTCCGTGTGTGTAGCATCTCTCGAGACTATGTGGCAAAAGTGGAACTGACTGATCCGTTGGCCGCGTAAACGCATGTCGTTAAGCAAGGAGACTTAGTGGACTGCATGGCGCCCGGCAAATCTTATCGATAATTCTATACACACGGAGTAATACGGGCCTTTACGGACCCTGTGCTGTTAACTAATCTTTTCCCCCTGATTTTCAGGAGATGTGGGGCCCTTCACCTTAATTCCTCCAATCATATTATCTCAGCTGGGCCTCTCCGTGAACTAAGTAAAAATCTGTCCGTGCATGTAGCATTCCTTGTACAGTTAGAACAGCAACCGCCATCGATGAACAGAAAAGTAGATCGAAAGGATCCAACCTGAGCCCTCGAGTTCTTCCCTTGTACAATTCCCAACGCCCCTCCCCTTCCCCGACCCCGCGCTCGCGCCGCCTCCCCGGGGGGCGGCCACCATCGTTCTCCTCTCCTCCCCCTCCCCCGTGCTCCTCCCCCCGCCACCGCCGGCGGAGCCCCCGGATCTGGCTGGGCGGGCTGGCGGCGGTGGGCCCTTCCTTCCTCATGAAGCGCACCTGACCTGGTCGGGCTGGCGGCGGTGCCCTTCGCCGGCGGCAGCCCGGCGGCCTAGTGACGGCCGGCGGCCCGGCGCGGTGGTGGCGCCATCCTTTGGCGGCGGGGCGGCCTGGTGGCGCTGGTTGGCCGGCGGCGCGCCCCCGGGCCAGCCCCTGGGCGTGTCCTCGTTGTCTGCGGCGTGGTGAGGAGGAGGAGCAGCTCGGATTTGGGGCAGCGACTCCGCCGGCATGCCGGCAGCAGCGCGAAGGCGGGAGCTTTACGGGCCCACGAGGGCTCGGCCGGGCCTGTGGGCCCATGGGCATGGTGTGCTCCTGCTATTGCGTCCGGACGACTACCGTCGCTGAAGGTGGAGGTGGGGCCCTCCTGCGTGCCGACGGGCTGTTGCCCTAGTCCCAGCTCTGACTGCTTGCCGTGTTGTCCTCACTTCGTGGTGCCGTGGTGAGACGGCATGGGGGGCTCATGACCGCGTTGGCGCACGGTGGTGGTTTGTTTGGTGGTAGGCTCCGGGGCGCCCGAGGTGCGGGTTGGGATCGGGGGAAACCCCTGTCGGCATGGCCGACACCGGCGCGGTGGCGCCCGTGGGTGCCTCCTGACCTTCTGGGAGGGCGTCGGGGCTACCCTTCCTCTCGCCTCGTCATGTACCGGGGGAAACCCTTGGCAGCAGCATCGTCATCGTCGCGATCCTTCTTGGAGGTGTTGATAGGTGCCGGAGCTTCGCAGTCTTGGAGTCTAGTGGAAGAGCCTGGTGGGCGCTGTGATCGCGAGGCTTCTTCGCTTTTGTTGATCCACCGTTGTCGGCATTTGCTTCTTTTGTTTTTCTCTGTCTTTTCTTTTGGGCGTGACTGTGCTGCTTCCGCCCCAGCACCTATCCCTGTATGGTTCGGTTGGTTGCTTTGTATACAAAGCGGGGGGGGGGGGGAACCCTTTTTCGGCAAAGGATCCAACCTGTAGACATACAAACACGGACATACGATGAGAAGATCCACGTGGATCCACCAAATAAGACAAACGCCGACCGAATCCCGCAAGATCCGCTAGAGACAAACCTCCACATGTCGTCTGATAATGCTAGAAACATCACCAAAATAGGGACAAGGCGGGAAGAACCTTATTCCATCTTGAGAGAGCTATCGCCCCTTCGCAACTCCAAGTAGGACACAAACCATAACAAAACTTAAGAGTATGAAAAAAAGAAGGAGGCACCAGAAACCCTAGCCAAAACCCAAGACTATATATAAAGAAAAAAAACCAACAAAAAAAGATAGGCATACAGATCTTCCATGTATTTTTTTTCATGGTAATATGTGTCTCATTAATAAAATAAAGATTCAGTTACAAGCCACGCAAACACCGTTACAGGACTGAAAAAGATAGCATAATCCTACGCAAAAACAAGCGCATGTCCCTCTAAACCAAGGAAAATGATACGATCACCTCTTCACCCGAGCTCGACGCGTCTTCATCACTGACCTCCAGCTTTAGGGACCTTCAAAGTCGTGTACGTGAATCAAGAACATTGTCATCTAAAGAATCATAACTAGGCAACGTTTCCGCGGACATGCCATCGAACTCCAGAACTTACACCCCTGCACGACTACGACATCGGGGGAGGAAACCAGAACTGTCAGCTTCCAACCACGAACCCATCACAGGATGCACCTTCTTCCAACTGTCACCTGCGTAGACACCTATCTATGCGTACTCCCGGATGACAAAACCTCCCTGCTCCCTCGTGACGTCAGCGACAATGCCGCAGGAATGGGGTCAGACCAGACGAAGAGACACACCTGAAGGGGTCGCCGCCACCGCCTCGTCGATACCATCCATAAAAACTAACGCCACTATTCTCAAGGATCGGCAAACACATGATTTCATGAACTCCCAGACGCGGCCATGAAGGACATCGTCGATGTGGGAGTGGAGCTGAGGCAGATTTATTCGGCCGGGCGCCGCTTCAACCAACCCAACGGTGCATCACGACCTACAAAACCAATCCCTGACTACTGAGCGGAAGAATGGGGTCACCCCTTCCTCCTGCCGCCGGAGCAGCATTCGGAGGGAGAGGGTATCAGCCCTGGCAGGTGTAGATCGGAGGTTGAGGATCGCTTCCTTAGTCGCCTTCACGTGGCGGCGGCTAGGTTAGGGAAGACGAGCGAGACCTTGATCCCTTCGCTCTTTGTTATTTAGAATTGCAATTCTTTTACTTGATCACGATTAAGTATACCAAGCCTATGCGTACGTTGTACTGCCATTTTCTGTTAACAAGCAGTGCTGGTTATGGATGCAGCTAATTGATATTGTGCCCATCATTTGCACTATATTGTGCCCTGTCTGCAGTTTTATAGTTAATAAGTGTTATGATTCGTTGGTACATTTTGGTATAATGTATTGTCTAATTTACTTTAAACTGGAAGGTTGCTGAATTCGGGAAAGCAATTCTAATCTAGTGAACATGCATATGAGCATCTTATGACTACAGGAGTAATAAAAGGAGACCACTTTACTGTCATTGTTCCACTAGTCCAGAGTTAGCCTTGTGCATGTTTATTCAACTGGCCCCGGGTTGCTTTGTTCCTAGTTAGTTCTCTCCTGTTTGCTGGAACTGTTTTGGTCAGCATGCTCACATTCTTTTCATGTTATTGTCTTAGTCGATACATTTCTAATTTCTTTAGTTATGTAACATTTCTATGGGGTAGAAATTATCAAGTTACAACAGGCCCGCAGTCGTGCCGAAAAGCTAGCGACCGATGATTCCATCGTCATGTCTAGAGCAAACTCACCTAGCAAATTGGGCTAAGATTAACTAGTCGTCAACCCGTGCTGCAGCACAGGCTAGTTAATTAGGGAGTCATGCAACAATAGAATAGTAATGTCATTTCGATATTTCTGTTTATTTTAAATTATAGGGAATTATGATTTCTAATATTCATAAGAAGTGTTACCAAAGTCATATTGATTTATTGGGTGCCATGCTTAAGGTGTTGGAAACCTTGTGGAAAAAGGTAAATACATCTTGGATCAAGATACATCTGCTTGTGTTAAGAAATTAGGAAAGAAAATATCTTTATAGATGTACTAAATCTCTGATTGTTAAGTCTTCGTGTCTAATGGTATAAAACTCCATCTTATCATTCTTCGACCAATATACTATTTAGAAATTATGTACCCAGCTTCTCCACTTTATTGCTTAGAACACCATAGCTTGTTTTCATTAACAATACATCTATTAACATTTGTATCTCCATTTGGAACTTGACAGTGTTGTTACCCATTTCTTGGAAACAATTGTGCCGATGCACTTAATATTTGATTTTATGTCCAAGTAGCTACAATATTAAGTAGACCTTATAGAAGGGTACCAATATGGACAACCTTCTCAAGTAAAACTTAACGTAGAAATAGGCAAATACCTTGTACCTGCAAACAAAGGGAATTTTTCAATCAATTTAATTCAACAATAGTTACATCATAACGACGACAAGAAAATGGTAGATAGTACTTAGTGGCTAAGCATAACATATTAACATTTGATTTAGTTGTAGCTGCAAAACTTGTTCGACAAAATAGGTCACAACATATGCATAAATATTCAGAAAAACTAAGCTTTATCAAAAATACATTCGATTTATTAATCTAAGTAAGGTCTCCCTGTGAACAGGTGTAACTACATTAAATTAGTAGAAACGACATGTCAATATATTTTGCAAGAGACTGGACGACACATGATCTCGAGTATGACTCTGAGTATACTTCTATGGCGCCGCCAACAAATTCAGCCTCTACCCCTTTTTTCTGAATCAAGCATAAATTCTTTTTTTACCATGAGGCTTGAGGTTCCTCTATTTTGTATGTGCATGAATTTTCATGATACTCTCGCACTCTCAAGTGTGAAATTACAACACGAACGATCTAATCTTTAAAACTAAGAAAATGATGTGCTTAATGCTCAACAGAAACAAAAGCGAAGATTCCAAGGGAGATGCATACCATGCACTAATTAGTTCTGATGGAGCTGTAAACGAAGCAACAATGTTTGCGATGCAACATCGTTCACTGCACTATGCATGTAGGTTAATCTAAACATGAGAAAAAGGTGTGAAAATAGAATGTTAAATCAGCTTCATATATTTAAATTGCACATAAGGTTAACATTAGATGAACATGAATAGAAAACCACCAAAGAAGTATCGATTTTTAGAAATCTGTAAATCTGAGGCATGTAAAATCAGTTAATTCCGTTCCTTTGACCTGCAAGCTATTCCCCAACGACTCAGACGTTGTTGTCAATGTCGGTTGTGCCATAAACTGGCCAGTATGCATATGATCTCTGAGAATGGCTCTTTTTTGTTTCTTGGGAATTCTGAGTACGGCTTTGGGTATACTTCTTTGGCGCCGGCAACATATCCCGCCGCTACCTTTTTTTCTTCTCAAAATCAGGCATACGCTCTCTTTTTTGACCATGGGGCTTGAGCTCTATCTTCTTAGTATGTGCATGAATTTTTCAATGTTTTTGGGGATTGACGGGTGGACTCTTTTTAATGAGAGGCCTGACGACTTTTTATTCACGTTGCTGGTATATATTTCATATTTGTACACGTATTTGTTTGGCATGTTTTTTTTATTTTCACTGAACATAGACGTGCGTGTTGGAGACTCTTTTCTTAGCCGGGAGACTCATTTTTTTACATGTGGGGAAAAGACACGTTCACTTTTCTATAGAGGTTAGATGTGGGCGTTTGGGAGTAGTACGTGATTTTTATTTTATTCAAGCAACATCTTCTAATAGAGCTACACCTTTTCTTCTGAAAATCAGGCCTATACTGTCTTTTTTAACCATGAGCCTTGAGGTCCCTCTTTTCTGAACCTGTATGGATTTTCATTAATTTATTTTGGATTGGGATCTGAACTTTCTTAACGTGATGCTAGAGGAGTTTCTTTTGGACGTGCACCAAGGGGACTCTATTTTTTAGGATCTCAAGGGTACTCTTTTTGTACGTGAGGAAAAGGAACGCTATTTTTGTTTCTACATGTTTCTACATAACTTAGGCCTGGTCGTTTGGGACTCTGTCCATGTGCTCTTTAAACTTAAATCTCAAGCGTGTTTTTTTTATTCAGCTTAAGTCATTACGTACATCCAATGGCTACAGATTTCTTAATTACAGATCCGACGGTTAATTAGTTAACTTTTCTAGGTTTAGCGTGGAGGCTTATATGGTGCCTCCAATTAGTTACAGATCCGACGGTTAATTAGTTAGCTTTTCTAGGATTAACATGGAGGCTTATATGGTGCCTCCAATTAGTAAATATAAGATATAAGATATAAGATGTTCTCTTTGCCATCTTCACATCATCGCCATCGTTGTGAAGGCGTCTACCTGAATTATGGGCCAGCAATGGGATTGATGCTGACGGGGCAGGGAGCGCCACCACGGGCGTCACTCAGCCGACCCACCGCCGCAAGGGGAAGATGAGTGGTGGATGTGTGAGACCCGTACCGAGCAAGATTCCCCGCTGCCGCAAGAAGCCTTCCCGACCTTCTGCCGAGGTACCCGACGCACGACCGCAATGTAATCGCCGAGAGTGGCCGAGGCCGATGCCGGCGCCGCGACATCGTTCGCAAGGCGTTCTGCTTCCAGGTTGGGGCGCCTACATCGAGGAAGCCGGAGGTAGGACAGGGACAGCCGTCGGGGGATCTTGTCGCTTGGAACACCTCTCGCCGTCTTACTCTGCCAAATTACATGTTCGCGCTCGTATGCTCTCCAGAGATAAATATCAGATGGGAAGAGCACCGAAGTAATTGTGTCGGTTACCTAGCACGAGAAGGGCGTAGTGGGATTTGATGAAGGTTGGAGAAGATGGAGAGGGAGGAGAATTCGCTGTGTTGGGGAATCATCAATACGGGTTGAGATTTGAAGGGGAGAAGACGCCATGAAAACTTTGGGGTGGAAGGAAAGGAAGGAATAAGGTGCGACATACTATTACATTTTGTTAGCATATATTTTTTGCGGGTTCTGCACTACTGCTCCCGAATTGCAGTTCGTGGCTTTTTTTTAAGGATGCAGTTCGTGTCTTTACTGTAGAAAGAAAAAATCAAGGATTGTGATGACCTTTTTACACATGGGGCCTATTTGATGATGTGGATAGGCTGCATGTCAAGAGAAATAGATTATTGAGGATGAACTATTTAGGTATCATAGATTAAAAATAGCATGTCTAGAAAGGAAGGTACACTCAAGGAGTGAGTTCAAAAGGCAAATAGTCCAGCGCACCAGGCCAGATGAAACGATCGCAAATAGTCCCCCTTCGCCTTGGCAACGACAGCCCTTTGCTCTTCTCCTCTCGCGCAACACGCGTCGCCTACCCCAGTTCCATTGCGATCGACGCTCCCGGGTCGTGTATGCATCGACCAGGTCACCGGCGGCGCGGACCTCAAGCCTCCATCCTTCGTTAGGCTTGACGGGGAGCTCTACTCTTTGACTGTGCGCTTCAGAATGTTTTATTTTGACTGTTGGTCTGATCTGTGTTGCAGATTGAGGATCTGATTTGGCTTATTGGTTTGTACGTGATCCTCTCCAATCCCGTCTCTCGGAAGATGATGCACCCATCGATCCATAGGTATGATATCTGTACCCGTGTTCTGAATTCGGATTGTAAATTTTTTTATTGCTGATTGATCTTCCTGTTGTGCTTGACTTGACAGTCAAGATCCGATCCTTATGATGCCTTCCTAACACCTGACCAACTGATCTAGACATCTAGTGATGCCATACTGTTTAAATAACCCGTTAAACCTTACAATTCTCTCGTATGCCATGACTTATCAGCAGGCTAGTGAACATAGTGAAGTTGGCGATTTAGTCTAGTGACTCAATTTAGCGATGTTGGCGATTTAGTCTAGTGACACAACTTGGGGATTTAGTCTATTGACCCAACTTGGCGAAATTGACAATTTAGTCTAGTGGCACAACTTAGCGAAATTGGTGATTTAGTCTAGTGACACAGCTTAGCATAATTGGCAATTTAATCTGTGTAGGCATCATTTAATTGTTTGGACACTGTTTCTCTTAACATCCTTGTCTGATTTGTGAGGTAAAATGCTAGTAACTATAATTTTTGATCTTGACTTGGTGCACGTCCCTTCCTGGAGGGGATGTGCTATGTTGGAGTAGAAATGTATAGATTATATTAAAATATTTGTGCCCTAGTTTGGTAGTTTGATAGAGGAATACCCCATCATAGGGAAACTGCAACGCGGCGACAAATTCCGTGTATCTTTTGGAGTTACCCTTGCTATCCATTGGTTAGAATAGGTTCAATGCCTTACCAAGTTACATCCCCTTAGCCTATGGTTTAAATCGGATGGAATCGGTGCTACCTTTGCACCTATTACCAGTCACCGTCATCTCCTATCTCAAGATCTCCACACTAACATGCGATGGTCCATAGAACCTATGACCGGGTGTACATTTGCCATGTTCGTGCCATCGTGGCTTGCCACGCTTGCTACTGTGAAGTTCTCTTCTCTAATTCCTTTTCCGAAAAGGGGCGCTTTATTACTTAAAAGGTTTAAGCATTACACCCAGCCTCTGCATTCTTATGCGCTCAGGGTTTTGACATGATGGATGATGTTTGTCACATGAAATTCTTGTCCCTATATCAAGACATTGCTTTCTTTTATGGTTTTCAAATTCTGAAATATCTCTCCTCTACCTGATGAGAATCATCCATCGTGTGTTGTGTCTAGACTGAATGTTAACGCTTCGCTTGTTAGATTGTGGTTGGTTTAGTTAATTTGTTAAGGTTTAGCATGTCAAACTTGTCATACATGCAATTGGTTTTGTCCTTTGTTTGGTGGTTTAGCGGGCTTAATCTAGGGATCATTTTGTTCATTCCAGATTTGAGAGTTAACCTAATTGGCAAGTGAAAGCGTTGTAGTAATAAGTGTCCGCTTAAGTTGTGCGTGTAATATGGAATATCTACTGTCTTGACGACCTCTTGTACAACTTTAGGAATAAACCCATGCGCTGATAGCTGTTGCCACGCAAAATTGCAGCGCAACACTATGTTTAATGATCTGTTTAATGGGCAGCTTCATCTTTTCCAGCTAAATTTTGGAACGATTACCCTTCTTCCTAAGAAAACAGAGGCTGTGAGAATTGAGCAATTCAGGCCAATCTGTCTTCTTAATGTCAGTTTCAAAATTTTCACCAAGGTCGGGACCAATAGACTCACACAGATTGCGCATACTGTTGTGCAGCCTACCCAATCTGCTTTCATGCCGGACAGGAATATCCTTGAAGGGGTTGTAGTCTTGCATGAAACGCTCCATGAAATCCACACGAAAAAACTGGATGGGGTTGTTTTGAAAGTGGATTTCGAAAAAGCGTACGATAAAGTCAAATGGCCATTCCTTCAACAGGCCTTACGCATGAAGGGTTTTGATGAGGCTTGGCGAAGCCAGGTAGGATCCTTTACGCAAAAAGGGAGTGTTGGAATTAAAGTAAATGATGATGTTGGACATTACTTTCAGACGCACAAGGGCCTCAGGCAAGGAGATCCAATGTCCCCCGTTTTGTTCAACATTGTGGTTGACATGTTGGCAATCCTTATAGGGCGGGCAAAGGAGGCTGGTCAGGTGGGAGGCTTGGTGCCCAACCTAGTTGATGGGGGTGTGTCCATTCTGCAGTACGCTAATGATACTATCATCTTCATGGAGCATGACTTGGCAAAAGCAAGAAATATGAAGCTGGTGCTTTACTTGTTTGAACAATTGTCTGGGTTAAAGATTAATTTTCATAAAAGCGAATTGTTCTGCTTTGGTAGAGCCAAGGAGGAACATGACGCTTACAGGCAATTGTTCGGTTATGATTTAGGGGCTTTACCTTTCACCTACCTAGGTATACCCATTCACCATCGTAAGCTTACAAATCGAGAGTGGAAATGCATTGAGGATCGGTTTGAAAAGAAACTTAGTTGCTGGAAGGGCAAACTCATGTCTTATGGAGGGCCGGTTAATTCTTATTAATTCGGTACTCACGAGTATGCCGATGTTCCTACTATCTTTCTTTGAGGTTCCAGTTGGGGTTAGAAAAAGACTGGACTTCTACCGATCTAGATTCTTTTGGCAGAGTGATGAACTCAAGCGAAAGTATAGGCTCGCCAAGTGGGATGTCATTTGTCGTCCTAAGGACCAGGGGGGGTTGGGTATCGAAAATCTTGAGGTCAAGAACAGATGCCTGCTTAGTAAGTGGCTGTTTAAGCTTTCGGGGCCAACAGACGCAACTTGGGCGCAGATTCTTCGTAACAAGTATCTGCAGTCTAAGACTTTGTCACAAGTAGCAGTGAGGCCAACTGATTCTCCTTTTTGGAAGGGGCTTATGAGAGTCAAGGCAACCTTCTTTAATAGAACAAAGTTTATTGTCGGTGATGGAACTAGCACTCGTTTCTGGGAGGACATTTGGCTGGGGGATACACCATTAGCAATTCAGTACCCAACCTTGTATCGTATTGTCCAGCGACGTGATACGCTAGTTACATCGATTATGCAGACCATTCCCCTTAATATTCGGTTTCGGCGGGTGCTTGTTGGTGAGAGATGGGAAGCTTGGCTCCATCTGGTGCGTAGACTGATGGAGGTCCGGCTAGCGCAACAGTCTGATCAGCTTTGTTGGAAGCTTACTAGGAATGGACAACTTACTGTCAAGTCGATGTACAACGACGTCATTAACTCTAGTGTCATTCCTAGAACCAATCATGTTTGGAAAGTCAAAGTGCCGTTGAAAATTAAAGTGTTTATGTGGTTTGTCCATAAACATGTCATTTTAACAAAGGACAACTTGGTCAAGCGCAATTGGACTGGTTCTGCTAGATGTAGCTTCTGTGATCAGAATGAGACCATTAAGCATCTCTTCTTTGACTGTCCTTTGGCGAGAATTCTGTGGCGCTCTGTGCAAATTGCCTTTAACATTACTCCTCCGAGTACGGTCCGGTCGTTATTTGGAACATGGCTGGATGGGATAGAGTCCGATACAGCTAGACATATTCGTGTAGGAGTGTATGCGTTGTTATGGGCAATTTGGAACTGCAGAAATGATTTGGTTTTTAACAGAATTGCTACTATTCATTTTTTGCAGGTTATTTTTCGTGCTACGGCGCTGATCCGTATGTGGTCCTTACTCACTCCGACGGAGGCCAGGGAGCGTTTGGTTACTGGATCTGTCCGGTGGGAGATGGTAGCGCGGGATATCTTCAACCGGTTTGGTTGGCGGTCATGTAATAGGATAGGCAATTAGTTTCCTATCTTTTATCTTACCAGCCGGTTGTGGCCTATTGGTCTTTATCCTTGCTTTAGATTTGAGGTTCTATGTGAACCCGTTTTGTTGTACTGAAGACTTTGCGACTTTGTGGAACTTATTTATTTAATAAGATGGCCGTATGCATCATTCTGATACAGAGGCCGGGGAGTTCCCCCTTTTCGAAAAAAAAACACTACGATAACCGTCATACTTTCCTGACGGCGAACGATTGCTTTATGAGCAAAGCACCAAAGATTTTCTCGCTATCGTAGAGGAGAGACGACCGTTTTCCTACGTAAAATGACAAAGATCAACCAAACAAAAGTAAATAAATTGCAAGAAGGTATTGTTAGGGTTTTGGTAAATATATGAAGTGAATGGAGTCGGGGGGCATAGCTTTCATTAAAGGCATCTCTATCATGAGCATAGTATGGTGGGTAAACAAAATTACTAGTGGGCAATGGATTGAAGAAAAAATAGTTACGATGATTATTCATGGCATGATCATTATATACGCATTACGTCCGAGACAAGTAGACCGAAATCCAGCTGCGTCCACTACTATTACTCCACCCCTTGATCGCTCTCCGGCATATGCATCTTACGGTATTAAGTTCATACAAACAGAGTAATGGTTGGAGCATGATGACCTAATGTAGACAAAGTAAAACAAATTAATATGTTCGAACCCCGTCGTTTTACACTTAAATTAGCATCAATAATACAAATGTGCGCCTTGCAACTCCTCCTTTCATAGAGTATGGACACCGCAAGATTAAACCTACTACAAAGCACCTCTTCCACTGAAGAAAAATCAATCTACTTGGCCAAAGAAGATAGATAGATCAAAGAGAAATAGAAGGCTTTAAAATCACACGTAATAAATCTTAGAAAATACTCAGTTACTTTCAATGAATAATCTCATCATAAACCCACAATTCATTGGATCACAAGAAACACATCGCGAGAATTACATCAAATAGATCTCTGAGGAGATCATTGTACTGAAGATAGAAATATAGTCATCTTGCTACTGCTATGGACCTGTAGGTCTCGTAGGAACTACTCACGGGTCATCATGGAGGAAGCAAGGTCGATGATGATTGCCTCCCCAATGGTTCCCCCTCTGGCAGAGTATCAACGAAGGCCTCCAGATGGGATCACAGAATAAAAGAGGCTTGTGGCGACGGGATAATTTTTTTGGGTCTCGCTTTGGTGGTTTGTTACCCTGGTGCCAAACCAAGCAATTATATCATACTTTTTCTCACTTAAGCAAACTTAACTCAATACATGATCCTGAGCCATTTCAGGCCACTGAGACTGATATGCAAGTGTTGGAATTGGAGCTGCATTAGTAGCCTTGAATCTTGCTACTGAGTAATACTCATGCAAATATTGGTGGATATTTATCTTTGGTT
Source organism: Aegilops bicornis (assembly GCA_021605145.1). Taxonomy (NCBI): domain Eukaryota; kingdom Viridiplantae; phylum Streptophyta; class Magnoliopsida; order Poales; family Poaceae; genus Aegilops; species Aegilops bicornis. The sequence goes on along the minus strand of CM038671.1, from coordinate 4,673,194 downwards.
GGGAGGCCAAGAAAAGCATGGCATGCTGACATGGTTTCCCAGTATGTTGTCACTCGAGGCTACTGCAATCTTGCATTTCAAAGTTAACAACATGCTGCATTTCATTCTTCGCATCTCTAACTTTAGCACCCAAGAATGTTGATTTTTCAAAAGATAAATGTGTAACATTTCTACTCGTGTTAACCACCTATTGTACCACTACAGGAAGCTTATCCCCTTGCAGACAATCAACAATCCTTCTTCTTAATTTCCATAAATGCATGATCATGATACTTATTTGGTCAACCATATCATGCACAAGAAAGTTTATAAACCGCTTCACCTTGTTGTTAAAAACTCTCTCCCAAGTTGTTGGTTATATACTCGCACTTGATGGCGGTGTTAAATGCTGAACTGTACAATAATAGAGAAGGGTAGGTGTTCATCAATGGACCAAACTCAGTACGTGCTGCCATTTTCTTACCAAGATGATATGAATAGGTCCGATTAGTGTAAGATCTTACTATTGGCCACATGTGCCCAAATTTTGCCCCATTTAATTTTTTGATCAAATTCATCCCCCTCGGTTTGGCATGTCGAACGTGCACTTCCACAGCGGACAATGGGTGAAGGAGGTTTCTGCGGTGTAGCGGCCGGGCGGTCGTATATGCACCACGCGAAAGCCGGTGTTGCTCTGGACGCGGCTGCACAGTGACATCAAGGGTGGATTTTGGTTAGGCCGTGGCAGATCCCGTGTTTGCATGGCAACACAATGGTGGATTCGGCCGGAATTAGTGGCGGTGCGGTAAGGTGCGAAAGAGCAGTGGTGAGCTGCAAGTGAGCGAACGACCGAGCCCATGCGATGCTCAGCAACGAACAACCTAAACATCGTGTGCGACTGGCCCGAGAGGGGAAGGGGGGTTTCATACAGTGGGTTTGGCTGCAAACATGGCAGCCGCTTTGGGCACAAGCCATGTTTAACGATTGGATAGAAATAGATAATAAAATATGATCGGTCAAGTTCTAAAAGTTTCATACAAGTACCTTTTGATCACGTACTTTAACAACAATATGACTCAATCAATTCCCTCCAAAAATATGACTTAGTCAGTTTATTTTGAAAAACATGACTCACGAAAAGGGTGTTCCGGTGAACATGTTGAGATCAAGACTACCTTTTTCGTGTTCTTTGAACCAGAAGATGGTCATTTTTTTTTTCTAGGACCTGGGCATCCCTAACAACATGTGCTCAGCTTGTAGTGATGACCGCACCGCTCGTTGTGCTTGCCCATGGATAACCCGACTTGATAAGAGCCTTTGGTAACTCGTTGGTGACATGCACGAGTCTTTCTATTTGCAGATAACACTTGAGTAAATTGTGAGTGTAATATCGACCGAGAAGTATTGAAAGAACAAAAAATTACTTGCCATCGATTTATGGCATGTGTGGTATGGGATATGGAAAGAAATTTAAAGTTCTTACCATATTTTTGACTGCAGAGTTAGTGATCTCGTAGACATGGAAATGTATGTGAGATTTGATCTTGCTGATTTGCTTCTCAAGAAAATTTCACCTTCTGCATGTTAAAACCACAAAATTGCCATATACAACGTACGTTTTGAACTGTGCTTCCCCTGATTATAAAGACCTCCATGAAAGAAAAATAAATTTTAGGGTGTAGTACATTCTTGCATACATGAATTCAATTTTATCCAACTATAACATTACCCCTTCTAGCCATGTTGTAGTCATTAAGTTCAGGTTCATATTCAAAATCGGATGGGCCGAAGAAGTATATTTTATCATCACTGGAGCTATCATAGTTGCTTACATTGTGGTGACAATCAGCACCATTGTTATGCTCCTCATAATCGCTGAACTCAATGGTTTCTACTTTGAATGGAATTAGAAATTTGGAACTTCCAAATGGCGTTTACAGAATACTGTCAAGATATATCGAGTAGTACATATTTAGCATCTTACCAACTACTGTAAACAAATTTAAATTATCTACACCTCTGCTTTTCGGTGCATTGTTGCACACTTCCTTAGGTAGCTGAGAAACCTCCTGGTAAAATTAGCAACTAAAGATATTAGACAGTTAAGAAAATTATTTTGGGATGGAGGGAGTAATACAAAACAAACACATACATGGATGTCCAGGCTGCTCTAAAAGTAGATGAACACATTAAACATAAAATATTATGACATTCCTCCTGAAAGTCTTCCTCCCGAAGGTCATTGATTTATGCAATGAGAAAGTAAAAAAGAGACCATGCAAATTTGATCCCTGGTTGGGAACCTGGCAGTAAAAGCAAAGATTGTAAGACATAATATCAAATTGAAGAACAACAGAACATAAAACATATAATTTTCAAATGCAAGGCACGAGAACCACACATTCTATAGAGGAGAGAACTGAATGAAAATATGTGCATGGTTGCATAACAAAGACACTACTGTAGCTTTTATGTGCTTGATCTCATCCGTGATTTGCACCCCATGTGTTAATAACCTATTGACTACTTAGTGTTTTTCAGCAAGACAAAAGGCCTTCTCTTTATGATGATATGGTTCTAGTGAATCCATATGTAATATATAACATATGTGGGTTTTGTTCTTTTCCGCTAGGCCTATAAATGGTTACTAGACTCATGTTGTTTCTGATCATTTTGGAAAAAATGAGAAGAACATTATCACCAAGATTATATTCTCAAAATGCTAACCGACAATTGTTATTGTTGTAATAGAGGATAATACATTATTTCTTAACAAAATAGAGAAAGAGATTCTTATGCTCCACTCATAGGGAAAAATAAGCATGTCAACTCAGATATCTTTACATTTTAAGCCAATGTGCCTGCTAAGGAAAAATAGATATATGAGACAGGAAATTGTGCAAGTCAACATGACTTGGAATTTTAAGAATGTAAACATATCCTTAAATTCACTGGCCATTTTGCAGTAGTGAAGATTCTTCCAGATAAATGAGTTGCAAATATGACTTGCTTATGGAATTAATATTAACATAGTCTAGTGGAAGATTTCCTTCCAGATAAACGAGCTGCAAATATGACTTCCAGGTAATACATATGTCTGTTAGGAAAAAGGGGAACAAAGAGAAACCTAGAAACGATGCATCATAGAACATAATTACTTACATATCTTTCTATTATAATGTAAGTGGAAAAGTCTTTGGTCGTTTGGCACTCAAGGTCTCGATAGGAAAGGTCTATTATGGTTCACCTTCAGCAGGATATTTAAATTCTATTACATAGTTGAGTTTGTCATAAGTTTGCTGTTTTTCAAGAAATTGACGCCTGAACCATGATGCAAAAAATAATTTATCAGACTGAACTTTTGGGGGAAAGAAATCAATGACAGTTGAACTAAACTTATGGAGAAAGATGGTTATTAAAATGGAAATTAACTAGTTTGGCTTACCTCTAAACACCCACGATTGTGGTCCAAGTATTCGATATCTTATCACACAAGTTTATTCGAACTGTCATTTAGAGGCAACCAAAACCCACTACTCTTCAACCTGATCAAGCTAGGAGACTAGGAGGGGTCACCTAGAGGCAACCAAAACCCACTAATCTTCAACTAGATCAAGCTAGGAAACTAGGAGGGGTCACTTTGAATTTACCAACACAAATCTGTCCAATATCTTGCAAGCATATGGTCAGAGAGTCAAGAGACCATCTTAATCAAGTAGCAAAGCAACCAAACAATTCGTTGAAGCATCACTGTATTGACCAGCACTAAAGAATCATCGAACTAAAGCATATTATTATCATCTTCTCTTACATCAATCAATGGATCAGCCTTCGCATCATTGGCTGACCAGGTTCTGAAGTACATATTACAAGGCTGGTGATCGTACGGTGGGTGGCTTCTCTGGGAGCTCAACACAGAGGTCATCGGCATCACATCACGGGAAGAACGTATGTGATATAACGTCATAAAAAATTATTAAGAAATGCATGCATTGTCCTCCTTTCTCCCACTCTGAAGGCGAAGAATGTCAGTATGTGGAGCGTCTAGAGGCGGTGGTGCGTCGCCTGCCGGCGGCGGCTCCTCCGCCCCGTCCTCATCATTCTCCTTCTCTATTGTCACGTGCCCATCTTGCGGATGTGAGCACCCTACTTCCTACAGCTCAACAAAGTTACAATCTGCAACATCCAGTGTTCAACTTTCAGAGATGATGAATACAATTTGACATACATTTTGGTCGTTGCTTTTTAGGTGCCCTGTTGCCCTTGGGTTGGGAGCCGTTGCTTTTAGGTGCTCCATTGCCCTTGGGTTGGGCGGCATTGCTTTTAGGTGCTCCGTTGCCCTTGGGTTGGGAGCCATTGCTTTCAGATGGGCCATTGCCCTTGGGTTGGGAGCCGTTGCTTTTAGGTGCTCTGTTGCCCTTGGGTTGAGCCCCGTTGCTTTTAGGTGCTCCGTTGCCCTTGGGTTGGCCCCGTTGCTTTTAGGTGCTACGTTGCCCTTGGGTTGGGCCTCGTTGCTTTTAGGTGCTCCATGGCCCTTCAGTTGAGCCATGTCGCTTTTAGGTGCGTGATACGTCTCCAACGTATCTATAATTTTTGATTGTTTCATGCTATTATATTACCCCTTTTTGGATGTTTATGGGCTTTATTTTACACATTTATATCATTTTTGGAACTAACCTACTAACCTGAGGCCCAGCCCATATTACTGTTTTATTGCCAGTTTCAGTATTTTGAAGAAAAGGAATATCAAATGGAGTCCAAACGAAATGAAACCTTCGGCAGCGTGATATTTTGGAAGAATATGATCCTCGAGACTTGGAGTTCACGTCAGAAGATCCTCGAGGCAGCCACGAGATAGGAGGGAGCCCCCTGTAGGGCGCGCCCCCTGTCTCGTGGGCCCCTCGAGCACCTCCCGACCGACTTCTTTCGCCTATATAAGCCTACGTACCCTAAAACCATCGAATATCAAGCTAGATCGGGAGTTCCGTCGCTGCAAGCCTCTGTAGCCACCAAAAACCTCTCGGGAGCCCGTTCCGGCACCCTGCGGGAGGGGGAATCCATCATCGGTGGCCATCTTCATCATCCCGGCGCTATCCATGACGAGGAGGGAGTAGTTCACCCTCGGGGCTGAGGGTATGTACCAGTAGCTATGTGTGTGATCTCTCTCTCTCTCTCGTGTTCTCTCTATGGCACGATCTTGATGTATCGCGAGCTTTGCTATTATAGTTGGATCTTATGATGTTTGTCCCCCTCTACTCTCTTGTGACGAATTGAGTTTCCCTCTTGAAGTTATCTTATCGGATTGAGTCTTTGATTTGAGAACACTTGATGTATGTCTTGCCGTGCTTATCAGTGGTGACAATGGGATATCACGTGCCACTTGATGTATGTTTTGGTGACCAACTTGCGGGTTCCGCCCATGAACCTATGCATAGGGGTTGGCACACGTTTTCTTGACTCTCTGCTAGAAACTTTGGGGCACTCTTTGAAGTACTTTGTGTTGGTTGGATGAATCTGAGATTGTGTGATGCATATTGTATAATCATGCCCACGGATACTTGAGGTGACATTTGAGTATCTAGGTGACATTAGGGTTTTGGTTGATTTGTGTCTTAAGGTGTTATTCTAGTATGAACTCTTTTATAGATCGATCCGAAAGAATAACTTTGAGGTGGTTTCGTACCCTACCATAATCTCTACGTTTGTTCTCCGCTATTAGTGGCTTTGGAGTGACTCTTTGTTGCATGTTGAGGGATTGTTATATGATCTATCTATGTTATTATTGTTGAGAGAACTTGCACTAGTGAAAGTATGAACCCTAGGCCTTGTTTCCTATCATTGCAATACCGTTTATGCTCACTTTTTTCATTAGTTACCTTGCTGTTTTTATATTTTCAGATTATAAAAACCTATATCTACTATCTATTTTGCATTTGTATCACTATCTCTTCACCGAACTAGTGCACCTATACAATTTACCATTGTATTGGGTGTGTTGGGGACACAAGAGACTCTTTGTTATTTGGTTGCAGGGTTGTTTGAGAGAGACCGTCTTCATCCTACGCCTCCTATGGATTGATAAACCTTAGGTCATCCACTTGTGGGAAATTTGCTACTGTCCTACAAATCTGTGCACTTGCAGGCCCAACAACGTCTACAGGAAGAAGGTTTTGTAGTAGATATCAAGCTCTTTTCTGGCGCCATTGCCGGGGAGGTGAGTGCTTGAAGGTATATCTTTAGATCTTGCAATCGAATCTTTTTGTTTCTTGTTTTATCACTAGTTTTGTTTATAAAAGAAAACTACAAAAAAAATGGAGTTAAGTTTGTCTCATACGCTTCATCTTTTTAATATCTTTCGTGAGTTTGATGGAAGGAAAATGGTGCTGAAGTGCTAGAAGAAGAGTGCATTAAAATGCTTGGTACTGAATCTTTGAATGATGAGCATGATTGCAATGTTTTTAGTATGAACTCCTTGAATATCCTTAGTACTAATGATGATTACTCTAGTCATGATGAAAATATCTCCTATAAGCATGTCAACTTTTGTGGAGTGCATGTTTGCATGAACACACCAAATAGAGAAGATATATATTGCAAGAGGCACAAGCATTTAGAAACTAAATGGTTGCAAGAAAGGCTAAATGTGAGTGCTGAAAATTTTCGCATAAGAAATTCCTTGATATTGATCTAGAGAATATTTATTTGTTTTGTGTGGAGAATTGCATTGAAGATCCTAATATTGCCAATTTCGTAAAGAAAAGAAAGCAAAGAGAAGATGATGAGAATACTAATGAAAGGGAAGAGACTTCCCAATCTCCTACTATTATTTCTTATGATGAATCGGGTAACGAGGAGGAGCTTTCTATTCAACCAATCTCATCAATAAGGAGCTCAAAGAGGAAGGTTGAACCCACACGTAATGTGAAGAAGAAAAGGAAAAGAAGGGGCAAAAAAGGTAAACAGGTATCCCTCCCAAATGATGTTGCTCCTACTACTCATTGTGATGATGATAATTGATATACTATTGGTGCTATCCATATTATTAATGATGAGAGTGATTATGCTTATGATATGAAAAGGCCCAAGCTTGGGGAAGCTATGTTCGATGAGGATGAAATATTTGAGAAAAGATTTGCTGACATTAATGTTTGTCCCAGGCTTGGGGATGCTATGTTTAATGAAGGTGATATTTTTAGCATCCCAAGTTTTGATATGCAAAGTTGTTATGATGATAGCATGCCTTTTACCTATGATGATTATATTGATGAAAGTGGGTTTGGAAGAGTGTCAACTTTAGGAAGTAGTGATCCCACTATTTTGGAGGATGTTGAATCTTATTGTGGTGAACATGAAAGTGGATTTGGAAGAGTGTCAACTTTATTTAGTGATCATTCCACTATCTTGGGAGAGGTTTCAATCGATTATGATGAGAACGAAGTTGCTACTTATGATGATTATTGTGATGAAACTTATGCTATAAAAAGTAGTGATGATTATATTTACAAATCTTGTCATGATTATTGCCGTGGAATTATCACGGCGGATGTCCTCATGCAAGGACTTAGTCGTGGAGCCATCGCAACTAGGAAGCTTAAAGGGGTTAATCGGGACAAAGGACACGAGAGGTTTTATACTAGTTCGGCCCCTTGCGGAGATTGAAAGCCTACGTCTAGTTGGGTTGGTATTGCTTGATGTTTCGATGACCAGGGAGCTGAATACGCTATGCCCGGCTCTCGATGGGTTGTTTTCTTGCCCTAAGCCGCCAACAGGTCGTCCCCTTATATACACGGGTTGACGCCTGCGACTTACGTAGTCCCGCCGGCTTATAGACAAGATCCGCCTCGGTGACTAGTTAAATCTACCTTATGATACAAGTCATGCCATTGTGGCGGTTTACTACAACGGGCGTTAAGTCACCTGTGGGCCTTAGGCCCTTTTATTGAACCGCCATCTTCATGCTTGGTCTTGGGCTTCTTTCTGGTGAATCCTCTTTGCGTAACCCGACCCCTCCTGGGCGGCTTGCACAAATAGTTATATTCCCAACATTAGGCCCCAGATTGATTTGAACCTGTTCATGTCAATCTTAAAATACCTTAAGAAATAAATCTTTAGTCTTCTGACTGTGTAGAGAGCTTTCTTTAACCCTCCATGACATCATCTTTTGAATTCGTGTTAACCCGGCGTGACGTCATCCTTTCTTAAACTCCTTTTCTGTTCCACCATATCTTTCAACGGATCTCTGCTTTTATTGACTGCTCCGAAAATCGAGGCGTCGGGGCCGCTGGATAATAACTCTTATCTCCTCGTTTCCCGCACCATCTCAGTTATCTTCTCCTTATAAATAGGTGCAACCTAGGTCTCCCATTCTCCTCCTTCGAGTCATCTTCTTCCTCTTGCCTCCTCTCGAGCTCCGCCACCGGCGCTGTGGAACTCCCTGTCTTCACCATCTCAGGCCGCTGCATCAACCTGGTTGGATCAGAGAAACGCTACGAACCTCCACAGCTCGTCGAGATCCGTAAGTTCCCTTCCCTTCCTTGCTTAGGTCCGCATTAAAGCTTTTTTGAGTTCGTCAGAGTTCATCGCCATTAGAGCCAAACCCTTGTCAGCTTTCCTCTTCGACGCCTCTTCTGATCTGAGAATGATATAAAATGGCCGCGGTAGTTGTTTTTGCACTTTTTTGGATAAAAAGCAGATCCCTTTCTCTGTATAAAAGCCTCATTCGAGCCTATGAACACATCTGCGTCAGTTTTTAGGTCTAGAAAATTTTCTTATCAGAACAGACCTTTGATCTCAAATTTTAGAAGAAGATTATGAAACCTGTTTTTATTAACCGGAAAACTTCTCCTATTAAATTCCCATAACTGTCCAGGTATCTGGCTTAAATGAATACCACTGATCTGGTAACCTTGCCTACTTCTCATATCTTTAAGAATTTTGAACTGCTCCTGATGCTTGTAGCGGCTTAAATATTGTTGCACAGTTATCCTTATATCATTAGGCCCCTTTATAGGCCGCTACCTTCAGTAATTTGGATATTTTCTCCCGGGTTAAAATTTGAACTGGAACTTCTTATTTTGTAATAGGCCAACTGTTGTCATGGCACCTAAGGCGACCAAAGCTCCTGTAACCTGCAACTGGGTCCCATCCACAGTCACTAAGAGTAAACTGGCTGAGTTTGTGAAATCTGGCCATCTGCCAAAAAAGGAGGTCATGTCTTATCGTGTTCCTGACCCATATAAAGAAAAGCCTCAACCCAAAGAAGGAGAGGTGATAGTTTTCACGGATCACATGAGCCGGGGATTTTGACCTCCCGGCTCAAAGTTCTTCAGAGAAGTTTTGAATTTCTTTGACCTTAGACCCCAAGACATTGGACCCAATTCCGTGTCAAATCTTTGCAATTTCCAAGTCTTCTGCGAGGTGTACCTGGGAGAGGAGCCAAGTCTGCTTTTGTTCAGAGAACTTTTTTACTCGAACCGGTAGAATGAACGTGCCAACGGGCCTAGTCTTGAGCTTGGCGGTATCTCGATCCAGCGATGGAGAGACTGCCTTTTTCCTTATGCTGAGCTGCCGAGTCACCCAAAAGATTGGAACCAGACATGGTTCCACTGTCAGGACACTTCTCCGGCTGATGAGAAGCCTCTGCCCGGCTTTCGCGCCTTGCGCCTTGAGTCCAACCATCCGCTGGCGGATAAACTGACCGTTGTTGAACGTCTGCCTCTTAATCCCACCATCAAGAAGATTAAAGCTCTTTTGGGAAATGGTTTAAATGGCATCGATCTGGTCCGAGTCTGGGTCACTTGGCGAATACTCCCATTAAGCCGCCGCTCCGGCTTAATGTGTACTTATACAGGCGAAAAAGATGACCCAATGCGTCATAGTCCTGACGACTTACCAGATGATGTGGTTGATGCTACAACCCAGTCACTGCTGAAGGAGGACAGTGTTATTAGCAATGCCTTCGGTTTACTTCCCTTCTGCAAAAAGAACCCGGCCCCAGCAGTAAGTTACCAATCTTAATAAATATTCTTTAACATGTTTACCTCCTTTGTACTTATAATTCTTTATTTTTTTCCACAGGCCGGTGATAATTTCTGGAATGTCAAATATGTCCACGAGGCTGCCAAACAAGCCAGGCAGCCAAGAAGACCGAAAGGAAAGCCGCCAAGACGGGAAGTTCAAAGAAGAAGAAACCCAGCGCCTCCGATTTGTTCAAATTGGATGACTCTTCTTCAGATGAGGAAGAGGTAATCCCTTATTCTCTTAACTCCTTTGTTATTATTTTATTCACATTTCCGCCTTTCAGGAGGATACAGGGAACAACCAAGCTCCTGGCGAAGAGGTTACTATAATATCCTCCGACTCAGAGCCTTTGCCAAAGCACAAAATCCGGTGACCCGGAAAGTAAGATTTTCACATCCTCTAGCTTATCAAGATCTTCAATTTCTTTTGAAGCAACAACAGCTTGAAAGCCGGAGGCAGACCCGGACCGGCAAGGATGCAAAACTCTCTTCCGGCTTACTCGACGTAAGCAGGAAGCGTCAGACTGAGGTCATCTCGGATTTACGTTCTGTTTATCCTTTGGCGGGTTTAATTCGTCAACCTCTCAATTCATCTGACTCCTATTATCAGGATACCTCTCCTTCCTCCGGCGAGTCTATGCAATCCAATATGCCGGCCTTCAAGACTACCCCTGGGTAATGTACCTTTGTTATCCTTATGCTTTGCCTTACTCATAATTTGTACTCACCCTTCTGTTTTGTCCACAGCGTGCAGGTGAAGCCCAGTAAGAGGGCAAAAAAGAATAAGCCATCCGAAGACCCGGTAGCAACTGAGCCGGAACTCGGAACAGCTGCCCCTGACACTTCTACTCATCAACCGCCGCCTGAACCGGCATATGAAATTCCAGCGCCATCTTCTGACCCGCCTGCCGAAGATACTTTCAACAGCTCCAATAACCCGGAAATTCCTAGCCCGGTCAAGACAACTGACTCGGAGGTTGAAATTTTGAAAAGCCAGTTTGTTGAACCGGGGCGGCCTACTGTCCTTGCCAGATGTACTGCCAAGGAAGAACTTGTCGAACGCCGGAAGACCAAACAGGACATCGCTGATTATGCTCACTTAAGCATTGTTGATATAGTCTCAGGCTATCTGAATCAAGTGCATAACAGCAACGACCTGGAAACTAACATGGTGAAACAAATACAACACAAATCTGAGGTATAACTCATACTATTCTCCTGAATCTTACTTACTGTACCAGCCCCCAAGTCTACTGCTTATGAATAAATATGTTGTAGACTTAGATACCTGCTTACTGTTAGTTCATCCGGTTTAAAAGAAAATATATTTAACCCGGTCATAATATGATAACTTAGAACGTGCGATACACATTAGCCCCCAAGTCTCAAGTATCTTTACTTGTAAAGTGCTTGAGACTTTAATATACATAATCCAACATTATAAATGAAAATTTTCTTCAGCATACATTAGCCCCCAAGTGTCAAGTGTCTTTGCTTGCAAAGTGCTTGGGACTTAATGAAATCTTACCATAATATTAATTATAACCCGGCATCAACGCAGGCCTCCACCAGTCAATTTGAGTCGGAGATTGCTGACCTGAAGACTCGTCTGGCAGCCCAACAACTTGAAATTCAAAAGGCCAACTCCAAATTTGCATTCAGCGTCTCCGAACAAGAGAAGTTGAAGAAGAATTTTGATGCGGAGAAGAAAATCTGGGCAGATGAAAAGGCCTCACTTGTGACCTGGGCCAAGACAGCAGAAGCAACTCTTGCTGAAGCAACCGCCGAGCTGTCCGGCTTAAAACGCCAGATATCTCAATTGGTCTCAGCAATCTTCGGTAAGTTACTATGTATAATCGTGAATATCACCATGGTTCCTTTGATGAGTATTTCAATTATTATCTCCGTCTTACCTTATATGTATAAACTCAGGACCCAGAAGCACAAACCTGAAACAGAATATGCTGATCAAGCTTAAGGCGGTGTACACTCTGGTGGAATAGCTATACACCGGGTCTCAACGTGCTTTGGCCGTTGTGGCTTTATCAAATGATGCTCCTTATCTCCTGCAGGATGTGCTCAAATGGCTTTCCGTGTTACCCCAACGGATTCAGGAGCTAAGGCGGGCATCTGCTAGAACCGGGGCCATAGCCGCCTTAAGCTAGGCCAAGGCATTGCTTCCAGAGTTAGACCTGGCAAACGTTGCTCTTGGATATCCCAGCTTGAAGGAGGATGGATCTGTACTCGACGAATCAGACTTCACCGCCTGTGTGAGAGCCGTACGTCCTGTGGCCACCATCATTGGCGACGATATTGATCTTACCAAGTATCAGCCAGGTTATGACAACGAGAACCGGAGGATTCCAACTCCTCATTATGATGACGTCAGCCTGATTCCGCCAACTCGTAAGCATACCTTTGCTCCTGAAGTTGACCCAGCCGGTTTAATAGATGATGGAGCTGAATTTGAAGCCTTAAGCGGCATTGACTGGACCTCGTCAACCTTCCAGGACAAAGCAGCAGACGGAGAGGCGGAGAAGGATAACCCGAAATCTTCAAGCCCACAAAAGGAGTAACTCGCCTGGTACTATCTCTTTGAAAAAGTGATGCTTCATTATTCAGACTCGGGGAGTCTTGTAATAGGGTAGAAAAACCTCTTAACTCTGTCATGCCTTCACGCATGTTTGTGGCGCTTAATATTGTCATAAGCCGCTATAGTTATATACTTCTGGCTTATGTTAATTGTTCCTTGACGTCCAAAACTTTCTTGCTTTATCCTATGTATAAAACAAAAAACAGAATTCCTTTGGCGTCTTATCACATCCGGGGTCATATAGAATAGTGATAACCCGGAGTATGAACCAAAACATCATAAAAACAGCCGGTTTATGATTATGACCATAATAATATACCTGCTATCTTATTTGAAACATACTTTACCGGCTTATGTGATCCCAAAAAGCAGAGAGTTAAACTTAACTTCTGAAAGTTGGCACATATAATGTTTACCTGGCCCTTAATATTATTTACACTTACATAGTAAAATAAATAGTAAACTTAATTTTCAAAGGCCTCTTATTCGAATACGATCAGTAGAACCGTTCCAAAGGGGTCAAGCTAAGATTCGGATACGATCATATAGCCCCCAATGGCTTTGGCGATGCCGATCAAGTGGGTATCGACATCTATGTTCTCTTTGATTCGAATACGACCTATGTTTGAAAAGGAAGCCCCCAACTGACCATTAGAGTTGTTTAATGACGCTGATTCGAATACGATCAACGTCAGACCTAAAGGGGTTAAGCTATGATTCAAATATGATCAAGAAGCCCCCAAGTGGGTTTGGCAGTACGCCGATCAATTGGGTATCGACAGCAATGTTCTCTTTGGTTCGAATACGACCTATGTTTGAACAGGAAGCCCCCAAGTGACCATGGATAGATTCAAATATGATCATAAGCCGGACCAAAGGGAAAGCCGGATTCAGATATGATCCGCTCCCTGTTGGTTGTTTCCACCACCTGGTAAAGAAGATATATAAATTTTTAAGGGTGGAAAGAAAAGAGGTCCTACTTTATTGCTTTATATAATATATACATTGCTAAAAAAGGAAAAACATATGTATTCTGAGAGCCGGTGGCTCAAGTATAGTAGGGCCGAAGATGAGCTATGTTCCACGGCCGGCGGGTCTCTTCCTCCGACTTACGTGAATCTTTGTGTTCTCGAACATCGATGAGGTAGTAGGACCCGTTGTTCAGGTTTTTACTGACCACAAAAGGTCCTTCCCAAGGAGGGGATAGTTTGTGTATATCAGACTGATCCCGGATGAGCCGGAGCACTAAATCGCCTTCTTGAAAAGTTCTGCTTCTAACCCGGCGGCTGTGATAACGGCGCAGGTCTTGCTGGTAAATCGCCGAACGGGCTATTGCCAAGTCTCGCTCCTCATCCAACAAGTCAAGTGCATCCTGACGAGCTTTTTCATTATCAGCCTCAACGTAAGCCGCCACTCGGGGTGAATCATGCCGGATGTCACTTGGCAGAAACGCCTCTGCTCCGTACACCATGAAGAAAGGTGTATAACCTGTAGATCTGTTTGGCGTTGTGTTGATATTCCATAGCATAGAGGGTAACTCCTCCACCCAACAACCCAGAGTTCGCTGCAAGGGAACTAAGAGCCGGGGTTTGATACCTTTCAAGATCTCTTGATTAGCTCTTTCTGCTTGACCATTAGATTGAGGGTGAGCAACAGCCGAAACGTCGAGCCAGATGTGCTCTCGTTGACAGAACTCTTCCATGGCACCTTTGGACAGATTAGTACCATTATCAGTTATAATGTTGTGTGGAAAGCCAAAACGAAAGATCACCTTTTTCATGAACTGAACCGCCGTGGCTGCATCACACTTATCGACCGGTTCGCTTCAACCCACTTGGTGAATTTATCCACCGCCACCAACAGTGTGTCTTCTTATCCTTAGACCTTTTGAAAGGTCCAACCATGTCAAGCCCCTGCACCGCAAATGGCCAAGTAATTGGAATCATCCTCAATTCTTGAGCCGGCACATGAGCTCGTCGTGAGAATTTTTGACATCCGTCACATTTGCTGACCAGATCCTCCGCATCAGCATGAGCCGTCAGCCAATAGAAACCATGATGAAAAGCCTTGGCCACCAGAGATTTTGAGCCGGCATGATGACCACAATCTCCTTCATGAATCTCACGAAGTATCTCCTGACCCTCCGCAGGCGATACGCAACGTTGAAACGCCCCAGTGATGCTGCGGTGATGCAACTCGCCATGAACAATTGTCATGGATTTGGACCGCCTGATGATTTGTCTTGCCAAGGTCTCGTCCTCAGGCAACTCTCCCTAGGTCATATAGCCCAAATATGGGACTGTCCAATCTGGGATGGCATGGAGAGCCGCCACCAGCTGTGCCTCCGGGTCTGGCACTGCTAGCTCTTCCTCTGTAGGCACTCTGACAGAAGGGTTATGCAAAATGTCCATAAAGGTGTTAGGCGGCACCGGCTTACGCCGAGACCCCAACCGCTTAAAGCATCACCGCCTCATTCTTCCTTCGATCAATGTGCTCTACTTGATAACTTTTGAAGTGCCCGGCCACCGCATCAACTTCACGACGATAAGCCGCCATAAAGGGATCCTTGGAGTCCCACATGCCTGACACCTGTTGAGCGACGAGGTCTGAATCGCCCAAGCACCTTATCCGGCTCAAAGTCATCTCTTTGGCCATCCGGAGACCATGGAGTAAAGCCTCGTATTCAGCTGCATTGTTAGTACAGGGAAACATAAGCCGGAGCACATAGCAAAATTTGTCACCTCGGGGGGAAGTTAAAACGACTCCAGCCCCCGAGCCTTCCAACTGCCTGGACCCATTGAAGTGAATAGTCCAATACGTGTTATCTGGTTTCTCCTCACGTGCCTGCAACTCCGTCCAATCATTGATAAAGTCCACCAAGGCTTGAGACTTGATAGCTGTACGTGTCATATACTTCAAACCTTGAGGCCCAAGCTCAATGGCCCACTTGGCGACTCGTCCTGTGGCTTTCCTGTTCTGGATGATGTCCCCCAAGGGGGCAGAACTTACCACAGTTATAGGATGACCTTGGAAGTACTGCTTTAGCTTCCGGCTTGCCATGAACACCCCATAAACAAGTTTCTGCCAATGTGGATATCTTTGCTTGGACTCTATGAGCACCTCACTGATGTAATAGACCGGCCGTTGAACCGGATGCTCCTTGCCAGCCTCCTTACGCTCCACCACGATGGCAGCACTAACAGCTCATGAATTAGCAGCAACATACAACAACAACAGCTCTTTATCAATGGGAGCCGAAAGAATCGGCGGCTCAGACAATTGTCTCTTTAAATCTTCAAAGGCAGCATCAACAGCCTCACTCCAGACAAAAGTGTCTGTTTTCTTCATCATCTGATATAGCGGTAAAGCCTTCTCACCTAACCGGCTTATGAATCGGCTTAAAGCAGCGACACGACCCGCCAGTCGCTGAACATCATTGATGCACGCCGGTTTAGCCAGAGAGGTAATCGCCATGATCTTCTTCGGGTTAGCTTCAATGCCCCTGTTTGAGACCAGGAACCCCAAAAGTTTGCCTGCCGATACACCAAATACACATTTGTCCGGGTTAAGCATCATCTTATAGACCCAGAGATTATCAAAGGTTTCCTTTAAATCATATATCAAGGTTTCCTTCTCTCTGGACTTCACCACAATGTCATCTACATAAGCATGAACATTGCACCCAATCTGATTGTGGAGACAATTCTGTACACACCGCTGATAAGTCGCCTGTGCACTCTTGAGCCCAAATGGCATAGATACATAGCAGAAGGCTCCAAATGGAGTAATAAAAGCCGTCTTCTCCTGGTCCTTAACTGCCATTTTGATCTGATGATAACCAGAGTAAGCATCCAGAAAACTTAAACGCTCGCAACCCGCTGTAGCATCAATGATTTGATCAATATGGGGTAGAGCAAAGGGATCAGCCGGACAAGCTTTATTTAAGTCTGTGTAATCTACACACATCCGCCAGGTGCCGTTCTTCTTGAGCACAAGCACCGGGTTAGCTAACCACTCCGTGTGAAAAACTTCCACGATGAACCCAGCCGCTAAGAGCCGAGCGACCTCTTCCCCGATAGCTTTCCGTCTTTCCTCATTGAACCGTCGGAGAAATTGCCTGACCGGCTTATACTTAAGATCAATATTAAGAGTGTGCTCAGCGAGTTCTCTCGGGACACCCGGCATGTCAGAAGGTTTCCATGCAAAGATGTCCCGGTTCTCACGGATGAACTCGACGAGCGTGCCTTCCTATTTGGGATCCAAATTGGTACTGATGCTGAACTGCTTGGAAGAGTCGCCTGGAGTGAAGTCGACCAGTTTTGTCTCGGCGGCCGACTTAAATTTCAACACCGAGTCTTGCTCTGTGGTTGGCTTCTTTAAAGAGGTCATATCCGCCGGGTCAGCATTATTTTGATAAAACTTCAGCTCCTCTTCGGCACAAACAGATTCAGCATAAGCCGCATCGCCTTCTTCGTATTCCAAAGCTACCTTTCGACTCCCATGCACAGTGATGGTGCCCTTGTAACCCGGCATCTTGAGCTGTAGATAAACATAACACGGTCGTGCCATGAACTTGGCATAAGCTGGTCGTCCAAACAGAGCGTGATACGGGCTCCTGATTTTGACTACCTCAAACGTCAGTTTCTCAGCCCTGGAATCATATTCATCTCCAAAGGCTACTTCCAGCTCGATCTTACCAACTGGACATGCCGATTTACCAGGTACCACCCCATGAAAGAAAGTGTTGGACATCCTCAAGTCCTTATAAGTCAACCCCATGCGGCGAAAGGTCTCATAATAGAGAATATTGATGTTGCTTCCTCCGTCCATGAGTACCTTAGTGAATTTATATCCACCAACAAGGCCAACTGACCCGGGTTATCAACCCGGAGGGGGTGATCTTCCCTGCTCCATATGATGGGCTGCTCTGACCACCTCAAGTAACGGGGAACCGCCGGCTCAACAGAATTCACAACCCTCTTATGAACCTTCTGGTCACGTTTGCACAAGTTAGTGGTGAACACATGGTATTGCCCACCATTCAGCTGCTTTGGATGGCTCTGATAACCTGACTGCTGCTGCTGCTGTCCCCCTTGACCGGGTTGCTGCTGATTATAGCCACTTTGACCTCCCTGATAGCCGGAACTTGAACCGCCACCCAGACCATGAAAGCCACCGGCCCCTGATCCGCCGCCTGATTCGTGATTGCCATCGAACATGTTGGAATTCTTCAAAGCTTTCATGATCGCGCAGTCTTTCCATAAGTGGGTGGCGGGACCCTCCCGAGTACCGTGTCTCGGGCAAGGCTCATTCAGAAGCTGCTCAAGAGATGTGCCTGAGCCGCTAGATCGAGGGGGCGGTCTCCCCTTACGTTTCTGGTTGTTACCTTGTGCATTAGCATTGGCCACAAACTCCGGGTTACCCTCAGCCTTACGCTTGTTGCCTCCTTGACTTACCGGGTTATGCTGCTGACCCTTTCCATTGCTGTTCTTCTTTCCCTTCCCTGTCTTTTCCTCATCAGACGCGGTATCCTTGGGACTATCAGAATTGGCGTATTTGACTAAGGCTGCCATCAGCATACCCATATCATTACAATCACGCTTAAGGCGTCCCAGATTCTGCCTCAGCGGCTCAAAGCGACAATTCTGATGGAGCATAAGTACCGCAGAGCCGTCATCCATCTTATTAGATGAGTGTATTTTTTCCTTGACCCGGCGCACCCAATGAGTTGTGGATTCACCCTCCTCCTGCTTACAATTGGTCAAGTCCACAATTGACATAGACTGCTTGCAAGTGTCCTTGAAGTTCTGGATAAACCGGGCCTTTAGCTCTGCCCATGAACTGATGGAATTGGGAGGCAAACCTTTTAACCAAGACCGGGCCGTTCCATCTAACATCATGGTGAAATACTTAGCCATTGCTGCGTCACTGACCTCCAATAGCTCCATGGCCATCTCGTAACTTTTGATCCATGCCCCAGGCTGTAAGTCGGCCGTGTAATTCGGCACCTTTCGAGGTCCCTTGAAATCCTTGGGCAGACGTACATCCCACAGAGCCGACACCAAACAAGTGACACCACCGGTTCTAGTGGCCACTCCTGCTCCAACATAAGTCATCGGATACTCTGGGAGACCTTCATATGCCGCCTGCTGAGCCGCTAACTGAGCCGCCCGTTCGTCCTCCTGACGTATTCGGTCCTGCACCGGGTTATAGCCACCGGGCTGGTTACGACGCTGGGCGTTGCTTGATAAAGCTTCTGACTCCATGTGCCTGCTGTAACTCGGGCTCCGGTTTTGACGAGGTGCTAGCCAAGGCGGAGGAGTTGAATGAATCATGTCCCTGCTGTAAGAATAGGTCTCCTGCTGCGCCAAGGCTGTCTAAATTAGATCTCTGACCCTCCGGGTTTCCACCGCCGTCGGGTCATCACCGTCCACTAGAAGAGCCGCCAGACGCGCCGATGGTGCTATCAAGTTCTCCATGGGGTTGGAGAAGTGACCCGGTGGTATTGGTATGTATCAGGGCGGGGCCATACTCCCGTGGGGTGGTGCCATCTCTCGGGGCTGAACCGTCCTCCAGCTCCGGGTGTCATAAACTGATTGGCTTCGGGCGGGTTGCTAGGACCAGCTCTGGGCATCGTGAAAAGAATTTGAGGATCGTAAACCGGAGGCAGACGGGACTGGGTTTTCTGATGTCTCCTTCTCATGACCTCATTGGATGCGTTCAGACTCATATTAAGCTGGAAAGCCTCTGACTGGAGTCGCTGCGCCCGTGCGTCCAAAGCCGCCCGCTCCGTAGCTAACCTGGTGTCCTCAGCTGCCAAGGCCTCCTTGGCCAGGGCTATCTCCTCACGCACCTTTGCCACCTCCGCGTTATGCTCATCTTGATTTGCAGGAATAACCGTGGTGGTTAGCAGGGCCGTCAACTTATCCATGAGATCCATCAGCACCTGAGCCGGCGGGCGCACAGGGCCTCCTGCCCCGGCCGCTCCTGATCCGGACGTTATTGCTGTTGCAGCCGTCGAGTTTTGACCGGGTTGAGTACCAGCCATGAAGACTCCTGCCCAGCTCGGCGGCTCATAGAAATCCGGAATGCTATAGTTGTCAGAAAAGCCCCCAAGCATGCCCTCTTGGACCTGATACAAAGAATTTGTTGAACCGGCGGACGAATCATCATCTGATGGGACGACCGTCTCTCCGCCATCTTTAGATCCTTCAGGAAGTTCTTCTCTGTGGACACAGCCCATGAAGGCACGCTTCATGACGGGTTGTCCGGCTCAGGGCACGGCTCACCACTCCGGCCGATGAAGACGTGGATTCCGCTAAAGGGGACCAGGTACCCGTACTCAATTGAGTCGGCCTCGGGGCCCCAGCCTTCGTTGTCGATGTACATCTTGACGCGACGACTCTTGGTCATCCGGCCCACTGCGTATCCTTGAGCCCTTCGAAGCTGCCCTTCAAGAACTCAAATCCACCGTGCGCTGGCCCCACGGTGGGCGCCAACTGTCGTGGAATTGTCACGGCAGATGTCCTCGTGCAAGTACTTATTTTTGGAGCCATCGCAACTAGGAAGCTTAAAGGGGTTAATCGGGACAAAGGACACGAGAGGTTTTATACTAGTTTGGCCCCTTGCGGAGAAGGAAAGCCTACATCTAGTTGGGTTGGTATTGCTTGATGTTTCGATGACCACGGAGCGGAATACGCTATGCCCGGCTCTCGATGGGTTGTTTTTTTGCCCTAAGCTGCCAGCAGGTCGTCCCCTTATATACACGGGTTGACGCCCTGCGGCTTACAGAGTCCCGGCCGGCTTATAGACAGTATCCGGCTCGGTGACTAGTTAAATCTACCTTATGATACAAGTCATGCCATTGTGGCGGTTTACTACAACGGGCCTTAAGTCACCTGTGGGCCTTAGGCCCTTTTATTGAACCGCCATCTTCATGCTTGGTCATGGGCTTCTTTCTGGTGAATCCTCTTTGCGTAACCCGGCCCCTCCTGGGCGGCTTACACAAAAAGTTATATCCCCAACAATTATGATTACCCTTTTTCTCAACATTACTCTTTTGATGTGGAAACAATTTTTAGTGTTCAAGTCTCTTATGATACTCCCACTATTCCGAATGAGAAGAATTTTGCTTATGTGGAGAGTAGTAAATTTTCTATGCTAGTAGATCATGAAAAGAATGCTTTAGGTGCTGGTTATATTGTTGATTTCATTCATGATGCTACTGAAAATTATTATGAGGGAGAAACATATGCTTGTAGGAATTGCAATAATGTCAAGTTTCCTCCCTATGTGTTGAAATTCTTGAAGCTTTGCTTGCTTTACCTTCCTATGCTAGTTGATTGTTGTTCCCGTTAGTTGTTTTCTTACAAAATCCCAATGTATAGGAAGAGTGTTAGGCTTAAATGTGCTAGTCATATGCTTCATGATGCTCCCGTTGTGTTTCAATTCTTATGTTTTACGTGAGCATCATTGTCATCATCATGCCTAGCTAGAAAGGCATTAAAGAAAAGCGCTTGTTGGGAGACAACCCAATATTTACCCTTACTGTTTTTTTGTGTCCACATGATTATGCTTCTGTAGTAATCATGTTTTATAGCTTTTGTTTCAATAAAGTGCCAAGTAAGACCTTTAGGATAGCTTATGGTGATAGTTGTGTTGATCCTGCTGAAAATCAGAAACTTTTGCACCCAGTAATTTAGTTTTGTTAATTCACAGAAACGTGCTTCTGATCTGATTCTTTTTACTCTGGATCGGTACACGAATTTCTTAGGACTTTCTAATTTTGTAGGATTGTTCGAGTTCCAGAAGTATACGTTTGATACAGATTACTACAGACAGTCTCTGTTTTTGACAGATTATGTTTTCTATGTGTTGTTTGCTTATTTTGATGAATCTATGAGTAGTATCGAAGGGTATGAACCATAGATAAGTTGGAGTACAGTAGATATTACACCAATATGAATTTAGAATGAGTTAATTACAGTACGTGGTGGTTTTATTTTCTTATACTAACGGAGCTTACGAGTTTTCTGTTGAGTTTTGTGTTGTGAAGTTTTCAAGTTTTGGGTAAAGATTCGATGGACTATGGAATAAGGAGCGGCAAGAGCCTAAGCTTGGGGATGCCCAAGGCACCCCAAGGTAATATTCAAGGACAACCAAAATCCTAAGCTTGGGGATGCCCCAGATGGCATCCCCTCTTTCGTCTTCGTTCATCGGTAACTTTACTTGGAGCTATATTTTTATTCACCACATGACATGTGTTTTGCTTGGAGCGTCATTTTCTTTTGTTACTATTTGCTTGATGTTTGAATACAATACCAAGATCTGAAATTCCTTAATGTTGGAGAGTCTTCACATAGTTGCAAAATTATTCGACTACTCATTGATCTTCACTTATATCTTTCGGAGTAGTTTGTCATTTGCTCTAGTGCATCACTTATATCTTTTAGAGCATGGCAATGGTTATATTTTGTAGAAATTGCTAGTCTCTCATGCTTCACTTATATTATTTTGAGACTCTTTTAGAATAGCATGGTATTTGCTATGGTTATAAAATTTGTCCTCGAATGGTAGGCATCCAAGTTGGGTATAATAAAAACTATCATAGAAAGTGAATTGGATGCTATGATCGATTTGATACTTGATAATTGTTTTGAGATAGGGAGGTAGTGGTATTAAAGTCATGCTAGTTGGGTGATTATGAATTTAAAGAATGCTTTTGTTGAAGTTAGCAAGTCCCGTAGCATGCACGTATGGTTAAAGTTGTGTAACAAATTTGAAACATGAAGTGTACCTGGCTTGTGCATCCTTATGAGTGGCGGTCGGGGACGAGCGATGGTCTTTTCCTACCAATCTATCCCCCTAGGAGCATGCGCGTAGTACTTGAATTTTGATGACTTATAAATTTTTGCAACAAGTATATGAGTTCTTTTGACTAATGTTGAGTCCATGGATTATACGCAATTTTACCTTTCCACCATTGCTAGCCTCTTTGGTACTATGCATTGCCCTTTCTCACCTTGAGAGTTGGTGCAAACTTCGCCGGTGCATCCAAATCCCGTGATACGATACGCTCTATCACACATACCTCTTTATATCTTCCTCAAAACAGCCACCATACCTACCTATTACGGCATTTCCATAGCCATTCCGAGAAATATTTCCATGCAACTTTCCACCGTTCCGTTTATCATCATCATGACATACTTTTGTCATATTGCCATTGCATGATCATGTAGTTGACATGGTATTTGTGGCAAAGCCACCATGCATTAATTTTCATACATGTAACTCTTGATTCATTGCACCATCCCGGCACACTGCCGGAGGCATTCATATAGAGTCATATCTTGTTCTGGTTTCGAGTTGTAATTCATATGTTGTAATCAATAGAAGTGTGATGATCATCATTATTAGAGCATTGCCAAAAAAAGAGAAGAAAGGCCAAAAGAAAAAAAGAAAGGCCCAAAAGAAAAAAAAGGGAAAAAAAGAAAATAAATAAAAAGGGCAATGTTACTATCTCTTTTTCCACACCTGTGCTTCAAAGTAGCACCTTGTTCTTCATGTAGTGAGTCTCATAACTTGTCTTTTTCATACTAGTGGGAATTTTTTATTATAGAACTTGGCTTGTATATTCCTACGATGGGCTTCCTCAAATGCCCTAGGTCTTCGTGAGCAAGCAAGTTGGATACACACCCACTAGTTTTCTTTTGTTGAGCATTCATTTATAGCTCTGGTGCATCCGTTGCATGGCAATCCCTACTCCTCATGTTGACATCAATTGATGGGCATCTCCATAGCCCGTTGATTATCCTCGTCAATGTGAGACTTCCTCCTTTTTGTCTTCTCCACACAATCCCCGTCATCATATTCTATTCCACCCATAGTGCTATAGCCATGGCTCACGCTCATGTATTGCGTGAAGGTTGAAAAAGTTTGAGATTATTTAGGTATGAAACAATTGCTTGGCTTGTCATCGGGGGTATAGAAGTTGGGAACATCTTTGTGTGACGAAAATGAAGCATAGCCTAACTATATGATTTTGTAGGGATGAACTTTCTTTTGCCATGTTATTTTGAGAAGACATGATTACTTTGATTAGTATGCTTGAAGTATTACTATTTCTTTTATAATTATGAACTTTTATTTTGAATCATTTGGATCTGAACATTCATGCCACAATAAAGAAAATTACATTGAGAATTATGCTAGGTAGCATTCCACATCAAAAATTCTGTTTTTATCATTTACCTACTAGAGGACGAGCAGGAATTAATCTTGTGGATGCTTGATACGTCTCCAACGTATCTATAATTATTGATTGTTCCATGCTATTATATTACCCCTTTTTGGGTGTTTATTGGCTTTATTTTACACATTTATATCATTTTTGGGACTAACCTACTAACCGGAGGCCCAGCCCATATTGCTGTTTTATTGCATGTTTCAGTATTTTGAAGAAAAGGAATATCAAACGGAGTCCAAACGGAATGAATCCTTCGGCAGCGTGATTTTTTGGAAGAATATGATCCTGAAGACTTGGAGTTCACGTCAAAAGATCCTCGAGGCAGCCACGAGATAGGAGGGAGCCCCCTGTAGGGCGCGCCCCCTGTCTCGTGGGCCCCTCGAGCACCTCCCGACCGACTTCTTTCGCCTATATAAGCCTACGTACCCTTAAACCATTATCAAGCTAGATCGGGAGTTCCGTCGCTGCAAGCCTCTGTAGCCACCAAAAACCTCTCGGGAGCCCGTTCCGGCACCCTGCGGGAGGGGGAATCCATCATCGGTGGCCATCCTCATCATCCCGGCGCTATCCATGACGAGGAGGGAGTAGTTCACCCTCGGGGCTGAGGGTATGTACCAGTAGCTCTGTGTTTGATCTCTCTCTCTCTCTCTCTCGTGTTCTCTCTATGGCACGATCTTGATGTATCGCGAGCTTTGCTATTATAGTTGGATCTTATGATGTTTCTCCCCCTCTACTCTCTTGTGACGAATTGAGTTTCCCTCTTGAAGTTATCTTATCGGATTGAGTCTTTGATTTGAGAACACTTGATGTATGTCTTGCCGTGCTTATCAGTGGTGTCAATGGGATATCACGTGCCACTTGATGTATGTTTTGGTGACCAACTTATGGGTTCCGCCCATGAACCTATGCATAGGGGTTGGCACACGTTTTCTTGACTCTCTGCTAGAAACTTTGGGGCACTCTTTGAAGTACTTTGTGTTGGTTGGATGAATCTGAGATTGTGTGATGCATATTGTATAATCATGCCCACGGATACTTGAGGTGACATTTGAGTATCTAGGTGACATTAGGGTTTGGTTGATTTGTGTCTTAAGGTGTTATTCTAGTATGAACTCTTTTATAGATCGATCCGAAAGAATAACTTTGAGGTGGTTTCGTACCCTACATAGTCTCTACGTTTGTTCTCCGCTATTAGTGGCTTTGGAGTGACTCTTTGTTGCATGTTGAGGGAATGTTATATGATCTATCTATGTTATTATTGTTGAGAGAACTTGCACTAGTGAAAGTATGAACCATAGGCCTTGTTTTCTATCATTGCAATACCGTTTATGCTCACTTTTTTCATTAGTTACCTTGCTGTTTTTATATTTTCAGATTAGAAAAACCTATATCTACTATCTATTTTGCACTTGTATTACTATCTCTTCGCCAAACTAGTGCACCTATACAATTTACCATTGTATTGGGTGTGTTGGGTACACAAGAGACTCTTTGTTATTTGGTTGCAGGGTTATTTGAGAGAGACCATCTTCATCCTACGCCTCCTACGGATTGATAAACCTTAGGTCATCCACTTGAGGGAAATTTGCTACTGTCCTACAAACCTGTGCACTTGCAGGCCCAACAACGTCTACAGGAAGAAGGTTGTGTAGTAGACATCAGTGCCCTGTTACTCACCAGCGCACCCACTAGGTGTAGACCCCGAGATTCGGGTCGGCTGCGCGGCTGCATGGCAGCCGGGCCGGATCTTCTTCATTCTTCTTATCCTTGTCATGGGACAGTAGTCCATCATGACCGAGTAGTCCATCATGACCGAGTAATGAGGGCGGAAGTGGCACTCCATCTTGTTGGTGAGATCGTCGGTTGCTGCACGCCAATTGTGGTAGTCCAGCATGACCTAGTTGTGCGAGCGGAAGCTGCGGTCCATGGTGTTGGTGGGGTCGTTGGTGGCCGGGAGCGGAAGTGTGGGAGGGAGGCGCGGGTGACAGCCATTATTTTTTTAAAATTTTCAAAACTTTTTTGAAGTCTCAAATTATTTACAGTATAAAAAATTAAAAATAAAAAAATAAAAACAAAAAACAAAATAGAGGCCGCCTGGACATGTTCCCGCCCAAACGGTGTGCTGCTTCTTTTCCGAGCGCGCACACCATAGTTCAGGAAGTCCCTACTGGATGGGCCGGCCGAGGCGCAAGACCACATCCAACATGCTGGAATAAGATCGAAGCTGCATGTCGCGTCGCTGTGACCCGAAAAGATGTGACAAGGCGTCACATCTGGTGGCGTCATCCAGTTAAGGACATAACTGGCGTTCATTGATGGCAGTTTTGCCGACGACGAGCGAGTAGCGGTCGAGGTGCCCGCGTCGGCCCAGGGACTGGTGCAGCTCTAGAAGCTTCGTGGACGCTAATGGAGGGGGTGGGGGCGGCAGAGGCGACGGTCACGTTATGGATTAAAAGTTCGTATTATGATGGGTACGAAGTAAATATGAAATTTTGGGGGTCAACAAAAAGTTCGTATTAATAAACTTTTGTCTCGTACGGAATACTATATGATTTCACCGTTTGTTTCACCCCTTTTCTAAGAAGGATTTTTGTAATTCTGGAATAATTAGAATATTTTTATTTATTCTTAAATTAAGTAATAAAAAAATAGAGAAATTCATTAACAACACCATTTACAGATCAAAAGCCTTGCAAGGTGGTCCTTGCTGATTCACACAGGATTCCACGTGCCCCATGCTACTCAGGTCAGAGCGTAAGATAGTGATGCTTTCGGCTACTGGACTTTAGGAGTAATACCAACTGTGGGGTGAAGAAAAACTTCGTATTATAGCTTGTAACAAAGATAATACGAAGTTTTGGGGTTGAATAAAAAGTCGGTATTTCCTCTAGGTCCAGTAGCCGAAAGCATCGATAATATAAAACTCTTTATTCCCACCCCCAAAAGTTTGTATTATACCTTGTACCAGCCATAACACGAATTTTTTCTTGACACCCAAAAGTTTGTATTACACCTCGTACCAGATATAATAAAACTTTTTCTTGGCGCACAAAACTTTGTATTATAGCTCGTAGCAGCACAACCTTTAGAGGAATAGACTGGAACCGCATTGAGCGAAGCAGCACAACCTTTAGAGGAATAATCCCCAGCTGGGAAGCATGCTGCATAGGAAAAATCACACTGGACGTAGTGTTCGGCTCGCCGGACAATTACAAGTCCGAGGAGGTCACATTTCAAGTGGCCCCGTTCAGCAGCAGATATCATGCTTTATTAGGGTGAGAGGCATTCACAATTTTTCAAGCTATACCCCACTATGGGTACATGAAGCTTAAAATGCCCGGACCCAATGGAATCATCACTCTCGCTAGTGATCCGAACATAGCACTCCGCGCCGAAAACAAGGCAGCCGCACTAGCCCTCGAGGCACTATCCGAAGCCCTAGCGGCCGAGGAACTCAATGCGATGCGCTCCACGGTGAACAGGGACGATGTGATACTTGATAAAAGATCCAAGTCCACCTCTTTTAAACCAGTGGACGAAATAGTCAAATTCCAAGTCCACCCAACGGACCCTGCAAAGACGGCCTCCATTGGGGCACAATTAAACCCTGATGTAGACGCCGCACTACGAGAATTTCTACGAGAAAACTGGGACATTTTTGCCTGGCACCCTTCAGATATGCCAGGAATCCCACGTCGGCTGGCCGAGCACAGCCTAAATATCCTAAAAGGATTCAAGCCAGTCAAACAGGCTCTTCGGCGCTTTTCCGAACCCAAGAGACAGGCCATGGGAGAGGAGCTAGACAAACTTTTGGAAGCCGGATTCATCAGAGATATTAAACATTCGGACTGGCTAGCAAACCTGGTTATGGTACCAAAGAAGGATAAATCCTGGCGCCTATGTGTTGATTTCAAAGACCTTAATAAGGCTTGCCCAAAGGATCCCTTCCCCCTCCCTCGCATAGATCAAATTATCGATGCTACAGCAGGACACGACTCATTGTGCTTCCTCGACGTGTACTCCGGCTACCACCAAATCAAGATGGCGGAGCCAGACCAGGCTGCAACATCATTCATCACTCCATACGGCCCATTCTGCTTCAACACAATGCCCTTCGGGCTCAAAAACACCGGCGCAACATATCAGCGCATGATTCAGACATGTCTGGCAAACCAGATCGGCAAAACAGTGGAAGCATATGTAGATGACGTGGTCGTCAAAACCAAGCATGTCAAAACTCTAGTAGACGATTTGAGGCTCACATTCGACAATCTTCGAAAATATGACATCAAGCTCAATCCGGAAAAATGCGTCTTCGGCGATCCAACCGGAAAGCTCCTGGGCTTCATTGTGTCCGGTAGAGGAATTGAAGCAAACCCAGCCAAGATCCGAGCTCTGTCACAATTGGATATTCCAAAAGACCTCAAACAAATACAAAAATTGACTGGATGCGTTACCCCTTTACCGCCTCCTCCGCCGCACCGAACACTTCGAGTGGATGGATGCCGCAACGGCCGGACTAGAAGAGATAAAAGCCATATTGGCAACAAATCCGGTCCTGGCCACGCCCAACATGGGTGAACCAATGCTATTATATATCGCCGCAACACATCAAGTTGTCAGCATGATGCTCGTTGTCGAACGAGAAACGGACGGACACCGGTTCCCTCTTCAAAGACCGGTTTATTACGTGTCCACAGTCCTCACTCCATGCAAGTCCCGGTACCCACATTATCAAAAGATAGCATACGCGGTGTTCATGGCATCCCGAAAGCTGCGACACTACTTTCAATAGTGTTCGATAACGGTAGCCTCCGAAGTACCTCTTAACGACATTATAAACAACCGCGACACGACAGGCTGGATTGCTAAATGGGCCACAGAGCTCCTTCCATTCAACATAACCAATAAGCCACGGCGAGCTATCAAGTCACAGGTTTTGGCTGACTTCGTGGCCGAATGGAACGAAGCCGAACTCCCTAAAGAGTACGGCACATACTCCAATTGGATCATGCACTTTGACGGCTCCAAAATGTTGGCCGACCTGGGGGCTGGCGTCGTCCTGACGTCCCCAACCGGGGACACAGTCCAATACGTCCTTCAGATAATGTATACGGACTCCAACAACACAGCCGAATACGAGGCCCTTCTGCGCGGCCTCCGGATGGCAGTCTCCATGGGCATTAAACACCTAGAGGTGCGCCGTGATTCGAACCTCGCGATATCTCAAATAAACGGAGACTTTGATGCCAAAGATCCAAAAATAGCAGCATACCACAATGCGGTCCTCAAAATGTCAGCACGGTTCGAAGGGCTCGAATTTCATCATATAGCCCGGGATAACAACCAGGCGGCGGACATATTGGCACGCATCGGTGCAAAACGCGATGCCGTCCCGCCCAACATCTTTCTGGAACGGCTGTTCAAGCCATCCGTACTATGGGAAGGGGAGTCCGACAATAACAATCCGGACCCAACCGCACTGCCTGACGCCGAACACTCTGACACAATCGGAGGCTCTGCCACCGAGATAACACCCTCCGCCCACGAAATAATGGCGGTTATCGCCCCGTGGATGGAACCACTCCTAGCCTACCTAACTAGGCACGAACTCCCTGAAGACCAAAATGAGGCTCGCTGCATAGTACGGTGATCGAAAGCCTATAAAGTCCATGAGGGAGAGGTTTATAAGAAAAGCACTACCAGAGTCCTTCAAAGGTGTATCTCCGAAGAGGAAGGGCGAAACCTCCTGGCTGAAATTCATGGCGGACTGGGTGGGCACCACGCCACAGCCCGGGCCCTTGGGGCAAGGCCTTCCGTACATGATTTTATTGGCCGACGGCCCGGGCAGATGCGCAGGATTTAGTCCAACGATGTGTCGGTTGCCAGCTTTTTGCTAACCAAAGCCACATGCCACCCACCGCCCTCAAAACTATACCCATCACCTGGCCGTTCGGCATGCAGGGGCTTGACATGGTTGGACCCCTTAAGGGAGGAACCCACAAGCAAAAATACCTATTGGTCATGGTGGATAAATTCACCAAATGGATAGAGGCCAAGCCTGTTAAAACGGCCGAATCCGGACCGGTGATAGACTTCATATCAGGGGTAGCGCTCTTTTTCCTGAAAGGAGCACCAGCATTAGTACACCTCCCCAGAATCAATCCTGGGAATATGGTGACACGCCATACCGTTGCGGCGGAGTTTCGATCCGGACCGCACTTCTTTTTTAGCCTCTTGAGGCCGTACTGCCCCTTGTTGGCTAGCCGCCGCGGGCTCGGCTTCCTGTCTCGAAGGTACTCCCTGCGAAACACCATTGGTATACGGTGATCAAGAAATAAGCACGGATAGGTCATTATCAGAGTATTGGGACCTCGGTCTCAGTTACCTGTGAGGCTGGAAGTATTCCGGGGTAATCGGCCGTAATGGCAACCAACGCATTGTCGATGCTAAGTTGGTGGAACACCCCGTCGATCAACTCCACCTTTATATTTGGATCCTCTTCGGAGGCCGGATCAAGGGACCGTTCCGGATCCTCGGGTTGTGGGGGCGGGCTGTGTATCTTCTCCACGGCCCGGCGCAGTTCCTGCGTAGAAACCATGAAATGAGATATTTAACCACGGGATCATGGATCGGACAGGCCATAAAGATGTTTGCTTACCCAACTTCTAGGATTATTCAAAGAAAACTCGCTCAGTGGGTTGACGCGGAGAAAATCCTCCTCCTCCCCTTTATACATGGCAGACAAGGTCTTCACCAGTTCGGTGACCGATCCCGGCCCTTTGCGGCCATGGCGGGTGGCATCGTCCTCCCCGTTGAAGTCCCACATGGGGTGGCCCCTATATTGGGCGGCTGCACTCCCCTCATAATGCAGATTGCCCTGACTCCAATCATGGTCAATCCGGCATGAGCCGATAATCTTATTCGGCTCATCAAGTAAAGGATATCCGGTCATTTTCCTCTGGGCTCCATGGGTGACAGCTTAGGCGCTTCTTCAGAGGAGCATTGCTAAACTCCGGAAGGCCGATCCGAACAGGGTCCGGCAGCGGGACGTCCTCCATGTAAAACCATTCTGAAGGCCAGTCTTCAGACGCCTTCTTCGGGGTTCCGGATAGATATCCCGTCCCAGCGATGCGCCATAGTTCGGCTCCGCCCACTTGATATATTGACCCCTCATGAGAACGGAGTACTAGGCAGAATAATCTCTTCCACAGCGCAAAATGAGCCTCAATGCCCAAGAACAGTTCACAAAGGGCCACGAAGCCCGCGATGTGCAAAATGGAGGCAGGCGTAAGGTGGTGCAACTGGAGGCCGTAGAACTCCAAGAGCCCCCGGAGAAACGGATGGATTGGAAATCCGAGTCCTCTTACTAGATAAGAGACGAATCATACCCGCTCTCCTTTAGAGGGATTGGGGACACTCTCCGCTTGCTTTCCGCCCTTGTAGGTGGCGAGTCCGGCTCGAACCGGAACCATGAAGGCCGGGGGAAGAAATCCCTTGGTTTGGAGTATAACTAGCTCGCTATGCGGGACTGAGCATCCCTCCCAATTTCCAGGCTAAGGGCTCGGAGCGCGAGAGGAGGAGCCGCGTCGACTGTCCATGATGGAATGGGCCTTGGTCAGAAGCACTCCAATGAAAGCTCGCGAAGGGGGGATGGTGTGACTCAGATCTAGATCCTCGCCCCTTCTATAGGCGGCTCATTTGTGCAGCTAGGGGGGTAAGTGTAAAAATACCCTGGCTTTTCGCATTCATTCAAACACGTGGAAGATGGCCATTATTGGGCGTAGAAGCCAAGGAGTGCAGCATTTATCAGAAGCCGGACACTATTCGATGAGTGCATGGAATTTGGAGAAGAACCCGCCTCGCAATGCCGAAGACAATCTACGCGCCGGACTCATCGTCATTGAAGCCTGGTTCGGGGCTCTTGAGGAGTCCTGAATTAGGGGTGTCCGGATAGCGAACTATCACCGTTGGCCGGACTCCTGGACTATGAAGATACAAGATTGAAGACTTCGTCCCGTGTCGGATGGGACTTTCCTTGGCGTGGAAGGCAAGCTTGGCGATACGGATATGTAGATCTCCTACCAATTTAACCGACTCTGTGTAACCCTAACCTATCCGGTGTGTATATAAACCGGAGGGTTTTAGTCCGTAGGACGAACAACAATCATACCATAGGCTAGCTTCTAGGGTATAGCCTCCTTGATCTCGTGGTAGATCTACTCTTGTACTACCCATATCATCAATATTAATCAAGCAGGAGTAGGGTATTACCTCCATCGAGAGGGCCCGAACCTGGGTAAAAACATCGTGTCCCTTGTCTCCTGTTACCATCCGCCTAGACGCACAGTTCGGGACCCCCTACCCGAGATCCGCCGGTTTTGACACCGACACTCTTGCTACTCTTTGTTCCATAGTCCATCAAAGCAATACTCAAAACATGAAAACTTCACAACACAAAACTTAGACAAAAATCTCGTGAGCTCCGTTAGTATAAGAAAGCAAACCACTACTCAAAGGTACTGCAATGAATTCATTATTTGTTTAGATTGGTGTTAAACATACTGTATTCCAACTTCTATATGGTTCATACTTCCCAATAATACTCATAGATGCATTGAAATAAGAAAACAACACATGAAAACAAAATCTGTCAAAAACAGAACAGTCTGTAGTATTCTGCAGGTTTCGCATACTTCTGTAACTCCAAAAATTTCAAACTAAATTGATAAATCCATGGAGAATTTTTTGGAAAATATAAAAAATATCTGCGGAAAGATCCACGTCAGGGGGCCCACACCCTGTCCACGAGGGTGGGGGCGCGCCCCCTCCCCGTGGGCGCGCCCCCTGCCTCGTGGGCCCCCTGATGCTCCACCAACGTGCCCCCGAACTCCATATATTCACTTTTGAGGAGAAAAAAATCAGAGAGGAAGACTTATCGCGTGTTATGATACGGAGCCGCTGCCAAGCCCTAATATCTCTCTGGAGGGCTGATCTGGAGTCCGTTCGGGCCTTCGGAGAGTGGAGATCGGCGCCATCGTCATCATCAACCTTCCTCCATCACAAATTCCATGATGCTCCCCGCCGTGCGTGAGTAATCCGATCTTAGGCTTGCTGGACGGTGATGAGTTGGATGAGATTTACCATGTAATCGAGTTAGTTTTGTTAGGGTTTGATCCCTAGTATCCACTATGTTCTAAGATTGATGTTGCTATGACTTTGTCATGCTTAATCCTTGTCACTAGGGCCCGAGTGCCATGATTTCAGATCTGAACCTATTATGTTTTCATGAATATATGTGTGTTCTTGATCCTATCTTGCAAGTCATTAGTCACCTACTATGTGTTATGATGTGGCAACCCCGAAGTGACAATAATCGGGACCACTCTCGGTGATGACCGTAGTTTGAGGAGTTCATGTATTCACTTTGTGTTAATGCTTGGTCTGGTACTCTATTAAAAGGAGGCCTTAATATCCCTTAGTTTCCATTAGGACCCCGCTGCCACGGGAGTGTAGGACAAAAGATGTCATGCAAGTTCTTTTTCATAAGCACGTATGACTATTTTCGGAACACATGCCTACATTAGATTGATGAACTGGAGCTAGTTCTGTGTCACCCTAGGTTATAACTTTTACATGATGAATCTCATCCGACATAATTCCCCATCACCGATCCAATGCCTACGAGCTTTTCACATATTGCTTGTTGCTTATTTACTTTTCCGTTGCTGCTATTACAAAAACTACAAAAACACTACCGTTACCTTTATTGCTGCTAACACTATTTCCATACTACTTTGCTACTAAATTACCTTGCTGCAGATACTAAGTTTCCAGGTGTGGTTGAATTGACAACTCAGCTTCTAATACTTAAGAGTATTCTTTGGCTCCCCTTGTGTCGAATCAACAAATTTGTGTTGAATACTTTACCCTCGAAAACTGTTGCGATCCCCAATACTTGTGGGTTATCAAGACTAGTTTCTGGCGCCGTTGCCGGGGAGCATAGCTCTATTCTCTAAGTCACTTGGGATTTATATCCATTGATCACTATGAAGAACTTGAAAGACTCAAGAACCAAGATTTATCCCTCAGCTATGAGGGGAGGTAAGGAACTGCCATCTAGCTCTGCACTTTGATTCACCATCTGTTATGAATAAATTAGCAACACCTACTCCTGCTATTGAATCTGATATGTCGCATGTTCTTGATGATGCCATTTCTGCTATGTATGATGAAACTACTTCCATGCTTGATAATAATGTGCCACTAGGTGAATTTATAGATGAACAAATTGCTAAGGTTAGGGAGAATGCAAATATTGAAACTGATAATATTTATGAAAGTGATGATGAAGATTCTCCCCCTAGATATGAATTGCCTGTTGTTCCAGAGGGTTATGTTATGGATGAAGAAACTGCTAGAGACTTTCTTGCTTGCAAGGATAGATATGATCTTAAGAAATTATTAGCTAAGCTGAAAGAAAAGTCCTTGAATGCTAGAATTAAACATGACCCTGCTTTTGCTACTTCACCTATCTTTGTTACTGATAAGGATTATGATTTCTCTGTTGATCCTGAGTTAATTACTTTGGTTGAATCTGATCCTTTACATGGCTATGAGTCTAAAACTATTGTGGCATATCTTAGTAAGTTGAATAATATTGCCACCCTGTTTACCAATGATGAAAAGATTCGTTACTACTATCCTTTCTCATTAAAGGGTGATGCTAAGACTTGGTTTAATTCTCTTGATCCTGGTTGTGTGCGTAGTCCCCAGGATATGATGCATTACTTTTCTGCTAAATATTTTCCCGCTCATAAGAAACAAGTTGCCTTACGGGAAATATATAACTTTGTGCAAATTGAAGAAGAGAGTCTCCCACAAGCTTGGGGAAGGCTTCTCCAATTACTTAATGCTTTGCCTGATGATCCTCTTCAGAGGAATGATATACTTGATGTCTTTTATAATGGACTAACCGATGCTTCTAGAGACCACCTGGATAGTTGTGCCGGTTGTGTTTTCAGGGAAAGAACAGTTGATCAAGCTGAATTAATATTGAATAATATGCTGGCCAATGAAAATAATTGGACACTTCCTGAATCAGCCCCTAAGCCAACTCCGAAGAAAAGGGGAGTTCTATTTCTCAGTCCTGAAGATATGCAAGAGGCAAAGAATCTATAAAAGAAAAAGGTATTAAAGCTGAAGATGTTAAGAATTTACCACCTATTGAAGAAATACATGGTCTTGATAACCCGACACAGGTAGTAAAGGTAAATTCTCTTTATATATTTAATGAAGGTGATATTCTTCGTTTTAAGTCTGCTAGCCAATGCTTAGATGAGTTTGATAATTTTATTGTGAAACAAGAAAACATCAATGCTTATGTTGGTAGACAATTGCAACGCAATGCTTCTATGATTAAACGCTTTAGTGATTATATATCTAGAGTTAAAGGTGAATTGAAACTCATTAGTAAACATGCTTCTATGGTTACCACTCAAATAGAACAAGTACTTGTTGACACCAGATTTTGGCACGGTCAATAACTTAATTAACATGACCTCAACTGGAGAAGTGATCTACATGAAAAAGTTTTATATTATCCATGTGAACACCTTTGAAGTTTGGGTCATCGCCATCCAATCTCATCTCGAAGGCCGAAGTTGTGTTCGAAATACAGAGATTTTGTATTCAGAACACTATTCGGCTGATAACACCACCAAGACTGCCTTATATGGAAAAACTTTCTACATTAGAAAAATCGTCCCAATCCGAGTTCGTATGCAAACATTACAGCCATCCGAATGCAGCCCTGTCAGGGAGCCATAAGTGGTGCGCCCCACCAGCCACGTGTCTGATGGGTAGCGCGAATAACAGTCTGTTTTGTGTGACTATTTTGGCCTAGAAGATGGCTTTAAATAGAAAAACGTTCAACATAAAGGTTGTTCGCCTCGTCGAAACGGTCAAGATTGCTTTTGGGCTCTTTTCCATCCAAGGTCGTTTACCACCTCAAATATTAACCGCAACGTGCAGCCAGTTTAAACCGAACAGTATTGGAAAGTTCGGACAAAACCAATCCAAATTTGGCTAGGGTTTTGGACGTGAATCCTTGCACGGGAAGTCTAGCCGCCTCTTATATACCTAAGGGGTGACGGCCGATTGAACAACATGCAATCGATCAATTCATCTACCATTTTTTATCTTTTACCTTTTCTCCTAAACACTAGTTCTTCTTCTTCCTCGTTCTTCATCTGTTCTTCTTGTTGCAGGGCGGCGAACCTCGAGGCCTTAGGGGCGGTTAGGCCGACCTAGGGCAGCCCGTTGCCGCTGTGCGTCCAGAAGGGGTCCCTCCCGGGCGCATGGGGTTTCGGGTCTACAAAAGCGCCCACCGGATTGCTTGCGTACCGCGCTTCCGGACGGGTCTCCTTCGACGTGAGCTGCGGTGCATCACCCTTGGCTTTGGAGGTACACGGTGACGTGTTCGTGTGTGAACAGTACTTAAGGCTCAGAATGATTTGCTCAATGAACTAAATAGTAAGAATAATGATTATGCTATTAGAGTTGCAACTATAGGTGGTTAAGTGACTCAGGAACCTTTGTATCCTGAAGGCCACCCTAAGAGAATTGAGAAAGATTCTCAGAGAGCTAATTTAGATGCACCTAGTTCTTCTAGGAAGAAGAAAAAGAAAAATGATAAGACTTTGCGTGCTTCTGGTGAACCTGTAGCAGACACACCTGAGAATCCCAATGATATATTTGTTTCTGATGCTGAGACACAATCTGACAATGACCTTGAACCTAGTGATAATGTTAATAATGATGTTCATGATGATGCTCAACCTAGCAATGATAATGATGTAGAGATTGAACCTGTTGTTGATCTTAATAACCCACAATTAAAGAATCAACGTTATGATAAGAGAGACTTTGTTGCCAGGAAGCACGGTAAGGAAAGAGAGCCATGGGTTCAGAAACCCATGCCTTTTCCTCCTAAACCATCCAAGAAAAAGGATGAGTATTTTGAGCGCTTTGCTGAAATATGATTAGACCTATCTTTTTGCGTATGCTCTTGACTGATGCGCTCAAAACAAATCCTCATGCTAAATATATGAAAGATATTATTACCAATAAAAGAAAAATACCTAAAGTAGAAATTTCCATCATGCTTGCCAATCACACTTTTAAGGGTGGAATACCTAAGAAACTAGGACATCCAGGAGTACCAACTATACCTTGCTCCATTAAAGGAAACTATGTTAAAACTGCTTTATGTGATCTTCGAGCCGGTGTTAGTGTTATGCCTCTCTCTTTATATCGTAGACTTGACTTGAGTAAGTTGACACCTACTGAAATATCTTTGCAAATGGACGATAAAATCAATTGCTATACCCGTAAGTATTTGTGAGGATGTGCCTGTTGTAGTTCCAAATGTTACTATTCTAACGGACTTTGTTATACTTGATATTCCCGAGGACGATAGTATGTCTATTATCCTTGGTAGACCCTTTCCGAATACTGCAGGGGCTTTTATTGATTGCAACAAAGGCAATGTCACTTTTCATGTCAATGGTAATGAGCATACTGTACACATTCCGAGGAAACAACCTCGGGTCCACAGTATCAATTATATTGGAAAAAATTCTACTATTACTATTGGAGGTTTTGAATTTCCTCTTCCTACTGTCAAGAAGACATATGATATTCTTATTGTTGGGGACATACATATCCCCATTGAGGTAACCTAGTGTTATTCAAAAATTCTCCGGTTTCATGTTATTCGGAAAGAGTTTATTAACAAGAATTAATCAACCTTGTTAATGGATTCCTTTTTGATGAGCATGAGATAGGTGAATCTAGATAGCACAACTTTCTGTACCCTTCTTTTACTTTATGTTAATTAGGTTAAATAAAGCAAAAAATAGTATTTTCTGTCTGTTTCCAGACTTATCCGTGCAATAAAAAAATACTCCGAAAATAAAAGTTCTCCAAATGCCCTGAAAATGAAATATGATATTTTCTAAAATATTTGAGAACGTATGGCACAGAAAACACAGCGAGGGGAGCCAGCACCTGGCCATGATGGTCCAGGGTGCGCCCACCCTCACAGGGCGCGCCCCCTGCCTCATGGGCCCCACGTGCCCCCCTCCACTGATTCCTGCACCCATTCCCTTCTTCTTCCTCCCAAAAAAATCAATATCCAGCTCAAGCACGAGTTCTAGTTCATCTTGCTGCCATTTTTGATCTCCTTGCTCAAAGCTCCATTCACAAAACCGTTTAGTGAGATTGTTCCTTGGTATGTGACTCCTCCATTGGTCGAATTAGTTTTTGCTCTAATGCTTTATTTATTGCAAATTTTTGCTGCTGTGGTGACTGAGGGAGTCCTGGATTAGGGGGTGTCCGGATAGCCGGACTACCATCATCAGCCGAACTATCATTTGCCGGACTATCATCATCGACCGGACTCCAAGACTATGAAGATACAAGATTGAAGACTTCACCCCGTGTCCGGATGGGACTTTCCTTGGCGTGGAAGGCAAGCTTGGCGATACGGATATGTAGATCTCCTACCATTGTAACCGACTCTATGTAACCCTAGCCCTCTCCGGTGTCTATATAAACCGGATGGCTCTAGTCCGTGGGACAACAATCACAACAACCCTTACAATCATACCATAGGCTAGCTTCTAGGGTTTAGCCTCCTTGATCTCGTGGTAGATCCACTCTTGTAAACATCCACAATATCAATATCAATCAAGCAGGACGTAGGGTTTTACCTCCATCAAGAGGGCCCGAACCTGGTTAAACATCGTGTCCCTTGTCTCCTGTTACCGTCCGCCTAGACGCACAGTTCGGGACCCCCTACCCGAGATCCGCCGGTTTTGACACCGACAGTGACCTTGTTCAGCATGCGAAGAAGTGGCTTGTAGTCAATAAGGAAACCAACGACCGTAGGGAGTAGGAGGCAGCGAGGGCGGCTGCGGCCTGGATGCAGGCGGAGGAGGCAGCCTAGATGCAGGCGGAGGAGGCAGCCCAGATGCAGGCGGAGCAGGCAGCCCAAATGCAGGCACAGCGGGGCGAGCATGACATATTCCGCTTGGAGCAGGCGCCCGGCCAGTGATCCGAGGCCTTCCGTCACACTCGGACATGGATTTCGTTTTTTGGCATGTCCAGTTTGTTCAACTATGATTTGCTTTGCTTTGTTTTGAACTTTGGAATTCGGACAATTTGTATCGTATGATCGACATGCATGGATTTGAGGATCGGAATTGGCGGTATGTGTATGTGTGGCACAACATTTGAGGGATGTGCGGCTCCCTTCCGTATCATGTTCGTGAATCACATCACAACATAAAAATAGATATATACAAGAGGAATTTAGACTGAGATTACATAGTTCCGGGTGCAATCAATCGGGATTTTGACATGGAGATTCATTTCACCGAACCTCTACGAGTTTAGAGTTTAAAATGCACCTTTTCCAAACAGAAGCCGTCAGTTGCGTACGGGCATGCCACATGGCTCCTATTTTCCTTGTGGGGCTCTCGGCGTCTACAATGTTTGCCATGCGGTGCTTGTTCGCCGTGAGCCCGTTACGGCAACGTCAGCTAGTTGCCGTGAAGCCAGGTTTGCCGAGTGTGGCTCTCGGCGTTGTTTACTTTGCTGAGTATATGTGTTTTGGCTCTTGGCGAAGAGCCTGGCAACTGGCGTATACACAAATTCCAGTAGTGTATTGATAAAAAGTAGACGAGCTAGCCATGTATGTGTGCTATATATTAATAGATATGCAACAGTTTTTGTTCCTACATGGTACCGAAACGTACTTAATCTTGTGGGGAAAGAAATATGGCATACAATTAAATAAAAATATTTCATATAATATTTGATATGCAACAATTTCTGTTCCCACCCTTTACTGAATTGTACTTAGTCTTGTGGGGAAAGAAAAATTTGAGATACTAATGTTTTCCTCACGCAAAGGTGGATATATGTACCTTCCCAACAAGATGAATAATGCATTGCTAATTTTGTATGCGTGAATTAGTTTAGGATCCACCCAACAAATTTTGGGTTATACCCAACCACTCAGAAAGCTTCCAATTATGCGTACAGATCATCATGACACTTTTGAGGTTGGAAGAAAGTTAGTTGTTGTGTGCCAGGACGCATATAATATAGTACTCAAAGCCCACACAAGCCACTCATGCAGATGGGATGATGGGCAGCTGGGGTATTGTGTCCGTTTCATGGACACCATTATTGCATTTCCTTTGCTAATTTTGTCGATATGGTAACTATGTATGCTAACTTTTTAGTAGCGAGATTGACAAGCTATGGGTTGTAATCTCGATGCTCTAATGCATGCCAAAATACCTCATGACACTAGATCGAGAATGGAGGCGTGCAAGAAAACGCCATTGGCACCAGGCTCCAGGCACAAGCGACCCACGGAGATCATGAACACCTCTTTAGGTTTCTCTAGCTATATAAACCGTCCAGAGATCAAGAGTATAGCTACCCATACAGACAACTGATTAAGATAGGGCTGAATCGGAACAATGTGGATGAAGACCATGTTCTTGGTGCTCCTACTATGCATGCTGGTGGCGACACCAATGGCGGCCGAGTACGGCGTGGGGAGCCATAACAGTGGTCCTTGGATGTGGTGTGATCCGGCCATGGGCCACAGGGTGAGCCCGCTCACGGGCTGCCGAGCAATGGTGAAGCTCCAGTGCGTGGGCAACCAGGTCCCGGAGGCTATCCAAAGAGACTGCTGCCAGGAGCTCGCCAACATCACCAACGACTGGTGCAGGTGCCATGACCTCGGCAGTATGCTGAACAGCGTGTATCAGGAGCTCGGCGTGCGGGAGCGAACGGAGGTGTTCCCGGGTTGTCGGAAGGAGGTGATGAAGCTCACAGCGGCGAGCGTGCCTGCGGTCTGCAAGGTGCCCATTCCCAACTCATCGGGAGGCAGAGCAGGTGTATGCTACTGGGCCTAGTCAAGCCAATCTGCTTTTTAATTAGTGTGGTGAGTGTGCACAGGATAAATAAAATGAATCAATGGTGTATGTGCCTATGCGAGAGGCATGCTTCGTGAATAAATGTCAACTCAATTTCGCATCGATTGATTGCACTTATTAGGTATAGATTGAGAAAATTTTATATTTGCACGCTTGCCATGATTTAGATGATTTTTTTTTCTTTTTTAGTGATAAAAAGAACTGTAGTGAAGTATACATGTTTTTCAACTCATGGTTTGTGTGGCAGATTAATCTATACCTAATAATAAAGAATGAAGGCTTTATAGTTCTCCATACGTCATCTCTTTATAACCGTTAATTTTACATTAAACATAAAGATTGACGACTGAGATTTAAAAGTAGATCTACATAACATTATGGAAAAAAACCACATCACCTCCTTCCACGGTACATAAAGAAAACCGACAAGGAAAAAGTGTAGGCACGGGTTTCTATTAGAAAAAGTGTAGGCTCCTTACACAATGTATACGTGAACGAACCCATAATTTTCTCAATACATCTTTCTCTCCCGATCTAGATCTCTCTCACGCCTCCGCTCGGTCGCAGGAAACCAAAAAGCACCCCCGATCTCTCTCACGCGCACCTGCTTGGCAATAGATCGGGGAAACAGAAAGCACTCCCGATATCTCTCGTGCGCGCCTTTCCTCGGCCGCAGATCAGGGAAACAAAGGAGCACCCGTGTTAGCCATCAACAGAGGCCATAAGCATGTGCACGAGCATGTATAGGCCGTTCGGGATGGAAGCCGAACCGTGTGCTGCGACGAAGGGGACTTCTCGATCGACGCCGTTTTCACCGCCGAGAGTGCCGGATGTGTTCAACACCACAAGGAGGCCATAGGGGATGGGAGGCGAGCCGTGTGATCCGAATACGGGCACTCCTAGATTGCCGATGTTCTCCCCGCCGACGCCGAGCCCATTGTACGTGTGCAACACCACAAGGATATCCTCCAGGTAGCCTGCCGCAGCATCGAGTTGGCTGTCTACTTGGTTGAGCTTTCCCACTACCACACAATACTTCTGTGAACCGTCGAATGTGACCTCCACGGACTTCGCCGACGCACCATCCGCCGTTCGCCCCTGCTCCACACTTTGTCGGAACTCCATCTGCCGGTTCTACGCTTAGGTATTTACTGAAGCAAACCTTGTAATTTCCTGATATATCTTCATGAGTGCACAAGCCAAGCTCGCATTTGCTTATCAATTTTTCCCTATTCAGACCTGAATATTCCAGTTTATATGGTTAAAAAATCCTGTCAAAAGTCTACTATGTACAAACAGTACTACAAAATTATTATTTTTTGAACCGATGGCTGAAGTGGTCTCTTGTACGTGGTTAGATATTTCAGTGTGGTGGATTTTTCTGATGTACAACTTATATACTACTCCCTCCGTCCCAAAATAAGTGTCTTAACCTTAGTACAATTTTGCACTAAAGTTAGTACAAAGTTGAGACACTTATTTGGGACGGAGGGAGTAGAAAAGATTACTCTTGGAATGATCTGTCCTGGTTATTACATATTAATGTTTGTGGTGATGTGTTTCCTGTAGATCTAATATCCATTTGCAATTTTGGATCAGTATACTTGCTTTGAAAGTCAGAATTGCATGCCAGACAATAGAAGTAGCTCAAGAAATAGTTACTGTTTTTCTTGTTGGCAGAGAAATAAGTAGTTACCCTAAACATGTGGTATCCTAAGCTACTTACCAACGGAAATTTGGATGGAGAGCTGATGTTTTTGTACACTTCTGTGGCTGAAAACTTGTACTGATTTTGTGTAAGAGACTGACTGATAGGTCAATTGGTTTGCTCCTACACTGCTTAACCAGCGATTAATTTAAATATTTGATTTATGGCAAGCAGATAATCCGACTGTAGATTATTGTTTATGCAATAAACATTGTAAAGCAAAAGAAGCTACATTTAGATGCTTGATTTGAAGACTTGCCGGCTGGGTGAAGAAGCTTTGTGACAAACATACAGATCACTCCAATAGGTCCAAGTTGAGCATATGTTAGATGGTCTGGATGCAAGGCGTAGTATTTCACTTGGTTGAGAATGCAATTACTGTAGGGATCTCTTCTTTCTCTTTATAGTTAGACAAATGTCTTTCCTTAATGTTTACATGTATCTGCACAAATATTCCGACTAATATTTTCATGCTATGGAATATACTAAAACGTGTTACCTCATAAGCTTTGGTTGGACAACATTTGTATTGATTATCTTTACTATGCCCCCTCCATATAGTTAGCA
The DNA here is from genome assembly GCA_021605145.1 of Aegilops bicornis. Taxonomy (NCBI): domain Eukaryota; kingdom Viridiplantae; phylum Streptophyta; class Magnoliopsida; order Poales; family Poaceae; genus Aegilops; species Aegilops bicornis. Next base: position 4,630,062 of record CM038671.1, on the reverse strand, counting down.
TGTTAAATACCTTATCTTGGCTTCCTCCTTAACATGATGTTCTTCCACATATCTATTTTTTATTATTTTTTCTTTGTTTTCCTTTATTGGTGTCTCATTTCACTCACAGAAATTTCAAGTTAAGAAGTGGCAGGCAGGAAATATGTTTTTTTCTAAAATTCAGAAGCATTTAAGATTCTTCAAGTGTCCAGAAAAATTCATCTATGTATGTGTGTGTCTTGCGTGTTATGCGTGCTTGAGCTGCTTGCGCATCTGGCCGAAGATCATATCAAGATGCTTAGCTCATGTACTTGCTTCCCTGTAATTCAGATTTTTTCGGGAAACTCACCATAACTGCCTTTTTATTTAGGGAAAAAATAGACTACAAAGTTGCATATTTGCTCCTGTCTATTTTGAACTCTTTGCTCTCGGATGGCCTCAGTTGGCGACATCGCACGGTGGCGGCACTCTAGCCGTCCATCTTCTCCTCCCCTTTCTTCATCTTATATCCCCCACCTCCACCCAAATTGTTTTTCCACCATTGCCACTCACAGCATGCCTGTGCCGCCGATTGGCGCAGCCACAACACAATCCGGCACCATCCTCGGCCCCTATCCCGTACATCTACTTCTCCAAGGTCGCCGCCAGCGGGGTGCCTGCCTCTTAGTCACCACCCTATGCGGTGCCCGCACCTACCAGCTGACATCCCCGTATTACCATTACACAATACAACTCGCCTCTCTCAGTTTCTAACTTTCTATACCCCGCATCTCGCCCCCTCCCGAGAGCGAAATTAGTGTTACGAAAAATTCAAGGGATCTACAGGAATAGAGATTGCTCATTATAACTGTTGGAAAATTAGGTAATTCATAATTATATTGTTATTTAGTTAGATTGTCATCGTAATTCAGTGGCAATTGTGGTTTAGCTGTTTCTGGTTCACTCTAATCAAATTGATGACTATGTGCACATGTGTTCCTCTGCTTCCTTCTCAGGACGAGCAGTACTGATAGATTTATAGAGACAGCATCATGCTGCTAATTTTCTGCAATTTTGGCATCTTATCAGTGAGTCGTCACTCAAATAAAGTGAACAACAGTTTGAGATAAAAGATTTGGTTTCCAGTGTCAGAACTAAAGGTAATGCTGTATAATTTTATGTGAATTCCAAGCTTCCGTAGTTAATCTAGAATAATATATTCATGATTAGCAAAATCCTTGCAACAAGTAGTCTAGGCAAGCAGCAGAATCGGTGTTATTACGTGTGGTTTGCAGTTTGTCCGTGTAATAATCTTGCTGCTAGCATACCACTTGGTTGTTGTCTAAACAAGGATCTCTCTTAAAGTTCAATAGACTTGCACCTTGGAGTTTAAATCTATTATGGTGTTCCTCTCATCTGAATGCAATGTTCACACATTTATTTGATTTAGGTGTATTGGTAAGGGCTAAACCATATAATTCGATCAGGTTTCGGCATATACATAGCCAAACGTTTGAGTGATAGTTATACTACACTAGCATTTACATTCAAACTTGAAAGAAAGAGCAACTGAAGCTATTAAATTTTAAAAGGATGCAGAATCTATTGTGATGCAAAAAAGGTAAAATTACTATAAGCTTTTGTGCTGCAATATTAGCAAGGTGAATTTTTGAAGGTTCCATTTATAGTCCTAAAAAAGGTTGACTGTTATGTCACAGGACAATCTACCCGCATATGCATCAACATTCCTATGAAGAACAAATGCATTGGCATATCATGTGCGGGGGGAAGACTTGCGATATTATGTCAGTACTTTTTATTCGTTTCCTTCTATGTTGGATAAGGTGAATTCCTCTTTTTCATAATGGGTGCAGGTAACTTCAGCACATATTTCACAATGGATGGCAAGTATATGTCGATTTTGTCCAATTTGTTTTACAATGAATTGCTATTTCTTCATTCCGTGTAGTTTTGTAACCATGGTAAAACTGCTCCATTGCCCAGCTCAAGTGATGTTGAAGTTGAGAAGCAACAACAGGTAGGATGCATGGTCTGAACTTTTGCACCGAGATTCAAATAATATCATAGCTCATGTGATGCACAACGTTTCCGAAAATCTACGAACCTATGATCAAATTTAGTGTAGGATTTAGAAGGACGAGAATAAATATCACATATTACGAATTGGCATCCCGAAGAACCCTACTCTCAATATGTCCATCGCTCTTGTTATCAGCAGCCCGCCATTTCTCTCCCATTGCAACACATGGGCATTTGTGCTAGTAAAGTATATAATATGTAACTTACCGAAAAAGGCTTTCACCCTGCTTTATAAATAAAGCAACCACCGAGCACAAGGTCAACAAAGTACCAACAGAATAACACACACACAAACACACACACACACAGACACACACACACCGCCACATCGCCACCCCAGGCAAGTTCTAATAGACAATCACACAAACACCCAACGAGTTCAGCTGTGGGCACAACACAACAAGCCCAACACACAAACATGACCAGAATGCACACATACACGCGGCGGCGCTGGCGCCAGCGATGATGTGGGGAAGATCTAATCCGGCTCCGGTGGCGGTGGGGGGAGCGGCGGGGCCATCCAGCGAGCCATCGCGCAAAGCTGGGTGATGATGGAGCTGATGGCGTCTCTCTCCCTGGGGCGGCTAAGCGGCCGCCAAAACTGCAAGTAACCAGACCATTTGAACATAGCGTCAGTAGCGCGGGGAAGAGGTATACGCTGAATCACAAGCTTATTCCTAACATTACACAACGTCCAGGCTAGCACCCCGATGGTCAGCCACCTAATGTGGTGGGACGTGGGTGGTAGAGCCTGGAGTTCGGCGAAGAGGGCGGGGATGTTTTTGTGGTCCCAACTTCCACCCACTATTTCGTGGAAACAGCTCCAGAGAAACTGCATGGACACACAGGTGAAGGAGATATGGTTCGATTCCTCTTCAGGCCCGTAGAGCGGGTATATCCCATCACCGGTGCCATTGGGCTTTAGTACCTCCACGCCGGACGGAAGGCGGTCGCGGATGCATTGCCACAAGAATATTCTTATGTTCAAGGGGAGCCGAATCTCCCAGATAGCGGTGAAAGCCTCAGGTCCCGGTTAGGGGGCGATATCCTGGTATAGGGATTTAGTGGAGAATTGACCAGATGGCTCTAGTCTCCACCTGGTGCGGTCATCCCCTATGTCCAGGTCTGGCTCGTGCAGCGCGATGCAGGCAAGCAAGTCTTGGCAATCGGCATTTTTCGTTGGGCCAAACGATCTCCGGAACGCTAGATGCCCTAAGTGAATAAGGGCCACCTCAACAGAGATCCTCGGTTCCACCACAATGGCAAACAGGTCAGGAAAGTGTGTCGCGAAGGGGTCGTCACCAGCCCAGAGATCGAACCAGAACAACGTGGTTGTATCAGATCCAACCGCAGTCAAAGTCCCGATGCGAAGGACTGGTAGTAGTTGTATGATGGATTGCCAGAACTGAGAGCCTCTGGATCGCTAACAGAAGGCGAGCGGCTGGCCACGGAGGTATTTCTGCTGAATGATGCGGAGCCACAAGCCATCCTCTCTGTTCGCAATCTGCCAAAGCCACCTTGTTAGGAGGGCAATGTTCATGTGTTTGGAGGACATGATCCCGAGGCCACCCTGATCGTGAGGCTTACAGATCTCAGTCCACCGAACCATGTGGTGCTTCTGCTTATCGCCCCCGCCAACCCAAAAGAAGCGCCCATGTATCTGGCAATCTCATGGTGTAGCGTCTATGGTAGGCTGTAGAAGCTCATAATGAATAGAGCAGGCTAGACATGGACGAGTTGATGAAGACCGTACGGGCTGCTTTAGATAGCCAACGCCCCTGCCAAGGCTCAATGCGATGCTGGAGCTTACTCCCCGTGGGGCGCAGCTCGGCCACCGTGAAAGTGCATTATATCGACTAGAGGGGGGTGAATAGGCGATTTTTATGAATTCTTCACTGAGGAATTTGCCGGTGAGGAAATTCCTAAGCGAAGAACTACTTGCAGCGGAATAAGTACTCAGAAGTAAGCATAACAGAATACAGGCATGGTCATCATGATGAAATGAAGACACGCACAGAGTACAGAAAGCGTAAACACAGGATAACACAAGATGAAGACAAACAGACTGAAGAAATTGAACTGAGGAAATTGAGAAAGTCTTCAGTCAAAGTCTTCAGACACAGATATGAACAATCACTCAACACAAGAATGAGGAAATGAAAGAGTTGAGGAAATAGAACCAAGAAGGTTGGTGAAGACCATCATGTGGTAGACCAGTTCCACCGGCTGTCTCAGTTGTACGTCTGGTTGGAGCGGCTGAGTATTTAAATTCGAGGACACACAGTCCCGGACACCCAGTCGCTGAGCACGCAGCTCAGGACACCCAGTCCTCACCGTATTCTCCTTGAACTAAGGTCACATAGACCTTGTCCAATCACTCGTGGTAAGTCTTCAGGCGACTTCCAAACCTTCACAGACTCGGTCACTCGGCGATCCACAATTCCTCTTGGATGCTCTAGACCATGACGCCTAACCGTCTGGAAGAAGCACAGTCTTCAAAGGTAACAAGCGTCGGATCCACGCAAGATCAATCTCTTCAGTGATGCTCAATCACTTTGGGTTTGTAGGTGTTTGGGTTTGGGTTTTCCTCACTAGATGATTTTCGCTCAAAGTCCTCGGAGAATGGGTAGCTCTCAAATGACAAGTGTCAGTTTCTCTCGGAGCAGCCAACCAGCTAGTGGTTGTAGGGGCGGCTATTTATAGACTAGGGAGCAGCCCGACATGATAAGACATAAATGCCCTTCAATGATATGACCGTTAGGTGGATAAGATATTTTGGAACAGCTGGCACGCAGCACAGCAACGGTCGGAAATTTGACTCTCAAATTCCTCAGGGCTATCATGTTCCTCACTGTGTAGGCAATCCGCACTGGCGAATTCCTAACTCCTCAGTCAGAACAAATTCCTCAGTGACCAAAAGAACTTCGTCTCTGTCACTGAAGAAATTGACTGAACTGTATGAGATTTCCAAAGGCTTCACTCGAAGGGATTGGTAGGTCTAGGATTTTGAGTTGAGCATCACATGGAAATTTTCCTTAGTATTTCCTCGACCCCCTTTAAAAGTACAGTGTTTCCTATGACTCAAGAAAGAGAAAACGAAACTACGAAAACAAAAGTCTTCACGCTTCATGTTCCTCAAATGAATACCAAGTCTTCAAGGTCACACCAATTTCTTCACTTTCAAAGTCTTCAGAAAGTCTTCAGAATACCAAAGTCTTCAGACGAAGAACTTCATTTTTAGGGGTCGACTTTCATCATAAATATCAAACTCCTCATAGACTTATGGACCTGTGTACACTCATAAACACATTAGTCCCTTAACCTATAAGTCTTCAATACACCAAAATCACTAAGGGGCACTAGATGCACTTACAATCTCCCCCTTTTTGGTGATTGATGACAATATAGGTTAAGTTTTCAACGTGGATAAACATATGAATTGTAAATACTGATATTGAGGAATTTGATTGCAAGATATAGAAGAACTCCCCCTGAAGATGTGCATAGTGAGGAATTTGCTTTTGAGGCAATGCACATTTGAAGAGTTGAATCATGCAGATCTCCCCCTATATCTTGTAATTCATACACGCATTTGACATATAATATGAAGAATTGGAAATGCATGATGAAATATGGTGACTGATGTAATTCAGCATGCATGTATTAACATAAAACGAGGAATAAGCATGCAGATGAACACATCAAAAGTATCAGAGCACCATCGGGTTTAAGATTACAACTCGATCCAATAAAAGTTTCAGAAGAGCGAGAGTTGTAACTTAGCGAAAAAACGCCCATATAATAGACCCTCTTGAAGACTAACTCAAATTTCTCCCCCTTTGTCATCGAATGACCAAAAGGATCGAAACTGAGGACTAACGCCCCTGAAAAATATCAAGTTGATGAAGGAGCGCCAGCATTGTCAGGGTCGGTTGTTGAAGTAGGGCCTGCCGCAGTGTCGTCCAAGTCTTCATTTTCATCAGTGTCGCGCGATGAAGAATAGGAGCTGGCCACCAAGGAAGGAACCTTGACCTTCTTGAATTTCTTCGGTGGAGGTGCAGACCAGTCAAATTCTTCCTTGAGACCCATTTTCTTTAGATCTTCTGCGCTGTAGACATGAGATAGAACAACCCAGGTACGGTTGAAGGTTTCATGGAGGTAGTATTGGTTTTTCTTCACTGCATTGTGTGTTGAGGTCATGTTGTGAATAATTGAACCAAACTGACGCTTGACCCATTTATGATTGCGATCAACTTTCTGATGAAGACTGAGGAGTAACTCACGATCAGTCATCACCCTGGGTGCTGTGGCTTGAGGATTTTGCTTGGCAGAGTTGTTGGCGGCAGAGTCATGTGTGGCAGAGTCATCATTGGTGGAGTAGGATGCAGCCTTGCGAAATTGACCATCCAATGGACGAATGCCTTCATCTATCACAGCAGTTGCCTTGCCTTTGTCATCAGCTGAGGAAAATGTCTGTTTGAGGACTTCAATTGGAGGCAAGTAGCTGCAGTGGTTCAGAGTATCATCCTTAAATTGAGTGAAGACCTTGTCCTGGTGAACCTCATAATCCATGGTGCATAAGGCTTCAGCTCAAATGGTGACATAGCAATATTCGCCAGAGTCCTCATGAAGAAATCATGGAAGTTGACGGGAACACCATGAATGATATTGAAAAGCATATTCTTCATGATGCCAACGACTTCTTCATCATTTGAGTCGTGGCCTTTGATAGGACTCATTGTCTTCGTCAGAATGCGATAGACAGTCCGAGGCACATACAGTAATTCCTTGACGAGGAATTTGGTTCGAGGGGCCTGCCCTGGCTTCAAAGGCTTCATCAGCACTTGCATGTAATGATTTGTAAGCTCAGGTTCGTTGTAGATGCAACGAGCACCATCAAGGGGAGGACTGAGTGGGAGGGCACGAAGCAATTCAGTTGCTGGTACCTTGTAGTGAGTATTTTCTGACATCCAGTCCAACACCCATGAGTTCACATCTTCAGAATTTCCTGTGATGTGCAACGTCGCATAAAATTGAAGAATGAGTTCTTCATTCCAATCACAGATGTCAGTGCAGAAATTCAGCAATCCAACATCATGAAGAACGATGAGGACTGTCTCGAAGCCCGGCAGAGATTCCATGTCCACGTGAGGAATGTGTGCATGATCAAAGACTTTATCTTTGTCGAATAGCACAGAGGAATAAAAGTTGGCTTGACTAGTAGTCCAGAAACGCCTCTTCCTTATGCGAGCATAACCATAAGGGTTGTAATTGTTGGAAATATGCCCTAGAGGCAATAATAAAAGGATTATTATTATATTTCCTTGTTCGTGATAATTGTTTTTTATTCATGCTATAATTGTATTATCCGGAAATCGTAATACACGTGTGAATACATAGACCACAATATGTCCCTAGTGAGTCTCTAGTTGACTAGCTCGGTGATCAATAGATAGCCATGGTTTCCTGACTATGGACATTGGATGTCATTGATAACGGGATCACATCATTAGGAGAATGATGTGATGAACAAGACCCAATCCTAAGCATAGCACAAGATCGTGTAGTTCGTTTTGCTAGAGCTTTTCCAATGTCAAGTATCTCTTCCTTAGACCATGAGATCGTGTAACTCCCGGATACCGTAGGAGTGCTTTGGGTGTACCAAACGTCACAACGTAATCGGGTGACTATAAAGGTGCACTACAGTATCTCCAAAAGTGTCTGTTGGGTTGACACAGATCGAGACGGGGATTTGTCACTCCGTGTTACGGAGAGGTATCACTGGGCCCACTCGGTAGTGCATCATCATAATGAGCTCAATGTGACCAAGTGTCTGGTCATGGGATCATGCATTACGGTACGAGTAAAGTGACTTGCCGGTAACAAGATTGAACGAGGTATTGGGATACCGACGATCGAATCTCGGGCAAGTAACATACCGTCTGACAAAGGGAATAGTATACGGGGTTGCTTGAATCCTCGACATCGTGGTTCATCCGATGAAATCATCGAGGAGTATGTGGGAGCCAACACGGGTATCCAGATCCCGCTGTTGGTTATTGACCGGAGAGCCGTCTCGGCCATGTCTGCATATCTCCCGAACCCGTAGGGTCTACACACTTAAGGTTCGGTGACGCTAGGGTTATTAGGAAGACTTGTATGTGATTACCGAATGTTGTTCGGAGTCACGGATGAGATCCCGGACGTCACGAGGAGTTCCGGAATAGTCCGGAGGTGAAGATTTATATATGGGACGTTGTCATACGGTCACCGGAAAGTTTCGGGGGCATATCGGTATTGTACCGGGGCACCGGAAGGGTTCCGGGGGTCCACCGGGAGGGGCCACCCCTCTCGGAGGGCCTCATGGGCCGTAGGGGGCAGGGAACCAGCCCCTGGAGGGCTGGGCGCGCCCCCCTTGGGCCCATGCGCCTAGGGTTGGGGGGAAACCCTAGTGGGGGCGCCCCCCTTGCTTGGGGGGCAAGCCCCCCTCCCTGGCCGCCGCCCCCCCTCTAGTTCTTAGCTAGAGGGGGCCGGCCCCATTTCACCTTCCCCTATAAATAGAGGGGCGAGGGGAGGGCCGCATAGACAATCCAAGGCGCAGCCCCTCCCCTCCCCAACACCTCTCCTCCTCCGCGTGTGCTTGGCGAAGCCCTGCCGGAGAACTGCCACTCCATCACCACCACGCCGTCGTGCTACTGTTGGAGCCTTCTTCCTCAACCTCTCCTTCCCCCTTGCTGGATCAAGAAGGAGGAGACGTCATCCGCTCCGTACGTGTGTTGAACGCGGAGGTACTGTCCGTTCGGCACTTGGTCATCGGTGATTTGAATCACGGCGAGTACGACTCCATCATCCCCGTTCTCTTGAACGCTTCCGCACGCGGTCTACAAGTTGTATGTAGATGCATCTCTCTCCTATTACTCGTTGCTTAGATTAACTCATAGATGGATCTTGGTGAAACCGTAGGAAAATTTTTATTTTCTGCAACGTTCCTCAACAGTGGCATCATGAGCTAGGTCTATGCGTAGTTCTCTATTGCACGAGTAGAACACAATTTTGTTGTGGGCGTAGATCTTGTCAACTTGCTTGCCGCTACTAGTCTTTTCTTGCTTCAGCGGTATTGTGGGATGAAGCGGCCCGGACCGACCTTACACGAACGCTTACGTGAGACAGGTTCCACCGATCGACATGCACTAGTTGCATAAGGTGGCTAGCGGGTGTCTGTCTCTCCTACTTTAGTTGGAGCGGATTAGATGAAAAGGGTCCTTATGAAGGGTAAATAGAAGTTGACAAAATCACGTTGTGGTTATTCGTAGGTAAGAAAATGTTCTTGCTAGAACCCAATTGCAGCCACGTAAAAGATGCAACAACAATTAGAGGACGTCTAACTTGTTTTTGCAGCAATTGTCATGTGATGTGATATGGCCAGAAGTTGTGATGAATGATGAATGATATATATTGTGATGTATGAGATCATGTTCTTGTAATAGGAATCACGACTTGCATGTCGATGAGTATGACAACCGGAAGGAACCATAGGAGTTGTCTTAATTATTGTATGACCTGCGTGTCATTGATTGAACGCCATGTAATTACTTTGCTTTATTGCTAAACCGTTAGCTATAGTAGTAGAAGTAATAGTTGGCGAGCAACTTCATGGAGACACGATGATTGAGATCATGATGATGGAGATCATGGTGTCATGCCGGTGACAAGATGATCATGGAGCGCCGAAGATTGAGATCAAAGGAGCTATATGATATTGGCCATATCATGTCACTACTATATAATTGCATGTGATGTTTATTATGTTTATGCATCTTGTTTACTTAGATCGACGGTAGTAAATAAGATGATCCCTTATAATAATTTCAAGAAAGTGTTCTTCCTAACTGTGCACCGTTGCTAAAGTTCGTCGTTTCGAAGCACCACGTGATGATCGGGTGTGATAGATTCCTACGTTCACATACAACGGGTGTAAGACAGTTTTACACATGCAAAACACTTAGGTTAACTTGACGAGCCTAGCATGTACAGACATGGCCTCGGAACACAAGAGACCGAAAGGTCGAACATGAGTCGTATAGAAGATACGATCAACATGGAGATGTTCACCGACGATGACTCGTCCATCTCAAGTGATGATCGGACACGGCCTAGTCGACTCGGATCATGTAACACTTAGATGACTAGAGGGATGTCAAATATGAGTGGGTGTTCATTATATAATTTGATTAGATGAACTTAATTATCATGAACATTAGTCTAAAATCTTTGCAAAATGTCTTGTAGATCAAATGGCCAACGCTCATGTCACCATGAACTTCAACGCGTTCCTAGAGAAAACCAAGCTGAAAGATGATGGCAGCAACTATTCGGACTGGGTCCGGAACCTGAGGATCATCCTCATAGCAGCCAAGAAACAATATGTCCTAGAAGCACCACTAGGTGAAGCACCCATCCCAGAGAACCAAGACATTATGAATGCTTGGCAGTCTCGTGCTGATGATTACTCCCTCGTTCAGTGCGGCATGCTTTACAGCTTAGAACCGGGGCTCCAAAAGCGTTTTGAGCAACACGGAGCATATGAGATGTTCGAGGAGCTGAAAATGGGTTTTCAAGCTCATGCCCGGGTCGAGAGATATGAAGTCTCCGACAAGTTCTATAGTTGTAAGATGGAGGAAAATAGTTCTGTCAGTGAGCACATACTCAAAATGTCCGGGTTGCACAACCGCCTGTCCCAGCTGGACATTAACCTCCCGGACGAGGCGGTCATTGACAGAATCCTTCAGTCGCTCCCACCAAGCTACAAGAGCTTTGTGATGAACTACAATATGCATGGGATGGTGAAGACCATTCCTGAAGTATTCTCAATGTTGAAGTCAGCTGAGGTTGAAATCAAGAAAGAACATCAAGTGTTGATGGTCAATAAAACCACTAAGTTCAAAAAGGGGAAGGGTAAGAAGAACTTCAAGAAGGACGGCAAAGATGTTGCCGCGCCCGGTAAGCAAGTTACCGGGAAGAAGTCAAAGAATGGACCCAAGCCTGAGACAGAGTGCTTTTATTGCAAAGGGAAGGGCCACTGGAAGCGGAACTGCGCCAAATACTTGTAACTCACAGCAGGAACTGCGCCAAAGGTCTATTTGATATACATGTAATTGATGTGTACCTTATCATTACTCGTAGTAACTCCTGGGTATTTGATACCGGTGCCGTTGCTCATATTTGTAACTCACAGCAGGAGCTGCGGAATAAACGGAGACTGGCGAAGGACGAGGTGACGATGCGCGTCGGAAATGGTTCCAAGGTCGATGTGATCGCCGTCGGCACGCTACCTCTACATTTACCTACGGGATTAGTTTTAAACCTCAACAATTGTTATTTAGTGCCAAGTTTGAGCATGAACATTGTATCAAGATTTCGTTTAATGCGAGATGGCTACTCATTTAAATCCGAGAATAATGGTTGTTCTATTTATATGAGAGATATGTTTATGGTCATGCTCCGATGGTCAATGCTTTATTCTTAATGAATCTCGAACGTAATATTACACATATTCATAGTGTGAATACCAAAAGATGTAAAGTTGATAATGATAGTCCCACATACTTGTGGTAATCGCCGCCTTGGTCACATTGGTGTCAAGCGCATGAAGAAGCTCCATTCTGATAGACTTTTAGAGTCTCTCGATTATGAATCATTTGACACATGCGAACCATGCCTCATGGGCAAAATGACCAAGACTCCATTCTTCGGAACAATGGAGCGAGCAACCAACTTATTGGAAATCATACATACCGATGTGTGTGGTCCAATGAGTGTTGAGGCTCGCGGAGGATATCGTTATGTTCTCACTCTCACCGATGACTTGAGTAGATATGGGTATGTCTACTTGATGAAACACAAGTCTGAGACCTTTGAAAAGTTCAAGGAATTTCAGAATGAGGTAGAGAATCAACGTGACCGAAAAATAAAGTTCTTACGATCAGATCGTGGAGGAGAATATTTAAGTCACGAATTTGGTACACACTTAAGGAAATGTGGAATCGTTTCACAACTCACGCCGCCTGGAACACCTCAGCGTAACGGTGTGTCCGAATGTCGTAATTGCACTCTATTAGATATGGTGTGATCTATGATGTCTATTACCAATTTACCGCTATCATTTTGGGGATACGCTCTAGAGACAGCTACATTCACTTTAAATAGGGCACTGTCTAAATCCGTTGAGACGACACCGTATGAATTATGGTTTGGGAAGAAACCTAAGCTGTCGTTTCTAAAAGTTTGGGGATGCGATGCTTATGTCAAGAAACTTCAACCTGAAAAGCTCGAACCCAAGAATGCGTCTTCATAGGATACCCTAAGGAAACCATTGGGTATACCTTCTACCTTTGATCCGAAGGCAAGATCTTTGTTGCCAAGAACGGATCCTTTCTTGAAAAAGAGTTTCTCTCGAAAGTTGGAAGTGGGAGGAAAGTACAACTCGATGATGTACTACCTCTTGAACCAGAAAGTAGTGCAGCTCAGGAAAATGTTCCTGTGGTACCTACACCAAGGTACTTCGGATCAAGTTGCTACTGAACTTCGTAGGTCCACAAGGACACATTCCACACCAGAGTGGTGTGGCAACCCTGTCCTGGAAATCATGTTGTTAGACAACGGTGAACCTTCGAACTATGAAGAAGCAACGACTGGCCCGGATTCCAACAAATGACTTGAAGCCATGCAATCCGAGATAGGATCCATGTATGAAAACAAAGTATGGCTTTGACAGACTTGCCCGATCATCGGCGAGCGATAGAAAACAAATGGATCTTTAAGAAGAAGACAGACGCGGATGGTAATGTTACCATCTATAAAGCTCGACTTGTCGCTAAAGGTTATCGGCAAGTTCAAGGGGTTGACTACGATGAGACTTTCTCTCCGTAGCGAAGCTGAAGTCCGTCTGAATCATGTTAGCAATTGCCGCATACTATGATTATGAGATATGGCAAATGGACGTCAAAACGGCATTCCTTAACGGCTATCTTAAGTTAGAACTGTATATGATGCAGCCGGAAGGTTTTGTCGACCCTAAAAATGCTAACAAGGTATGCAAGCTCCAGCGATCCATTTATGGGCTGGTGCAAGCATCTCGGAGTTGGAACATTCGCTTTGATGAGATGATCAAAGCGTTTGGGTTTATGCAGACTTATGGAGAAGCCCGTATTTACAAGAAAGTGAGTGGGAGCTCTGTAGCATTTCTCATATTATATGTAGATGGCATACTTTTGATGGGAAATGATATAGAAGTTTTGGACAGCATTAAGGCCTACTTGAATAAGAGTTTTTCAATGAAGGACCTTGGAGAAGCTGCTTATATATTAGGCATCAAGATCTATAGAGATAGATCAAGACGCCTCATAGGTCTTTCACAAAGCACATACCTTGATAAGATATTGAAGAAGTTCAAAATGGATCAGTCCAAGAAAGGGTTCTTGCCTGTATTACAAGGTGTGAAATTGAGCTCGGCTCAATGTCCGACCACGGCAGAGGATATAGAAGAGATGAGTGTCATCCCTTATGCATCAGCCATAGGGTCTATTATGTATGCCATGCTGTGTACCAGACCTGATGTAAACCTTGCTGGATCAAGAAGGAGGAGACGTCATCCGCTCCGTACGTGTGTTGAACGCGGAGGTGCTGTCCGTTCGGCACTTGGTCATCGGTGATTTGAATCACGGCAGTAATGAGTCCATCATCCCTGTTCTCTTGAACGCTTCCGCACGCGATCTACAAGTGGTATGTAGATGCATCTCTCTCCTATTACTCGTTTCTTAGATGAACTCATAGATGGATCTTGGTGAAACCGTAGGAAGAATTTTATTTTCTACAACGTTCCCCAACAGTAACCAGCGAAGAAAACATGCTCGCCAAAGAAGTCTTCAGCCTTGAACTTTTGCTTGCGCGAGAATGGATCCTTTGGTTCTGGCAGAGCAGTGTCAGTGAGTTGCATCACTACCTCAGGAATCGCAATCTCATGGTTCTTTAGGATGAGGATTTTTTGGTTCCTCTTCATTTGCAGTCTGCGTGTTCAAAGGATCAGCAGCAGCAGGTTCTTCAGCACTAGTGGCTGGAATTTCTTCATGCACAGACGAGGTGGGATGAGTTTCTTCAGAGCCCAGCTGAACGGTTGGTGCAGGGGACTGAGGTATTTGTTGTATTGGGGTGAAGAGTGGAGAATTGGGATGCTGACTTTCCCAAAAGTCATCATTCATCACAGGCGTAGTGCATCCAATATCCACGTCTTCATCTTCAATTTCTTCAACGCCAGCTTCTTCAGCTGTGAACTGGGGCATTAGCAAGGAAACAACAGGTGGTGAAGGGATCACATCCACTTCAATTTCTTCATCAATCTGCTCTGACGAAGCAGCAGAATGATTTTCTTCATCAGATCCGCTAGGGATCACATATTCTTCACCAAAAGGAACAAGGTCCTTTGATGGCATGGTGGAAATCGGAACAACATCAATCGGATTTTCAAACGAGCTAGTCATAGGCTTCATCTTCTTTGGAGCTGAAGATTCTGAAGCAGCTGATGCTTTCCTTTTCTTCATTCACATCTGATGCAGAGGGAAGGATAGGAGTTGGTGTAGGCGCGGGAGGAGCTGAGGAATCTGTTTGAATTTCCTCAAGCGCAACTGATGCAGTTGCCCTGACTTCTTCAGTTTCTTCAGGCGCACCACTAGTGGATGCCCTGGCAATTTCTTTAGCGGCTGGAATGGGGTCATCAGCCCTGGAACTAGCATTTTCTTCAGCAGGCTGAAAATCACCAGGGGTGCTGGCATGTTCTTCAGTAGGCTGAGCAGAGGCTTCAGCCTGAGGAACTTTTTGTTGCGTTGGAGCTGCAACATTGGTGATCTTCTTAGTCAGGTTGACAAATCTGACTTTGGCTCCTTGCCAATCAGCATAATAAGCATCGAAGTCATCGCTGAGGGCTTTGATTTCAGACTGAATTTTGATGAGTTCATCAGTTGTCATCTGGACAACGTTTTTCCTCAGGTACTTCTCTTTCCTGAACTGAGCCTTCTTGATCTGCCTAGCCTTCTCAAATTTCCATTTCTCTTCAGTGATGAAATGGGTCAGCATGTGACTTTGTCCAGGAGTCAAATGAAAATCAGGCATAGGGGTGTCTGGATCCTTGTGCCAGAGATCAATGTAATCGAGGATCGCCCTTGGATCCAAAAGGAGTGGCACAGGTGTGCCTTTGGCTCTAGCGGCCCTTTCTTGTCTGTCTCTGATGATTTCTGCAAGTTCATCATCATCAGCTTCATCGTCAGATGGCACTTGGAAGGCAACCTGTTTCTTCTTTGGACTTGGCCGAGGACCTCGACCAGCCGTTGCCTTTGTCTTCAGCAGAGTGGGGCCTGATGAAGAATTTGGTGCAGCTGAGGAACTCGCTGAGACACCAGAGGCAATAGAGATGCCTGCAGTCCTTTGGCACGTGGCCAGATGCACAGGTGCTGAGGACTTTGCCGGAGCAGCTGAGGACTTTGGAGGAGGAGCTGAGGATTTTGGAGGAGCAGGAGCAGCATGAGGAACTGGCCGTGAGGGCTTTGAAGATTCTGGCCGTGAGGGCATTGCTGAGGAATTTGGCCGTGAGGGCACTGTTGGTGAAGCACTTGGCTTGTGCGAGGGCTTCTTTTCCATTGATTTCCTAGGTTTGACGGAGGCCTCAGTGTCAGCAACTGTAGCAGAGTCTTCATTGAATTTCCTCACTGCTTCTTTGGCTTGTCTCGCCAACTTGGCTTGGCGCTTGGCCCATTCTTCAGGAAAATCCTCACCACGCTTGATGCTGGTGGGGTCAGCTTCTTGGCTTGGCATGGAGGATTAAGTGCGAATTTCTTCATATACTTTGGAGTAACATACCTGTACTCCCTGCATTCTCTTGCCCGTCTCCTTTCAATCCTCTGTATGCGCACCTTGTGCTGATTTTTGTTCTCCTTTTCGAACTTAGCCTCATCAGGTGTGCAATAGTCAGCATAGATGTCCTCGGGTATTTCAATAGCAGTCATGACCTCAGGCCTCTTTCCTCCTTTCTGTGGCTTCTTACCGTCTGCCATATTCTTCTGTTGAGGAATTTGAACAATCGAATTCTCTGAAGAAGTATGCAACTTTTCTTCGAGGAACGCTGCAAATGAGTTAAGTTGATGAGAACCTAGTGATTCAGCTGCGGACATGAGTACCTGTGAACAGAGTATAGGTGCGAGGAATTTGGAGAGGTCATATGCGTTCTCAGAAGGTTTTTCAAAAAGAACAAGTTTGAGGAATTTCACCAGATGAGCCTTGAAGAATTTCACTAAGCGTTCTTTGTCTTAGGTTCCAGAGTTGTATAGATCAAGGATCCACACAATTGAGGAATCTTGAAGAAAATGATGCTTAGGGAAACGAATCAAGAACAAATGACGAGTGAGGTGTTTTGTGTGTGAGGATTTGAAAAATAAAACACCTTTGAAGATTTTGTAGAGAAAATTTGAATCAAAGAGGGCAGTAGAAGTAACTTTTAATTACCCTGGATGAAGAACACGACGAACTAAGAAGTGTAGATTTGAAGCTCGTCAGTTCAGATCTCCACGCCCTAACTCGGCGGAGGAAGACAGCTACAGCGGCGGCGGAGTGAAGATTTCCGCGGCCGGCGTGAGTACGATGGCGACGAGGTCGAGGCAGTGAAGCTCTTCCTCACCGGCAATGATGGAGTAGCGGCGGCGCTAGGGTTTGAGAAGCTCGAGCAAGAGAGAGAGAGAGAGAGAGCGGTCAAACGGAGTAAAGGAAGTGAGGAAAGGGAGAGGGGGTATTTATAGTCGCAGTGAAAAACTGTTCGCCCGAAGATTTAGGACGAACGTGCCCGTGAGCCTTCTCATTCGCTTGACATGTGTCACCCACGTACTGAAAAGTGGAGATCGTGTTAGATGGTGGGTGAATAGATAATTCTATCGTGGGATACAGAACGGTTTGAGCGGCAAAGCAGAAAATTTGGATAAGATAAGTTAAAAGTTCCGTTCGCAATTTCTTCAGCTGACAAGGACACAGTGAAGATGTTGAACGAGTTTCAAATAGAACGCACATGAAGAATTTGTGAATAGATTGGGTTGAGTATACCATAGAGGGGGAAGGGTCCGATCACATTCACTTAGCAGAAAATGCAACTTGAAGAAATAGCCAATGAAGAAAGACAACGGAAACAATGAAGATTTTGCAAAGTTGAAGAATTTGAAAAACTGAGGAAAAACTCAAATGGAAGATTTTCAACTTTGGTGGTGGCGTGTCCCACCGTATAAGAATGATGATTTCAGGCACCCCGTACAATTGTCGTAGGGTTCTGAGAATCAAATTCTTCATTAATTTCTTCACACTTAGAGTGTTATTCTTCATTGATTGAAGAAAAACGTTTCTTCACGTGTTGCACATCTAAGTCATCAATTTTGCATAAGTGTCAGGATGTGTGTCCTTTTCAAAGAACATTCGAAGATTCTAAGATATTTAGCTCACACCGCAACTTGCTAAATCTCTTCTCATCCAAGGGCATTGTGAAGATATCGGCTAGCTGTTCTTCAGTCTTCACATGATCAATAAAGATGTCGCCCTTCAACACATGATCGCGAAGAAAATGATGACGAATCTGAATGTGCTTCGTCTTCGAGTGTTGAACTGGATTGTGAGAAATCTTGATGGCATTCTCATTGTCATAGTAGAGAGGCACATTGTTCACGTTGATGCCGTAGTCCTTGAGAGTTTGCTTCATCCACAACAATTGAGCACAGCAAGAGCCAACAACAATGTACTCAGCTTCCGCAATAGACAGTGATACGCAGTTCTGTTTCTTCGAGGACCAACAGACCAAAGACCGTCCGAGGAAATGACAAGTACCAGATGTTGACTTGCGGTCCACACGATCACCAGCATAGTCAGAGTCAGAATATCCAATGAGATCAAAATTAGAGCCCTTCGGGTACCATAATCCTAGTGTTGGTGTGTGAGCTAGATATCGAAGAATATGCTTCACAGCCTTATGGTGTGATTCCTTCGGTGTAGCTTGAAATCGGGCACACATGCAAACACTAAGCATTATATCTGGCCTAGATGCACATAAATACAATAAAGAACCAATCATGGAGCGGTATACCTTGTGATCGAAGTCAATACCGTTGTCATCAGTGCATAGATGGCCATTTGTGGGCATAGGAATTTTGACGCCTTTGCAATCTTGCATGCCGAATTTCCTCAGAACATCTTTGAGATATTTCTCCTGAGATATGAATATGCCATTGCGCTGTTGACGCATTTGAAGACCTAAGAAGAATTTCAACTCTCCCATCATAGACATTTGATATTCTTCACTCATCATATAGGAAAATTCATCACTATAACGTTGGTCAGTATAGCCAAAGATAATTTCATCAACGTATATTTGGCACACAAACAGTTCACCATCATAAGATTTAGTAAAGAGAGTAGGGTCGAGTGAACCGGGTGTGAAGTCATTCTTCACGAAGAATTCCTTCAAAGTATCATACCACGCCCGAGGGGCCTGCTTGAGGCCATAGAGGGCCTTGTTGAGTGAAGACTTTGTCAGGATTCTTTGGATCTTCAAAACCTGGGGGTTGAGCAACATATACTTCTCCATCAAGCTTACCATTGAGGAATGCACTTTTCACATCCATTTGATATAAAGTGATATCACGATGGTTAGCATAAGCAAGTAATATGCGAATAGCCTCAAGTCTAGCAACAGGTGCAAAAGTTTCATCGAAATCAATTCCTTCAACCTATGTGTAGCCTTGAGCTACAAGTCGTGCCTTATTCCTCACCACAAGGCCATTTTCATCTTGCTTGTTGCGGTAGATCCACTTTGTGCCAATGATATTATGCTTGGGAGGATCTATACGTTTGACCAGTTCCCAGACATTGTTGAGCTAGAACTGATGTAATTCTTCTTGCATGGCCTAAATCCACTCAGGCTCCAGAAATGCTTCATCTACCTTAGTGGGTTCTGTGATAGAGACAAAAACATAGTCCCCACAAAAGTTAGATAAATGTGAAGCTTTTGAGCGTGTGAGAGGACCTGGTGCTTCAATGTCATCGATGATCTTTTCAACTCGCACTTCTTTTGCAACGCGAGGATGAGCTGGTTGTCGTCGAGGAATTTGATCAGCATTTTCTTCAGCACCATTTTCTTCAGCATTATCTTTAGGTGCATCAGCTCGACGTTCTTCACGCTCGAATGAATTCTTTAGCAGATTCTTCAAGAGGGAATGACATCCTCGCCGCCTTGAACTTGATAGAATCCTCAGTGCTGGTTCATCTATCACAGAAGGTAGATGCTTTCTTTGTGAGCCATTAGTTTAATCGAATCAAGACATCTACAGTTTCAACAACCTTGTGAAGAGCGTTGTTGAAGACTCAGAGGTGTGTGAGTCCTTTCCATAACCAAGCATAAAACCTTCATGTGCTTTCGGTGCAAATTTCGCATTGTGATGAGGATCTCTAATCCAACATTTAGCAATCAAGACTTTAAAATAACTCACATTGGGTTTCTTGTCATTGAGGAGTTCATAGGCAGTCTTCTTGAAGAATTTGTGAAGATATACTCTGTTGATGATGTGGCACGCGGTATCAATTGCATCAATCCAAAAACAACGAGGCGTTTTGTATTCAGCAAGCATAGTGCAAGCCATCTCAACAAGCTGCTCGTTCTTGCGCTCCACGACGCCATTTTGCTGAGGAGTATAGGGAGCAGATAACTCATGAGTAATACCAAGTTCGTCAAGATAGTCATCAAGACCGGAATTCTTGAACTCAGTTCCATTGTCACTCCTGATGTGCTTGATCTTCTTACCAAAGTTGGTTGAAGCCCTCGAGGAAAATCATTTGAAGTCTTCCTGCACTTCATGTTTGTAAGTGACAATGTGTACCCATGTGTAACGAGAGTAATCATAAACAATAACAAAGCCATATAGAGATGCATCATTAGTGACTGCTGAGTAATGATTAGGACCAAAGAGGTCCATGTGAAGCAATTCGAATGGACGAGTAGTGGTCATGATAGTCTTTGCTGGATACTTGGCCTTGGTCATTTTTCCAGCTTCACAAGCTCCACACAAGTGATCCTTGAGGAATTTGACATTCTCAATGCCAATGACATGCTTCTTCTTCGCAAGCGTGTGCAAATTCCTCATGCCTTCGTGACCAAGTCGTCGATGCCATAGCCAGATGAGGGAGTCCTGGATTATGGGGTGTCCGGATAGCCAAACTATCACCGTTGGCCAGACTCCTAGACTATGAAGATACTAGATTGAAGACTTCGTCCCGTGTCCGGATGGGACTTTCCTTGGCGTGGAAGGCAAGCTTGGCGATACGGATATGTAGATCTCCTACCATTGTAACCGACTCTGTGTAACCCTAACCCTATCCAAAGTGTCTATATAAACCGGAGGGTTTTAGTCCGTAGGACGAACAACAATCATACCATAGGCTAGCTTCTAGGGTTTTACAGACTAAAACCCTAGAACCCTCCGGTCAATCATACCATAGCCTATGTTATGATTGTTGTTCGTCCTACGGACTAAAACCCTCCGGTTTATATAGACACCGGATAGGTTAGGGTTACACAGAGTCGGTTACAATGGTAGGAGATCTACATAAACGTATCGCCAAGCTTGACTTACACGCCCAGGGAAGTTCCATCCGACACGGGACTAAGTCTTCAATCTTGTATCTTCATAGTCTTGGAGTCCGCCGTGATGATAGTTCGCTATCCGGAGACCCCTAGTCCAGACTCCCTCAAGAGTCTCGAACCAGGCTTCAATGACGATGAGTCCGGCGTGCATATTGTCTTCGGCATTGCAAGGCTGGTTCCTCCTCCGAATACATCATAGAAGGTTTTGAACACAAGGATAGTGTCCGGCTCTGCAAAACAAGTTCCACATACCACCGTAGAGAGAATAACTTTTGCACTGATCTGCCGACGTATTCCGCGGCGTGACATCACACCACGGCCATGCCTATACATGAATCTTTTTTACCGTTCCACCTTAGCGCGTTTAGCGAGGCGTTTTCCTTGGCACGTCTTTATCCAAGCGTAGATCGTGCCCCCTTTTTCTGGGATTCTCATCAATACGGACGTGGGTAACCCAACCGTGCCCATTGGTACGCGTCCTCTATCAAAGGCGAGTCCTAATCGACCACGGGGAGGGCTCTTGGTATTCAACCTCTTTATAATGAGACCAAGGCCCTCTTCTTTTTTACACCCTCCATCGAGTTCGCCTCGCGGTTCGAGTTCTAACACCCAAAGCTTCAGATTTAATCGCTTCGGACCTTCGAGGATGTCCGGCTCCGACCAGCACGACCGATGGATGTCCTCTTCCGTCACGGAAGAAGATGTGCTAAAGCTGTGAGACGCCAGGTATCTAACCGGCGAGATTTCTCATAGGCTGCCTGCTCCAGGGCAGGTCATTCCCACTCCTGAGCCCGGCGGGAACGTGGTGTTCGTGTCTCACTTCCTTCGGGGTTTAGGCTTCCCGACGGATCCCTTTGTGCGGGGGCTCATGTTTTATTATGGGCTGGATTTCCATGACTTGAATCCGAGTCCAACCTCCATATCTCGTCAATCATTTTAGAATCAGAGGCCTTCCTCCAAATTACCCCCCACTTTGTATTGTGGCTCAATAACTTCAAGGAGTAGACAAAGATGATCGAGGGGCAACAAGCAGAGTGAGGGGCGGTCATAAGCAAGTGTGCTGATGCTCCGTGGCCGAGGGCTCTTTTCAAGAGGAGCTTGGTTTGTGGCAACGGGAGTGGTTTTATATCACCGCTCCCTGTGGGCACCAAATGGGTGGCGCTCCCCGCCTTCCGCTCAGGTCCACCACAGCGGCTGGCGTCATGGGTCAACAAGGGGCTCGACTGGGGGCCGTCCAAGGACGTTCCTTTATTGCAGGGCCGTATTCGAGACCTCCAAGAAAGAGAGATCAATCTGGTTGCAGTGGCGCAGGTTAGGTTGATTCGGCGCCTTCTGCTCTGCAAACGTCGCCCCCTCCGCCTGTGGGAATTTAATCCGGAGGGACCACGAGCTCTCCAAAATTTTATGGTTACGACGTCCGTGGAGATGTAAACCCTTTAAAGGAGCCGTTTCTTGAACAGGAGTGGATAGCCAAGGCAAAGTTAATAAGGTGTCCGGCCCCCCTCCCGGAGACCACACCGGATCCCATGCTGACCAAGATGTTGAAGGCTGTGCCTTTTGAAGAAGGCGAAGCGGGGAGTGGGGAAGCAACTGCCTCTACGAAGGAGGCTATCAAGGAAGGAGGGATTAAAAGTCCCATCTTTCAAGGAGAGAAGAGGACCGCTTCAGAAGATCCGGAGGTCAAGGCCTCAAAGAGGGGAAAGGAATCTTCGTCAGGGAGTCCGGCGCTGGGAAGTAAACCAGCCGCACTATTTCCCCAAGGGGATCAGCCCTCCAGCGAGCCGTAAGTAAAAAGAAGGGGTCTTATAAATAAGGAACATCCCTGTATTTATTTCTAAAGATAACCGAAATTGTACCTTGTAGTTCGGATCTCAGCCCTTCTCAGCAGAGCTCGCCTTCGGGGATCTTCTTCCGGAGATGATGGAGAGCCAAACGGCTCCACCTGTCGCACCCTCATGCGAGGCGGACGACCCTGAGGTGTCGTCGCGGAGGGTTTCTAAGTCCGCGGGGCCGGAAGGTCCGCGTCAATCGGGCGCGGCGGTCGGAAGAGCTGAAGGATCTGCTCGGCCGAGCGGCTACCTCAGAAGATCACCGTGCTCTAATGGGTACGGTGATTGAAAGAATTGCATCCGTGGAGAGCGGATTGTATGAAGCCGTCAGAAGCTTACTAACGGGGTTCGAGGTACGCAAAAATGATGTACCTTCTGACAGTTATGCATATAGAATGCGCCCTGTATAGATAGTAGCCCCTGAGACTCGGTATGTTGTCAAAATTGACAGCGTGCCAAGGATCAAAATCTCAGTTATAACATATCGCCGCTCCTAAACAGGTGGTGGGTCGTCCGGTGGCCAGACGGACTGAGGAATATGCCGAACTGAAGCGGGAACTTGACGAGTTGGATGCAGACATCGCGCTGGTCAATAAACGGTTTGACGAGTCACAAGATATACGACTTCTACGCGGACACCTGGTAAGGGAGCTCGACTCCCATGTCTTACTACTTGTATGCTTAATGCAGATGGTGCCGCTGCTGTGGAGGAGCTGCGGGCGGAACTCGCCCGTGCGAAAGAGCAAGCCAAAAATAGTAATGCGGCCGCTTTAAGGGTGGCCGAAGAGCTGAAAGCCGAACGGGCTGCTCACTGCCGAAGCAAAGAGGAAATGGCCGATATGGCCAGAAAGTTGAAGAATATTACCGACCGCTGCGAGGTTCTTGAAAAAGAACGTCAAGCGGAGCAAGAGGGCCTGAAAAAGGCCACCGCCGAATCCAAGGATGCCCGTTTCGCTTTGAGAGCTGCCAAGGAGGAGCTGAGTCAGGCCTGGGCTATTGCAGCTGGAAAACCATTTCTGCTGTGGAGGAAATATACGGATCCGAAGTATGCTCAGTTGGACAAGTTGTGGAGTTCGGAGGATGCTTATCTGGACTTAGCGGCGAGCGCTGCGGACGCGATTGAGCACTTCCGAGGCCAGAAGGGGCACAGAAGGGAAGAGCTATATTGGTCGCAATTCCATAGTCCGGAGCGTCCTCTTCTGTTGACCGATCGGTTGACCGAATGGGCCGAGCTGAATCGATTATCCGGACTTGCCATGAAGTATGTCATGACTCATTTGTGGCCAGGCGGACCCCAGCCGAAGAGTTATTTTGGCTTAGTGCAGCAGATCCTTGGTGCGGTACCGCATATCGACGCAATGAAGCAGTTGGCGTGTATTGAGGGAGCGCGGATGGCTCTGGCCCGTGTCAAGACATACTGGGCGGAGATGAAGGCCACCGATGTTGCGTCCCAATATTCGGACAGAAGCCGAGTACCTGCCGAGCACTATTTTGAGGAAGTCCTGCAGGGCGCTCGTTTAATAGAGACGCAGTGCTCGAAGGATATCATATTTAAATGACATGCATGATTTGTGAAAACAATGTTTCAATATAATATAAGAGTTTTTTATACTTGTGCGTTCAAGTAGTAAACTACTCCCTGTGCCGCCGTTGATGTATATGTATATATAACCTGAAAGATGGCAGTCCTTGGCTTCAGCCCCCACGCACATAGTGCGGGGGTGTTTGCAAAGAAGGCGCTTTTTCACACTTAATCCAACGTCTTAGTCCTGTTAAGGAGGTGGTAGCGTAGCAAACTAGGCAATCGGACTATAATGCTTTATCACTTTCACTTAGCCATAGGAGTTCGAGGGTGGGGCTACTATATAGCCCACAGGGCACCGCACTCTCCCGAATTCGGGGTGCGTATGTGCCTGACCAAAAAAAACGGTCCTTCGTTAATGCGGAGGAATTCTAAACATTCCGGTGAGTCATTGAGTGGTTGACCAGTCTCTCGCTATATCATGACAATCAGTTTTCGGCTTTCTCTACTGAGGTGCTCGCCCGGCCGAGCCGGGGCACAATCGCAGTAGTTCTCCTGGTGCCGCATTAGCCGATAGAACGGAACGTAAGGCAGCAAAACACAGGAGCCGGGCAAACCCAACATTTGACCAAAGACATGATTCGGAGCTGATGCATATAAGGCCTAACTCGAGACGCCGAACACTCCCTAAGGTATTCGGTCTTTATAAAAACGGGCAGAATAATGCCCTAAGCCCTTGGTGTCCAGTGCACGCATAAAAAGTCCAGTGCGGCCAATGCCAAAACGCCAGCCTCCTCCTCGGTTATAGTAAGAAACCGGGGGATGTATATCAACAAGAGACAGCAAAAAAGGTTACGCAGGGTCTTAATCTGAAAAGAATCCTTGCAACGGGTCCCTACTGCACGTCTGCGCCTGTGTCTCCGTTGTGCCGTATCCTGGACGGGTGTAGCACATTGTTCATCTGTAAAAGAGAGGAACTTAGTTTGAAAGAAAAAAGATCATGCGAAAGAATGTACTTTATATTAAATAAACAGAGTACGATTCGAAGGAGTGAATAAAATTGAGCTTTATTGTCTCTTGTTGTACATGCTTGCAGCCCCTTGTATGGGGGCATGCCGCTAGTAGGCGCCGGACACGTCTAGCCGTGTCCGGTGTTTGAATGACCTATTCAGGTTCTTTGACTAGCGTAGCCGGATGGGTGTGGGGCTGTCAAGGCAGTCTCACGTTCCTCCGTGCTCGAGTAACACTTGATACTCCCTTTTAATGAGATGATGCCGCGTGGACCGGGCATTTTAAGTGTAAGAGATGCATAATGCGATATTGCGTTAAAGTGGGCGAAAGCTTCACGTCCCAATAGTGCTTGATGGCTACTTTTAAACGGGGCGACATGGAAGATTAACTTTTCGCGATGGAAGTTGTCGGATGAACCGAACACAACTTCTAGCAGTATGGAGCCCGTACAATGGGCATATGGGCCTGACATTACTCCTTTAAAGGAGGTGTTGCTACGACGAATTTTGGTTGGGTCTATCCCCATCCTGCTGATTGTGTCCTGATATATCAGGTTTATGTCACTGCCACCATCCATGAGGACTTGTGTAAATTGGAATCCGTCGATTATAGGATCCAATATCAAGGCAGTCCATCCTGCGTTCCGGATACTTTTGAAATAGTCCTGATGGTCGAAGGTGATTGGTTTTGACAACCAGTGTTGGTACTCCGCTAGGGTAGTTTGTGCAGCGCGCATTCTAGTGAGCGCCGCTCTGTTTTTCCCTTTGATCACGTGAAGTGAGTTTACTGTTTTAACCTCTTGTGGGAAATTCTTTTGTTTTCCGGGGCTCTGCTTGTGGTGCTCGTCATCATCTTCACTTGGTGTGTCGAGCCCCTTGTGTTCGGCGTTGAGTCTGCCAGACTGTTTGAAGACCCAACAATCTCTGTGGGTATGGTTTGCAGGCCTCCCGGGAGTACTGTGGATTTGACATATCTTGTCCAAGATTTTGTTTAAGTTGGATAGCTCATCGCTATTGTCCTTAAGGGGCAGTTTTTTATTGTTCTGCCGTGAGCTTTTGAATCCGGCGTTGACTGTCGCGCTCTTTGGACCGTTCCTTTTAATCCGGCGCTGGTCCTTGTTGCGCCGTGGTTTCCCGTTTCCATCCCTGACTTCGGATGTACTTGGGTCGCTGGTGCTGCATCTTGCTAGCGAGCTATCCTCTCCCGCACAAAAGCAGGTCATGAGGCTTGTTAATGCGGCCATTGTTCTTGGCTTTTCTTGGCGAGGTGTTCAAGAGCCTTTCGTCTCGGACGTTGTCTTTGAAGGCTGCTAAGGCTTCGGCGTCCGAACAGTCGACTATTTGGTTCTTTTTAGTAAGGAACCTGTTCCAGAATTTCCGGGCTGACTCTCCCGGCTGTTGAGTTATGTGACTTAGATCGTCCGCATCCGGAGGGCGGACATAGGTCCCCTGAAAATTTGCCCGAAACGTATCCTTGAGCTCATCCTAGCTTCCAATGGTATTTTTGGGGAGGCTTTTAAGCCAATGCCGAGCTGGCCCTTTGAGTTTAAGGGGTAAGTATTTTATGGCATGGAGATCATCTCCTCTAGCCATGTGTATCTGGAGGATGTAATCCTCAATCCAGACTCCAGGGTTTGTTGTTCCGTCGTATGCCTCTATGTTTACGGGTTTGAATACCGCTGGAAATTCATGATCCAGCACCTCATCGGTGAAACATAGGGGGTGTGCAGCACCCCTGAATTTGGGTGTGCCGTGATGTTCAGATATTATGCGTATTGCATTGTTTTGAAGAGCTTGCTTTCTCGGCCCATAGATGGACCTAATTGGGCCATCCTTTTGATGTGAATCCTTATTTGGATCGCGTGCCGGCTTGTGTGCGGAGCTATTTGCCGCTCTCTTTTTGCCATGGGGTCGTCCGTCCGACCGGGTGGCCTTCTTATTTTTTGATTGTGGGGGCTCTACGGCCTCCTCATGAAATTCGGGCAGTAGTTTTTTCTTTGGGTAGCTCTTTGTTCGGCGACTGTCGCCGTATTTGTCAGCGGTGTTGAATACTATGCTCCATCTGATTCTGAGTGCATCTTCCGCTGTTTTCAGCTTCCGCTTCTGCTTTTGCAGGCTACGCGCAGTGGCGACGAGCCTTTTGTGGAGGTTATTTCGCTCCAACAATTTGTCCGGTGTGAGATCGTCCGGACTGTTGTCTTCGCCGGGGACGGGTTGTTTATCCAAGTTGTCTTGTTCGGACGATTGCTCGATAGCATGTTCGTCATCCACCGGTTCGCCCTGCTCTATGGCTGGGTCTTTGTTGAGGCGGGACTTGGTTCGGCGTTTACGTTGCCGTTTTGACTGCTTTTTGAGGGATTTATCCTTCGTAGCGTCCCGTTGTTCCTCGTCTTCATTTCCTTTAGGTGTATCCACCATGTATACATCATGGGATGAGGTGGTTGTCCAGCATCCTATAGGCGCTGTTTCATTGTTGTCTCCTACATCGTCGTCCATACCGTCGATGTCCTCGGAGTCGAAATCGAGCGCGTCATGTAAGATTTCGACAGTGGCTACGAAGTGGGTGGTGGGTGGGCGTTGAATTTCTTCGTCGTCCGCATCCCAACCTTCCTGACCGCAATCCGGCCATGGCTCTCCGAATAAAGAGAGAGACTTTAGTGAATTCAGGATGTCGCCAAAGGGCGAGTGCTGAAAGATGTCCGCGGCAGTGAACTCCATGACCGGCGCCCGATCGGATTCGATTGGCAGGGGTGCGGAGGGTTCGGAGTCCGGAGAGGAGTCCGGCACCATGGAGTCAAGGTCTTCGCAAAGGACAGGCATGGAGTTCGGCTCAATCGCCGTAGAGATCGTAGCCCCCGAGGCGGCGTCCAACCACTCATCCTCGATCGGGGAATCCGGCTCCGGATTAAGGGTCGGAGCGGACGCTGGTGCGGCCTCCAGGGCACTGTTCGGCGGCAGAGCTAGATCATACCCATCGAGACAGTGCGGCACGCTCGGCTGTGGCTTGAATTCGTCGAAGATCAAGTCTCCGCGGAAATCGGCCGTATAGTTCAAACTTCCAAATCTGACCTGATGGCCAGGGGCGTAGCTTTCGATCTGCTCAGATGGCCAAGCGAATTGGCCCGCGGTGCAAAGCCGCCGAATATGAAGATCTGTCCGGGGAGAAAACTCTCACCCTGGATCGCGTCGTGGTTGATGATCGAAGGAGCCATCGGGCCTATCGATGACGACACAGAGGAACTCTCAATGAAAGCACCAATGTCGGTGTCAAAACCGGCGGATCTCGGGTAGGGGGTCCCGAACTGTGTGTCTAGGCGGATCGTAACAGGAGACAAGGGACACGATGTTTTTACCCTGGTTCGGGCCCTCTCGATGGAGGTAATACCCTACTCCTGCTTGATTAATATTGATGATATGGGTAGTACAAGAGTAGATCTACCACGAGATCAAGGAGGCTAAACCCTAGAAGCTAGCCTATGGTATGATTGTTGGTCGTTCTACGGACTAAAACCCTCCGGTTTATATAGACACCGGATAGGTTAGGGTTACACGTAGTCGGTTACAATGGTAGGAGATCTACATATCCGTATCGCCAAGCTTGCCTTCCACGCCAAGGAAAGTCCCATCCGGACACGGGACAAAGTCTTCAATCTTGTAACTTCATAGTCTTGGAGTCCGGCCATGATGATAGTTCGGCTATCCGGACACCCCCTAGTCCAGGACTCCCTCAGTCTCGATGGGCAAGATCTAGCTCTGCAGCCAAACAGTGCCCTGGAGACCACACCAGCGTCCGCTCCCACCCTTAGCTCAGAGCCGACTCCGCCGATCGAGGACGAGTGGTTGGACACTGCCTCGGGGGCTACGATCTCTACGGTGATTGAGCCGGACTCCATCCCTGTCCTTTGCGAAGACCTCGACTCCAGGGTGCGGACTCCTCTACGGACTCCGAACCCCCCGCGCCCCTGCCAATCGAATCCAATTGGGCGCCGGTCATGGGGTTCACTGCCGTGGACATCTTTCAGCACTCGCCCTTTGGCGACATCCTGAATTCACTAAAGTCTCTCTCTTTATCAGGAGTGCCCTGGACTACGGTCAGGAAGGTTGGGATGCGGACGACGAAGAAATTCAACGCCCACCCACCGCCCACTTTGTAGCCACTGTCGAAAGCTTAAACGACGTGCTCGATTTCGACTCCGAAGACGTCGACGGTATGGACGACGATGTAGGAGACAACCATGAACCAGCACCTATAGGATATTGGACAGCCACCTAATCCCATGATGTATACATGGTGGATACACCTAAAGGAAGTGACGACGAGGAACAACGGGACATTACGAAGGATAAATCCCTCGAAAAGCAGTCAAAACGGCAACGTAAACGCCTCACCAAGTCCCGCCTCGACAAAGACGGCAGCCACATAGACCCAGCCATAGAGTAGGGCGAACCGGTGGACGACGAACATGCTATCGAGCAACCGTCCGAACAGGACAACTTGGATAAACAACCCGTCCCCGGCGAAGATAACAGTCCGGATGATCTCACGCCGGACAAATTGTTGGAGCAGAAGAACCTCCACAAAAGGCTCGCTGCCATCGCTGTAGCCTGAAAAAAGCAGTGGAAGCTCAAAACAGCGGAAGATGCACTCAGAATCAGATGGAGCAAAGTACTCAACACCGCAGAGAAATACGGCGACAGTCGCCAAACAAAGAGCTACCCGAAGCGCAAATTACTGCCCGAATTCGATGAGGAGGCCGTAGAGCCCCCGCAATCAAAGAACAAAGAGGCCGTCCGGTCGGATAGACGACCACATGGCAAACATGGAGCGGCAAGCGGCGCCGCACACAAGCCGGCACGCGATCCGCATAAGGATTCACATCAAAAGGATTGCCCAGTTAGGTCCATCTGTGGGCCGAGAAAGCAAGCTCTTCCAAGCAATGCAACACGCCAAATATCCGAACATCACGGCACACCCAAATATAGGGGTGCCGCACACCGCCTGTGTTTCACCGACGAGGTGCTGGATCATGAATTCCCAGCGGGATTCAAACCCGTAAACATAGAGGCATACGACGGAACAACAGACCCTGGAGTCTGGATTGAGGATTACATCCTCCACATACACATGGCTAGAGGAGATGATCTCCACGCCATAAAATACTTACCCTCAAGCTCAAAGGGCCAGCCCGACATTGGCTCAAAAGCTTCCTGAAAATACCATTGGAAGTTGGGAAGAGCTCGAGGATGCTTTTTCGGCAAAATTTTCAAGGGACTTATGTCCGTCCTCCGGATGCGCATTTATTTAAGTCACATAACTCAACGACCCGGAGAGTCAGCCCGCAAATTCTGGAACAGGTTCCTCATCAGAAAGAACCAAATAGTCGACTGTCCGGACGCCAAAGCCTTAGCAGCTTTCAAACACAACGTCCGAGAAAAATGGCCCGCCAGACACCTCGGCCAGGAGAAGCCGAGAACAATGGCTGCATTAACAAGCCTCATGACCTGCTTTTGCGCGGGAGAAGATAGTTGGCTGCCAATATGCAGTACCAGCGACCCAAGTACATCCGAAGTCAGGGATGGAAATGGAAAACCACGACGTAGCAAGGACCAGCGCCGGACAAAGGGAAACAGCCTGAAGAGCACGGCAGTCAACGCCGGATTCGTAAGCTCCGACAGAATCATAAAAACTGCCCTCAAGGACAACAGCGACGAGCTATCCAACCTAAACAAAATCTTGGATAAAATATGCCAAATCCACAAGACTCGGGAAGCACGCAAACCATACCCACAGAGATTGTTGGGTCTTCAAGCAGTCCGCAAACTCAATGATTTAACACAAGGCTCGACACACCAAGCGAGGACGATGACGACCCCACAAGCAGAGCACCGGACAACAAAAGAATTTCCCACAAAAAGACAAAACAGTGAACTCACTTCAAGTGACAAAAGGGAAAAACAGAGCGATGCCCATAGAAACACGTGCCGCACGGTCTATCCCAGCAGAGTCCCAATGATGGTTGTCAAAACCAATCACCTTCGATCATTAGGACTATTCCGGAAGTATCCGGAACGCAGGATGGACTGCCTTGATATTAGATCCTATAATCGACGGACTCCAATTTACACAAGTCCTAATGAATGGAGGTAGCGATCTAAACCTGCTATATCAGGACACAATCCGCAAAATGGGGATAGACCCAACCAAAATTCGCCATAGCAACACCTCCTTCAAAGGGGTAATGCCAGGCCTATATGCCCATTGTACGGGCTCCCTACTGCTAGAAGTTGTGTTCAGCTCATCCGACAACTTCTGCCACGAAAAGTTAACCTTCCACATCGCCCCATTCGAAAGTAGCTATCAAGCCCTATTGGGACGTGAAGCTTAAAATGCCCGGTCCACGCGGCATCATCTCATTAAAAGGGAGTATCAAGTGTTACTCGAGCAAGGAAGAATGTGAGACTGCCTTGACAGCCCCACTCTCGGTGTCAAAACCGGCGGATCTCGGGTAGGGGGTTCCGAACTGTGCGTCTAGGCGGATGTAACATGAGACAAGGGACACGATGTTATTACCCAGGTTCGGGCCCACTTGATGCAGGTAATACCCTACTCCTGCTTGATTAATATTGATGATATGGGTAGTACAAGAGTAGATATACCACGAGTCAAGGAGGCTAAACCCTAGAAGCTAGCCTATGGTATGATTGTTGTTCGTCCTGCGGACTAAAACCCTCCTGTTTATATAGACACCGGATAGGGTTAGGGTTACACAGAGTCGGTTACAATGGTAGGAGATCTACATATCCGTATCGCCAAGCTTGCCTTCCACACCAAGGAAAGTCCCATCCGGACACGGGACGAAGTCTTCAATCTTGTATCTTCATAGTCTTGGGGTCCGCCGCGATGATAGTTCGCTATCCGGACACCCCTAGTCCAGACTCCCTCAGTAGCCCCTGAACCAGGCTTCAATGACGATGAGTCCGACGCGCATATTGTCTTCGGCATTGCAAGGCGGGTTCCTCCTCCGAATACTTCATAGAAGGTTTTGAACACAAGGATAGTGTCCGGTTCTGCAAAACAAGTTCCCCATACCACCGTAGAGAGAATAACTTTTGCACAGATCTGCTGACGTATTCCGTGGCGTGACATCACACCACGGCCAGGCCTTTATATGAATCATTTTTTACTGTCCTGCCTCAGGCGCGTTTAGCGTAGCTGTTTCCTTGGCACGTCTTATCAAAACGGAGATCGTGCCCCTTATTCCGGGATTCTCATCGATACGGACATCGGTAACCCATCCGCGCCATTGATTACGGCGCTTGGGAGATAAGCGAGTTTTACCAGGCTGGTGGGGGACGCATAACTTCGTCCGTCCATATAAGGGGATAAGGATCCACCTTTTCACCTACGCCTTCTTCCTCCTTTGCTCATCCATTCTTGCGCACTCGAGCTCCAGCGCCCAAGTCCGCACATCCCACCTCAACCTTCTCCAACTATGTCCGGAGCGGGAGGCAGGTGGATGGCCTCCTCCGTCACGGAGGGGCACATCACAAAGCTGCGGGAGGCCGGATACTTGTCCGGCGACATCGCGTGTTGGCTCCCCAACAAGGGGCAGCTCGTCCCCACTCCCAGGCCCCATGAGAGGGTGGTGTTCCTCACCCACTTCCTCCGCGGACTGGGTTTTCCACTTCACCCATTTGTCCGGGGGCTCATGTTCTACGACGGCCTGGACTTCCACGATCTGGCCCCGAATTTCATCCTCAACATCTCGGCGTTCATCGTCGTGTGCGAGGCCTTCCTCTGCATCAAGCCCCACTTCGGCTTATGGCTGAAGATCTTCAATGTCAGGCCGAAGGTAGTGGGCGGCCGTCAAGCGGAGTGCGGAGACGCCATGGTTGGCAAGATGGCCAAAGTCCTTTGGCTCGAGGGCTCCTTCGTGGAGACAATAAAGGGGTGGCAATCGGGGTGGTTCTATATCACCGAGCCCGGGGTGGTTCTGTGCGGCCGTTTATCAAATTTGAGAGATGGCAAGTCGTTGGCTTCAGCCCCCATGCCACGAGTGCTGGGGTGTTTGGGATAAACTTGAGCACTCTTGTTCCCATTCTTGGGTCCATCTAGGGAGGCGCTCAATGCAACGAACAAGGCAACTGGACTTATAGTGCTTGAACACTCTCACTTAGCCATAGAATTCTATAATTTTAAATTTCGGCGAAGCCCCTAGTATTCGGAAGACCGAGTTCGGGGCGCTATCCACGCCTTGGCCGGACAATGCCGGTTCCTCGCTCCAAGCGGCATAAGTCTTTAGGGACCTGAAAAAACCTCTCGAACAGCGATCGGCTCTCGCCCTATCATGACGGTCAGTTTTAGCTTTCTCCACTGAGGTGCTCGACCTAGCTCAACCGGGGCACAATCGCAGTGGTTCTCCTAGTGCTACCTTAGCCGATATAACGGAACGTAAGGTACCAAAACATAGGAGCCGGGCAAACCCAACTATTGACCCAAGACATTATTCGGAGCCGATGCATATAATGCTATAAGTTCGTTGTGCCGCAATTGTGAAAGTGTTCGGACTTATCACACCATACTTTTGGGGTACTTAAGCCCCTGGTGTATTGGCCGTACCAAAGTGTACGGGTGCAACATGTCATGAAATGAACATATATATAGATAAAGAAAGGAGTGCAATAATAGGCAAAAGCTATGCATTGTTTATTCAAAAAGGTACTGCAATGAAAGCAGAACGATACAAATAGTGCGATAAGCAAGGGATGGGACTATCTAACATGTCCCCTCCGGGGGTAAGCTGCGGATGGTATGTAAAACATGTATAATGCTCGTAATAGAGACCACCTGAACACTCGGCGTAGCTTTACGCTTCCCGTGCTGTTGCATCGTGAGTTCGGCGATTCTAGTGCCGGACAGGACTTCCGGAAAACGGAGTCCCGAAAGTAAGAAAATAAAAAGAAAAGAATGACACAATCGGAGCCTGCAGTGCGGTTGAGCCGCATTCTGGGCGTGTCGTGGTCGTGCCCCTCCCCTTATGCCCATGGTATCTCCAGAGCGTAGTTATGTACGCGTAGTACTGGCTTCGCTGTTTCGCGAGGGCTGGGGTTGGGGCCGGATTGCTACGCGTGCTTGAATCGTGCCAGGCGGTCTTGTTGTAGGTTACTCCGGGCGCGCTTGACAGTGTCCGGACGTTTAGTGGCCGGACTCGGGAATTGCTGTGAGAGGCTGCTTTGCACCTCCGCCGAGAGGGCCGCCGTGTGCTCCTCCGTTCGGAGAGAGCGTTCGGTGTTTCCATTGACCGTGATTACTCCTCGAGGGCCTGGCATCTTGAGCTTGAGGTATGCGTAGTGCGGCACCGCATTGAACTTTGCAAATGCGGTTCGTCCGAGCAGTGCGTGATAGCCCCTGCGGAACGGCACGATGTCGAAGATTAGCTCTTCGCTTCGGAAGTTATTCGGGGATCCGAAGACCACTTCGAGTGTAACTGAGCCTGTACAATTGGCCTCTACACCCGGTATGACGCCTTTAAAGGTCGTCTTTGTAGGTTTAATCCTTGAGGGGTCTATGCCCATTTTGCGCACTGTATCCTGATAAAGCAGGTTCAGGCTGCTACCGCCGTCCATCAGGACTTTGGTGAGGTGAAATCCGTCAATAATTGGGTCAAGAACCAATGCGGCAAAACCGCCATGACGAATGCTAGTGGGGTGGTCCCTTCGATCGAAGGTGATCGGGTAGGAAGACCATGGGTTGAACTTTGGGGCGACTGGCTCCATCACAGATCGCCCCTTTAGTGCATGCTTACGCTCCCTTTTGGGTATGTGGGTTATGCGTATATCATGTTCACCGTCCGCACTTGTGTGGGAAAGCCCTTCTGTCCTCTATTGTTCGGCGGCCGGGGCTCTTCCTCGTCATCGCTATGCAGCCCCTTGTCATTGAGTTCGGCACTTAACTTTTCTGCTTGCTTGAACACCCAATAATCCATGTTGGTGTGATTGGCTGGTTTTTCGGGGGTGCCATGTATCTGGCACAAGCGATCGAGTATTCGGTCCAAGTTGGACGGGCCCTGGGTATTTCTTTTGAATGGCTTCTTCCGCTGACCGGGTTTAGAGCCTCTGAATCCGGCATTGACTGCCATATCTTCATCATTATCCCCGTTAATGCGGCGCTTGTTCTTGTTGCGACACGACCTGCCATTGCTGTCCTTGGTATCCGAACTACCAGGTTTTTGGTCAAGTTGTTGCTTCGAGTATCAAATGAGGAATCAAGTGATCTCAACAATTTATTCACCACCTCATGGTCGGTGATGTCAGTGGCACCAAGTGCCTGAAGCTCATTTGAGATGTCAGTGAGGCGATCGAAGGTTTGTTGAACATTTTCATTGTCGAGTCATTTGAAGCAGTTGAAGAGACTGCGAAGAACATCAACTCGAGAGTCACGCTGAGTCGAGACTCCTTTATTTACTTTGGACAGCCTATCCCAGATAAGCTTAGCAGTTTCCAAAGCACTCACTCTTCCATACTGTCCTTTGCTCAGGTGGCCACATATGATATTCTTTTCTTGAGAATCGAGTTGCTTGAATCTCTTCACATTGGTAGCGTTCAGTGAGGGTGAGACAGTGGGAACACCATTTTCCACAACATACGAGAGATCGTTATCAATTGCCAAAAGATGCATTCGCATCTTATTCTTCCAGTAAGGGTCGTCTGTCCCATAGAAGGTAGGACAGCCAGCAGAGACCTTGATCATACCTGCGGTCGACATAACTAAAACTCCAGGTGGTTAAACCAAAATCACACAGAACAAGGTAGTACCTTGCTCTGATACCAATTGAAAGTGCGTTATATCGACTAGAGGGGGGGTGAATAGGCGATTTTTATGAATTCTTCACTGAGGAATTTGCCGGTGAGGAAATTCCTAAGCGAAGAACTACTTGCAGCGGAATAAGTACTCAGAAGTAAGCATAACAGAATACAGGCATGGTCATCATGATGAAATGAAGACACACACAGAGTACAGAAAGCGTAAACACAGGATAACACAAGATGAAGACAAACAGACTGAAGAAATTGAACTGAGGAAATTGAGAAAGTCTTCAGTCAAAGTCTTCAAACACAGATATGAACAATCACTCAACACAGAAATGAGGAAATGAAAGAGTTGAGGAAATAGAACCAGTAAGGTTGGTGAAGACAATGATTTGGTAGAGCCGTTCCAACTGTTGTCTCAGTTATGTACGTCTGGTTGGAGCGGGCTGAGTATTTAAACTCGAGGACACACAGTCCGGACACCCAGTCGCTGAGCACGCAGCTCAGGACACCCAGTCCTCACCGTATTCTCCTTGAACTAAGGTCACACAGACCTCGTCCAATCACTCATGGTAAGTCTTCAGGCGACTTCCAAACCTTCACAGACTCGGTCACTCGGCGATCCACATATCCTCTTGGATGCTCTAGACCATGACGCATAACCGTCTGGAAGAAGCACAGTCTTCAAAGGTAATAAGCGTCGGATCCATGCAGGATCAATCTCTTCACTGATGCTCAATCACTTTGGGTTTGTAGGTGTTTGGGTTTGGGTTTTTCCTCACTCGATGATTTTCGCTCAAAGTCCTCGGAGGATGGGTTGCTCTCAAATGACAAGTGTCAGTTTCTCGGAGCAGCCAACCAGCTAGTGGTTGTAGGGGGCGGCTATTTATAGCCTAGGGAGCAGCCCGACATGATAAGACATAAATGCCCTTCAATGATATGACCGTTAGGTGGATAAGATATTTTGGAACAGCTGGCGCGCAACACAGCAACGGTCGGAAATTTGACTCTCAAATTCCTCAGGGCTATCATGTTCCTCACTGTGTAGGCAATCCGCACTGGCGAATTCCTAACTCCTCAGTCAGAACAAATTCCTCAATGAACAGAAGAACTTCGTCTACATCCTTTGAAGAAATTGACCAGGAACTGTATGAGATTTCCAAAGGCTTCACTCAAGGGATTGGTAGGTGTAGGATTTTGAGTTGAGCATCACATGGAAATTTTTCCTTAGTATTTCCTCGACCCCCTTTAACAGTACGGTGTTTCCTATGACTCAAGAAAGAGAAACCGAAACTACGAAAACAAAAGTCTTCACGCTTCATGTTCCTCAAATGAATACCAAGTCTTCAAGGTCACACCAATTTCTTCACTTTCAAAGTCTTCAGAATACCAAAATCTTCAGACGAAGAACTTCATTTTTAGGGGTCGACTTTCATTGTCAATATCAAACTCCTCATAGACTTATAGACCCGTGTACACTGATAAACACATTAGTCCCTTAACCTATAAGTCTTCAATACACCAAAATCACTAAGGGGCACTAGATGCACTTACACATCGTCAGCCTCGAGTCACTAATGGGGATCGGCAAATACGTCGTAGGGAAGCTCCCGAGCTGACAGTTCCGACGGTCCGCGATGCTCTCGCGTTCGTCTTGGGAGTAGCCCAAAACCATCACGACACTCTTATCGAAGTTAATCTTGAGACCAAACATCTGCTGGAAGAAGAGTAGGATGAATTCCGAGTTCGTGATGTCGTTATTAGAGCCTTCCACCATGCTAATGGTGTCATCCCCATATTGGAGGAGGGAGATCCCATTCCCTCCTACCAGATGCTAGACTATGCCCTTGATATGCCCCGCAGCCTTGGCTTTACCTAAGATGGCTGCAAGAGCGTCAACAAGCATGTTGAATATGAGCGGGGAGAAGGGATCGCCCTACCGCACCCCATAGAAGGTGGGGAATTATGGGCCCATCTTGCCGTTGATATTGACTGCGGTCCGGCCCGAGGAGAGCATGTGCATCATACGAGTCACCCATCGGTCGTCGAAGCCCTTCTGAAGCAATAATTCATGAAGGAAGACCCAGCTAACCGTTTCATATGCCTTGTGTAAGTCAAGTTTCAATAAGACCGCCTTGAGGTGCTTGGCGTGTACCTCATGGAGGGCCTCGTTAATTAACACTAGAACTCCGTCAAGGATATAGCGTCCCGGAATAAATGCCGACTGATCAGGGTTATTGATCCGGTCACCAATAGGGGCCACCCTATTCGCGTACCCCTTAGCAAGGATGCGGCAGATGACATTGATCACCATGACCGGGCTTAATTGGAGGATATCTGAGGTGTCAGGTACTTTGCGGTTGAGGGTGATTATCCCAAAGGTAAGCCTGGTGAGGTCGATGGACCCTACATAGAACTCCTCGAATAGTGCCATCACCTCTGGCTTAATGACCTCCCAGAAGGTCTGGAAGAACTTCACCGAAAGGCCATCCGGTCCTGGGACGGAAGAGGGGTTTGACCATTATATATACCTTCAATATCGATGTACCACTTGACAAATGGAAGGGACCAAGGTAGGATGGAGCATTCCTGGTTCCAGCAAGCGAGCCCATCGGCTTCTGCGTTGGCCATAGGGCGATACTATCCTTCGATGTGCCTCTTGACAACATTGGCGAAGGATGCTTCAGTCCTATCAATCAATTGTTAGCACCAAATAATTTTTGTTTGCATGAATATTATAGTTTTTATATGTGACACACATGACTCCAATGGCAAGCCAAGGGAGATCTCATCGTGTTAATCATATTTGAAGCAACGTGAGACGGTTTGTATAACTCTCCAAATATGATAGTTGATTAGGTGAGTCTCATGTTGTTTGTTCACTATAGGATATGCAAAGTAAGGAGCAATGAATGAAGAGCGTGTGGTGAGCCACTCTTTCAATGATGGTGTCAATGATGCCCATACAACATGTTGGTAGAGCCCCCCAACGGCGTATCCCTCTCTCCATCTCTGGCTCCATGTTGGAGGGGATTTCCAGAATACATAATCAGTGACCGCACGCTTTCTCTGCAATGATATCCCCAGGAGATCACTAATGTTTTTCGGGCGTTGGGTCGGTGATTGTGGAGGTGGATATGAACACATGAACATGTTGTATGGACCATCAGAATGCTGATGAATGCATGTGCATGTTGTGTGGTATCATAGAAT
Organism: Aegilops bicornis; assembly: GCA_021605145.1. NCBI lineage: Eukaryota > Viridiplantae > Streptophyta > Magnoliopsida > Poales > Poaceae > Aegilops > Aegilops bicornis. The sequence goes on along the minus strand of CM038671.1, from coordinate 4,590,906 downwards.
ATGTTGCAATTTATATATATTTCTTCCCTTTTATTCATGTACTAATTCTGTAAATACAATCAACTTTTTTCTATTGTTAGTGCTATCTTTCGATACTAATGGACTAAAATTATAAAGCCTTTCTCTCTAAAAAATGATGATATTAGAGCTATGCATCTTATGATTCCTATATATGACAATGCAATGGTTTATTCAGTTATATTATGTTGCAGCATAGCATTTTTTGTTCCTTTTTCCCCGACGAATCACATGGTAAATTATGATGTACAATGGTTGCTCTTTCAAAAAGTTTAGAATTCAAAGAGGGGTTGTAAAAGAAGCAAGGTTATAGGATTGGAATCTAGATGGCCCCTTCTTCGCTCTAGTCTTGGCAAAAATTAATCAGAGAAACAAAGAATCAACAATGAATGGGTCCCTTTCTTTCCTACAAGATTTGTCTGTGTGCAAGTCGTGAAACTTTTGTCCTTGAATGCAAGTGCAGGATTTGAACGTGCTAATTCAGATTTTTTATTGGAGGTTCTATTCTACCTTTTGTGTGATGCAGTTACATTAATCGTAGGGAAGACAATGCCCATAGATAGGAAATTGGGGGGATTCCGACTTTGTAGGTTGTTCATATGCTGAAATTTTTCCAGTTAAACATAAGGATCTATCCATGTGTGTTTATCTTATTGTGTTCAAAATGCTTTATAAATTATATCCATGTTTGCTCTAACAATGACCTTTCAGCACCAGTTAAATTATTCAAATATAGTATCACTAGTAGAAAAGGGGCCATTTGTCCCTGTTCATAAGGCCCATCTGTCCCAGTTTTGGAACCGGGACTAAAGGGTCGTTACTAAAGCCCTTGGCCTTTAGTCCCGGTTCTTTAACGAACCGGGACAGATGGGCCTCCATGTGGCCGCTGCGGCGAGCCCAGGCAGGAGGCCCTTTGGTCCCGGTTGGTGGCACCAACCGGGACCAAAAGCCATCCACGCGTCAGCAGCTAGCAGGAGCTGAGGTTTTTGTTTTTTTAAAGGGGGTGGTTTAGGTGTTTTGGGGTTAATTTAGGTTGTTAGCTAGCTAATAGAGAGAAGGGTCCTCTCTTATGTCCGTGCTTGGTTTACCAACGCTACTAGTATGCCTAAACATGGCTTAGATTGAAGTGAAGGCAACATGTGGTGCATGTCGAAAGTAATAGTAACCCTAACTTGATGAAGTTTGGATTCTACTACTTTCGACATGCACCACATGCATGTTGCCTTCACTTCAATCCAATCCATGCTCATTTCACCCACTGATATATAATAACTCTTCATGCTCGCATCATGCATCTTCATAATAACAAGTCCTACTAATCATCATCATACAACTTCTACTCGTTATTAATAACAAGTCATACGATCATCATCCTCATAGTCATCGAACCAACCCTACTTAATTATTCTTAGCACATGATCATCAGTATTAGCTAGGTAGGACCTAAATACCCTCTTTAAGGTAAAATAGCATAAAACAATATAGACCCTGACTCTCCATTATGGATAATGGAGATCATCTTGTCTCCAATTCTTGCGCTTCGCTTCCTTTTGCTTCCAAGAACCTCCTTGCGACTGTACATACATTTTTTCCATTCTTTGATTTTCATGTCTCCACTTCTTTTAGAAATCTGGTATGGATAGTTGAGATTCGTAGGATGACCTGGCTGTATGTTCAAAACATCAAGGCTACCATTCTGATACATCAAATGAGGCACACAAGCCATCAGGGTTCTCTGTTGAAAAACATAGTAATAACTTCATAGTTAGCAGTGATGTACTAGTTTTAGAAGTATGCAAAAGAAGCATGGACGGTGTAATAGTAAAAAATCTTACCAGGGCATCTCCATGGAAGTTACCGTAGTTCAACACGTGCACTAGTGGCACATATTGACCATAATGTTGAGGAGTTTGATTGTAGATATTGTAATTCTCAAGATCAGTACAAAATGCGATCAGATGATTTTTGTCCTGATAAGTTATTTCGGAGCCTTCGGTGTAGTAGGTTCTATCTACCATCTTCCGTACATTCTTTGAAGAATGAAAATAAGTTGTCAATGGAAAAAAGCTGTCAACTATTTTGAAATAAACAAAATAAATTAGCTAATAACTATGTTTGAGAAACTCAGATGGCGGTAGAATTGGAGGCGTATCAACAATGACCCAAATGTCCATATTGTATTGCTCGATTTGAGGATCACCAAGATCCATGTTGACAAGCATACCATCATCAAAACCATACATCTTGCAAAGTGCTTCCCAGTTTTTGCAACCAAAATGGGTTACGCTCTCAGAATTGTACAACTTTACTTCAAAATCCACACCATGATGGGTCCTTAGGTGAATTTTCTTTGTTTTGATACTTTCATGGTCTTCAAAACCCATCCTCTCCAAGACATAGCATCTTGCATGGCATGTGATAAGCTAGTCGAATTGTAAAATATGAAAAGTACACGTTGAAATATTTGAAGTCGTTCTTAATTACGAAAAAAACGCTTGTCGTCGTTGCGTACAGTTTCAACATCGAAGGTATCCTCAAGCTTAATGCTAAAGCGCCGATCTTCGTCTAGGTGAGGCCTGTCGCATAGACCTAGATCGTCGTGGCACCAGTCGCACTCCCTCGAGAGACTATCCTCATCCCAGTACGACATTTCCTACCTTCATAATTCAAAGATTAAACTTTTATAATTAAATATATGTACTACAAAAACTAAATTAGAACATTAATTTTCATCACTTGTTGACTATCGGTCTGTCGAGTCTTTTCTTGAAAACTCTCAGCTCACGTGGTGTATATATTCGACCGTCGGTGATGGTAGCTCCTCCATTCGTTCCCGAGTGCATTACAGCAAATTTTCTAGCACACGGGAATGAAGGAGATGCTACCCCCACGACAACAGTTGGGATTCTTCGTCCTCTCATATATGGTGGAGACTCGATAGACTTAAAGTCAACCCGAAATATTGTTTAATTATCTTTCTAAAAAGGGACATATCAAGCGCCTGAAATTTTCCAGAACGGAAATATAAATGTTTTTATCTACATCATATGAGCATTCAAACTTTGATGGCCATCACATTTCAATGGTTGAAAATATGAGAAAAAACATTTCAAAATATCTTATAGGACTCATATTGACATGGAGATTCGGCTGGTCTCACCTCGAGGTCGGAGGGGGGTCGGTGACGGGGATGATGGAGGGGGCTCCTAGATTTACGCAAAAACAAAAACCCTATAAGCTATGAACTAATCAAATAAATACGCCTTGCATAGTGCTCTCCAATTTTAGCATTCAAAGTAGGAGTAGTTTTCAAATTTGAGCATTCAATAAGCAAAACCAAATCATAAAATAAAGTAGTATTCAAATTAGCATGCATTCAATTATAAGCAAAACTACATCATCTCTTACGTACGTACATCGTCGAATATTATCACTAATACACCTTGAATAGTATCGTACATATAGCATCGATAATACAGCTAGAACCGTAGCGCCCGACGGGTATCGGTGCGTGCGGTGGACACCCAAAGAGAAGGAACCATCGCAGGATCATAGCTCCAGTAAGATCCCTGAAGTACCTGCCTGGTATTGTCGAACCTTCCCCCAACGCAACCATGTAGCGACGGACGTGCTCGTCCTCCTCGCTGACACGGTGATATACCACCTCCACGGTGTCCGGAAGCCTCGGCACCGTCACTGGCCCACGCGACCGCCATAGAAACAAGGTTCGGGTCAACGACGGGTAGGTAGCACCTTCCAATACCAGCCCGGCGGAGCCCAGTCCCGGACATGGCCCCTCTGATCAAGCAGGCCTCCTCTGCCGAGTCAACGACGAGGATGCAGGATAGGCATCGTCGAAGTTGATGCGGGAATAATTGCTTAGGCTAAAAAAAATAAACTAGTTCTATTAATTTTCTTGCTAAAAATAAACTACTTCTATAGTAAAATAAAGTAGTTTTCTTAAATCACCTAGTTCAACTACTAAGCACTTACTATAAATAAAATAAAGTAGTACTTACTAAAATAAACTACTTCTATATATAGTAAAATAAAGTAGTTTTATTAAATCAACTAGTTCAACTACTAAGCACTTCTTACTAAAAATAAACTACTTCTATATATAGTAAAATAAAGTAGTTTTATTAAATAAACTAGTTCAACTACTATTATTATTCTAACTAATTATGTTAAACACTTTCTAATTAAGTAGTACTTACTAAAAGTTATCGGGGAGGGGGGGTATATCGACAACGATATACCAGATAAAAAATTAGAAGAGGAAGAAGAAGAAAAAAAGAGGATAAGAAGAAAGGAATAGAGGAGGAGATCGAAGAAAAAAAAGAAAAAAAGGAGAAGAAGAAAGGAATAGAGGAGAAGAAGCAAAAATAGAATAATATATTATTCTATTTCTTCTTCTCCTCTATTCCTTCTTCTTCTTCTCTTTTTTTCTTCTTTTTCATCTTCTTATTTATTTCTCGTCTTCTTCCTCTCCTTTTCTTCTTCTTCTTCTTCTTCTTCTTCTTCTTCTTCTTCTTCTTCTTCTTCTTCTTCTTCTTCTTCTTCTCCTTCTTCCTCTTCTTAATTTCCTTTTTCCTCTCCTGCTTTTTCTTCTAAATAAGAACATATACATAAACGAATTTGATCACAATTTTCCTATACATACACAATATGAACAAAATTGCAACACAAAAATCATAAAAATTCTATGAACAAAATAAAAATTCTATTAACAAAATAAAAATTCTATTAACAAAATAAAAATTATATGAACAAAATTACAACAAATAAAATTCCAAGCTCACTGCAGGGGGGCGGCGACAAGGAGGCAGGGCACGGGGACGGCGACGAGGAAAAAGGGTACAGCGATGGCGACGAGGAAGCAAGGCGACGGCGATGACGACGGTGAGGCTGAGCGGGTAGGGGCGCGGCGACGGGCGACGAGGAGGCCGGCAGGGCGGCGCGGGATGGCATCGGGGCGGTGCGGGACGGTGTCGGAGGCAGGGCGACGATAGCGACGGCAAGGCAGCAGAGGGGCAGCCTGGCGGTGTCCTCTGGGCGAGGAATACGAACTGAATGAAATTTTTAACAAGTCTTGCTTATATATAAGGGGCATTGGTCCCGGTTCATGGCACGAACCGGTACCAATGCGCTCTTTAGTCCCGGTTGGTGCCACCACCTGGGACCAAAGGTCTCTTTTCAACAGCCCAAACGGTGGGAAGTAGAAGCCTTTGGTCCCGGTTGGTGGCACCAACCGGGACTAAAGGGGCGCATTGGTCCCGGTTGGCGCCATGAACCGGGACCAAAGGTGGTCATTGGTCCCGGTTCGTGCCACCAACCGGGACCAATGGCCTTGCACATGCGCGATGGTGGGAGTTTATTCCCACCACGCTAGTTGAGAGTACCGACGCCCTGTTTATAAGCTCCACTGCATCCTCTCTCTCGAACTACTCTGAACTGCGGGCCTATGGGCCTAATCTGACACTGCTTTGCCTCTGGGCATGCTCGGCCTTCTGCGGGCCTTAATCCTGGCCCAACTAGCTGGGTTTCTAGTCGTATTCAGGCTGTGCTGGCCCAGTAGGTTGCATTTTTTTATTTTTTCCAGTTTTCCAGTTTTTTTGTTTCCTTTATTGCTTTTTTATACTTGCAAAAAAATACTTACTGTTGCTATTTTTATTTATTTTATTAAGGTTTATTTATTTTATTTTATTTTGTCTTATTTTGTTTCTATTTATTTATTTCATAAAATTTTATTTTATTTTATTTTGTCTTATTTTGTTTGTACTTATTTATTTTATTTTCTTTTTTTGCTTTTTATATTTATTTTATGAATTTTTTTTGCTTTTAATGTTTTGAAAAGAAAATACTTGATAATTTTAGTTGCAAAAATTATATATAATTTTAGTTTCAATAATACTAGAGGTTTATAAAAGCAATTTAGTTGATTCCTTTAGTACCGGTTCTAAGGCTGTTACAAAGGCATTTCATTTGGTACCGGTTCTAAGGCTGGGGCCCCACGAGCAACTTTAGTACCAGTTCATGGCATGAACCGATAATAGAGTTTTTTAGTCCCACCTCGCCAAGCGAGAGGCAATCGCAACTGTTTATAAGCCCTGAGTGCAGAGACAATGAAGGAGAGACCCTGAAATTGAAAAGCATTTCAAATGAACTATGAAATGGTTGAAAGTTGGCATGGTATCATCATGTCACCCACATGGCATGTGCTGAAAAGTTGAGATGGTTACAGCAAAAACTGGATGCACTTCATGTACAAAACAGATAATCTGTTTCGAGATATCAGGGTTTCATACGGAAACTCGTCTGTTACAACAGGCATTTGAAATGAACTACAAAAAGGTTGAAAGTTGGCATGGTATCATCATAATAGTTGTGGAGAGAAAGTCTTCACTTTTTCTTCGCTTGTGTCCTTTACTTATTGTGCCGTAACCATGGATAATCTTTATTGTTTATGAGGATGCTTGGTTCAGGCTTGACTTTGAAGGGAGGAATTTCATGAAACTTTTTCATGAAACTATCTTGCCCTCCACTCCCACGATGTCCCTTTTCCCTGAAAGAACTATGTGGCGCTTTGGCTCATCGTATGATGTATTCACTACCTTATCTTTTCTTTTTCTAGGTTTGGTAGACATTTCCTTCACATAGATAACCTGCGCCACATCATTGGCTAGGATGAACAGTTCGTCCGTGTACCCAAGATTGTTCAGATCCACTGTTGTCATTTCGTACTGTGGGTCTACCTGTACCCCACCTCCTGACAGATTGATCCATTTGCACTTAAACAAAGGGACCTTAAAATAATGTCCATAGTCAAGTTCCCATATGTCCACTATGTAACCATAATATGCGTCATGATATTGAAGAAGGATGGTGGGAACACCAGCTCGAAACTGACAAGACATTGTGGCACATCACTCCTTAGCCTTGGTATGATTTCTGGATCGATCACCTTCTGAGAGATTGCATTGAGGAATGCACATAGCTTCACAATGGCTAATCGGACGTTTTCCAGTAGAAGCCCCCTCAATGCAACCGGAAGCAGTTGCATCATAATCACATGGCAGTTATGAGACTTTAGGTTCTGAAACTTTATCTCTGCCTTATTTATTATTCCCTTTATATTCGACGAGAAGCCAGACGGGACCTTCATACTGAGCAGGCATTCAAAGAAGATTTCCTTCTCTTCTTTGGTAAGAGCGTAGCTGGCAGGACCTTCATACTGCTTTGGAGGCATGCCGTCTTTTTCGTGCAAACGTTGCAGGTCCTCCCGTGCCTCAGGTGTATCTTTTGTCTTCCCATACACGCCCAAGAAGCCTAGCAGGTTCACGCAAAGGTTCTTCGTCACGTGCATCACGTTGATTGAAGAGCGGACCTCTAGGTCTTTCCAGTAGGGTAGGTCCCAAAATATAGATTTCATCTTCCTCATGGGTGCGTGTCCCTCAGCGTTATTCGGAATAGCTAGTCTGCCGAGACCCTTTCCAAAGATTACGTGTAAATCATTGACCATAGCAAGCACGTGATCACCGATACGCAAGGGGGGCTTCTTCCGGTGATCTAACTCGCCTTTGAAATGCTTGCCTTTATTTCAAATTGATGGTTTGTCGGAAGAAACCGACGATGGCCCAGGTACACATTCTTCCTGCATTTGTCCAAGTATATACTTTCAGTGTCAGCTAAACAGTGCATGCATGCGCGGTATCCCTTGTTTGTCTGTCCTGAAGGGTTACTGAGAACGGGCCAATCGTTGATGGTTACTGATACGTCTCCGTCGTATCTACTTTTCAAAACACTTTTGCCCTTGTTTTGGACTCTAACTTGTATGATTTGAATGGAACTAACCCAGACTGACGCTGTTTTCAGCAGAATTGCCATGGTGTTGTTTTATTTGCAGAAACAAAAATTCTCGGAATAACCTGAAACTCCACGGAACACCTTAGAAAAAATAATAAAAAATCCTCGCCAAAGATGAAGACCAGGGGGCCCACACCCTGCTCACGAGGGTGGGGGGCGCGCCGTCCCCCCTGGGCGCGCCGCCCTACCTCGTGGGCCCCCAGGTGGCCCTCCGACGCCAACTCCAACTCCATATATTGGTTTCCGGGGAGAAAAAATCAAAGAGAAATTTTCATCGCATTTTACGATACGGAGCCGCCTAGCCCTAATCTCTCTTGGGAGGGCTGATCTGGAGTCCGTTCGGGGCTCCGAAGAGGGGGATTCGTCGCCGTCGTCATCATCAACCATCCTCCATCACCAATTTCATGATGCTCACCGCCGTGCGTGAGTAATTGCATCGTAGGCTTGCTGGACGGTGATGGGTTGGATGATATTTATCATGTAATCGAGTTAGTTTTGTTAGGGTTTGATCCCTAGTATCCACTATGTTCTGAGATTGATGTTGCTATGACTTTGCTATGCTTAATGCTTGTCACTAGGGCCCGAGTGCCATGATTTCAGATCTGAACCTATTATGTTTTCATGAATATGTGTGTGTTCTTTATCCTATCTTGCAAGTCTATAGTCACCTATTATGTGTTATGTTCCGACAACCCCGAAGTGACAACAATCGGGATACTTCTCGGTGATGACCATAGTTTGAGGAGTTCATGTATTCACTATGTGCTAATGCTTTGTTCCGGTTCTCTATTAAAAGGAGGCCTTAATATCCCTTAGTTTCCAATAGGACCCCGCTGCCACGGGAGGGTAGGACAAAAGATGTCATGCAAGTTCTTTTCCATAAGCATGTATAACTATTTACGGAATACATGCCTACATTATATTGATGAACTAGAGCTAGTTCTGTGTCACCCTATGTTATGACTGTTACATGACGAACCACATCCGGCATAATTATCCATCACTGATCCGGTGCCTACGAGCTTTCCATATACTGGTTTACGTTTATTTACTTTTCCGTTGCTACTGTTACAATCACTACAAAATGCCAAAAACATTACTTTTGCTGTCTTTACTTTTGTTACCGTTACCACCACTATCATATTACTTTTCTACTAAACACTTTGCTGCAGATATTAAGTTTCCAGGTGTGGTTGAATTGACAACTCAGCTGCTAATACTTGAGTATATTCTTTGGCTCCCCTTGTGTCGAATCAATAAATTTGGGTTGAATACTCTACCCTCGAAAACTATTGCGATCCCCTATACTTATGGGTTATCAGTTACAAACAGCAATGCGTGCAGGTTAAATTCCTCCTGTTTATGCTCATCCCAAACACGTACACCGTTTCCATTCCACAGCTGTAAAAGTTCTTCAACTAATGGCCTTAGGTACACATCAATATAAATGTCGGGTTTCTTAGGGCCTTGGATGAGAACTGGCATCATAATGAACTTCCGCTTCATGCACATCCAAGGAGGAAGGTTATACATACATAGAGTCACGGGCCAGGTGTTGTGACTGCTGCTCTGCTCCCGAAAGGATTAACGCATCCGCGCTTAAACCAAACCATACGTTCCTTGGGTCACCTGCAAACTCAGCCCAGTACTTTCTCTCGATTTTTCTCCACTGCGACCCGTCAGCAGGTGCTCTCAACTTCCCGTCTTTCTTACGGCCCTCTCTGTGCCATCGCATCAACTTGGCATGCTCTTCATTTCTGAACAGATGTTTCAACCGTGGTATTATAGGAGCATACCACATCACCTTCGCAGGAACTCTCTTCTTGGGGGCTCGCCATCAACATCACCAGGTTCATCTCGTCTGATCTTATACCGCAATGCACCGCATACCAGGCATGCGTTCAAATCCTCGTACGCACCACGGTAGAGGATGCAGTCATTAGGGCATGCTTGTTTCTTCTGCACCTCTAGTCCTAGAGGGCATACGACCTTCCTTGTTGCGTATGTACTGTCGGGCAATTCGTTATCCTTTGGAAGCTTCTTCTTCAATATTTTCACTAGCTTCTCAAATCCTTTATCGGGCACAGCATTCTCTGCCTTCCACTGCAGCAATTCCAGTACGGTACCGAGCTTTGTGTTGCCATCTTTGCAATTGGGGTACAACCCTTTTTTTATGATCCTCTAACATGCAATCGAACTTTAGCTTCTCCTTTTGACTTTCGCATTGTGTCCTTGCATCGACAATGACCTGGCGGAGATCACCATCATCGGGCATATCGTCTGTTTCCTCTTGATCTTCAGCAGCTTCCCCCGTTGCAGCATCACTGTATTCAGGGGGCACATAGTTGTCATCGTCCTCTTCTTCTTCACTGTCTTCCATCATAACCCCTATTTCTCCGTGCCTCGTCCAAACATTATAGTGTGGCATGAAACCCTTATAAAGAAAGTGGGTGTGAAGGATTTTCCCGTTAGAGTAAGACTTCGTATTCCCATAATTAGGGCATGGACAACACATAAAACCATTCTGCTTGTTTGCCTCAGCCACTTCGAGAAAATTATGCACACCCTTAATGTACGCGGAGGTATGTCTGTCACCGTGTGACGCCCCGATTAAATCATACAGTAATCATGCGCGCAAACGTGTACGATCAAGATCAGGGACTCACGGGTAGATATCACAACACAACTCTAAAAATAAAATGAGTCATACAAGCATCAGAATACAAGCCGGGGGCCTTGAGGTCTCGAATACAGGTGCTCGATCATAGACAATTCAGCGGAAGCAACAATATCTGGGTACAGACATAAGTTAAACAAGTTTGCTTTAAGAAGGCTAGCACAAACTGGGATACAGATCGAAAGAGGTGCAGGCCTCCTGCCACTACTAGGGAAAACCTTATACACAGAAACTTATCAGCAGCGCGGTTTAAAAGGAGACGCTACTGCTAATTAGTAGTAGCGAGGGGTATAAAACCCGCGCTACTACTAAGTTGATAGTAGTAGCGGGGGTATAAACCCGCGCTGCTACTAAGTGGTCTTCACCATGCCCCCGGGACATTGCCATAGTAGTAGCGAGGGATATAAAATCTGCGCTACTACTAACTAAATAGTTGTAGGCAAGTAAGACACCCACGCTATTACTAAACGTGTCCCGCGGCGGCTCTGCCTCCGCTTCCGACCTCAACAATTGCTGGTGATTAGCATTGTCGGGCGGGCGAGCTCTGCCGCTGCCGCCGGAGGCTCCAGCTCCTGCGAGTGTACGCTCGCACGGGAAGGGGGGAGTGGGCCTTGAACGAGTCCGGCGACGGGAGGGCCCAGCAGCTGCCGATGCAGAACGAGCGGGCCGTCCACGACATGCTGGCGAGCTGGGGCGGCCGAAGTGACGCGGCCGCTTCGCTATGGCAGGACGCCTACCATGCCGGTCTGTCTCGCCCCTGGCGATGCAGTGCCCGGCTCCAGCAGCGTCAGACTGGTAAGAAGTCACTGTCATCCTAGAAATTTGCCTCTCGTCCCCTGATGGTTTGTGCCAGTTCGACAAGTTCGAAGTTGAGTTCATCAGCAGGGGCCTCCTTGTGGTCACGAGGTGTTTGTGGAAATGCCACAATGCTGCTGCACGTGTGTTGCAGTCAAACAGGGGAGAGTGTAAGTGTTGCCAAATGTTTATTTCCATTAGTCTAGCGTTGCACCTTCATATGTGAGCAAGTAGGCGATGCCTAATCAGTCCATGAAATTATCCCTAAAGTTCTATGCATGTTGCCTAAGTTTCTAGTAATGACTGTAAATCGTCCCTACTTGGTTCTAGGAGGCAGTAATCACCAAATTAGTGGTGAAATACCGATAAATTAAACAGCAGATCCTGGGTATTAGGCAATCCTTGCTCTGTACATCATGACCAAAATGTCGTCGTCAGACCAGCGAGAGAGAGAGAGAGAGAGAGATCGGACAAGGAAGGAAGACGAACGAGAGAGACGAGTAGATCCGGATTCTGCTCTTTCCTTATTCCTTTATCTGTTACAAAACCGAAATAGCTATCTACCCCGGCCAGCTCGCTGTGATCCGGATTGGCCGTGCCATCCCACGACCTCCAGATGCACAAGCGCACCACGCTGACCGGGTTAACAAAACAGAAAGGAAACAGAAGGGAGATCGTGCGTAAATCACGTCTCCATCTACTACGTGCATGCTGCATGGTGGTGTCACATCAGCAGCCATGCAACGTTTATTCAAAACAGAAAACTACACTAGCCTATGACGTGAGCTTAGCATGGCTAACACAAAATTAGGAGTTGGTGGTAGCTAGAACTTTCTAAACTTTGCCCTTCAGGATGGCAAGGCGTTGACAGAGGTAGTCCCCAATGAGGCAAACTTATGGCGGCTCAGCTAGTGCGACAGACCTAAAATAAGCGTCCAGGTTCAAGTGACATACCTCTTCGGCACCGTGTTGTTGCCGAGGTACTTCAAGCACAACAACTTCTTGAGCTTCGTCCGCCAGCTCAACACCTATATGTAAGTTGGACCTCCTGCTGCTTTGCTTTGGGCCATTTATGCCTAACAAATTGACTGATTTATGCCAATTGCTAGTAAACTACAAGGACTAGGAATGAGTAGAGCTTGGGATTACGCAGACTACTTGAGTATCTGCTCATCCTAGGATTACCTAAAATTTAGATATATCAAATTTTGCCTCATGTTAACTGTCCCGGCAGCAGTTGTCAGCTATAGTTCAGAAGGTGTGGCATGGGAACAGCAACATATTAATAGATCAAGCTAGCTATGGGGTGATTGACAGCAGTAGTGGTTTGGGAGCTAACAGTTGGGGGTGAAAAGGAGGTCCACTGCATATAAGTTTTGTGACATTGATTAGTGTTCCATTTTCATCTAATGTTGCACATGTCAAGAGATGTAAGTCAAGTACTGAAAGCATGGACATTCTGTTATAATAACAAAGATAATCGTTGCATGTAACTACTGCAGTGGCTTGACCAATTCCAACTACACGGAACTTATGAGAAGTACAAGGACCAGGGTATGATCTATCTGCATATGATTAGCCCTTGATTCTGAGTTATGATATGTTATGCTAACAATTTTATCTGACTACAGGTTTTGAGATCTTTGCTTTCCCATGCAACCTATTTGGTGGGCCAGAACTTGGCATTGATAAGGAAATTATTCAGATTGCTTGCACTCGTTTCAATGCCGAATATATGATATTTTTCAAGGTAAATGTGTGCTTGGTACTTCCTCCTTCCTTTTTTTGGTGTCTCTGTTTCAAGCTGAAAGAAATGATTGCTTTAGTGTACAATGTACACTATGACTGCTTCCATAACAGTTACTATATTTAATTGAGGAAAACCAATCCAGCATGTTTTATCTATTTTATATGCAGTCTGAGTGATATAAACTTAAAATCGATGTTGGTTGTCAGACAGTCGGACTTTAGTACGAACTGATTGTCCCTCATCCCGGCAGCCTCAACATCAGCATTCGCATGCTCTTGTGTTCGTGGGGCTACGGTGACCTCCTTGTGTGCGCCTGAGCATTAATGAGCTAACGCTGGTCCAATTCTTATAATTTGAACAGTGGTTCCCACTGAATTTTTAAAAGGTCTATGCCTAATTCTTATAATCTAGATTGTACGACATATACTAATAATCAATATACAATTTTGGGCAAGGCTTAAATGCTATTAAATAAATAGAAATGAGACCATACCTGCTATCCAAATTTCGAAATGAAGCAGCAGATCTCTCAAGTTTTAGTTTTCTTCTTCTTCAGCTTTGCATTTGCAGCCAGAAATTAACGGTGTTACAGAAAATAGCCTGAAGCTTTTTGGACTACCTACTTCTGTATAAAACTTTGGTCAAAGCTTAAATTATTATATTTTAAGGGTGTAAAGGTTGTATGTTGTGTTGGCTAAGACTAAAGATTGTAAATTCATCATTCTCTTTGCAGATGATTCTAGAAACTATATTATCAGTTTGTTGCTACTTTGTATGTGTGTTATGATATGTCCTCGTATATGTCTGGACTGATATATGATTGCCTTGGTCCTTCTTATATATTTCTTTATGATCTCAGTCAGTCTCTTTTGCACCCCTTGTGTGTTGTGTCGAGGTCAAATGCTAATGTGTTAATTTTGATGTTATTTGATTGGTGAGTAAATAGAAGTTAACCGATTATGTGGTTGCTTAATTATGTACTATTCTCTGCACTTTTATCCCACTAGGAAATAGCTTATAGCTTCAGTTGTGCATTACGACATCGACATGTACCGCATTGTTTTTTCGTGTCATTCTTCTGAAGAATCTGAAGTTTCTGAATCTCTGTTGGTAATGCTGCAGGGTTCTGTTGACGACGCTGACGGTCGTCGAAAGGTTCGTGGACTCAACGATGTCATGGCACCATCCACGGTGTCGTGGCAGCCGGTGCACGGAGAAGCAAAGCTGCTGCACATCCTCTACCTCTGGCACCCCAGCACACGGGTAAGCAGTCGACCAAACACCCCGAACCCGAGAGATGATCAACATGCAAATACACTTGATTCGATGAGTGGCCAAATCTGAATCTTAATGATGTTCGGGTTTCAGGGTGCGGGGCACTTGTACGATGGCTTCCTCCGTCTGCTGGTGGCGAAGCCTGCTAGAGACGTGGCGGCGGTTGCCGTCGGTCAGATGTGGCTCGTCGAGGCTACCCCATATGTTTCGCCGCAGCTGCACACCACGAGATCAGGACGGGCAGGTGCCGCATGTTGACGAGTGATCAAATTTTTGGATCGGACCATAACAACTTAAGTAGGTAGCTGCTTAGCAAGTTGCTACGCGCAACACTGTGTGATAGGAATTATACATGAGTTGCCGCTACAATGAGAAACTATCAGTAGATACGACAAACGTGTGATAGAATGGAATTGGCTTATTTTTTAATTCATAATAATCTAGTAGTAGCGTGGGAAAAAATGGCACGCTACGAGTATTGGAGATACTAATAGCGTTGGCACTATAGACACGCTACTATTTCGTTAGTAGTAGCGCGGGTCTGTAATAGCAGTAGCGCTGGTGGCACACACGTCACTACTAACAAAGTTAGTAATAGCGCGGGTTTTACCCGCTCTACTACTAACTTTTAGCTATAGCGCGGTTACCCACGCTACTAGTAGTCATTTTACCCGCGCTACTAGTAGCCTTTTTTCTAGTAGTGTGCCTGGGATCCTCCTAAACTACTCCTGGTCATCGTCAGTGGCCTGCACGTAGTAGTAGGCACCTCCAGTGTAGTAGGAGTCGTCGTCGACGGTGGCGTAAGGTTCCTGGGCTCCGACATCTGGTTGCGACAACCAGGTAGAAGGTAAAGGGGGAAAAGAGGGAGAAAAGCAACCGTGAGTACTCATCCAAAGTACTCGCAAGCAAGGAGCTACACTACATATGCATGGGTATATGTGTAAAGGGCCATATCGGTGGACTGAACTGCAGAATACCAGAATAAGAGGGGGATAGCTAATCCTGTCGAAGACTACGCTTCTGGCAGCCTCCGTCTTGCAGCATGTAGGAGAGAGTAGATTGAAGTCCT
Organism: Aegilops bicornis; assembly: GCA_021605145.1. NCBI lineage: Eukaryota > Viridiplantae > Streptophyta > Magnoliopsida > Poales > Poaceae > Aegilops > Aegilops bicornis. The sequence goes on along the minus strand of CM038671.1, from coordinate 4,575,456 downwards.
CCAAGTAGCATCGCATAGCGTAATCCTACCCGGCATCCTCTCCTCATCGCCCTGTTAGAGAGCGACCACCGGGTTGTATCTGGCACTTGGAAGGGTGTGTTTTAATAAGTATCTGATTCTAGTTGTCATAAGGTCAAGGTACAACTCCAAGTCGTCCTGTTACCAAAGATCACGGCTATTCGAATAGATAAACTTCCCTGCGGGAGTGCACCACATAACCCAACACGCTCGATCCCATTTGGCCGGACACACTTTTCTGGGTCATGCCCGGCCTCGGAAGATCAACACGTCGTGGCCCCACCTAGGCCAACAGAGCGGTCAGCACGCCGGTCTAAACCTAAACGCACAGGGGTCTGGGCCCATCGCCCTTAACATACCTGCACGTTGCATGGGCGGCCGGAAGCAGAACTAGCCCCCTTAATACAATAGCAGGATTACGTTCCAATCCGGCGCGCGCCGCTCAGTCGCTGACGTCACGAAGGCTTCGGTTGATACCATGACGCCAAGTGCCCATATCTTTTCCACGTAGTTGGTTAGTGCGTATAGATCAAATGGCCAGACTCAGATCAAATACCAAGATCTTGTTAAGCGTGTTAATGGATACCGACCAGGGCCAGGCCCACCTCTCACCTCGGTAGTCTCAACCTGCCCTGTCGCTCCGCCATAATGGTCCACCCAGAGGGCCGTCGGGACAATTGTCCTTTCAGCCTCCAATCCGTGAATCACTCGCGGGTGCTCCACGAGCCGACCCGACTTTATTTACCACATGTATCATGTATAAAGCAATAGTATATACCCGTGATCACCTCCCGAGTGATCACAGCCCGATAGTATAGCACAACAGACAAACAAGAATGTAGGGCCATAGATGGAATACTAGCATCCTATACTAAGCATGTAGGATTGCAGGTAAAGGTAACAAATGTAGTGGCAAGGACAGGCTATGCATCAGGATAGGATAAACGGAAAGCAGTAACAGACTACACTACTCTAATGCAAGTAGTATAGAGAAGGAATAGGCGATATCTGGTGATAAGGGGGGGCTTGCCTGGTTGCTCTGGCAAGAAGGACGGGTCGTCAACACCGTAGTCGTACTGGGTAGCAGCGACATGTTGGGGAACGTAGCAGAAATTCAAAATTTTCCTACGTGTCACCAAGATCAATCTATGGAGAAACTAGCAACGAGGGAAGGAGAGTGCATCTACATACCCTTGTAGACCGCTAACGGAAGCGTTCAAGTGAACGGGTTGAAGGAGTCGATTGCCGTGATTCAAATCACCGGAGATCCTAGTGCCGAACGGACGGCACCTCCGCGTTCAACACAAGTACAGCCCGGTGACGTCTCCCACGCCTTGATCCAGCAAGGAGAGAGGGAGAGGTTGAGGAAAACTCCATCCAACAGCAGCACAACAGCGTGGTGGTGATGGAGGAGCGTGGCAATCTTGCAGGGGTTCGCCAAGCACCGCAAGATATGAGGAGAAAGAGAGGGAGGGCTGCACCAATAGGCAGAGATCAAATCGTGTGTTATGGGCAGCCCCTAGGCCTCATATATATAGGGGAAGGGGAGGAGGGTGCACCCCCTCTAGGGTTCCCACCCCTAGAGGGGCGGCAGCCCTAGATGGGAAAAGGGGGAGGCGGCCAAGAGGGGAGAGAGAGGGGGGCGCCCACTAGATGGGCCTTAGGGCCAATCTGCCCTAGGGTTTGCCCCCTTTCCCCACTTCCCTGCGCCTAGGGCCCTGTGGGGGGGCGCACCAGCCCACCCGGGGCTGGTCCCCTCCCACACTTGGCCCACGCAGCCTTCTGGGGTTGGTGGCCCCACTTGGTGGACCCCCGGGACCCTACCGGTGGTCCCAGATGCGTTCTGGGAAAAACCCGAAACTTTTCCGGTGATCAAAACAGGACTTCCCATATATAAATCATTACCTCCGGACCATTCCGAACTCCTCGTGACATCCGGGATCTCATCCGGACTCGAACAACATTCGGTAACCACATACAAACTTCCTTTATAACCCTAAGCGCCATCGAACCTTAAGTGTAGACCCTACGGGTTCGGGAACCATGCGCATATGACCGAGACGTTCTCCGGTCAATAACCAACAGCGGGATCTGGATACCCATGTTGGCTCCCACATGTTCCACGATGATCTCATCGGATGAACCACGATGTCAAGGACTCAATCCATCCCGTATTCAATTCCCTTTGTCTAGCGGTATTGTACTTGCCCGAGATTCGATCGTCGGTATCCCGATACCGTGTTCAATCTCGTTATCGGCAAGTCTCTTTACTCATTCCGTAACACATCATCCCGTGATCAACCCCTTGGTCACATTGTGCACATTATGATGATGTCCTACCGAGTGGGCCCAGAGATACCTCTCCGTTTACACGGAGTGACAAATCCCAGTCTCGATTCGTGCCAACCCAACAGATACTTTCGGAGATACCTGTAATGCACCTTTATAGCCACCCAGTTACATTGTGTCGTTTGGTACACCCAAAGCATTCCTACGGTATCCGGGAGTTGCACAATCTCATAGTCTAAGGAAATGATACTTGACATTAGAAAAGCTTTAGCATACGAACTACGATCTTTGTGCTAGGCTTAGGATTGGGTCTTGTCCATCACATCATTCTCCTAATGATGTGATCCCGTTATCAATGACATCCAATGTCCATGGTTAGGAAACCGTAACCATCTGTTGATCAACGAGCTAGTCAATAGAGGCTTACTAGGGACATGGTGTTGTCTATGTACCCACACATGTATCTGAGTTTCCTATCAATACAATTATAGCATGGATAATAAACGATTATCGTGAACAAGGAAATATAATAATAACTAATTTATTATTGCCTCTAGGGCATATTTCCAACAGTCTCCCACTTGCACTAGAGTCAATAATCTAGTTCACATCGTCATGTGATTAACACTGATAGGTCACATGGCCATGTGACCAACATCTCAAGAGTTTACTAGTGTCTGTAAACTAGTTCACATCATCATATGATTAAGACTCAATGAGTTCTGAGGTTTGATCATGTTTTGCTTGTGAGAGAGGTTTTAGTCAACGGGTCTGTAACATTCAGATCCGTATGTACTTCGCAATTCTCTATGTCATATTGTAAATGCTGCTTTCGCGCTCGACTTGGTGCTAGTCCAAATGGTTGCTCCACTATACGTATCCGTTTTGCTACTCGGAGTCATTCGGATAGGTGTTAAAGCTTGCATCGACGTAACAGTTTACGCCGAACTCTTCATCATCTCCATAATCGAGAAACATGTCCTTATTTACTCTAAGGACAATTTTGACTGCTCTCCAATGATCCATTCCTGGATCATTCTTGTACCCCTTGACTGACTCATGGCAAGGCACACTTCCGGTGCGGTACACAACATAGCATACTATAGAGCCTAAGTCTAAAGCATAGGGGATGACCTTCGTCCTTTCTCTCTTTTCTGCCGCGGTCGAGCTTTAAGTCTTAACTTCGTACCTTACAACTCAGGTAAGAACTCCTTCTTCGACTGATCCATCTTGAACACTTTCAAGATCATGTCAAGGTACGTGCTCATTTGAAAGTATTATTAAGCATTTTGATCTATCCTTATAGATCTCGATGCTCAATGTTCAAGTAGCTTAATCCAGGTTTTTCTATTGAAAAACATTTTTCAAATAACCCTATATGCTTTCCAAAAATTCTACATCATTTCTGATCATCAATATGTCAACAACATATACTCATCAGAAATTCTATAGTGCTCCCACTCACTTCTTTGGAAATACAAGTTTCTCATAAACTTTGTATAAACCCAAAATCTTTGATCATCTCATCAAAGCGCACATTCCAACTCCGAGATGCTTACTCCAGTCCTTAGAAGGATCGCTGGAGCCAGCATACCTTTTAGCATCCTTAGGATCGACAAAACTTTCTGATTGTATCATATACAACCTTTCCTTACGAAAACTGGTAAGGAAACTCATTTTGACATCCATCTGCCAGATTTCATAAATGCAACTAATGCTAACATGATTCCGACGGACTTAAGCATCGCTACGGATGAGAAAATCTCATCGTAGTCAACTCCTTGAACTTGTGAAAAACTCTTCGCCACAAGTCGAGCTTCATAGACGGTGACATTACCGTCCACGTCCGTCTTCTTCTTAAAGATCCATTCATCTCAATGGCTTGCTGATCATCGGGCAAGTCCACCAAGGTCCATGCTTTGTTCTGATACATGGATCCTATCTCGGATTTCATGGCTTCTAACCATTTGTCGGAATTCGGGCCCACCATCGCTTCTCCATAGCTCGTAGGTTCATTGTTGTCTAGCAACATAACCTTCAAGACAGGATTGCGTACCACTCTGAAGTAGTACGCATCCTTGTCACCCTACGAGGTACGTTAGTGACTTGATCCGAAACTTCATGATCACTATCATAAGCTTCTACTTCAATTGGTGTAGGTGCCATGGGAACAACTTCCTGTGCCCTGGTACACACTTGTTGAAGTGACGGTTCAATAACCTCATCAAGTCTCCACCATCCTCCCACTCAACTTTTCGAGACGAACTTTTCCTCGAGAAAGGACCCGATTCAAGAAACAATCCCTATTGCTTTCGGATCTGAATTAGGAGGTATACCCAACTGTTTTGGGTGTCCTATGAAGATGCATTTTATCCGCTTTGGGTTCGAGCTTATCAACCGGAAACTTTTCCACATAAGCGTCATAGCCCCAAACCTTTAAGAAACGACAACTTAGGTTTCTCCAAACGGTGTCGTCTCAACGGAATTACGTGGTGCCCTATTAAAGTGAGTGCGGTTGTCTCTAATGCCTAACCCATAAACTATTGTGGTAATTCGATAAGAGACATCATGGTATGCATCATATCCAATAGGATGCAGTTATGATGTTCGGACACACCATCACACTATGGTGTTCCAGGCTGTATTAGTTGTGAAACAATTTCCACAATGTCTTAATTCTGTGCCAAACTCGTAATTCAGATATTCATCTCTATGATCATATCATAGATATTTTATCCTCTTGTCACGACGATCTTTCAACTTCACCCTGAAATTACTTGAACCTTTCAATAATTCAGACTTGTGTTTCATCTACTCGAGTTATCTGTGAAGTAAGAACATAACGATATTCACTGCATGCCTCAGCACTCATTGGACTGCACACATCAAAATGTGTTACTTCCAACAAGTTGCTATCTTGTTCCATCTTACTGAAACGAGGCTTTTCAGTCATCTTGCCCATGTGGTATGTTTTGCATATCTCAAGTGATTCAAAATCAAGTGAGTCCAAATGATCCATCTGCATGGAGTTTCTTCACGCGTATACACCAATAGACATGGTTCGCATGTCTCAAACTTTTCAAAACGAGTGAGTCCAAAGATCCATCAACATGGAGCTTCTTCATGCGTTTTACACCAATATGACTTACATGGCAGTGCCACAAGTAAGTGGTACTATCATTACTATCTTATATCCTTTTGGCATGAAAATGTGTATCACTACGATCGAGATTCAATAAACCATTCATTTAGGTGCAAGACCATCGAAGGTATTATTCAAATAAATAGAGTAACCATTATTCTCCTTAAATGAATAACCATATTGCGATAGACATAATCCAATCATGTCTATGCTCAACGCAAACACCAAATGACAATAATTATGGTTTAATACTAATCTTGATGGTAGAAGGAGCGTGCGATGTTTGATCACATCAAAATTGGAAACACTTCCAACACATATCGTCAGCTCTCCTTTAGCTAGTCTCCGTTTATTTCGTAGCTCTTTTATTTCGAGTTACTAACACTTAGCAACCGAACCGGTATCTTAATACCCTGGTGCTACTAGGAGTACTAGTAAAGTACACATTAACACAATGTATATCCAATATGCTTCTATCGACCTTGCCAGCCTTCTCATCTACCAAGTATCTAGGGTAATTCTGCTCCAGTGGTTGTTCCCCTTATCACAGAAGCACTTAGTCTCGGGTTTGGGTTCAACCTTGGGTTTCTTCACTGGAGCAGCAGCTGATTTGTCGTTTCATGAAGTATCCCTTCTTGAAACTAGTGGTTTCACCAACCATCAACAATTGATGCTCCTTCTTGATTTCTACTTTCGCGGTGTCAAACATCACGAATACCTCAAGGATCATCATATCTATCCCTGATATGTTATAGTTCATCACGAAGCTCTAGCAGCTTGGTGGCAATGACTTTGGAGAAACATCACTATCTCATCAGGAAGATCAACTCCCACTCGATTCAAGTGATTGTTGTACTCAGACAATCTGAGCACAAGCTCAATGATTGAGCTTTTCTCCCTTAGTTTGCTGGCTAAGAAAATCGTCGGAGGTCTCATACCTCTTGACGTGGGCACGAGCCTGAAATCCCAATTTCAGCCCTCGAAACATCTCATATGTTCCGCGATGTTTCGAAAACGTCTTTGGTGCCTCAACTCTAAACCGTTTTAACTGAACTATCACGTAGTTATCAAAACGTGTATGTCCGATGTTCGCAACATCCACAGACGATGTTTGGGGTTCAGCACACTAAGCGGTGCATTAAGGACATAAGCTATCTACTGTCCGCATAATCGCCATCGCCAACTTTCAACTATATTTTCTCTAGGAACATATCTAAACAGTGGAACTAAAGCGCGAGCCATTTACATAATTTGCAAAAGGTCTTTTGACTATGTTCAGGAGAATTAAGTTCATCTTATGAACTCCCACTCAGATAGACATCCCTCTAGTCATCTAAGTGATTACATGATCCGAGTCAACTAGGCCGTGTCTGATCATCACGTGAGACGGACTAGTCATCATCGGTGAACATGTTCATGTTGCTCGTATCTACTATACGACTCATGCTCGACCTTTCGGTCTCTGTGTTCCGAGGCCATGTCTGTACATGCTAGGCTCGTCAAGTTAACCCTAAGTGTATTGCATGTGTTCCTAGGCCATGTCTGTACATGCTAGGCTCGTCAACACCCGTTGTATGTGAACGTAAGAATCCATCACACCCGATCATCACGTGGTGCTTAGAAGCGACGAACTTTAGCAACGGTGCACAGTTAGGGGAGAACACTTCTTGAAATTGTTGTAAGGGATCATCTTATTTACTACCGTCGTTCTAAGTAAATAAGATGCATAAACATAATAAACATCACATGCAATTATATATTAGTGACATGATATGGCCAATATCATATAGCTCCATTGATCTCCATCTTCGGGCTCCATGATCATCATCGTCACCGGCATGACACCATGATCTCCATCATCATGATCTCCATCATCGTGTCTTCATGAAGTTGTCTCGCCAACTATTACTTCTACTACTATGGCTACCGTTAGCAATAAAGTAAAGTAATTACATGGCGTTGTTTAATGACACGCAGGTCATACAATAAATAAAGACAACTCCTATGGCTCCTGCCGGTTGTCATATTCATCGACATGCAAGTCGTGATTCCTATTACAAGAACATGATCAATCTCATACATCACATATCATTCATCACATTCTTCTTGGCCATATCACATCACATAGCATACCCTGCAAAAACAAGTTAGATGTCCTCTAATTGTTGTTTGCATGTTTTACGTGGCTGCTATGGGTTTCTAGCAAGAACGTTTCTTACCTACGCAAAACCACAACGTGATATGTCAATTGCTATTTACCCTTCATAAGGACCCTTTTCATCGAATCCGTTCCGACTAAAGTGGGAGAGACGGCACCCGCTAGCCACCTTATGCACCAAGTGCATGTCGGTCGGTGGAACCTGTCTCACGTAAGAGTACGTGTAAGGTCGGTCCGGCCGCTTCATCCCACAATACCGTCGAAACAAGATTGGACTAGTAACGGTAAGCATATTGAACAACATCAACGCCCACAACTACTTTGTGTTCTACTCGTGCAAAGAATCTACGCAATAGACCTAGCTCATGATGAAACTGTTGGGGAACGTAGAAGAAATTCAAAATTTTCCTACGTGTCACCAAGATCTATCTATGGAGAAACTAGCAACGAGGGAAGGAGAGTGCATCTACATACCCTTGTAGACCGCTAAGCGGAAGCGTTCAAGTGAACGGGTTGAAGGAGTCGTACTCATCGTGATTCAAATCACCGGAGATCCTAGTGCCGAACGGACGGCACCTCCGCGTTCAACACACGTACAGCCCGGTGACGTCTCCCACGCCTTGATCCAGCAAGGAGAGAGGGAGACATTGAGGAAGACTCCATCCAACAGCAGCACAACGGCGTGGTGGTGATGGAGGAGCGTGGCAATCTTGCAGGGCTTCGCCAAGCACCGCAAGATATGAGGAGAAAGAGAGGGAGGGCTGCACCAATAGGCAGAGATCAAATCGTGTGTTATGGGCAGCCCCTAGGCCTCATATATATAGGGGAAGGGGAGAAGGGTGCGCCCCCTCTAGGGTTCCCACCCCTAGAGGGGCGGTAGCCCTAGATGGGAAAAGGGGGAGGCGGCCAAGAGGGGAGAGAGAGGGGGGCGCCCACTAGATGGGCCTTAGGGCCCATCTACCCTAGGGTTTGCCCCCTTTCCCCACTTCCCTGTGTCTAGGGCCCTGTGGGGGGGCGCACCAGCCCACCTGGGGCTGGTCCCCTCCCACACTTGGCCCACGCAGCCTTCTGGGGTTGGTGGCCCCACTTGGTGGACCCCCGGGACCCTACCGGTGGTCCCGGTACGTTACCGGAAAAACCCGAAACTTTTCCGGTGATCAAAACAGGACTTCCCATATATAAATCTTTACCTCCGGACCATTCCGGAACTCCTCGTGACATCCGGGATCTCATCCGGGACTCCGAACAACATTCGGTAACCACATACAAACTTCCTTTATAACCCTAGCGTCATCGAACCTTAAGTGTAGACCCTACGGGTTCGGGAACCATGCGCATATGACCGAGACGTTCTCCGGTCAATAACCAACAGCAGGATCTGGATACCCATGTTGGCTCACATGTTCCACGATGATCTCATCGGATGAACCACGATGTCAAGGACTCAATCAATCCGTATTCAATTCCCTTTGTCTAGCGGTATTGTACTTGCCCGAGATTCGATCGTCGGTATCCCGATACCTTGTTCAATCTCGTTACCGGCAAGTCTCTTTACTCGTTCCGTAACACATCATCCCGTGATCAACCCCTTGGTCACATTGTGCACATTATGATGATGTCCTACCGAGTGGGCCCAGAGATACCTCTCCGTTTACACGGAGTGACAAATCCGATCTCGATTCGTGCCAACCCAACAGATACTTTCGGAGATACCTGTAATGCACCTTTATAGCCACCCAGTTACGTTGTGACGTTTGGTACACCCAAAGCATTCCTACGGTATCCGGGAGTTGCACAATCTCATAGTCTAAGGAAATGATACTTGACATTAGAAAAACTTTAGCATACGAACTACGATCTTTGTGCTAGGCTTAGGATTGGGTCTTGTCCATCACATCATTCTCCTAATGATGTGATCCCGTTATCAATGACATCCAATGTCCATGGTTAGGAAACCGTAACCATTTGTTGATCAACGAGCTAGTCAATAGAGGCTTACTAGGGACATGGTGTTGTCTATGTACCCACACATGTATCTGAGTTTCCTATCAATACAATTATAGCATGGATAATAAACGATTATCGTGAACAAGGAAATATAATAATAACTAATTTATTATTGCCTCTAGGGCATATTTCCAACACGACATTGGTCTCGAGGTCTACCGAAGAAGAAGAGGCGGGAGAAACAGTAAATACGGAGCACACAAGGCATCACAAAACATAACATGGCAATAAGCGGTGCTAGGGGTGACCTAACGCGGTAGGAGGTGATACCGGCGAAGGGGAAAACATCCGGGGAAGTATCCCCGGTGTTTTGGGTTTTTGGACAGATGAACTGGAGGGGGAAGGTTGCGTGTTTGCTATGCTAGGGACGCGTGGCGGACGAATGGGCTGTGTATCCGGATTCGTCTCGTTGTTCTGACCAACTTTCATGTACAAAGTTTTTCCATCCGAGCTACGGTTTATTTTATATTAACTTTAAAAATATTTTATAATTTTCTAGAAATAATTTAATTCAACGTTATCCAGAACAGTGCATGCTGACTGGGTAAAATTGACATGTGGGTCCAGTGGGACCCACCTGTCATTCTTTGTTTAGGTTAATTAGGGTTAAGCTAACTAATTATTGTTTAATTAAACTAACAAGTAATTAGATTAATTAGGATTAATTAACTTAATTAATATATTATTTTTATTTTTAAACTTCTTTTTTTTCTTATATGGAAACGTTCTGGAGGCGGGGCCCTCCTGTCATAGGCCCATGGCCATAGTGGGTTCGGGCGATGGGTTACGGGCACATTTTCAGCGCCCGATAGGGCGTAGCGGGGCAAGGCCACCGCGGTGCAGCAGGGCGAGGCCAAAGGCGCACGCCGGCGGGAGGGCAGCTGCGGGCACGGGACCAGACTAGGGCGGGTCCGAGCTCGGGCGGTGGCTAGCGACGCCGCACGGTGAGCAGCGGCTAACGGCGGACAGAGGAGAAGGGCCGGAGCGGGGCAACGGTGGAGGAGGAGCAGCAGCAGACTCAGCTTGCGACTGCGGTGAGCGGCAGCTCGGCGAGCAACGGCGATGCTAGGCGGCGCACGGAGGAAGGCTGCGGGCGTGTGCGCAGTCGAGGCGCAGGGCGCGCTGGGGAGCAGGGGAGCAGGAGCGCGGGCACGCATCGGGCGCGGACGACGCGGGCGCGGCCAACAGAGGAAGGCCCGGGGCGCGGGCGGGCGGCTTGCAAGGCGCGCAAGAGCAGTGATGGGCGCGGCCGGCGTGCGTGTGGGCGCACGAGCACGCGCGCGCTTCGTTACGGGCTGGTGCTGTGAGCACGGAGCGGGCGGGGTCGAGCAGGTGGAGCGGAGGGCCGAGCGACGTGGGCGACGTACGGGTGCGCGCGGTGGAGCACGTCGGGGCGAGGGAGAGAGAGGAGGGAGGGGTGCGTGCTCACGGGAGGATGCAGGGAAACGGGCAGTGTTGCTTGGGGAGGACGACGGCGACGACGTGCCTAGGGGAGGGAGACCGGTGAGGGCGTCCGGCGGAGTGTTCTCCGGCGAGGTCCTCGGGCGGCAGCGACGATGATGCCCTGATCCAGATCGGGATCGGGAAGGGGGCGATGCGTGGGGGAAGTGGGGAGTGCAGTGGTGGATGGGGTGGATAGGGTTCCACCGTCAAGGGGATAAGGGGAGTGGGGGTGGGCTGCAGCTGGGCCGGCCTGTGGCCTACTCGGCCGAAGCGCGGGGGGGTTCTGTTTTCCTCTTTTTTTTGTTAGTTTTGTCTTTTCTCTTTTTCTTTTATTTATTTCTCTTTTTTGTTTTAATTCATTTTGTGTATTTAGTTTTTTTTATAAAAGCATGGTTCCCTCACCATAAATACCTGAGCATTTATTTGCACACTCCGAACATTTTAGTTTAATATTTTGAAAACTTTTGTTGTTTGCCTTTAATTGAAATTTGAATTCAAATCGTTTTGAACTAATGTGAGATTTGTCAACAGTAACTGAGGTGACGTGACATCATTGCGAGGGGGATTATTGTATCTCAATTACCCGGGCCTCACAATTCTCCTCCACTAAAAGAAATCTCGTCCCGACATTTAAGAGGTTGTTTAGTGGGGAAAGTTATGGTTACGAAATTCTAACGAGTGTTCTCAGTCTTGGTTGCTCTTCTCGAAGAGGTCGATCCACTAAGTTGATGTCTTCGTTTCTCTGCTTCAGTTCATCATGATGAAGTCGACATCCTTTCTTCGGGAACTCCATCGTATTTACGAAATAATAAATGAGGGTATTCTGGGAGAATGGAACTCTGTCAGGTTGACTATCTGGTCAATAACATCGGGAAAGTGGCGAAAAGTAACTCTCAAATTGAAACTTAAGAAAATATCGAGAGCAAAGTAAGGGGGTATCATGGGAAGTTTTGAGCGGGCAGGCAATCGTTCGATGCCTGAAACAGGGCGTGAAAAGGGGTTCAAAGCAATGGGAATAAGTATTGTGTCTGATACCAGAATTGATGATCTCTCGGAAGGTGGCTCGTGAATCACATACGAGGCCAAGTGCGAGGAATTAACTTTGGAAACTGGGGGTGTATAGGAGAGTCAGGTTTCGACCCTGTGGAGTTGTGGGTCATGGGCCCACCATGTGGGTTGAAGGTAGAAAGGGCGATGACATCTTGCACGATCATGTAAGCAAGTCAAGTCAGAGGATAGCCGGTCAGTTATGTCGGCAACAACATCGGTACAGGGCGAGGGACGAAGAGAACCATTTCCTTCTCGTTGAACGAGGCGGACCATTAGGCAAAGTTCTCGTCCATCGGTGGTTACTGGAATGTCATCAACAATAGTAACAGGGTTACACCAGACAGGCTGGTACACCGAGGTGTTTACATAAGCAGGTAATTATTACTGCTTATATCATATAGGTCACAAGAAAGGTTAACCAAAACAATGGAAAAGAAAAGGTGTTTACCAGATTATCATAACAATGGAAAGGAAAATGTGTTTAAACACATATTTCAGGGGTATAGCCTTCCCAAGGACAAGCAGAGCATGATATCCATGACATGATATAACATAGTAAAACCTTTAGGAAAGGGGAGAGAAGTTTCATGACATTACCCATACAACGGTCTTTGGATAATTGATAAGGAAAATTTAGCATTGTGCTTGAAATGTTTTTATTGGAAATCAGAGTACCATAGACATGCTTCGAGATAACATTGAAATGGTCTTCAAGTAAGGGTGAGAATTTAGATGCACTAAGGATCCATCAGGAACAACTTGTAGAATAAGTTTTACAATTTCCTCATGGAAGAATGGATATCCTGGATAAAAAGGAAATTATAACAATAGGTCATCAGGTAAGGTGTGCTAGGCATGACATCACCTTACCGAGCCATATAAAGACCAATGTTGTAACTCTTGGAAATATGTTCCAACCATCATATCTGACCGAAATTCAGACCCGATTGGTGTGAAGATACCTCAGACTCAGGATGCCTGAGAAGAAAAGGTGCAACACAGATTGACGAGATGACATTGTAAGATTCTCAGGAAAAGAACTATGGAAGCGAGTTCCAAAACAAGAATTCATCATTAAACTAAGGAGAGGATGAGGAGGTGGCTGATGGACTCAGCGATCACTCATCGAGATTTCCAAAAGATGGATCTCCACAATTATGTGAACAAGGAGATAACATTAGTCAGATCAAATGATATAATGATGTAGGCTCGAGGGAAACATTCACAATTGAACGATGATAGAAAGGTGCACCCAGGAATCTGGACTAGGTAGCACGATCAATGTTCGAATGATGATTCAATAAAAAATAGACTTAGAATGAAACTATAGACCAATAACTTCAAAGCAATAGGGTTGCAAGAAGTTTAGAGTTTACACATCACAAACCATTTGTTGGTATTCCGGTTAGAAACAACACGGGGACCAAGAAAAGAATGGTGATGGTAATAAGTATCACTTGTATCAAGAATTCTTAAGGATGGTGAATTTCTCACGACATTCTTGGCATAAAAGGTGGTAATACTCCAAGGTAAAGAATAATAATTGCTGGATATCAAGGATCTCAAGGTATAACACAAAACACGAACAAGTTTGTGTTGAACGAAAGGCAATAAAGTGGTCGATGATAACACAAATCATCGAGAGCAAAGGGTGGTATTTTTCATGAAGAATTCGATAGATATCTTGGAAGAGCTCAGAATGTTGATGATGTTGAAGATGTAATCGATCGGCGATGACATCAAGTCAAATGAATGATGGAGCGAAAGGTTATTGAAACCACTAGTACAGTACAAACTTGAAATCAAGCTTGCTGCCCAAGGCGATATGATATGACGAGGAACATCGATGTAAGGTTAGCTCATTGCCAAAAGTGGTGCTCCGGGAATTAAGGACCAGGTAGCACAGTTAAAATCGGCACGAGAATGATACAGCCGATCAGGCTAGGAATAACATGATTGAGTACAAACTCATAAGTAAAGAGGTTTACTAAGAGTTTTTTAATCGCGGTGTGGACTTGATTTAGTTAGGGGTGTCCTTGAGTGTTAATAACACAGAGCCCGTGAAAAAGTTGGAATTAGTGAGAATTTAGTACTTGATGGAGAAATCATAAGAAGTTATGCCGTTCTGTGATAATCTCGAGATACCAGGGAGTAATACTCGATGACAGACCAAAGTAGAGGTTGGACTGGGATGTTGCTCTGCAGAAGAAAAATGATGATACTTGCACGAGAAATGGTATTTAAAGGGGAACATGGTCGGAACCACGATTGCAAAAGGCCAGATCCCAGATATAAGATAAACTTATACCAAGGAAAAAAAAGATTTAAGAGTGGCCTTAATGATAAGATCTACATCGCGTCCATGGGCATGAACACAACGTTGAAGGTCGACTCCCAGTTCTCCAATGCATGACCATTCATTCGCTGCTCTAATAAAAATGATTTCATCGTGAAAACCTACCTGGTGAATTACTAGAGGAGTATGACTCGTGAAAACTTTCGGGTTCCCACAGATTAAGGAAGGCATAGGTTCAACCCATCGGGACATCTTGGAAACATATACCGCAAGTTTCGAGAGTAATTATTACCAGCTCGAAAGCAGAGCATGGTTGGCCAAACAGGGAATAGGATTTACCAATGGCATTATGTATCAGGGAAAGAACTCCTCGAGGGTTTCTATACGAAGGACACTGTCGGATGATAATTCAACGAAGGACATGACGGTCCATAATGAAGTTAATGTGAGCATCGGCTCACAATCTGAGGAGGAAACAATGCAAAGGCACTAGATTATAGAAACAACTAACTAATTCAAAGCTCAATTGCAAAGGATTTATGATTTCCAATTCAAGGGATCAGAAGCAAATGCTCTGATTAAGGATGGATTAGTTTAATAGACTTAGGGGTACAACCGAGAGCAATTTAATTTGTTGAGAACCAGCTCATCTTCAAACTGACACTGAGCCAGAAGGATGAATTCTAGGATTCGATTGAGGGATGCGAGCATCCATAACATATTGAATCAACGGACTTAAAATGATAAGGACAAGGGATGCGAATAAGATTACGAGACTTATGGGATTAACCATAATGCAAGGAAGCAAGAATTTCAAGAGCAATAGGTTGCTCAGGATTTCCAGAAAATTGAATGGTATTTTGAGGACTTTTGTGAAACACATGAACAACTGGGAATGAGCGGATACTCGGTAAGTGCGAGGAATTATCCGTAAGGGTATTCATGTGGCTAAGAATGGTAAGGCAATAGGCACAAAGTATTCTCGGAACAATAGAAAGAATTTCGAGGTATCTTGTAATAACAAGATCAACGATGAATTATTGTATGAATGGCAAGTGCACGTGGTTATCCATAGGGTTTAACGATGGAAGGGAATTGCAAAAGCGATGACACAAAGTCTCAGGAGAGCATCGGAGAGTATTGTCAGAATCTTCTGTTGAAGCTATCGATCATCTGGAATGAAGGGGCTCTCCGGCAGGAAGTAGTTACGTGAACCTAGAGTCAGAGTTAGTAAATCCATTTAAACCCAAATATAAGAAAGATCAGAGTCCCAGAGTATAGATGAGGAATTAAATATCCTAATACTACCCAAATGGCGACGTGGGCCCGTAAGGCACACATCCATGTTAGTAAAAGTTTAGCAATGTTTATACTCGACTTCGTCCAAGGAGTTTGGAAGGGGGATTCCTACAGGCAGTCGGCTCTGATACCAACTTGTTACGCCACCGATTAAATCGTACACTAATCATACACGCAAACGTGTACGATCAAGATCAGGGACTCACGGGAAGATATCACAACACAACTATAAAAATAAAATAAGTCATACAAGCATCATAATACAAGCCAGGGGCCTCGAGGGCTCGAATACAGGTGCGCGATCATAACAATTCAACGGAAGCAACAATATCTGGGTACAGACATAAGTTAAACAAGTTTTCCTTAAGAAGGCTAGCACAAACTGGGATAAATATCGTTTAGAAGTCGTCGTCAGCGGCCTGCACGTAGTAGTAGGCACCTCCAGATTAGTAGAGTTAAATGCGTCGGCGGTGGCATCTGGCTCACTGGCTCCGGCATCTGGTTGCGACAACCAGGTAGAAGGGAAAGGGGCAAAAGAGGAGAAAAGCAACCGTGAGTACTCATCCAAAGTACTCGCAAGCAAGGGGCTACACTACATATGCATGGGTATATGTGTAAAGGGACATATCGGTGGACTGGACTGCAGAATGTCAGAATAAGAGGGGGATAGCTAGTCCTGTCGAAGACTACGCTTCTGGCAGCCTCCGTCATGCAGCATGTAGGAGAGAGTAGATTGAAGTCCTCCAAGTAGCATCGCATAGCATAATCCTACCCGGCGATCCTCTCCTCATCGCCATGTTAGAGAGCGACCACCAGGTTGTATCCGGCACTTGGAAGGGTGTGTTTTATTAAGTATCTGGTTCTAGTTGTAATAAAGTCAAGGTACAACTCCAAGTCGTCCTGTTACCGAAGATCGCGGCTATTCGAATAGATAAACTTCCCTGCGGGGGTGCATCACATAACCCAACACGCTCGATCCCATTTGGCCGGACACACTTTTCTGGGTCATGCCCAGCCTCGGAAGATCAACACGTCGCAGCCCCACCTAGGCCAACAGAGCGGTCAGCACGTCGGTCTAAACCTAAGCGCACAGGGGTCTTGGCCCATCGCCCTTAGCACACCTGCACGTTGCGTGGGCGGCCGGATGCAGAACTAGCCCCCTTAATACAAGAGCAGGCTTATGACCCTATCCGGCGCGCGCCGCTCAGTCGCTGACATCACGAAGGCTTCGGCTGATACCACGACGCCGAGTGCCCATATCTTTTTCATGTAGTTCGTTTGTGCGTATAGACCAAATGGCCAGACTCAGATCAAATACCAAGATCTCGTTAAGCGTGTTAATGGATGTAACCGCGGACACCGACCAGGGCCAGGCCCACCTCTCACCTAGGTAGTCTCAACCTGCCCCGTCGCTCCACCATAAAGATCCACCCACAGGGCCGTCGGGACAAAGGTCCTTTCAGCCCCCAATCCGTGAATCACTCGCGGGTGCTCCACCAGCCGACCCGACTTTAGTCACCACATGTATCATGTATAAAGCAATAGTATATACCCGTGATCACCTCCCGAGTGATCACAGCCCGATAGTATAGCACATCAGACAGACAAGAATGTAGGGCCACAGATGGAATACTAGCATCCTATACTAAGCATGTATGATTGCATGTAAAGGTAACAACAGTAGTAGCAAGGATAGGCTATGCATCAGGATAGGATAAACGGAAAGCAGTAACAGGCTACACTACTCTAATGCAAGCAGTATAGAGAAGGAATAGGCGATATCTGGTGATCAAGGGGGGGGGGGCTTGCCTGGTTCCTCTGAGAAGAAGGACGGGTCGTCAACACCGTAGTCGTACTGGGTAGCAGCGGCGTCGGTCTCGAGGTCTACCAGTGAAGAAGAGGGGGGGGGGAGAAACAGTAAATACGGAGCACACAAGGCATCAAAAAACATAACATGGCAATAAGCGGTGCTAGGGGTAATCTAACTCGGTAGGAGGTGATACCTGCGAAGGGGAAAACATCCGGGGAAGTATCCCCGGTGTTTTGCGTTTTCGGACAGATGCACCGGAGGTGGAAGGTTGCGTGTTTGCTATGCTAGGGATGCGTGGCGGACAAATGGGCTGCGTATCCGGATTCGTCTCGTCGTTCTGAGCAACTTTCATGTACAAAGTTTTTCCATCCGAGCGACGGTTTATTTTATATAAAATTTGAAAGGATTTTATCATTTTCTAGAATTAACAGAATTAATTTAATTCAACGTTATCCAGAACAGTGCATGCTGACTGGGTCAAATTGACATGTGGGTCCAGTGGGACCCACCTGTCATTCTCTGTTTAGGTTAATTAGGGTTAAGCTAACTAATTATTGTTTAACTAAACTAACAAGTTAATTAGATTAATTAATTAGGATTAGTTATCTGAATTAACTTAATTAATTAATTAATTAATTAATATATTATTTCTGTTATTATATTTATTTTTTTAAAACTTCTTTTTTTTCTTTTATGGAAACGTTCTGGAGGCGGGGCCCTCCTGTCATAGGCCCATGGCCATAGTGGGTTCGAGCTGACGGAGTTACAGATTACCCGCATTTTGAGCGCCCGATAGGGCGTAGCGGGGCAAGGCCACCGCGTTGCAGCAGGGCGAGGCCAAAGGCGCACGCCGGCGGGAGGGCAGCTGCGGGTGCTGGCCCAGACTAGGGCGGATCCGAGCGCGGGCGGTGGCTGGCGATGCCGCACGGCGAGCAGAGGCTAACGGCGGACAGAGGAGAAGGGCCGGAGCGGGGCAACGGTGGAGGAGGAGCAGCAGCAGATGCAGCTTGCGACTGCGGTGAGCGGCAGGTCGGCGAGCAACAGCGATGCTAGGCGGCACACGGAGGAAGGCTGCGGGCGTGCGCGCAGTCGAGGCACAGGGTGCGGTGGGGAGCAGGGGAGCAGGGGCGCCGCCACACCGGGCGCGACGGCGCAGCGCGGCCACAGAGGAAGGCCCGGGCGCTGGCGGGCGGCTTGCAGTGGCGCGCAAGAGCGGTGATGGGCGCGGCCGCGGTGTGGCGAGCACGCGCTTACGGCAGGTGCGGTGAGCACAGGCGGCCGACGTGGAGCAGGCGGAGCGGAGGGCCGAGCGGGCGACGAACGGGCGAGGCCAGCCGGGCGGGTGGCGCCAGGTGGCGGCCGGGCGACGACGGCGCGTGGCGGAGCACGTCGGGGCGAGGGAGAGAGAGGAGGGAGGGGCGCGTGCTCACGGGAGGATGTAGGGAACGGGGCAGTGTTGCTTGGGGAGGACGACGGCGACGACATGCGTAGGGGGAGGCAGACCGGTGAGTGCGTCCGGCGGAGTGTTCTCCGGCGAGGTCCTCGGGCGGCAGTGGCAGGGAGGGGGCGACGCGGGGGAGGGGGAGTGGGTAGAATGGTGGATGGGGTGGATAGGGTTCCCCCGTCAAGGGGATAAGGGGAGTGGGGGTGGGCCGTAGCTGGGCCGGCCTGTGGCCTGCTGGGCCGAAGCCCCGGGGGGTTCTGTTTTCCTCTTTTTTTGTTAGTTTTTTCTTTTCCCTTTTTATTTTATTTATTTCTCTTTTCTGTTTTAATTCATTTTATGTATTTAGTTTTTTTATAAAAGCATGGTTCCCTCACCATAAATACCTAAGCATTTATTTGCACACTCCGAACATTTTAGTTTAATATTTTGAAAACTTTTGTTGTTTGCCTTTAATTCAAATTTGAATTCAAATCGTTTTGAACTAACGTGAGATTTGTCAACAGTAACTGAGGTGACGTGGCATCATTGTGAGGGGGGTTACTGTAGCTCAATTACCCAGGCGTCACACACCGTACATCCATTGCCGATTCATCTGCCTGCATTATATATAATTATGTGTGTCAAATGTATGAAAATTAGACAAGTATCTATCTAAAGTAAGAATTTTTTTTCTTTCATTAAGAAGATAAGAACAAGAGGCTCACCACGGTGGTGCCGGCACCAACCGGTACTAAAGACCACCCTTTAGTACCGGTTGGAGCCACCAACCGGTACTAAAGGCCTGCTCTTCCCGCCTCTTGGCCTGGTTAAAGTTGGCCTTTAGTACGGTTGGTGGCTCCAACCGGTACTAAAGGCCTCCTATATATACAACACTTACGAAAATTTCAGTTACATCTCCCACTTCTTCACGTCTCGCTCCAACCTCTCGCGGCCTTGTAGCTCGAGTCCCGTCGTCGCCCGGCCGCCCGTCGCCCGTCGCCCGCCGCCCGTCGCCGCTGCCCCGCCCGTCGCCCGCCGCCCAGCGTCGTCGCCCGCCGTCATCGTCGCGCCCTTGATGCGTGCCCCGTCTGTACTCTCTCGCTCTCGCGTACCAGCGCCCTTGCACCAGCCCCGTCACGTACCCGCCGCCCCGCCCGTCGCCTGCGCCCCCTTTCGCGTCTGGGCGACGGTGTCTGAGGCGCACTGCAGTGTACGTATACGTACGTACACAGACACACACATATATACACACATACACACACACACATACACACACACACATACACACATACACACACACATACACACACACATTTTTTTACTTATTTTCTGTTTTCTGTTTTTTAGAAAATTTAATTAGATATTAATTAGCTAGGTATGTGAGATTTGAACTAGTTGAATAATTAATATAACTAGTTTATTTTTAGTAAGAAAATTGTCGAACTAGTTTATTTAGGTATTTGAGATTTGAACTAGTTGAATAATTAATATAACTAGTTTATCTTTAGTAAGAAAATTGTCGAACTAGTTTATTTAGGTATTTGATATTTGAACTAGTTGAATAATTAATATAACTAGTTTATTTGTAGTAAGAAAATTGTCGTATCTGAGATTTGATTATCTAATTAAAATTTTATTTGTTAATGAGTTTTTCTGTTTATTTAATGTTTTTATATATTTTGAGTTTATATAAATGTTAGATTAATGTCGAATGTTAGATGATTATAGTTAGATATATATTTGAATTGGCTTGATATTAATTAATGTTAGATAGTAATAAGTGTTTAATGTTTCACCTGTATGAACATATAGGAAATGTCATCTGACGACGAAAAAGATTTCATTATGTGCGAACATTATGAAGACCAGCGCGGCCTGTGCGACATAAATTTCCTTGTTGATGGTAGGCGCTTCAGCATTAAGCTGAATGAGACATTCGAAGTGGATACAGTAACTCACAACGGTAATTATTATTTAAATGCAAAACTTATGCTTCATTTGCTTCAACTTATAATTTTAAAGCATGACTTATGCTTCATTTGCTTCAACTTATAATTTTAAATTTTCACTATTCTACTAGCGCATCCCCTGCCATGCAAGAATTTTTGTCTTGGATAAGATAGGTTTTAGTGCTATAGATGATATGAAGGTAAAGAGAGTTTACTTGAAGATGGAGCATGTGTATACTTTCAACGTCAAATTATATAATGGAGACACATACACCCATTTTGAATGCAAAACTTGGCAAGCACTATGCAAGGCTTATGCATTTGAGCCTGATATGGTTATCACCTTTGATATTAAATGCGGAAGATGATATTGAAGGTAATATAGACATCTGGGTCAATGTGCAAACGCCTCCAGTTCTACCATTATGTGAGTTTTCTCAACCATGCATGCATATGTTTATGTCTTTGATACAATTTATTCAAAAATAGTTGACAACTAATTTGTATTGTCAGCTTATTTCGTTCAAGCAAACATGTCCGACGCTTGGTAGACAGGACCTACTACTGCCCCGGGGCTCAACTAAACTGCGAGGAGATAAGTCATTATGTTTCATGGCTTGAGGATCTTAATACTGTCAAGACAAATTTTTTTCCTGAACTTCAAAATGTGAGTACTCAAAACGTGCGATCAATGGTGATCGTATTGAACTACGATCACATCTATAATCGAAAGATGGTAAGATTTTAACTATTTGTCCTTAATTAGTGCATATTTGGCATACATTATTTTTGAAGCTAAACTTTCATTGCTTAGTATATTAATTACTATACGATGTTCTTAATTTCATCAACAGGGACTTCCGATGATAGTTGTGCCTCAGTGGATCGAGACAAAAGGTCGCATGTCAATGGTTAGCTTACGACCAAGATTTCCTACATTACACATGAGTGCATTCAGGATTTCTGAAAGCGAAAAATGCTTAATACTGAAAGATTGGAGCAAAATTGTAAACGATCGCAGAGAAGTACTAGGGGGCAGCAAGGAGAAGCGCAACCCAAGATTAGGAGACGGATTCATCTGCATGCTCCAAAGATGATGAATCAGGAGAGCTATACATGTTCTATGCTATTCTACCTGAGAGGGAGCAGCAGGAGTAGCTAGTTCATGCTCTTAATTAATTAGTACTTGTCCTCTCTCATGCATGTCCGTATTGTCCTGAACTTCGATGTTGGTGATGATTATGTTGAACTCGATGATATCTTTGCTTCTGTTACAAAGTGAACTCGATGATTATGTTGGTGATTAGATAGCTAGTGGTAATGACTATGATGATTAAATAGTGGTAACTAATGACGACTATGATGATTTTTAGCTAGCTAAAGTTTATTTATTTATTAATATGCGATGATGATGACCAATACAACTCACTAT
Organism: Aegilops bicornis; assembly: GCA_021605145.1. Classification (NCBI taxonomy): domain Eukaryota; kingdom Viridiplantae; phylum Streptophyta; class Magnoliopsida; order Poales; family Poaceae; genus Aegilops; species Aegilops bicornis. Next base: position 4,553,140 of record CM038671.1, on the reverse strand, counting down.
AACGTAAAACAATCCTAAATTAAATTGATAACACAAATTTAATTGAAAAATAAAAAATAAAACAAAAACCCACAAACATTGAGTACCGGTTGGTGTTACCAACCGGTACTAAAAACTCCTGCCCCGGAGCTGCCTAGTGTCACGTGGTTGGCCTTTAGCACCGGTTCGTGCTGAACCTGTACTAAAGGGGGGGGCTTTAGTGACCACACTTTAGTGCCGGTTGTGGAACCGGCAGTAAAGGGCCTTACTAACCGGTGCTATTGCCCAGTCCTGCACTAGTGGTACCTTTCCAACAGAGTCCGGACACGCGAAACGTCATTCTCCGCCCCCTGGCCCACCCAGGAGGAAGGCCGAGCCCGCGCTCTGTAGCATCCCGCACTGTTTCCACGCCAAAATCCCCCACTCTCTTCTTCAACTCCCCGCCAATACCTGCTCTTTTCTCCCAACCCTGTCCTTCCTTCCGCCGCCGACCCATGGAACCATCGGAGAACCTGCCGGAGATGGAGGTGGCGAATGTGCCGGAGGATTGGAGCATCATGCTTGCCTGGAATATCAGCTCGGAGACACGGCAAAATCACTGTGTCAAAGTGAAGGCCGCAAAGGAGGAGAAGAGGAGGAAGCGTATGGCTGTCGGTGTGCCAGGTGGTGGCCGGCCGGCCACCGATGGAGACGGGGAAGAAGAGATATGATGTGGTGCCTTTCCAGGATACACTTACATGTCCAGATTACGTATTCCATTTAGGGTCCTCTATATTACATGTTTGTGGTTGGTTCACGCATTTTGACGAAATTCATTTTGTGGCTCTTCTGCTTTTCTTTACTTTTTCTTTGAAATGTTGGATATTTTCTATTGAAACGTCACACAATATTGGACACCCAAAAATTATGCATTTTGGGCACGTCACCTTGGCCTCTATGGTGGCGATGGCCCATCATAGAGTTGATGTTTTCCACGCTCTGGTATAGGCGGCCGATGCTCTAGTATCGTGCCAGCGGAAATGAGCTTCACCAGGGCATCGACCACTCCTTGCCCGCCTTACTGAATAATACAACTGAAATGATTGGAAACTATGATTTCAAAATGATAAAAGGATTACAAAATTTTATACTTAAAAATATTTTTAGAAACAATCTCAATTTCATAAACACAACCAATATCTCCTATATGCTTTCTTCATAGACAATCAATAAGTTCCGTCAAGGTGTGGGACAATCAATAAGTTACGTCAAGAAATATCTCCTATATTTCTTTTATTCTTAGTCAAGTGTGGCACGTTGGAGTGAAACGAAGATCCTATAAATGAAGAGGCAAGGGCAAAGAGTTTCAAGGGTATGGGCTAGTGTCATTATCATGTGCAATGACATGGGGCGCAAGGGCAAGGGACCGGCCGATGTGATGGAGAGAGACAACGGCAAACTTTACATAGGTCTCTTTGACCAGTGGTGGCGCTAGAAATAAAATCATGTCTAGTGACTTCAAAATTGTGTGATTTATACTTGCTGAATTATGTTTTTTTCCAAAGAGCTGTGTAGTCAATTGACTACACAGCCTATGTGTGGCTTCACCACTGCCTTTGACCTACTGTATATTGGTCCAGTTACACGCAATTTTTTTTTGATAAAGGGCGTTTTTATTATCTCAAAATATAGCATCAAGCGATACAAAGCATTTAGAGTACCACCCGGCCTCTGCATAAATAGGATGCACACAGCCAAACATAAATTATCTGACAAGAAAAAGAAACCGACAATTCGGCAACAGTAGAGTCCTATAGACCGACACTATGCCTATGTCGAAACGGTTGGTGGACCGATCCGGAGATTATGTTAGAATAGCGGTTGGTACTCTGCACGTTGTAGCATAGCCCACGTACAAAGCGAGTGCGCACAACGGAAAATAACCTGCAGAGGAGAAGCATTTTTGTCATTAAAAACCAAATCGTTTCTACATAGACAAAGCGACCATAGTAAGGCGTACGCTCCCACCCTTATTAGTGTTTTGAATCTATTTAAAATACTGTCCAACCAATGACCAAACATATTGGCAACACTTATGGGCTGATACAAATTTGACGCTATTTTGATGACTGACGACGTAGAACGCGCAAACTTGCATTGAAAAAAGAGGTGTTTGATTGCCTCGTCATGAGTGAAAAAACAACACTTCTTACTTCCTGGCCAGTTGCATCGTGCAAGGTTGTCTTTGGTTAGCACAACACCTCTATAAAGATACCACATGAATTTTTTAACTTTTAGTGGAATCTTTGCCTTCCACATTTTCTTGTTATTGCTCTCCGGTACCTCAGAATATGTGAGCGCACGATACATAGAGTCTACAGTGAAAGACCCTGATGTAGTAAGGTTCCAACAAAACACATCATGGCCGTGCGTCAGGTTAATCAGATCCAGACGGGATAAGAGATTATGCCATGACATAAGTTGGGTGCCAACCAAATCCCGCCTGAATGAAATATTCGGCGGGGATGAGCTGAGCACCTGCGCAATAGTACTGTTCTTATCGCGAGCAATGTTGTACAAGGCTGGATATTGTTCTGGGAGACTGTCATCGCCTAGCCAGATGTCTTCCCAGAAATGAATCTCTGACCCGTCCTTTATCGTGAAAACCCCAAAGCGAAAGAGTTGTTACTTTGCCGCCATTAGGCCAGCCCAAAAGTGTGAGTCGCCAGGTTTCCAATATGCCTGAGACACCGCCTTTTGGCCTAGATACTTGTTGCACAACATGGTTTGTCAAACACCATCCTCAGTAAGAAGTTTGGACAATCATTTACTAAGTAGGGCCTCATTCTTGACCAGCAGGTCATGAATTCCAAGGCCACCTTGGTCTTTCGGCCTACAAACCATGCTCCATTTAGTCAGCCGATATTTTTTCTTCTCACCATCTCCTTGCCAAAAGAATCTAGACCTAAAATAGTCTAATCTTTGCAATGCTCCTTTTGGAGTTGGAAGAAAGAAAGCATATAGAGAACCATATTTGTGAGGACATACTTTATCAAAACCAGTCGTCCTCCTACTGAGAGCAACTTGCCTTTCCAACTGCTCAACCAATTATCTAGCCGCTCCTCTACATGCTTCCACTCCGCAATGGTGAGACATCGATAATGAATAGGTCCGCGTAATCGGCCGCTGCCTCCACGGCTTCTCCAAAGCAGAACACTTGGCTTTTATGGAAAGTTAATTTTAAGACCTGCCATTTGCTCAAACGCTGACAACAGGAGTTTCATGTTTCGAGCCTTGTCTAGGTCATGTTCCATAAAAAGTATCAGCATATTGCAGAATAGAGAGGCCACCATCCACAAGGTGTGGCACTACCCCAACAATTTGCCAATCCTGCTTGGCACGCTCAATCAGAATAGCCAACATGTCAGCCACAATGTTAAATAACATTGGGGACATGGGGTCACCCTGCCGTAGTCCTTTTTTGTCTGAAAGTAATGACCTACATCATCATTGACTTTGATGGCCACACTACCTCCAGTTACAAAATTTTGGATTCACTGGCACCATTTTTTAGAGAAACCTTTCATCGTTAGGGCCTGTTGGAGAAAAGACCATTTGACCTTGTCATAGGCATTTTCAAAGTCAATTTTGAATACTACTCCACTTAGGTTTTTCCGATGCATCTCATGGACGGTCTCATGCAGGATTACTACGCCATCACGTATATTCCTTCCTTGCATGAAAGTCATTTGAGATGGTCGGACAACATGGTTTTCTACCAAGTTATGCCGATTCGTAGCCACTTTGGTGAAAATCTTGAAGCTAACATTAAGGAGGCATATGGGTCTGAACTGCTGGATCTGTTCAGCCTCCTTAATCTTTGGGAACAAGACAATCTCGCCAAAATTAAGCCTAAATAGCTCAATTCGGTCGGCATAAAGACAATTAAAAAACTCCACAAGGTCAGCCTTGATGATATCCCAGAAATTTTAATAGAATTCTGTGGGGAAACCATCTGGGCCTGGAGCTTTGTTATGTCCCATGTGGAACACCGCAGCTTTCACCTCCTCTTCCGAGAATGGTGCCGTTAGGACATCGTTCTCTTCTGTCGTGTCTTGTGGAATATCATCTATTCGGGTCTCTTCAAGGGTGAAATTCCCTTCAGCCGGCGCTCCGAACAGAGATTTGTAGTATTTGGTGATATACTTTTTGAGCTCCTCTTGACCTTCGATCCGCCCCTCATCTTGTTGGAGACTATAAGTACATTTCTTCATATGCCGCCCATTAGCGACCAATTGGAAGTATCTTGTATTACTATCACCCATCAAAATGAAACCGGCTTTGGATCTCTGGTAGTATTTGATCTCCTCTTCTCACAGAAGACGGGCAATCTTCTCATTAGATTAATTTTTTAATTCAATCTCTTGTTGAGATAAGATGCGCGTCTCTGCAATTTTGTCGAGGTCATCAATAATGGTAGAGAGCCGTTGTTTTTCTTTTTTATAAATCCCGTTGGTATGTTTTGCCCATGTAGAGAGGTGTTGCCTCATGGCCCTTATTTTAAAGTTCCATTTCTGAATATGTGTACAACCAACAGCGGGCCTCTCCCAAATGTTCTTGATCTACAAATCCATCCCTATGCATACATCCCAATTTAAATTTGAAAGGGCGACGGGCAGCTGGGTTCGTAGAATTAGAATCCAGAATGATGGGTGCATGATCCGATAAAGCCTCAATACGCTCTAGGGGCTCGCATGGTTACCAGAGGAAATTTTAGTTCCCATTCGGTATCCATGAGTACCATATCGATCAAGTTTCTCGTATGTCGGCACATGTCGGTTATTAGCCCAAGTGAACTGCCGTCCCGACATACTAGCCTCCCGAAGATCCAAACTGCCTATGACAACATTGAATAGAAAAGGCCAATGAGTGTCAAAACGGTCATTATTTTTCTCTTCCTGATACCTAAGGATATTAAAGTGCCCTCCAATAAGCATTGAATGGGAGTTATCCTTAGCCAGATTTAACAATTCCCAAAGGAAAGCGGACTTATGCTCATCTTGGACAGTCCCATAGACCGCGACAATAGCCCGTGTAAAATTATCAGCTCTGTTTCATAGGTGAAATTTTATATGAAATTCACCGATCAAAAAGGCTAACAGGTCCATGACTGTTGTCAGTATCCCAGGAAGGATTCCTCCAGACCTTTCACGAGCTGGTAGACTATGCCATGTGTAGCCGAGACCACCTGATAGGTGATCGAGGACATGCGGGCGAAAGTCACACTTACCAGCCTCAGAAATTGCCACAAAATCCAAACCATGTTCCCGTACACAATCACCTATGTGTTTATGTCTAGCCAAGTCTGAGAAATCTCTGCTATTCCAAAACATGCCTCTCATGTGGAAACTCGGATTGGTGTGAAACTCTTCGCCTTCTTGGGCGGTTTTTTTTTCATTTTAGAGGCGTGTGATTTAGATTTCCGCGAAGACGCTGTGAAGTCACATAACATGGACCCAGGTCTTGCGTCATCCAATACAACCTTGGTAACCTCACCAACCAAGTGGGATATTAGCGGACCATCATATTTGGCATCCGCTTCATCATCGTCCTCGGTTTCTAGGTCAGGAATGGTGGTATTACACTTCGGAGAAATCTTTAACGGTCGATCTCCATATGTTTAAGTAACCCAACCGACAGATTAATGTCATTATCATTCTTTCCCATAAAGAACCCCACGTTATTTAAGCTGTTATAAATGCGAGTATCCGGAAAAGAAAGAAATGATTTAAAGGAAGAGGTACCTGGATTGGAGTCCAAATTCCTCGAGGCCTGGCGGCGCATTGCCTTCACTAGTGCATGCTCATCTGTCGGAGAAGAAATATCCTCCGAGACTGGGTGGCGATTTCCCCACCGGTGAAGGCTGCGGAATCACCCTTGCCCCAGAGGTCGGTGAAGAAGAACCTGCTGCAGGTCCCACCGAAACAGTCGCAATGGGTGTCGTGGCAGAAGGACCCGAACGAGCCGCCGCTGGACTGAGAGGAACTATGGCGACCGGAGCGCGAGCTGAGGAAGCCGTCGCAGACACCGTCACCGTGCGTTGCACTTGTACGGGAGCAAAAGCGGGAGCATGCAAAACATGCGCTGCGCCCGCGTCCATGGCTGACTGCCCGAGCGTCGCCTGCTTAAGGTCTGCCGGCTGATGCACCTGAGACGGGGCAACCGCTTGTGGGTTTATGGGTGTGCAGCAGCCACGGCTGGCTGCATACGAGCGGCCACATCATGCACGTCTTGTGGCTGCATGGTCTCTGCATGCACATGCATGTGCGACGCTCCCTGGGCTGAAGGAGCGTTGGATGATGCCAATGCTTGAGCAGACGCGGTTGGCACAAGAAATGTAGCCGAAACATCAACTGTAGCTGCAACGTCTTGCACAGGATTATGCACAAGATTGACTTGTGGTGGCACTGTAGCATGTTCAAAGCCCAAATGAGTAGTCTGCATGGGAACAACATTGGAGACAGATTGAGCTCCACACGTCGTATTACCACCATTCATTTGGACCTTTTTTGCTCGCTTGCTAGCATCCCTATCTGGCATATCCTCATCCTGGTTAGCACCATCATCATGCCCGTCATCATGGTTTTCCCAAATCCGAGGAATAAAGTCATCATCCCACTAGTAGAAAAAGGGGCATCAGTCCCGGTTGGTAAGGCCCTTTAGTCCCGGTTTTTGAACCGGGACTAAAGGGTCGTTACTAATGCCTCCCCCCTTTAGTCCCGGTTCAAACTGGAACCGGGACTAAAGGTCGCGGCCACGTGGAGCTCCACCTTTAGTCCCGGTTGGTAACACCAACCGGGACTAAAGGAAATTTTATGATTTTTTTTTCAATTTTTTTTTGAACTTTTTTTATTTTCAAATTTCTGAATTATTTTAACCTCTAATCTCTAATCACCACCCCTCATCACTGCTCAATTTATCCTCTAATCTCTAATCACCCCTCATCATTCCTAATCATCCAACTTCCCAAACGGTCAACCATCCTCCCACTCCCCTAGCCTGAGCACGCTTAACTTCCCGGTTCTATTCTCCCTCGTTTTCAAGTATGCACTTGTTGTTTTCCTGACAATAGTAAGATGTCAATCCTATTAACCCTCAGGAATTTTGCGTGAGCATGAAGTGACACATTTCACTGTTTGAGTTTGAAACTATTGTTTTAAAAAACAATAATTATTTAGTAACACTAATATTTCTTGAATAATTAGTTTGACCATTGTTTGACAAAAATTTGACCATAGTTTGACCACAGTTTGACCATATTTGACCAAAATTCAAAATATCTGAAATAATTATTTAGTAACACTAATATTCTATAATAATTAGTTTGACCATTGTTTGACCACAGTTTGAAATTACTCGATTTTTTCCACTCTAGATCTTAAAAGCCCCGTAACTATTTTTTTGTTAGGTTTTTTGAGGATTTTGATAATGTTTAATGGGGTTCCCCCAGTTAAATTTGGATGTAACTTTTCGAGTAGATGATTTTTCATATAAAAAACTTTTTCATCCGAGTCAGTATGCATAAGTTATGCCTATTTTACTAAATTCTAGAGAGATTTTGTAAATAAAGTCGAAATTCACATTTGCAAATTTTCCCAACAACTAGACCACATATGACATGGGAAACTTATTTTTTTTATTTTCTTGACATTTTCATCATTTTATTTTATTTTTTTTAAACTGAAAAGGCGATCGCGGGGGTGGGGGGGGGGTGGGGGGGTGGAGTTTGAAAATGTGACCTTTAGTACCGGTTCGTGCCATGAACCGGTACTAATGCCTCAAACCCCATTAGTACCGGTTGGTGGCTTGAACCGGGACTAAAGGTCTAACCTTTAGTCCCGGTTGGTGCCATGAACCGGTACTAATGCCTCAAACCCCATTAGTACCGGTTGGTGGCTTGAACCGGGACTAAAGGTCTAACCTTTAGTCCCAGTTGGTGCCAGGAACCGGTACTAAAGGGCATCTCACCCTTTAGTCCCGGTTCGTGCCACCAACCGAGGCTAAAAGGTCCAGACGGACCGGGACAAATTGCCCACGTGGCCCCTGGGCGCACGAACCGGGACTAATGCCCCCATTAGTCCCGGTTCTAGACTGAACCCGGACTAATGGGCTAACCGGGGTGGACCAAAGCCCTCTTTTCTACTAGTGTCCGGAACAAAATCACCCTCCTCCAGCACAAACCGAAAGGCATATCCATTAAGCTTGACATAAACATTAGAGGAGACCGGGCTTTCATCAGACCCATCATGTTTGACGAAAATATCCATGTTATGAACAGCCACCTGGATCCGCACAATACCGTGACGGCGCAACCAAACCAAGTCAACATCGTGAGTGGCGCCGATAACTGATCCCACCGCCCACAAACCAAGGAAATAGCGAAGAGCTGGCGGGACTCCGGTGACGTGCACCCAAACAGGCTGCAAGGGAAGTAGCGCCGGAACCTCCTCGATTTTCCATTCAACTAAAAGTGATCTTCACGTCATGTGATTTAACATTATACTCAAACGCCGTCACACGCTGCAAAATTTCCACTGAAGGGAAAGAAACCAAGAAAGCGTTTGCTTCATGAGGCATGGCTTCCCACTTCCACGAAGTTTGGACCGCAGCGATCTTTGCAACCTCAGCCTCCACCATAGAAGAAGACAAGGAACCACCCGAAATCGTAACCAAAGCAGCCGGCAAAGTAGGTGGGGCAAGATTCTCCTTGAAGAGTGAGTCCGAAAGCTGTACAAACATTGCATTAACTAAAGCGCAACCACCGAGGGAGGCGGTTGGCCTTGGTTGCTTGAGAACAGGGCAGCGGGGCAGCGGCTACCACCAAATCAAGATGGCGGAGCCAGACCAAGCTGCAACAACATTCATCACTCCATACGGCCCATTCTGCTTCAACACAATGCCCTTCGGGCTCAAAAACGACGGCGCAACATATTAGCGCAAGATTCAGACATGTCTGGCAAACCAGATCGGCAAAACTGTGGAAGCATATGTAGATGACGTGGTCTTCAAATCCAAGCATGTCGAAACTCTAGTAGACAACTTGAGGCTCACATTCGACAATCTCCGTAAATATGACATTAAGCTCAATCCGGAAAAATGCGTCTTCGGCGTTCCAGCCGGAAAGCTCTTGGGCTTCATTGTGTCCGGTAGAGGAATTGAAGCGAACCCAGCCAAGATCTGAGCTCTATCACAATTGGATATTCCAAAAGACCTCAAGCAAATACAAAAATTGACTGGATGCGTAGCGGCTCTAAGCCGCTTTATTTCCCGTTTGGGAGAAAAGGCGTTACCCCTTTACCGCCTCCTCCGGCGCACCGATCACTTCGAGTGGACGGATGCCGCCACGGCCGGACTCGAAGAAATAAAAGCCATATTGGCAACAAATCCGGTCCTGGCCGCGCCCAACATGGGCGAACCAATGCTATTATATATCGCCGCAACACATCAAGTTGTTAGCTCGGTGCTCGTCGTCGAACGAGAAGCGAATGGACACTGGTTCCCTCTTCAAAGACCGGTTTACTATGTGTCCACTGTCCTAACTCCATGCAAGTCCCGGTACCCACATTATCGAAACATAGCATACGCGGTGTTCATGGCATCCCGGAAGCTGCGACACTACTTTCAAGAGTGTTCGATAACGGTAGCCTCCGAAGTACCTCTTAACGACATTATAAACAATCGCGGCCTTCTGGGGACGGATTGCTAAATGGGCCATAGAGCTCCTTCCATTCGACATAACCTATAAGCCACGACGATCTATTAAGTCACAGGTTTTGGCCAACTTCGTGGCCGAATGGGCCGAAGCCGAACTCCCTAAAGAGTACGGCGCATACTCCAACTGGATCATGCACTTTGACGGCTCCAAAATGTTGGCCGGCCTGGGGGTTGGCGTCGTCCTGACGTCCCCAACCGGGGACACAGTCCAATACGTCGTTCAAATAATGTATACGGACTCCAACAACGCAGCCGAATACGAGGCCCTTCTGCACGGCCTCGGTATGGCAGTCTCCATGGGCATTAACTGCCTAGAGGTGCGCGGGGATTCGAACCTCGCGATATCTCAAATCAACGGAGACTTTGATGCCAAAGATCCGAAAATGGCAGCGTACCGCAATGCGGTCCTAAAAGTGTCGGCCGCAGTTGAAGGGCTCGAATTTCATCATATAGCCCGGATAACAACCAGGTAGACGTATTGGAGCACGATCGGTAAAAGCGATGTCGTCCCGCCCAACATCTTCCTGGAACGGCTGTTCAATGTAACATCCCAAATTTCCTATTAGGAATGTTCTACAATATTAGCTAAGCATCTATGCATATTGTTTGAATTTGAATGGCATTTGAAGTTTCAGAAGATTTTGGAGTTGTTGGAATTTGAATTCAACTTGGCATTTGAAAATTATTGCAAAAACCAATGCCTGACAATACTTGAGACAAAGTATGAGAGGAGTAAACATGACACTCCAAAAATGTCAGAAGAAAACATTGCCAAAAAGTTTGAATTCAAATTTGAGTTTTATTTGGAATTTTAGAAAAATGATTTTTTATAAAGTTTGAGTTTTGCCCCTGGAAAAATGTTCAAATTATAGGGAATATTCCCCTGATCATTTTGATATATATATGTCCTATATAAAATATTGATATTTATATATTTTTCTCTCTCTCTAAAAATTCAAAAAAAGAAAAAAGAAAAGCCCGGGCGCCCGGCCAGAACCCAACCGGCCAGGCCCGACCAGCCGAGGCAGCCATTGCCGAGCCGGCCCAGCCCGACCGACCGAGCCCCACACGAATCCTTCCGACTTGGTCGACCGACCCGATCCCCTCTCTCCCTCTCGTGACACCGGGCCCCACCTCCTTCCTCCTCCATAAGCCACGCCAACCGCCGCCTTGAATCCCGAGATCCCGGGATCTCATCCCGATCCCCTCATGAGCGCCCCTCGCCCAAGTCGTGCCCCCTATATACTTCCCCCCCCTCGCCCGTTTCCCCTCGCCCCTCGACCCTCCCTTGGCGCAATCTCTGGGAGACCCGAAGCCGCCGCCGCGCCATTAGCCCCGCCCCGACCGCCCTGGTCACCCTCGAGCTCGCCCGACTCCACCCCGAGCCCCCCCTTGCTCCGCTAAACCCGCCGGAGGCCTTCAGCCACCGACGCCGCGCTCCTAGCAGCCGCTGCTGCCGCCGCACTTCTTCCCGGGCCACGGCGACTTCCTCGACACTGGCCACCCCGACTACACATCGACCATGGCGTCCCTTGCCCGGCTACCTCGACCACGGCTACACCATTCCACGCTCTTGGCTACTTCGACAAACGGCACAAAGGGCTATCGCCTTGCTTCACTCATCAGCTTTCACTCCAGCCACAACTTCCGCGATGTGTTGACCGTTACGACAGTGTGGGGGGGGGGGGGGGGTTGTCCGTCGGCTTGCCCTCGGATTCTTCTCCAGTATCACCGTCTGCGTCGCTACTGTTGTGACTACAGCGGGATATTGAGTATCGTGATTATTAGGAAATATAGGATAGCGTAGGACATTATTCTACCTTGCCTTGTACTTCAAGATGATCATGTACTCATATATATATGTCCATGAGGCTCAATCAATACAACAACTATTCCACCAAATCCCTCTCTCCCTTCTAACAGTATTAACATACCAGTGGTAGACGTCAGTTTTCGCCCGCCACTGGTAACTGTTGTCTATATTTGGGGTGGGACAAATATTATCAATGGCGGGAAAGAAAAAGAAGTGAACTATATTATCAGGGGTGGAACAAATATTATCAGGGGTGGACAAATAGCATGCATGTTTCCTTGAAAAAAATATCTAGACATCTAAGAATAAAGAATAGTCTATCCTCGAGTCGAAAAAGCATAGTGTATATATAAGTTTTTTAACACCGTAAAGACGCAGACGAAAGTCTATATATAATTGAAAAATCTTATATGAACATAAACATGTTAATAAATATAATTATTATGTCATTAGTTTTTGTGCTTGGGGTTGGCAAAGCTGGAATTTTAAGTATTAAAAATAGGGATATTTCAGAATTGCCTACATTAAATTTAAAATTTATTGATATGCTTTTACAATTATTATGAAATTTTATACTCTTTAATTTGATACTAAATAAATTAGTATTGTAGGAGATATGCCCTAGAGGGAATAATAAATGTTATATATTATCTCCTGTTTCATAATTATGTTTATGTTCCATGCTATAACTACTATGGTTCTCGAGTCTACAATAACCACGAGGCTCGGAGGAAGACTCATATGCACGTGTGGATAATAAATGGTAAAATGTATTCCTAGTCTGGCCTCTAAGAGTAGCTCAAGTGTTGCATGATGGTTCTGTTTTCCTGATCATGGGCATGTCTATGCCAGCAACCTTGAGGGCACAATGTTAAGAGAACATTTGTGTTGAATCTACCCGGACTGATGTTATGCTATGAGATTCATTCGTCACAATTTAATGGTACATAACACAGAGATGGTTAACGTTTGCATGATTCCTTAGACCATGAGAGTATCGTTTTTCTTCATGCTTGCTTCATGAACTTTGGGGTTTAAACGTCATCTGTAAATGGGTGGCTATTACGGCGGCTTACGGGTTCATGGAAAGGTATGTCAAGTAACTTGATATCTCAAGAATGGGATTTGCTCCTCCAACGATAGAGAGATATTCTCGGGCCCTCTCAGTGTTACGATATCCATAATCGTGTGGCTAGACACCTTGTGATTTGATCACTGGGATGCCGGAACATGGAAACGAGAAAAGAGAACAAAACCGGTGACGAGGTAACTTGCATGGTGGACAAATTGTTCGTCCACGGGGATGCGATAAATCTTACCTCGGGTGTTTGTGACATATCACGAAGCAACATGAATAGGTCAATGCAACTGGAGGTTCACTCGAATATTCATTCGTGTGGGCATAGGGGTCAATATGGGTGTCCACGGCTCCGATGTTGATCATTGATCGGAAGTGGTTCCGGGTCATGTCTATACTTCACCGAACCTATAGGGTCACATGCTTAAGGGTCATCTATCTGCTGAATACTAGACAGGGTGTCTGAGAGAAAATCATCGAAAAAATTTCGGACATCGAAAAGTTTCGGACAGCGGAAAAGTTCCGCAGAGAGAGGTCATCGGATGAGTTTTGGTGAAACCAAAAAGTTGTTTCGGGATATACTATTAAGTCAAATTGGTTTCGGCACATGCCTGATAATTCTTGGAGGGTGCCAGAGTCATTCTGGAAACTTTCTGGAATTTTCCGGGATAAAAGCTGGAATTGCTCCGGAGCTACCGGAACCACTTCACATGCTTTTCGCAGATGAAAATCAATCATCCGGAATTGTTTCAGAACGCGTTGAAAATTATTTTAGTGGGTACTGGAAATGTTCTAAGCCCACATAAATATTTTCAGTTCGAACGGACAATCAAAAATGTCGTCGTGAATAGTGAAAGTGCTTTTTGGGATATTTATGGAAACCAACCTTTTGGGGCTCTTCCCAAAAGGCTTCTAGAAGGACTTGGGGATCAAGGAAACCCCTTTGGGGGGGGGGGGGGCCATCAAGGTTGGGACGTTGGAGGGTGCAGCTCCTCCATGGGGCTCCAGTTGTCATACCTTTATGCCCTTTATGCCCTTTATGTGTGACATAAAGTGTGGGCATTTTCGGTTTTTCATGTGTCCTCTACCCCTTGGGTTTTCCTATAAATAGAGGTGGAGAGGCACTCTCCACACTTACTCTTTCTCACATACAAGTGACATTTCAATGATCTGGCTTCTCTCTCCCTCCCCGCGAAATAGTTTCATAGAGCCGAAGGGATGTCTGGGTTCCGGTGGGAACTAGTTCTGGACAGCGAAGCCCTGCCGGATAGATGACACCGTATAAGTGCAACTCTGTAGAGAGATCGTAGCTTCGGCCTTATTTCGAGAGTGCCTCCCGAAGGGCTGTCCATGTGACCGTCTGAGTTTCAAAGGTCCTCCCGAAGGGCTGTCCGAGTGACCGTCTGAGTTTCGAAGATCCTCCCGAAGGGCTATCCGCGACACCGTCCGGGGGACTGCCCGACCCCCTCCCGGAGGGCTGTCCGAGGGGCATATGAGGGTATACATCCTCGCGGTTGGGAGGTTGTAAATCCTAGCTGCGGGGATCTGCACCGCCGATCGTCATCGACTCTACTTCCCGCTACCTACGAGTCTGTAACGAAAAAGATCGAACCTTGTATGCAGTCTCCATAGTGGTCCTGGGCTGGTCCGTAAGTCATAATTTTTTTTGTTTTCTACTGCGTTCCCCTACAGTGGCATCATGAGCCGTGCTATGCGTAGATGCAGGTTGCGATCTAGAATACATAGAGATGTATGGGTGTTGCACAATATAATTACATAATAGATGAGTTCTATTACTAAAAAATTATTTGTGCGGGTAGCAGATGAAATCTGTTACCCAATGTTCTTGTTGCTGCCCTTGAATTTGCCTAATCCTGATCTTGACGGCATGGTGGAATTTCACATAGTTCTGGCAATCTGTGATCCTTTCATGCTGCTCCTGAGTATGCTGATTGACAGATCAACGAAGTGCTAACAGTTCTTTGGGTTCCACCATAGTTAAAGAAAGATGGATGTTTCGCAGACAAAAGGGCAATGCAGATATGATCTGCACGGGGTCATGCATATGACGAAGTTTAGTATGGGGTTCGAGATTTTATTATATCGTGCTTCATACACCCCGCAAAGTTAATCTAGCAACTTGAATTATCATACTTGATGATGGACGTTTGTAGCTTCGGTTTGTTTAGAAACCTTAGAAGCCACGAAAAACAAGTTTTTGCATGAACCGATTAGAGGCGTCTAACTTGGTTTTGCAGGAGGTTTTGCATGTGCATGTGATGTGGTATAGCAGTGCTCATAATAATTTGATTATGAATGAGATGACTATATGATGTAAATTGATTAACATGACCTGCGTGTCATGATTCGGTATGATGGTTGGAGCCATATGATTGCACTTTTATACACTATGGAGATAGCAATATTATCTGGTGCATCGACAAGGTGGTGGCAATCTTCGGAAGGTGAACACCGACATGAATGCCAAAGACGAAGAAATGAAAGACTTCTCCGTTAGAAGGGGCTATACCATATAATGCTATTATGAATTGCCTGAGATGTTTATCCCTCTTGATGCACCCTTTTTGATTGTGTGGTAGTCGCTTTTTATTAGGGTGATCTATCACTTCAAAATATCAAAGTAGTTAGTGTTCACCCAAGTGTAGCACTGTCCGTAATTCGTATCTTTTCGGGGTGCGCCATGTCCACATGGGTACAAAAAAATCGAGAGGAATGAGGCGGGTGAGGTCAGACCTCGCAGCAATATCACTTGGTTGTCTTTGAAGTTCAGGCAGGATCGTCCTGAGCTCGGAACACAACAAAGATGAACAAGAGCCACATGGAGATGTGATCGGCAAGTTTGCCTACCAATTGAAATTCTCGTCATCAATGATGTCCACGCCAATGGCGTTGAATCAAAATGTGGGTCTTGTATCACTCATAATCAATTTTGAGAGATATTGATTTGAGTGGGAGCGCACTGTAGAATTAACTTGTTTAATTCCCAGTGCAATTAATTATGAACACTTTCTAAGTGTTACTTGCAAAATAGTTGTAGAATAATGGCTCGCGTTTCCACCTTCCCTGTGAAAATTGAATAGCTATTAAATATCTGGTTGAAACTTTACGATTGGTAACGCAATGTGAGGATTGTCCTCAAGAGTGCCGAGAAGGACGTTGTCCTATCGGATGCTTTCCGTATACTCCCGCTAAATGCTATGGATGATGAGACTTTCGTCCTTCGATCCAAAAGCTAGAATTCCGTTGCGCTCAAGTGCAATATGTTTGCTTCCATGAAACTCGAACTTCGAAATTTTGGGATAGTTATGTGATATTCATGGAACTGAAAATTAATTTTTAGATACAAACAAAGACTGGAAGATATGAAATATCCAAAGCAATCTTTGTTTGCAAATTATTTGTAAAGTGTTTACTATGCATTAGACTGATAAGAGAGGGATCCAGTAGAACGCCTGTCATATGATGAAAGGTAAATAAAACAACAACTTAAAGAGAAAGGAAGTGCCCAAAGGGTGTTATTATGACTTACACGCCTAGGAAGTCCGGGGCTAATGCCACTCTTAAGTTTGGTGCTTCTTTTGCAAGTAGGAGAAATACTAAAAGTTAAGTTGTTAGAAGTATAAAGGCAGAAAGAAAGATGACTGAAATATCTAGCTCATGTATGAATGTCATACAAGTTTTTGATGTATAGAAGGCTGGTCAAAGATATAGTTCTTGGGAATTATGGTTAAACATGTTAATCACTAATTCTTGGGTATTGTGAGTTAATCACAAAGATGCTCGCTCGATTGCATTCTGTTTCGAATTAATGTAAGAGCTACTATGGCCTAAAAAGACCAGCTAGGAATGAGGGAGTCCTGGACTAGGGGGTGTCCGGATAGCCGAACTATCATCTTTGGCCGGACTCCTAGACTATGAAGATACAAGATTGAAGACTTCGTCCCGTGTCCGGATAGGCCTCCCCTGGGGGTGGACGGCAAGCTTGGAGATACGGATATGTCGATCTCCTACCATTGTAAACGACTCTGTGTAACCCTAACCCTATTCGGTGTCTATATAAACCGAAGGGTTTTAGTCCGTAGGACACAACAACAATCATACCATAGGCTAGCTTCTAGGGTTTAGCCTCTCTGATCTCGTGGTAGATCTACTCTTGTACTACCCATATCATCAATATTAATCAGGCAGGAGTAGGGTATTACCTCCATCGAGAGGGCCCGAACCTGGGTAAAAACATAGAGTCCCTTGTCTCCTGTTACCATCCGCCTAGACGCTTTGATTCGGGACCCCCTACCCGAGATCTGCGGTTTGACACCGACATTGGTGCTTTCATTGAGAGTTCCTGCAATGCGTCGCCGTCAGGAAGGATGCCTCATCCCGTCTTTAAAGACGATACTATCGCCAAAGGAGCCTTGGCCGCTGGTCAGACTGTTCGGTTAGGTGGTTTTCTTATGACCACCAGTTCGGCCATTGCACCGACGATGACTTCTCGGGTCATCGAAACCAATCTTCACGTTAACTCGGAACTTGCCGAGCAGTTAGATCCGGTCGAGCTCTCGTCCGTAAACGAGCTCTTGGATCGCATCACCGCACTGGGAGTTGCCACAGACTACGACCAGATTGGGCCTAAACCGATCTGAGAGAGATCAACTCTCCCTAGGCTACCCATCATGTTGCTGTGATAGAGGGTCAATACGGCGATTATTCTTCTATCTTAAGGACTAGTTACGTCCGGATTCCCGATCCCTCCATGGCGGATTGCCGCAGAGGGACGGATGTCGATCAAGCCCTGAACTTAAAGTCAGGCGGCGGGTTGGATTCATTGGATAGCATTCAAAAATCCAAACTTCCAAGTTCGGAAACTTCTCGGCCCCTGAGTCTTAAATTGGACGGGGTTCCAGATTTAGTTCCACCCGCCCACCCAAACATTAGCGATCTATCCTGAATTCGGCAAGAGCCCGCTCAAACAATACATCACTACTGGGCCAGATTCCTCCTGGTTATGGACAGGATAAAGGACTGCCGAGAGGAGGACGCAATCTCATTTTTCTGCAATAATTGCACGGACAAGGGAATCCTAAACACCATAAGTCGTCGCGAAATTACACTCTTTGCTGACTTGGTGACCATAGTACAAAAGTACTGTGCGATGGAGAGTGCTTGGAAAACCGAAAGTAAATTTTGGGATAATCTGGCCCGAATACAGCCCTAGTCCGGAATAAAATCGTGCATCATCACCAAGCACCTGGGTTATACACCAAAAAACAAAAAACCCCTAAAGGGCACGGAACCGTACTGGAGGGTTGGCTAAACGGGTCCTGCAAAATTGGTAGCACAGAGGGCGCCACTCCAACTCATAGGCTTCGAGCATGTTGGATACTACGGCAGGTGGCCAAAAGTGGCGAAGAGCTTCTAGCCTCAGAATCCCAGCCCAGCAACACCGATGCAGTATTAACAGTCTTGAGACTTTCGCATCAAATAACATGCGGAAACAAACACTCCATAACCTTGCGAAGTCTACCAAGTAGCAACAATAAATCCATGGAGTGACACAGCTATTACCTTTAATGCCAGTGATTTAACCTAAATTCCGAACAGCCCGAGCACCAGCCGCTTTGGTCCTCAGTCCAATAGTGGACGGCTTTCGCCTTACTAAGGTACTCATGGATGGCGGCAGCGGACTAAACCTCATCTACGAGGAAACCCTCCAAAAAATGGAAATAGACTGGAACCGCATTAAGCGAAGCAACACAACCTTTAGAGGAATAATCCCTAGCCGGGAAGCATGCTGCAGGGAAAAATCACACCGGGCGTAGTGTTCGACTCACGGACAATTACAGGTCCGAGGAGGTCACATTCAAGTGGCCCCGTTCAGCAGCGGATATCACGCTTTATTAGGGCGAGAGGCATTCACAATTTTTCAAGCTATACCCCATTATGGGTACATGAAGCTTAAAATGCCCGGACCTAACGAAATCATCACTCTCGCTAGTGATCCGAACATAGCACTCCGCGCCGAAAACAAGACAGCCGCGCTAGCCCTCGAGGCACTATCCGAAGCCCTAGCGGCCGAGGAACTCACTGCGATGCGTTCCACGGTGAATAGGGACGATGTGATACTTGATAAAAGATCCAAGTCCACCTCTTTTAAACCAGCAGATGAAATAGTCAAATTCCAAGTCCACCCAACGGACCACAAAGACGGCCTCCATTGGGGCACAATTAAACCCTGATGTAGACGCCAGCACTACGAGAATTTCTACAAGAAAAGCGGGACATTTTTCACGGCACCCTTCGGACACGCCAGAATCCCACGTCGGCTGGCCGAGCACAGCCTAAATATCCTAAAAGGATTCAAGCCGATCAAACAGGCTCTTGGCGCTTTTCGAACCCAAGACACAGGCCATGGGAGAGGAGCTATCCAAACTTATGGAAGCCGGATTCATGAGTGATATAAAACATCCGGACTGGCTAGCAAATCTGGTGATGGTACCAAAGAAGGATAAATCCTGGCGCCTATGTGTTGATTTCAAAGACCTTAATAAGGCTTGCCCAAAGGATCCCTTCCCCCTCCCTCGAATTGATCAAATTATCAATGCCACAGCAGGACACGACTCATTGTGCTTCCTCGACGCGTATTTCGGCTACCACCAAATCAAGATGGCGGAGCCAGACCAAGCTGCAACAACATTCATCACTCCATACGGCCCATTCTGCTTCAACACAATGCCCTTCGGGCTCAAAAACGACGGCGCAACATATTAGCACAAGATTCAGACATGTCTGGCAAACCAGATCGGCAAAACTGTGGAAGCATATGTAGATGACGTGGTCTTCAAATCCAAGCATGTCGAAACTCTAGTAGACAACTTGAGGCTCACATTCGACAATCTCCGTAAATATGACATTAAGCTCAATCCGGAAAAATGCGTCTTGACGTTCCAGCGGAAAGCTCTTGGGCTTCATTGTGTCCGTAGAGGAATTGAAGCGAACCCAGCCAAGATCTGAGCTCTATCACAATTGGATATTCCAAAAGACCTCAAGCAAATACAAAATTGATTTGGATGCGAGCGGCTCTAAGCCGCTTTATTTCCCGTTGGGAGAAAAGGCGTTACCCTTTACCGCCTCCTCCGGCGCACCGATCACTTCAAGTGGGCCGGATGCATACGGCCGGACTCGAAGAAATAAAAGCCATATTGGCAACAAATCCGGTCCTGGCAGCGCCCAACATGGGCGAACCAATGCTATTATATATCGCCGCAACACATCAAGTTGTTAGCTCGGTGCTCGTCGTCGAGCGAAAGCGGACGGACACCGGTTCCCTCTTCAAAGACCGGTTTACTATGTGTCCACTGTCCTAACTCCATGCAAGTCCCGGTACCCACATTATCGAAACATAGCATACGCGGTGTTCGTGGCATCCTGGAAGCTGCGACACTACTTTCAAGAGTGTTCGATAACGGTAGCCTCCGAAGTACCTCTTAACGACATTATAAACAATCGCGACGCTACGGGACGGATTGCTAAATGGGCCATAGAGCTCCTTCCATTCGACATAACCTATAAGCCACGACGATCTATTAAGTCGCAGGTTTTGGCCAACTTCGTGGCCGAATGGGCCGAAGCCGAACTCCCTAAAATGCAGGCGCATACTCCAACCGGATCATGCACTTTGACGGCTCCAAAATGTTGGCGGCCTGGGGTTGGCGTCGTCTGGCGTCCCCAACCGGGGACACAGTCCAATACGTCGTTCAAATAATGTATACGGACTCCAACAACGCAGCCGAATACGAGGCCCTTCTGCACGGCCTCGGTATGGCAGTCTCCATGGGCATTAACTGCCTAGAGGTGCGCGGGGATTCGAACCTCGCGATATCTCAAATCAACGGAGACTTTGATGCCAAAGATCCTAAAAGTGTACCGCAATGCGGTCCTAAAAGTGTCAGCACGGTTCGAAGGGCTCGAATTTCATCATATAGCCCGGGATAACAACCAGGCGGCGGACGTATTGGAACGCATCGGCGCAAAACGCGATGTCGTCCCGCCCAACATCTTCCTGGAACGGCTGTTCAATGTAACATCCCAAATTTCCTATTAGGAATGTTCTACAATATTAGCTAAGCATCTATGCATATTGTTTGAATTTGAATGGCATTTGAAGTTTCAGAAGATTTTGGAGTTGTTGGAATTTGAATTCAACTTGGCATTTGAAAATTATTGCAAAACCAATGCCCGACAATACTTGAGACGAAGTATGAGAGGAGTAAACATGACACTCCAAAATGTCAGAAGAAAACATTGCCAAAAAGTTTGAATTCAAATTTGAGTTTTATTTGGAATTTTAGAAAAAAATGATTTTTATAAAGTTTGAGTTTTGCCCCTGGGAAAATGTTCAAATTATAGGGAATATTCCCCTGATCATTTATATATATATATATATCCTATATAAAATATATATATTTATTATATTTTCTCTTCTCTCTCTAATTCAAAAAAAAAGAAAAAATAGAAAAGCCGGGCGCCCGGCCAGAACCAACCCAGCCAGAGGCGGCCCAGCCAAGCGCAGCCAGCGAGCCGGCCCAGCCCGACCGACCGAGCCCCACCCCGCGCCGAATCCTTCCGCACCGGTCGACCGACCCGATCCCCCTCTCTCCTCTCGGCGACACCCGGGCCCCACCTCCTTCCTCCTCCATAAGCCACGCCAACCGCCCGCCCTTGAATCCCGAGATCCCGGGATCTCATCCCGATCCCCTCATGACGCCCCTCGCCCAAGTCGTGCCCCCTATATATACTTCCCCCCCTCGCCCGTTTCCCCTCGCCCCTCTTGAGCCCTCCCTTGGCAATCTCATGGGAGACCCGAAGCCGCCGCCCATCATTAGCCCGCCCGACCCTGGTCACCCTCGAGCTCGCCCGACTCCACCCGAGCCCCCTTGCTCCATTGAACCATGGAGAATCAATGTCGCCGCCGTCGGCCGTCGTGTCATGGCGTCTTCCCTCGATGAAATCGCCGTTCGATCTAGATCGTAGGGCTTAGATTAGACCCCGAAGGGGTACGGTTTTATTTAGGTTTAGTTTTAGTGAACTGGTTTTTATTCCGGTTTAGTTTTGGTTTTAGTTAGGTTAGATTAGACCGGGCCGAAATGGTTTATTACCGCGTGCGCTTTTTAGTTAAATTACGCCGAAGCGTTAGATAGGCCCATTAGCCAGTTTTTCTTTTTAGTTAATATTTTTAAGTGATTCTTTTTTTGTTAGTTTGCAAATTTCTTGTAGTTTCTGTAGAAAATATAGTTAGTCATGTTAAAGTTATTTAAAATTGTCTTATTTTAGTTTTCGACTGATTAGTAATTCTGCCATAAAAGGAGTTAGGAATATTATTTTTCAGTGATTCTTTTTGTCACAACTTTGTTTTGACCTTACCTAACCGTAGATATTTATTTGGGCAATTTTAGAATTAATAAAAAAATAGTTTTAATCAGAATCATGCTATCCCTAGTTATTTAACTAGCTACTGTTTTCCTATTGTTTTAATTAGCAAATAAATTTATTTTTCCTATGTGATAGCTTATTCTAGGTTAGTTTCTGTAACTTTAGAGCATGAACTTTTATTTATAATAAATACAACTTTTATTTTATTTTTTCTTGCTAGGATTGTTTTAGGCCTAATAGGAGTTTTATAATAGCTTTTAAGGTGATTGTTTTTGCTCCTAGTTGCTTGATGATTTCTTTTCTGTTAGGTAGCAAAAACCCAAGCTTAGGTTCTGTTAAGAAAAATTTTGTTGTGCAAAACTATTCCTTGATTGTTGTTGGATATGGTGAAAACTTTGGGTTGGATTTCTTCGAGTTTTTCTTTGGGTTTTGGTTCAATTGTTTTATGTGTTATGTTAGTATGTTGTTATGTTAAGTGATCATATGCTATATGCTTATTATGATTGTTGTTTGCCTCGGTAGAATTTCCGGAGTGCGAAGCTTGCTGCCACGAGTCCCTAGGTTTCGAAGATCGTCAGCGAGGCAAGTTATTGATCATATTTTCTTTTACTATACCTATGATTTTATTGCATTAGAAGTATACCTCCCCACCATGCATGCAGTAGGTGAATTTGAAGTTATGTTCTTGAGTAGTATCATGAGGTAGGATGAACCCAATCCCCTTGTTACCATTGCCGGAATGAAGTAGTTTATTTTTGCTATGCTCGTAGACGGGGTTGGTTGAGTGAATCATAAGGGAGATGTGAGAGTAAAGATGATGACAACCCCATGAACTTCAAGCTCAAGATGGACTTCAAAACTCACTACTGGGTGGAGGACGGTTGACGGGCACCCTGGAGAACCCAGTGGTTGGCCGGGATGCATGGAGAAGTGCCATGGCATCTTGCGGAAAGCTTCACCCAGCCACGAAGAGACGGATGTATACCCATTGACCGGAAGCTTACCTGTGCAGCCGCAAGCCATTGTGGGCTTTGGCTTGGTCAACCCTAGTTGTGACTCTAGCCGGACGGTGCTACGAGATGTAGAAGAACTGTAGGATTGGATGGGTACCGGTAGTGGCCAGAGGAACTCTTCGGAAGACCCTGTTTCGTTCGTCCCGTCTTCAAACACCATGAAGTGCGAAGACTTAAATGGAGGAACGATTCTTGCGGGTAAAGTCATGAAACCTCTGCAGAGTGAAGATCTAATCGGTTAGCCGTGTCCCCGGTTACGGACAATTTGAGCCTCTGGAACTTGGAAGTATTTCGGAAATCTCAACACTAAAATTAATAAATTAATTGAGGGGTTATTATTTAATAATTGGGAATGAGACATTGGTTGGCGGAACCATCTCAATAATTACCAACAATTTTGTAGTATTTGCAATCAAGTCCACTGTTATAGGGACAAACTGGCTTTTCGCAAAATGATGAAACTTAGAGCCCCACAGCCAAATTGCATATAGTGTTAGTAATTTTATTGTTATTCTCTCTTCATGACTTGCCGGCATATTCAAAATGCTGACCTACACGGCTGCAACGTCTTATGTTGCAGAGGAGTATTCCGATCAGGAGTGAGGCTACGATCCGCGCTTGGCGATTGCCCTATGGAGTCGGATGGACTCGCTATTCTTCTACGCTTCCGCAGCTTTACTTAGTTTTATTTCTCATGAGTTGGCCTTCGGCCGAATTTATTCTATTGTAATAAAGACTCGATATGAGAATCGTGTAATAAATTCAGGTGTGATTGAACTTTGATTATTTCATCAATGTACTGTGAGTGCCACCATGATCTTGGGATGGTACAGACACAGAGACTTGACCGTTCTTGGGTCGGGTCGCTACAGAGATGGTATTCAGAGCACACGCTGACCGTAGGACGTAAATCCTAGGATCGGAAATCCATAGGAAGAGACTATTTATTTTATGTCCTTATCATTCCGTAATTCTCCCCTGTTCATTTCTGACTTCTCTCCGATTTTCAACATTCTAGATGGCCGCCGAGTTCACCCCAGTTTTGCTACCGGAGTTTTGCCAGCCAGATGAGACGATGCCTTTCGGCAAGAAGCTGGTGCAGATCGTGAAGAAGCTGAAGATTGCTCTGCCCTCGATCACCGGGAAGCCTACCAATGCGCTTCCGACGGATACCCGCTACAGGATTGAGGTGCACATTCCAGGGAGAACCTTCGGAGGACATACAGAGCCTATTGACTTTGAGTTTACCGATTTCAATTGGATCCTCGGAAGAGACATGGCGATTTATCGTGCACTTGGACATCTCCGAGAAGAGTACAGGCGAGCTCGATCCATCGGACCTCGCCATGATTTCTCGCAGAAGCGAGGAACGGAGATATCATCCGTGCCGTGAAGGGCGACTCCATTCTCTCATATGTCCAAGACTTGGAGTGTCTCCTCGAGAAGCAGGAGATCCAGACTCGCCGTAACTCGAAGGTACACAGGAGGCTGTTGTTCCGTGAACTGGAACTGGAGGAGAAGGCACACGCAGACTTCCTTGACCATGAAGAAGAAATCGCGGATTTAATGGAGAGAGTCGACAAGCTGAAGATGGATGTTGCCGCATTAGAGGAAAAGATGGACTTGGGAGAAGACCAATTTCCGAGTGGAGATGACGGACCTCTCGTGAGCAACGACCAGGATTATGAAGGAAGCTCCACTGAAGAAAGCCGCAAGAGGAGACGCCGCATCAGAGGACGCCACACCGGAGGACACCGCACCAGAGGACGCAAGGATAATTGATGAAGACCTTTAGTCGACCGCCATGTTATTTTATTTTCGTCGATCAGTTAGGCCGTTATTTTCGATTAGTCGTGAGATGTTTGTAATCGAGATTGAACCATGTTTGAGTGGATTGAATAAATGATTGGTGTGATTATGTTTGTGCATTCATATGGGTAGTGATATTTTCTCATTAGACCATTGTTCTATTCTAATTTTCTCATCCATTCCAAAACACCAGATGCCTCCGAGACGTGACCCCGGTCTAAACTTTCCGCCAGAGCTCACCCAGCTGATCCAGCAGCAGAATGCCCTCATGCAGATGCTCATCCAGAACCAGAACAACAACAACAACAACAATCCACCGCCACCACCCCTGTTGACAACTTGACCCGATTCCTAAGGCTGAATCCGCCAGTGTTCTCTAGCAACACTGAGCCGATTGTGGCCGATGATTGGCTCCGCAAGGTCGGAAGGGAGTTAGCCACTGCTGGATGCACAGAGGCAGAAAAGGTGCGCTTTGCCGCACATCAACTTGATGGACCTGCAGCTTCTTGGTGGGAGAACTACACCGCCACTTATCCCATCGCCACCATCACGTGGGATCAGTTCCAGCAGGCTTTCCGCACCGCTCATGTTTCAGCTGGAGCCATGAGTCTGAAGAAGCGTGAGTTCCGCAACTTACGCCAGGGAACCGTCTTTGTGGGGCGATGCGTGGATGAGTTCAGCAAGTTAGCCCGCTATGCCCCGGATGATGTGGCCACAGATGCATAAAGCAGGAAAAAGTTTCTCGAGGGACTCAATGACGAGCTGGGTATGCAGCTAATGGTGGCTACCTTCAACAACTACCAGAGCTGGTAGACAAGGCCACCATACTTGAAGGCAAGCAGCAGCAGATTGATAGCCGCATAGCGGAAGTATGGCCGTGGGAAGTACAACTCGGAGCTCAGCGGAAGCCTGTTATGCCCCATACTCGAGGGCATACCCATCATAACCATGGAGGACATAACCATGGAGGAAATGGGAACAACCGCAACCAGGACAACAAGTCAGGCAATGGAAATGGCAATGGAAACGGCAATGGCAACCAGCATCGTCCTGCCCCGGCTCAGAAAGATCTGAGTCACATCACCTGTTTCAAGTGCCAGAAAACAGGGCACTATGCCACCGACTGCCCGGAGGCCAAGCAGAGGAATTGAAACGACAATGGAAGCTCAGCCAAGAAGCCCAACCTTTTTCCTCGTGCTCAGGTGAACCACATTGACGTGGAGGACGTCTATGATCAGCCAGACACTGTGTTTGGTAAGTTTTTATTAAATTCACATCCAGTATTGGTACTCTTTGATTCTGGTGCAACGCATTCATTCATATCAAGGGTAGTTGTGGAAAAGTACGGGTTGCCCACTAGAATCCTTAGAAGCCCTCTTCACGCGTCGGTTCACAGAGGAGAAATGATGGCGAGCTTAGGCTGTCATGCAACCCTCAACATCGGAAACCATAAATTTCCCGCAGACCTCATAGTATTGGAAACCCAGACCTTGGATGTAATCCTAGGCATGGATTGGTTGACGAAGTTTGAAGGAAACATAGACTGTGCCCACAAGTCGATTCTGCTCACCACCCCGGAGCAGAAGAGGATCAAGTATGTATCCAAAAGTAGCTAGATGAAGAATCAGGTGAATTCCCTCACGGGAGTTGTTCAGGAGGAAGTGCCAGTAGTGCAAGATTTTCCTGATGTGTTTCCGGAAGAATTACCAGGAATGCCACCGGACAGAGACATTGAATTTCTGATTGAGTTATTGCCCGGCACAGCCCCAATATCCAAGAGACCCTATCGGATGCCCCGAATGATTTGAAAGATATCAAGAACCAAATTAATGAGCTATTGGAGAAAGGATATATTCGGCCAAGCTCATCACCTTGGGGAGCCCCAGTTCTTTTGGTAGAGAAGAAGGATGGAACCCCGAGAATGGTTGTGGATCATCGTTCGCTAAACGACGTGACCATCAAGAACAAGTACCCTCTGCCGATGATTAATGATCTATTTGATCAGCTAGTTGGAGCCAAGGTATTCTCCAAGATCGATCTTCGATCGTGGTATCATCGATTGAAGATCCGTGAAAAGGATATACCCAAAACAGCATTCACTACCAGGTATGGTTTATATGAGTATACCGTCATGTCATTTGGATTGACTAATGCCCCTGCATACTTCATGAATTTGATGAACAAGGTATTTATGGAATATCTGGACAAGTTTGTCGTGGTGTTCATCGATGATATACTGATATTCTCCAAGAGCGAGGAAGAGCATAAGGAACATTTGCATCTAGTTCTGGAGAAACTTCGAGAACATCAGTTGTATGCCAAGTTCAGCAAATGTGAATTTTGGCTGAAGGAAGTCGGATTCCTCGGACTTGTTATTTCAGGAGAAGTAATAGCAGTTGACCCCGCCAAGGTTGAATCAGTCACCGATTGGCAGTCGCCCACCTCAGTCAAGGAGATCCGCAGTTTTCTCGGACTCGCAGGATATTATCGGAGGTTTATTGAAAATTTCTCGAAGATTGCCAAGCCCATGACTGAGCTGTTGAAGAAGGATGCCAAGTACATTTGGACCGAGGATTGTGAAGCCAGTTTTCAGGAATTGAAGAAAGCGTTTGGTTACAGCCCCAAGATCTTGAGTTTGCGGACATACACAAGGATTACTGTGTATATTGTGGCGCTTCTCGTCGGGGACTCGGAGGAGTACTCATGCAGGAAGGAAAAGTTGTAGCTTATACCTCCAGACAGATGCGACCACACGAGATGAATTGTGCCACACATGATTTGGAGTTAGCAGTCAGTGGTGCATGCACTCAAGACACAGAGACATTTCCTCATCGCATGAAACCCGTTGTGATGTTTACACAGATCATAAGAGCTTGAAGTATATTTTCACGCAGAAAGAGTTGAACCTCAGGCAGAGGAGATGGCTAGAGTTAATCAAGGACTATGACATGAAATTGCATTACCACCCAGGAAAGGCTAATGTTGTAGCAGATGCTTTGAGCCGTAAGAGTTATGTGAATACTCTTGTAGCAGGAGGATTACCCCAGGAGTTAGTCGATGACCTTAGAGATCTCCGACTGGAGATAGTTCCGAGAGGATATATTGCAACTCTGGAAGTTCAGTCCACTTTGGCCGAAAGAATTCGTGAAGCCCAGAAGTCGGACAAGGAAATTGATGAGATAAAGAAAAAGATGAATGAAGGAAAAGCTAAAGGATTTCGTAAGGATGAATATGGAGCTATATGGTTCGAGGATCGTATTTATGTACCCAATGATCCCGAACTCAGGAAGCTAATTCTTCAGGAGGCTCATGACTCACCATACTCGATTCACCCCGGTAACACTAAGATGTATCTGGATTTGAAGGAAAGTTTCTGGTGGACAGGTATGAAGAAGGATATTGCCGAATACGTAGCAGTATGCGATGTTTGTCAACGAGTAAAAGCAGAACATCAGAAGCCAGCAGGGTTACTTCAACCTTTGCCGGTTCCCGAGTGGAAATGGGAAAAACTTGGAATGGACTTTATCACAGGATTACCCAGGACCCGTTCAGGTTATGATTCTATCTGGGTAGTGGTTGATCGATTGACCAAGGTAGCTCACTTCATTCCCGTGAAGACTACCTATACCAGTGCTAAGTTGGCCAAGATAGACATGACCAGGATCATATGTCTGCATGGAGTTCCGAGGAGTATCGTGTCAGATAGAGGAACACAATTTACCTCAAAGTTTTGGAATCAGTTGCATGAAACTTTGGGTACGAGGGTGGAGTTCAGTACAGCTTTTCATCCATGAAGACGGATGGACAGACCGAGAGAGTCAACCAGATTCTGGAGGACATGTTGAGAGCTTGTGTGCTAGACTATGGGTCTAGCTGGGATGATAATTTGCCATACGCAGAGTTCTCATACAACAACAGTTATCTGACCAGTCTGAAGATGGCCCCTTTCGAAGCTCTATACGGAAGGAGGTGCAGAACACCATTGTTGTGGGATGGTGTTGGAGATCGAACACTTTTCGGTTCGATCTTATCAGAGATTCCGAAAAGAAAGTCAAGCTGATTCGAGATAGGCTCAAGATAGCTCAGTCGAGGCACAAGAGTTATGCCGACAGTAAACGCAAGGAAGTAACTTACGAAGCGGGAGACCGAGCATATCTTCGTGTGTCCCCACTTCGTGGAATCAAGAGGTTCGGTGTTAAAGGAAAGTTAGCACCCCGATTCATTGGCCCCTACAAAATCCTCGAACGTCTTGCTTACAAGTTGGAATTGCCGGAAGGATTGTCCGGAGTTCATGATGTCTTCCATGTTTCTCAGCTGAAGAAATGCCACGCCGACATGGCCGATATTCCGTTGAGAGACACAGTGCCCCTAGAGGCCATACAGCTCGACAGTGATCTGACTTATAAGGAGAAACCCGTCCGAATTCTCGAGACTGCGAACAGAGTCACCCGCAGCAAGATCATCAAGTTTTGCAAGGTGCTGTGGAGTCACCACTCCGAGGAGGAAGCCACCTGGGAGCGAGAAGAAGACCTCCGCCGAGACCACGCGCACCTATTTGCTAGCCAACCCGAATCTCGAGGGCGAGATTCATCTTAAGGTGGGTAGGTTTGTAACATCCCAAATTTCCTATTTGGAATGTTTTACAATATTAGCTAAGCATCTAAGCATATTGTTTGAATTTGAATGGCATTTGAAGTTTCAGAAGATTCTGGAGTTGTTGGAATTTGAATTCAACTTGGCATTTGAAAATTATTGCAAAAACCAATGCCTGACAATACTTGAGACAAAGTATGAGAGGAGTAAACATGACACTCCAACAATGTCAGAAGAAAACATTGCCAAAAAGTTTGAATTCAAATTTGAGTGTTATTTGGAATTTTAGAAAAATGATTTTTTATAAAGTTTGAGTTTTGCCCCTGGAAAAATGTTTTCAAATTATAGGGAATATTCCCCTGATAATTTTGATATATATATGTCCTATATAAAATATTTATATTTATATATTTCTCTCTCTCTCTAAAAATTCAAAAAAAAGAAAAAAGAGAAAAGCCCCGGGCGCCAGCCAGGCCAACCGGCCCAGCCAGCGCCGAGGCGGCCCAGCCAGCGAGGCGCAGCCCAGCACCCGAGCCGGCCCAGCCCGACCGACCGAGCCCCCCAGCCCGACCAACAATATTTCTAAAAATTCAGTTTTGTAAAATTCATATCTTTTAATATACTTAATATTTTTAAGTGATTCTTTTTTTGTTAGTTTGCAAATTTCTTGTAGTTTCTGTAGAAAATATAGTTAGTCATGTTAAAATTATTTAAAATTGTTTTATTTTAGTTTTAGACAGATTAGTAATTCTGCCATAAAAGGAGTTAGGAATATTATTTTTCAGTGATTCGTTTTGTCACAACTTTGTTTTGACCTTACCTAACCGTAGGTATTTATTTGGGCAATTTTAGAATTAATAAAAAAATAGTTTTAATCAGAATCATGCTATCCCTAGTTATTTAACTAGCTACTGTTTTCCTATTGTTTTAATTAGCAAATAAATTTATTTTTCCTATGTGATAGCTTATTCTAGGATAGTTTCTGTAACTTTAGAGCATGAACTTTTATTTATAATAAATACAACTTTTATTTTATTTTTTCTTGCTAGGATTGTTTTAGGCCTAATAGGAGTTTTATAATAGCTTTTAAGGTGATTCTTTTTGCTCCTAGTTGCTTGATGATTTCTTTTCTGTTAGGTAGCAAAAACCTAAGCTTAGGTTCTGTTAAGTAAAATTTTGTAGTGCAAAACTATTCCTTGATTGTTGTTGTATATGGTGAAAACTTTGGGTTGGATTTCTTCGAGTTTTTCTTTGGGTTTTGGTTCAATTGTTTTATGTGTTATGTTAGTATGTTGTTATGTTAAGTGATCATATGCTATATGCTTATTATGATTGTTGTTTGCCTCGGTAGAATTTCCGGAGTGCGAAGCTTGCTACCACGAGTCCCTAGCTTTCGAAGATCATCAGCAAGGCAAGTTATTGATCATATTTTCTTTTACTATACCTATGATTTTATTGCATTAGAAGTATACCTCCCCACCATGCATGCAGTAGGTGAATTTGAAGTTATGTTCTTGAGTAGTATCATGAGGTAGGATGAACCCAATCCCCCTTGTTACCATTGCCCGGGACGAAGTAGTTTATTTTTGCTATGCTCGTAGACGGGGTTGGTTGAGTGAATCATAAGGGAGATGTGAGAGTCAAGATGATGACAACCCCATGAACTTCAAGCTCAAGATGGACTTCAAAAATCACTACTGGGTGGAGGACGGTTGACGGGCACCCTGGAGAACCCAGTGGTTGGCCGGGATGCATGGAGAAGTGCCATGACATCTTGCGGAAAGCTTCACCCAGCCACAAAGAGACGGATGTATACCCATTGACCGGAAGCTTACCTGTGCAGCCGCAAGCCATTATGGGCTCTGGCTTGGTCAACCCTAGTTGTGACTCTGGCAGGATGGTGCTACGAGATGTAGAAGAACGGTAGGATTGGATGGGTACCGGCGGTGGCGGAGGAACTCTTCTAAGACCCTGTTTACGTTCGTCCGTCTTCAAACACCATGAAGTGCGAAGACTTAAATGGAGGAATGATTCTTGCGGGTAAAGTCAAAACCTCTGCAGAGTGAAGATCTAATCGGTTAGCCGTGTCCATGATTCTGGACAATTTGAGCCTCTGGAACTTGGAAGTATTTCGAAATCTCAACACTAAAATTAATAAATTAATTGAGGGTTATTATTTAATAATTGGGAATGAGACATTGGTTGGCGGAACCATCTCAATAATTACCAACAATTTTGTAGTATTTGCAATCAAGTCCACTGTTATAGGGACAAACTGGCTTTTCGCAAAATGATGAAACTTAGAGCCCCACAGCCAAATTGCATATAGTGTTAGTAATTTTTATTGTTATTCTCTCTTCATGACTTGCCGGCATATTCAAAATGCTGACCTACACGGCTGCAACGTCTTATGTTGCAGAGGAGTATTCCGATCAGGAGTGAGGCTACGATCCGTGCTTGGCGATTGCCCTATGGAGTCGGATGGACTCGCTATTCTTCTACGCTTCCGCAGCTTTACTTAGTTTTATTTCTCATGAGTTGGCGTTCGGCCGAATTTATTCTATTGTAATAAAGACTCGATATGAGAATCGTGTAATAAATTCAGGTGTGATTGAACTTTGATTATTTCATCAATGTACTGTGAGTGCCAGCATGATCTTGGGATGGTACAGACACAGAGACTTGACCGTTCTTGGGTCGGGTCGCTACATTCAAGCCATCCGTACTATGGGAAGGGGAGTCCGGAAATAACAATCCGGACCCAGCCGCACTGCCTGACACCGAACACTCTTACACAATCGGAGGCTCTGCCGACGAAATAACACCGTCCGCCCACGAAATAATGGCGGTCATCGCCCCGTGGACGGAACCATTCCTAGCCTACCTAACTACGCAGGAACTCCCCGAAGACCAAAATGAGGCCCGCTGCATAGTACGGCGATCCAAAGCCTATAAAGTCCATGAGGGAGAGCTTTATAAGAAAAGCACAACAGGAGTCCTTCAAAGGTGTATCTCCGAAGAGGAAGGGCGCAACCTCCTGGCTGAAATTCATGCCGGACTGGGTGGGCACCACGCCGCAGCCCGGGCACTTGTAGGCAAGGCCTTCCGTACAAGATTTTATTGGCCGACGGCCGGGGCAGATGCGCAGGATTTAGTCCAACGATGCATCGGTTGCCAGCTTTTTGCTAATCAAAGCCACATGCCACCCACCGCACTCAAAACTATACCCATCACCTGGCCGTTCATGGTCAGGGGCTTGACATGGTTGGACCCCTTAAGGGAGGAACCCACAAGCAAAAATACCTATTGGTCATGGTGGATAAATTCACCAAATGGATAGAGGCCAAGCCTGTCGAAACGGCCGAATCCGGGCCAGTGATAGACTTCATATCAGGGGTAGTGCACCGTTACGGCGTCCCCCACAGTATCATCACTGACAACGGCACCAACTTCACGGCCGATGAGGTCAAATTATGGTGCAAAAACATGGGCATCAAGCTCGATTACGCCTCAGTCTATCACCCTCAAACCAACGGTCAAGTCGAGCGAGAAAACAGTCTAATCATGAGCGGCATTAAACCCAGACTAGTGCGGTCCCTCAAGGAATCTAACACGCACTTGGTTGAGGAGCCCGACTCCGTACTCTGGGGGCTGCTGACCACGCCGAATCGTACTACCGGATTCACACCATTGTTTATGGTGTACGACGCAGAGGCAGTCTTGCCCTGTGACATAACGCATGACTCACCTCGCGTGCGCATGTATGAAGAAAGAGAAGCCGAGCTCGATCGGCAGGACAGTTTGGACGCATTGGAGGAGGAGCGCGACGTGGCAAAAGCTCGTTCTGCATTTTATCAACATCAGGCTCGAAGATACCAAAGCAGGGAAGTACAGGCCAAAGCTTACATCGTTGGCGAACTAGTTCTACGCCTGCCAAACAAGAAAAAGGACAAACTCAAGCCCAAATGGGAAGGTCCCTTCATCATCGACCAGGTCCTGACCGGCGGAGCATACCGTCCGCGAAACGCATCGGATAACCGACTCAAGCCGAACCCATGGAACGCAGCCCGTCTACGAAGATTCTACGCCTAAGCGCCGGACTCTGAGTTCGTTTCCTTCCTCCGTCCACATTTTCTATTTTTGCTGTCTTTTATTTCTCTCCTTCCTCCTCCTTCTTCTTGAAGCCTTTAGAGGCTTGTCTACGCATTATTCGCACACACTTGACGTGCTATCCGCGCTCATTATACCTGGGGGCTTCTTTAACAGAACCTTATTTATACGGGCTTTATGCCCAACACATGTGTCACACTTCCGCATGTACCTTTTATTCACCATTATATGCATCGATATGACTTAAGTTTTGGCCAAGCTGGGTTGCCTGGCTCCTGTGCTTACCCCTACGTTCCTGATTGTTTGGCTAGGTGGTAAAGGGAGCACCTCTGCGATTGTTACCGCCGGGTCAGCCGGACGTGTACCTCAGTCTGGGTGAAGCCAAAAGCTAGCGTTCTTAAGGGAATATTCGGTCGGTTAACTAAAAGATGATTTTTTTATTTTTATTTATCTGCCCAGATGCTTTTCTGCTTTTTCGCAGTCCGGACATGCACTTTAGGGCATGCCTCCCAGGGAAAGGAACCCCTAACGGAACTATTCTCCCTGGAAGATGTTTCTTACTAACCATGTAATATAACATAACTAGTTGGGCACTTGTCTGATAAAGCACTTATGACCCCTACGCCTGGTCTCCACGCATACCCCAGTTTTTATATAACTGCGAGGGTATTCGGACACACTCCGGACTATTGGGTCCCGAGGTTGAAGCGAAAAGGTCCGCTACGACAAACGATCTACAATCCGGCTAGAAGGCATTTTAAATGTCATTTTAAATTACATAGTCAAATTGACTGGTTGTATTTCTCTTCAATGCCGTCTAATAGGCTGTCTACTTTACAGTCCTGCTGGGAATACTTTGCGGCCAACTCTACTTGGCCGTACACTAAGCTCACAGGGATCTCCTTCCCGTCGGGCCCGACAGGTCCGACCTATGCCATATGGTTTGGGTCCGCCTTCGTGAACCGCGTCTTCACCATGGCCCAGGCCGCCGTGCTCCCTGAAGCTTCTCCGCAAGCTCTCCAAGGCCTTCGGGTAGGGAAATAGATGGCCACAAGGCCTGGGCGACGCCTTTCATCACCTGCCGAACTCGTTCGTGCAGTTGCAATAGCTCGGGAAGGTCACCCGTAGAACTGGGCATTTCCTCTTCAGGACGACCCGTGAGCATACCTACAGACATAACTCTATTAATTGACTTCCTCGCCGAACTCTTTTTTTTTCAAAGTTCGCTCAAGCACTTACTGTAAATGCCGTGACGAAGTCGCCGATTCTCCTTCACGGAGTCAGACAGCTGGGCACGAACATCCTTTAGTTCCTCACCCAGCTGGGTGTTGGCTTCTTGGAGATTATTTTTCTCTTGCCTCACCCTTGTAAGCACATTCTCGCCGGCCTTCAATCGGCGCAAGAGTTGTTGCTTGTCCGGATCTAGTCCGGCGCCATCTGCAATATTATTGCCAGATTTACACACACGCCGCACTTCACAAACTATTTATCTTTTGAAGCATATATTACCAAAGGGGGTCTCTATGGCTCTCCCGGTAGCGGCTAGGGCGACCTCAAGTTGGGCCTTGCATTCTTCAAGCTCCTGAGACAGTCGGGTATTCTTATTTGTAAGATCCTGCATAACAAATGATCCTTAAATCAGTTATTCTAACTATTTTAAGTCTCGGGGGCTACTGGCATATATAACTGTCAAATTTCCTCACCCGTATGTCCTTTACATACTGCTCCGTGGCTCTGGCTAGAGCATCTTGAGCGGCACGGAGGTGCGCATCTCCCAAATTAAAGGCATTCAAGGCCTCTTGGGAGAAACATGTGTCACGAAGAACTGTCCGGCGGCGCGTGTGATTCATGGCGCTCTCCACCTCGGAGGTGGTGGCGGACAATCTGTCGGCATCCTCTGTCGGAGGAGCATCCGACGCACGCCTCGTGCTCGCCTCCGCTTCTGGACCCGGCTTTGGAGCCTGGCTGGCGGAGGTTCGATTGGCAACCTCTCTGAACTCAGTCCGGCGAGCGCTCTTTTTCCTGAAAAGAGCACCAGCGTTAGTACGCCTTCCAGGAATCAATCCTGGGAATATGGTCACATGCTATACCGTTGCGGCGGAGTTTCGATCCAGACCGCACTTCTTTTTAGCCTGCGGGGCCGCACTGCCCCTTGTTGGCTAGCCGCCGCGGGCTCGGCCTCCTGCCTCGAAGGCACCCCGTGCGAAACACCATCAAATACGTGGTGATTAGAAGGAAAGCACGGGTGGGTCATGGTATCCGGACTTCGGTCACGGTTACCTGGGAGGCCAGAAATAATCCGGGGTAGTCGGCCGTAATGGCAACCAAAGCATTGTCGATGCTAAGTTGGTGGAACACCGCGTCGATCAGCTCCACCTTTATATACGTGTCCTCTTCGGAGGCGGATCGAGGGACCGTTCGGATCCTCGGGTTGTGGGGGCGGGCTGTGTATCTTCTCCACGGCCCGGCGCAGTTCCTGCGTACAAACCATCAAATGAGATATTTAACCACGGGAACATGGATCGGATTGGCCACAAAGATATTTGCTTACCCAACTTCGAGGATTATTCGAAGAAAACCCGTCCAGTGGACTGACGCGGAGAAAATCCTCCTCTTCCCCTTTGTACATGGCGGACAAGGTCTTCACCAGTTCGGTGACCGATCCCGGCCCTTTGCGGCCATGGCGGGTGGCATCGTCCTCCCCGTTGAAGTCCTACATGGGGTGGCCCCTATATTGGAGCGACTCCACTCCCCTCATAATGCAGGTTGCCATGACTCCAATCATGGTCAATCCGAACAGGATCCGGCAGCGGGATGTCCTCCATGTAAAACAATTCCAAGGGCTAGTCTTCAGACGCCTTCTTTGGGGTTCCAGGTATGTATCCAGTCCCGGCGATGCGCCATAATTCGGCTCCGCCCACTTGATATATTTACCCCTAGTGAGAACGAGGCACAAGGCAGAACAATATCTTCCACAAAGCGAAATGGGCCTCAACACCCAGAAACAGCTTGCAAAGGGCCACAAAGCCTGCTATATGCAAGATAGAGGCAGGCGTAAGGTTGTGCAGCTGGAGGCCGTAGAACTCCAGAAGCCCCTGGAGAAACGGATGGATTGGAAATCCGAGTCCTCTCATTAGGTAAGAGATGAAGCATACCCGCTCTCCGCCTGCTTCCCGCCCTTATAAGTGGTGAGTCCGGAACGCACCGGAACCATGAAGGCCGGGGGAAGGAATCCCTTGGTTTGGAGCACCACCAATTCGCTGTGCGGGACTGAGCATCTCCCCCAATCTCCGGGCTGAGGGCTGGGGCCGAGGAGCGAGGAGCCGTCGGCCGACTCCATTGTGGAATGGGTTTTTTGTCAAAGGCGCTCTGATGAAGGCTCGCGAGGGGAGGATGGTGTGATCCGGATCTGGATCCCCGTCTCTTTTATAGACGGCTCATTTGCACAGCAAGGGGGTAAACGTAAAGATACCCTGACTTTTTGCATTCATTCAAACAGGTGGAAGATGGCCATTATTTGGCGTAGAAGCCAAGGAGCGCAGCATTTATCAGAAGCCGGACACTATTCGACGAGTATATGGAATTTGGAGAAGAACCCGCCTCGCAATGCCGAAGACAATCTACGCGCCGGACTCATCGCCATTGAAGCCTGGTTCGGGGGCTACTGAGGGAGTCCTGGACTAGGGGGTGTCCGGATAGCCGAACTATCATCTTTGGCCGGACTCCTAGACTATGAAGATACAAGATTGAAGACTTTGTCCCGTGTCCGGATAGGACTTCCCTTGGCGTGGAAGGCAAGCTTGGCGATACGGATATGTAGATCTCCTACCATTGTAACCGACTCTGTGTAACCCTAACCCTATTCGGTGTCTATATAAACCGATGGGCTTTAGTCCCTAGGACACAACAACAATCATACCATAGGCTAGCTTCTAGGGTTTAGCCTCCCTGATCTCGTGGTAGATCTACTATTGTACTACCCATATCATCAATATTAATCAAGAAGGAGTAGGGTATTACCTCCATCGAGAGGGCCCGAACCTGGGTAAAAACATCGTGTCCCTTGTCTCCTGTTACCATCCGCCTAGACGCACAGTTCGGGACCCCCTACCCGAGATCCGCCGGTTTTGACACCGACAGCCATACTTTCATTATGAATGAGATGTGTGTTATGAATAATGATATTAATATATTACCTCTGTGTTTACTTTCATAATTCATTTTAGAGTTCATACACTCTAGCCCATTGCACAATGTTTATTGCAAAAGGGTTATTCATAAAAGAACAATTTTTGTTCAGTATTATGAATAACATGAAGGGTCATGCTTCCATCCAAGATGGCATGTATGTTATTGTTATGAATATTGTTGGTAAAATGATACATCCATAACACTAACGCTAAATGTCGCAAGACTATGAGAATACCACACATGTGTGGCACTGCATTTGGTCACATTGGAGAAACCCGCACTGAAAAATGCGATTATGATGGATTTTGAAGTCGTTTGATTTTGAATCATCTGACACTTGCAACTTTCCTCCGAAAAGTGAAGTGACTGAAATACCGTTCATAGGGCATAAGGAACGAGCAACAAACTTATTGGTGATCATACATTTTGATGTGTGTAGTTCAATAAATGTTGTTGCAAGTAGTGGATTTATCTATCTTCATAAATGAATCAAGTAGATATATGATATTTGCTTGATGAGACGTAAGTCTGGATTTTTTGAAATCAATCGAAAGGTTTTTCAAAAATGAAGTAGAAGTTATTGTAACAAGAAAATTATGTTTCTGCAATTTGATTGTAGAAAGGAATATTTGAGTTACAAGTTGAGGGAATGTCTGATGAGTTGTGAAAAGAGTTTCATAACTTACACCTCCCAGAACACCACTATGAGTGGAATGACTATGAAGATTTAATCAGACCATTTATGACATGGTAAGATCAAAGATGACATAAATAAATTTGACATTATCACTTTTAAAGATTAATGCATTAGAGACTGCGGCTTTTACACTGAAAAGAGTTCCATCAGGTCTGCTGAAATGACGGCATGGTATGGTACGCCCAACCATGTTATATCTTTTCCTAAAATTTGGAATATGGGGCTTGTGTAAAAGGTTACAAACCTATTCCAAATCAGACAAGTGCTACTTTGTAAGTTATCCCAAGTCATTGGGTATTCCCCCACCACTATACCGAGGCAAAGGATTTTTGCCACAGAATGTTATGCTTTTAAAGAGAAGAGTTCTTGCAAAAGGGTAAGTGGGAGGGCAGTGCAAATCGACGAGATAACAAGTATCTTCGTCATCAGGTCAAAGAAAAGGAACCTTGGAAGTGATTCTAGAGTTTCTGACCGTGACTGATACGGAAGCCTCTAAATTAGATGTATGGACTTCAGTCGAATTTGCAGCTGAACAATGTAGGTAAAGCTCGTGCAAACCTGTCAGGTGCGCAAACGAGATATTGTTGTTAGACAACAGTATACCTATGATACACAAGGAAGTGTTGATGGGCCCGACTCCGGAATTGGCTAAATGCCAATATAATCCAAGATAGTTCCGTTAAATGATTCAAGATTTAAATCTTGATAAACCCTCCGAAAGACTTGGAGTCTAATAGGTTGTAGTGGGACTATAAACTGATATGGATAAAAATGTTTTATCCATTAAGCTCGACTTGTTGCAATAACAAGTTCAAGGAGTTGACTACAATGAGATTGTCTCATCGTAGCAATCTTAAAGTCGGTTCGGGTTAAACTAGCAATTAATACATATTTCAAAACATGAGATAATGAAACATGGATGACAAAAGAATTTCCATGAAATGGAGATACAACCTAGGAGTTGTATGTGATACAATCCAAAGTATTTGTCGGTCCAGAGGATGCTAGTAAGTATGCTAGCTTCAGAGTTCCAGCAATGGACAGAAGAGAGCAAAATGGACTTGGAATCTTCGTTTTTGATGGAATGGCCAAAGGGGTTTGACTTTATCAATGGGTAACGAAGATGCTTGTGGATTCAAGAAAGTAAGTGGGAGCATAACAATATTTCTGAAAACTTTGTGTGCTTGACACATTGTTAATTGGAAACAAATTTCTTGACACGGATTAGGACTTCATTTGAAAATAGTTTTTTGATGAAGTGCTTGGGCTAAATAGCCTTGATATTAGGCATAATGATCTATGGAGATAGATTTACCTAATAGGGCTGAGCAAAAACACATATTGACAAGATGCTAAAACCGTTTAGCACTAAGAACAACAAGGAGTGATTCTTGCCGAAGTCAAATGGAAAGAGTTTTTGCTAGAATCGGTGTCCCAAAACATGGATGAGCAAAATACATGATGGAGATTCCACACACTACTATGTTTGGATTAATCATGTATTCCATGGTATGTAAAACAACCAGATATGTCCAAAGTGATCAAAAGTACTGATCATGGGACAACAGTGAAAAAGGAACATTGAGTACTAAAGTAGCACTGATGACATGTTTTCTCGCAAGTGGAGATCATGAAGGGTTCGTTGTAAAAGGTTACATCGATACAATCTTCGTCATTTCTCCATGCGATTTTTTGATTTAAATTGAGGGTTTTGTGTAACACACAGTATGGTGGTGCAGTTAGTTGGAAATTGTTCCAAACAAATTATTGTGGCGAATTCTATAACAGAGGTGAAGTATGTTGCCGCTTTAGAAGCGAAAAAGACAAAGATGTTGAATCGTATAGTTCATTCATGAACTTGGTATGGTTCCAAGAAGGCTTTGATCAATGGGACACCATTGCAGATAGTTGCTCCATAACTCAGTCGGAGGAATCAGGTTTTGACCAATGATTCACATATATACGAAGCCAAGTCCGCACAAAATATGAATTTTGTGAAAGCCTGAAAACGCGAGGATATGCAGAGATAAACACGGAGCTGAAGTTGTCAGATCCAATGTACATCAGGCTATACCACATGCGAAGCATTTTTTACACCAGTATGCCATAGGTGTAAAGTGCATTAGCATTAACTAGATAATTGACTAGAGTGCAAGTGGGAGTCTATAGGAGATATGCCCTAGAGGCAATAGTAAATGTTATTGATTATCTCCCGGTCCATAATTATGTTTATGTT
This sequence comes from Aegilops bicornis, assembly GCA_021605145.1. Lineage (NCBI taxonomy): Eukaryota > Viridiplantae > Streptophyta > Magnoliopsida > Poales > Poaceae > Aegilops > Aegilops bicornis. The sequence continues at coordinate 4,512,421 of CM038671.1, read as the reverse complement.
CCATGCTATAACTGCTATAATTCTCGAGTCTACAATAACCACGAGGCTCAGAGGAAGACTCATATGCACGTGTGGATAATAAACAGTAAAATGTATTCCTAGTCTAGCCTCTAAGACTAGCTCAAGTGTTGCATGACGGTTCTGTTTTCCTGATCATGGTCATGTCTATGCCAGCAACCTTGAGGGCACAATCTTAAGAGAACATTTGTGTTGAATCGACCCGGACTGATGTTATGCTATGAGATTCATTCGTCACAATTTAATGGTACGTAACACAGAGATGGTTAACCTTTGCATGATTCCTTAGACCATGAGAGTATCGAGTTTCTTCATGCTTGCTTCATGAACTTTGGGTTTGTTAAACGTCATCCGTAAATGGGTGGCTATTACGGCGGACTACGGGTTCATGGAAAGGTATGTCAAGTAACTTGATAGCTCAAGATTGGGATTTACTCCTCCGACGATGGAGAGATATTCTCGGGCCCTCTCAGAGTGATGGTATCCATAATCGTCTGGCCAGACACCTTGTGATTTGAGCACTGGGATGCCGGAACACGGAAACGAGAAAAGAGAACAAAACTGGTAACGAGGTAACTTGCAGTGGGATGGAATAAATCTCACCTCAGATGTTTGTGACATATCGCAAAGCAACAGGAATAGCTCACTGCAACTGGAGGTTCACTCGAATATTCATTTGTGTGGGTATAGGGGTCAATATGGGTGTCCATGGCTCCGATATTGATCACTGATCGGAAAGGGTTCCGGGTCATGTCTATACTTCACCGAACCTATAGGGTCACACGCTTAAGGGTCATCTATCTGCTGAATACTAGATAGGGAGTCTGATTGAAAATCACCGAAAAAGTTTCGGACACCGAAAAGTTTCGGACAGCGGACAAGTTCCGCAGAGAGAGGTCATCGGATGAGTTTCGGTGAAACTGAAAAGTTGTTTCGGGATATACTATGACGTCAAATTGATTTCGGCACATGCCTGATAATTCTTGGAGGGTGCCAGAGCCATTCTGAAAACTTTCTGGAATTTTCCGGGATAAAAGCTGGAATTGCTCCGGAGCTGCCGGAACCACTTCAGATGCTTTTCACAGATGAAAATCACTAATCCGGAATAGTTTCAGAATGCGTCGAAAATTATTTTAGTTGGTACAGGAAATGTTCTAAGCCCACATAAATTTTTCAGTTCGAACGGACGCTGAAAAATGTTGTCGTGAATAGTGAAAGTGCTTTTGGGGATATTTATGGAAACCCACCTTTTGGGGCTTTTCCCATAATTCTTCTAGAAGGACTTGGGGATCAAGGAACCCCCTTTGGGGGGGCCCATGAAGGTGGGACGTTGGAGGGTGCAACTCCTCTATGGGGCTCCACTTGTCATCCCTTTTATGCCCTTTATGTGTGACATAAAGTGTGGGCATTTTGGGTTTTTCATGTGTCCCCACCCCTTGGGTTTTTCTATAAATAGTGGTGGAGAGGCACTCTCTACACTTACTCTTTATCACATACAAGTGCCATTTCAATGATCTTGCTTCTCTCTCCCTCCCCACGAAATAGTTTCGTAGAGCCGAAAGGCTGTCTGGGTTCCGGTGGGAACTAGTTCTGGACGGCGAAGCTCTGCCGGATAGATGACACCGTATGTGTGCAACTCTGTAGAGAGATCGTAGTTTCGGTCTTAGTTCGAGAGTGCCTCCTGAAGGGCTGTCCGTGTGACCGTCCGAGTTTCAAAAGTCCTCCTGAAGGGCTGTCCGAATGACCGACCGAGTTTTGAAGATCCTCCCGAAGGGCTATCCGCGACACCGTCCGGGGGACTGTCCGACCCCCTCCATGAGGGCTGTCCAAAGGGCAGATGAGGGTATACATCCTCGCGGTTGGGAGGTTGTAAATCCTACCTGCCGGGATCTGCACCGCCGATCGTCATCGGCTCTACTTCCCGCTGCGCTACGAGTCGGTAACGAAAAAGATCAAACCTTATATGCAGTCTCCATAGTGGTCCTGGGCTGGTCCGTAAGTCGGAATTTTTTTTGTTTTGTACTGCGTTCCCCTACAAGTATATCATTGTTTTTTCCAAGTAAGTGGAAGAGCGCTACCCAATGTACTAAGAAAAATACTCTCGAATTTTTTCACGTACGTGCGTCCTCTAGCTCGCCAAGAATCCATTAAGCTGCTAGTGTCTGCTTGGTTCCATCTTACTCTGCTCTGAGCCAACCAGCGAAGGCCCGAACTTAGAAGGCCCCAACCACATCACTTTTACATGTTTACTTCACGTAAGAGTGAAGGCCCTTGGTGCATGTTAGGTGAAGTGAATAAAGAGTACAAAACAGGATGTAGATGTCCAAACGGTATTTGCATGACCATGTGACCAGAATGGTATGATCTAGCTGCAAAATCCCACTATAAATGGCGAGGCTATTAGGTAAAGAACGGTAGCTCTGTAACATGCCATCAAACCATTTATTTTACTCTTAGTCAAGTATATGGGACGTTGGAGTGAAACAAAGATCCTACATGTGAAGTGGCAAGGGAGAAGCGTTACGAGGGTGTGAGCTAGTGTCAATTTTATGTGCAGTGGGAGGGAGCGCAAGGGCGAGAGACCGGCCGAGATAACGGAGAGGGACAACAGCAAATTCTACATAGGTCCCATTGACCTGCCGTGTAGTTACACACAAATAAGGAGGGTGAAATATTTGTTTGGGTAATGCACAGGAATGAAATTTTATATGCATTTTTATTGGACAACTCACGTACTAGTGCACAATGATTATCCAGATTTTTTTGGTAGAGTGATAATGAAATCAAGAAATATGGACTGACTAGGTGGAATGTATTATGTCGACGTAAAAGTCAAGGGGGACATGGAATTCAAGACATTGAAATTAAAAACATTGCTCTTCTCAGGAAATGGGTGTACAAACTACTCACTGAGAATGTATTTCATGTTTTTGCATTTTTGGATCTTTGAACTTGTTGGCTGTGTGCATCTGGTTATGCAGAGGCCGAGCTTTCTTTCGATGCGATTGTATCACCTCGATATTTCAATTCAATGAAATGCCCTTTATCGAAATAAGTTCCTCGGACATGTATAGTATTTATTTCTGCTATGGCAGAAATCATGGGTTTCTGTTACATAAATCATTGGGGCGCCATGGTGATCATCACCGGAAGGAGGGCCGAGCCCATGTCGAACTTTCCTTTTTGATATCAGCAATCCATACCTATATCTACTCCTCTTAATAAAGTAAGATGTGTTTCTCCAATTTTTTCATCCATTCAACTATATTATTATTCTTAGTTTTTTTTTATTACCATCCAAGGCGGTAATAATATTTTAGTCCTTATTACTTTTTTTAGAATCATTAGTCCTTATTACTTGTCCTTTCTTTTTCGTATGTAATCAGCCCACTACTAAAACGTGAAAAGAAGGCCGTCACGTGAAGCCACTAAAACTTGAAAAGAAGCCCATCATGATCCAATTCAGAAACTTCCGCACAAAGGGAGTCCTCGACTGGGCCGGCCTACGCCGGATTAACGAGCGGATTAAAAATAAACCAGCCCAGACCTTTAACAGGGTGCAGCTTACCACTGGGAAAGGTGAATCTTAGTTTTTAATACGTTACGCGAACATTTAAGAACTAGTCAGGTGATAGATCTGAATCATGTTTCTATTTTTAACGAACAGTTCTTGAAATTCCGAATAAATTGTTTTAGTTCCGAACAAGTTTTGGGCAAAAGAAAATTTTAAATATGATTAATTTTTTTTAATTTGGGATCACTTATGTAAAAGGGAAATTTCCAAATTTTTGGACAAAATTTGGAAAACGGAACACTTTTTTGGTATATGTGAACTTTTTTGAAGGACTGGAGTATCATCAAAGAACTAGCTATGGACAGGGGTGCATGGAAGCATGCTATCCACGTGCTAGAGCCATGAGTTGGCCGCGAGATCTTATGAGTTTCACCTAAAATCTACCCTAACTTGTTTGGGACTAAAGGCTTTGTTGTTGTTGTTGTGGTTGTTGTTGTTGAACTTTTTTGAATTTGTAAAAACTTTAAAAAGGGAATATGCTTAAGCAGTATAAACTACCAGTACATTTTTCCGGTACATGCTAAAATGTTCTCATGCTCATGATTTATTTTTAAAAATAAACCATGATTGTACTAGGCTACATACAACTGGTGGTTCTCCTGTGAATACCTCCTCTCGGCACATACCCGCAGTTATCGAACATGTACTCCCTCCGCTTTTATTTACTCTGCATATTAGAGTTGACTGAAGTCAAACTTCGTAAAGTTTGACCAAGTTTGTAGAAAACAATATAGACATTTATCATAATAAATTTATACGATGTGAAAGTACGTCCAATAATAAATCTAATGTTGTTGATTTGTTATTGTATATCTTAATATTTTTGTTTATAAACTTGGTTAAAGTTTGTAAAGCTTGACTTTGACCAAAGCTAATATGCGAACTAAATAAAAACGGAGGGAGTATTAAACATAGACCATCGGACGCAAGCAATTTCATGAAAAATACCTATTTAGGCTTGGTCAAACTTCTATTCTTAAAGATTAATCAAAAAATATTACACATTTCTATCTCTTCTCAGTCTTATCCATCTCAACATATCAATCAAAACTCGAAAAGTGCATACGTTTGAGAAAGAAAAAAATAGGAATCAGCATCCAACAATAGTTAATACAAACACATGGCTTTCCCTGGCTTTACTTAGCAAGAGTCCGAATTCTAATAAGCTACACACACCGTGCTGCTACATATACAAAGGCACGGCATTCGCTGGATTAGCTAACTTTCTACATCACCTTTCCACCAGAAGTCGCCTTGGTATGCCGAAGACAAGTTCAAAAGTGCCTTGGTTTATGTCTAATAAGCTTTCTTTATTAAAAAACTGCAATGGTCTTTGTACAAATCACCGGTCAGGGCTGCAGTTTCTATCATTGTACAGATAGCTATGTTTCAGATTCTACTTTTTTTCCTGGGATGATGATCCATCCAACATTTTTATTTCTGGCATTACTAGCGATGTACTCCCGCTATAAAAAACATAGCTACACATACTTTTTTTAATTCGGCCTCAATGGATTTCAATCTATATCTATATATATTTACCAAGTAATAAAGCATTTCTCCGCTTTTTTAGATCTATTCACCCGTATTGATATTTTTTGATTTTTTGAAATTTTTTCTATCCAAGGTGGTACTAAATTTTGCCGCCATAAATTTCACCGTCACCTCATCAGCTTCTCCAATTAGTTTTCTCCACCATTCAACGCTCCTTTTCTCATTTTACCAAAACTCTCTTAATTAGAAAGTTGTGCATCATGATAATCCTTTTAGTTCATTACAAAATACACCCTCTGATCCAAAATAAATGTCGTGGTTCTAGTTCAAGGCAGTACCTTTGATTTGAATAATTTTCAGGTGAGATTTTCATAAGTTACGTGCCATGTTTCATTGCTTGGCTAGACAATTAGCTGCCTAGAATCATCTTATGTTCATATATCCGTTGTGCAATCATTAGTGATTGTTTATCGAAAAGCCAAAATTACGAATGCGCATTATCTGTGAAGAATTTGTAGTTCGCTAATTTTTGTGTGTATAGATAAAAGAAGTGGCTCTTGATTTTTTGGAGATTATTGTGCAGAAAGTTTTGTGCTCTTATCCATAATTAGTTCTTACCAGAGAATGTGGTATTGTGCATCGTTCTTCTGTTACTTAATGCTATAGTTAAATCAAGCAGCCCCAGCGACAAAGTCTGACACCTGTAGCTGTGTGAGCATCGACGCCGGTGGACATGGAAGCTTTCGGTAAAAAAATTGAGCACTAGCACGAGACTAGCACGTGTTCGGCCTGGCCAATTTTGATTCATAGGAATACGTGTTTTCTTCCATTGCAATGCACAGGCATTTCTGCTAGTGATGTCTCAGTTGAGTAAGGTAGCAGCAATGAATGCTGGACACCACCGAGGATGCGGGCCTAAGCTGCAATCGCCTAGATACCCAAGTAAGTAAACTTGATACCGGACACCTTGTTTTGTATTTGTCATAATTTTTTATTCTGAAAATCATCCGCGGCCAGGAATGGCTCAGCAAGGCGGAGAGAATCAGGTGTCCGACGCCACTTCCCGAAGGCTCGCCTGGTCCCACCATGGCCAAGATGCTTGACCGGGTACTCAGCAGAATGCCCTCAGGGAAAGACAAGGGGAAGAACGAAGAAACCGAACTTCACACGCTACGCATCCGAACCGGGGGAATTGTTGTCTCCCCTAAGGAGGATAGTCGGGAAGGGGAGGCTAAGGCCTCCTCCCCGCACGGGAAGAAGAGGGCTGCCTCCGAAGACTCGGAGACGGAGATGTCCAAACCAGGGAAAAAGATATCGCCAGGGGGCTCTGCCCCGACGGGCACCCTCACCGTGTCGTGCCCACCAACGGGCCAGCCCTCCAACGAGTTGTAAGTCAATCGTTAACTCAAAGGTGCTGCGTTTCTCCTAGATCAATAACCAGGATCCGTCTTTTGCAGTCCGGTTAGGAGCTCTTCTCAACAGAGTTCGTCTTCGGGGGATCTTCCTATGGAGATGATGGAGAGCGAAACCCCACCCACCTCTCCGACTCATGAAGCGGGTGACACCGAGGTATCGTGCTCAACCGTTGATTACGAAATGCATAGAACCAGCACAATAGCGGGGCCATTACAAAAAAATTACCATTTTACAAACCTTGGAAAATTCACGGCACCGAATAATTAATGAGCAGAAACCAACATATGTCCCTCAAATGTAGCACATGGTTGTCTATTGAAGGTACTATATGGTTAACGATAAGCATGTCATAAATCGTTAATTTGTGGTTCTTTGGCCCAGGAAAGACTCTACCTTTGGGCTAGGACACGACTAATTTGGCCTACCCATGCAACACACCTTAATTACTCCAACATGTCAATCCAACAGAACTTGCAATGTCTGTTTTTCCATCACATACTATATCTAATAAAAACAAAACTTGTGGAAAATACCATGGATCCTTCATTTCTTGATTCTTTATATTGTTACATTACAATTCTAATTATCTCATCAACTTGTGGACCTAGCAGGATTAGCTAAATTTTTTTCTTATTGTGAAAAAGTAGATGAGCTAGCCCTACATGTGTGTGTGTGTGTACTATTTTATATGCAGAAAAAATTGTTCCCACCCTGTACTGAAATGTACTTAATCTTGTGGGGAAAGAAATGTGACATACTAATGTTTTCCTCACGCAAAGGTGCGCACACGTACCTTGCCAACAAAATGAATTATGCATTGCTAATTTTGTTTCGTATGAATTAATTTAGGATCCGCCAACAGATTATGGGTTTTACTGAACACTCAGAAAGCTTCCAATTTTGTGAACAGATCCTAATGACACTCTTGAAGTTGGAAGAAAGTTAATTGTAACGTGTCAGCATGTATAATATATACAAAGCCCACAAGCCACTCATGCACATGGGGTGATGGATAGGTGGGGTTTTATGTCCGTTCTTGGCACCCCATTGCATTTTAATTGCTATATACTGTATATGGACAAAGGATGTAGCTAATTTTGTCGATATGGTAACTTTTTAGTCGTTAGACTAACAAACTATGAGTTGTAATCACAAAGTTGCCAAGCATGACAAAATACCTCACGGGGCTAGATCGAGAACGGAGGCGTGCAAGCAAACGCCGCTGGCACCAGGCGCAAGCCACCCACGGAGATCATGAACACCTCTTTAGCTTTCTTTCCCTATATAAGCCGTCCAGAGATCAAGATTGTAGCTACCCATATAGACAGCTGATTAAGATAGTACTAAACTGAAACAATGTGGATGAAGACCGTGTTCTGGGGGCTCCTACTATTCATGCTCGTGGCAACAACAATGGCGGTCGAGTACGGTGCAAGGAGCCATAACAGTGGTCCTTGGAGTTGGTGCGATCCGGCGACGGGCTACAAGGTGAGCACGCTCACGGGCTGCCGGGCAATGGTGAAGCTCCAGTGTGTGGGCAGTCAGGTGCCCGAGGCTGTCCTAAGAGATTGCTGCCAGCAGCTCGCCGACATCAACAACGAGTGGTGCAGGTGCGGGGACCTCAGCAGCATGTTGCGCAGTGTGTATCAGGAACTCGGCGTGCGTGAGGGAAAGGAGGTGCTCCCAGGTTGCCTAAAGGAGGTGATGAAGCTCACGGCGGCGAGCGTGCCTGAGGTCTGCAAGGTGCCCATTCCCAACCCGTCGGGAGACAGAGCAGGTGTCTGCTACTGGGCGGCGTATCCGGACGTCTAGTCAAGCGAATCTGCATCTTAATTGGTGCGGTGCGTGCGCACAAGATAAATAAAATTAAGTAATGGTGTATGTGCCTCTGCGAGATGCATGGGTCAATGAATAAATGTGAACTTAGTTTCCTGTTGATGGATAACACTAGTACCTCAGATTTGTACCTTACTAATCAAGCATGCCCTCTGATCCTTGTTCTGATCTGAAGCCTTAATTTGGCTATACTGCGGCGAGATGTTGTTGTAAGAACATCAGCAAGTAGAGAGAAACAGACACAGAGAGAGAGAGACAGTAAATTGCTGGCACATACCCGGGTCTAATCATGGACGCTCTATCCTGTGACACCATCACAGTACAGCACACCAGCCACCCGAGCACTGGAACATGACGTCCGCTCCCCCCTTGTTCCGGTGCTATTATGTTGGCACTGGTTATATCGTGTGTCCACGCTGCATTTTATGAGAGATCTAGTATACAAGAGTCCTAATAAGACACTACATCATATCGTGTCTACACACTATATGATTCCAAGTTCAACTATAACTTACCTTATACAATAATATTCGACACAACTCTAACAAATTCCACCTTGCCGAATATTTTTCAACATCACGAGGAATTCTAGAGCAACCATTGAAACAGAATCGCTCCACTTTCGGTAAGTGAATCCCAGAGAAAAGAAGCAAGCTTGAATATCAACCAAGATGTCAAGAATGCTAATTTCCTGTGAATATGTATATCAGGCACGTCAAGCTTCAAACAGTATATGCAAGTTTTGATGTAGGTGCCATTAACAGAGTCCCAATACATGGAATTCTTAACATCTCATACAGAAGAAGGATTAACTTAGAAAAAACATAGCATCACCTCTTACTTCTGATGTACCATGTCCGCTTTTAACCAATATGACATATATGATACTCCATCCTTTCCTGTTTACGAGGCTTAAATATTAAATCTCATCAACTAAGGCAGATGATGAGTGAAGGATTGTATCTCGTACTTTTCAAAATGAACTAAATTAAACGGATGCATTAATTTGGATTAATTGCAATGCATGCATGTTTGGCTACTAGACGAGTAGGAACATTACATGCACCGGTGACTTTCTTTTTTATTCTTGCATGCAAATATTTTAATGCACCTGGGAATCTTTATAGGAGATGGAGATGAGCCCTTTAAATCAGAATAACGAAAAAATTGAGATAAGCCCTCTAAACTGGACTAGCTATAATACAGACTAATTGTTCTAGTGGGCCATGGGCAGCAGGTGGATAATGCGTAGAAATCAATGTTGCTATGCATACGACGATTATCGAAATATCAAAATATGTTACGGCGGAGCAGTTTGTGAGATGTGAGACCCTCTGGCCTATTGGCAATAATCAAGGTACTCAAATCCAAAGCAAAACCCAACAACCACCCATTATTCCCTGTCAAAGCACCTGCTATTGGATGAGGTTGATTGGATAGTTTGGATCTCAAATCAACAAAACAATCGATGGCTTCAATAAAACAAAACACGGTAGTTGAATGAGTTCTAGTTTCGTGAGTCAAGGGCGTCTTTTCAGATGAATCATCACTAGAACTTGATACCTATTTGTTTGTCACTAATTTTTTTTTGCGGAAACGTCATTAAGTCATGAACTTGGACCCATTTCCCTCAGTATTATGGTATTTGACGGGAATAGATGTTGGATGGCTATAAGGATTACCTGCTGCTATCATGGTATAAGACGCAGGTGGCCCTGGACTAGGTCCTGGCGGATGAGGAGCTCGCGGCGGCGTGACCGGTCCAAGACCACCAAGGAGACCGACGCCCGCAACCGGCGCTGGATCAGCCTGATCCAGCAGGACCTCCTCTAGATCAGGGTGGTTGAGTCGGAGCGCGAGCTCCGCGAAAAAGAGGAGAAGGCGTGGCGCAAGGCGGAGGCGGACGCGCGGTGACTGCGGCGCGAGCGCGACGCCTCTTCCCGGGATAGATGCCGCGGCGGCTGGGGCGGCTTCCGCAACAGCCGCGACGACAACGACGACGACAACAACGGCGGTGACGACGATGGTGGTTCCAGTGGCCACGAAGGCCATGCCTATGAGGTCACCATCTGGTATTTCATGTAGTTTTAGTTTAGATTAGGTTCAGATTAGTTTTAGGTATTGAAATTGTTAAATTTCATCTGAATTTGCATGTAATATATCAAACTAGTTAAATTTCATCTGAATTTCTTGTTTAAACTGCTTGAAATGGGGTGAAATTTGAGGGACACCGTTGGATAGTGTCCACCTGGCCGGATGTCCGTGGAAACATTTGAGGGCGTCCTTCTGATGAGCCACGTTGGAGATGCCCTAAGCCCTTTGCATATAATATAGTACTCCCTCCCATCAATATTACTTGACGCTCATTTAGTACAACTTTAGAACACGTTGTACTAAATGAGTGACAAGTAATATGGATAGGAGGGAGTACTATCTCTAGGAAATACTGCATTTGTGCTAAAAAATATATATCTCATTGCATTGGGTCTTGTGTTGATGGAAAAATATCAGTAGTAAATTTTACTAGCTCGATCTATCGTTGATTGTAATTAAATGTACCATCACGAATAAATCGTACTAAGCATTGAGTTAAGCGAAAATGGATAGAGTAAAATCACTCGCTCCCTCGGTTAGTAATTACGGAGTTACAATACCAACCAAAAGAAACATGCATGGAAATAAGGAAATGACCTGATGAAATAACAGGATCGTCCGTGTAGGGCAGATTTTAATTAACCATTGTTATTCGCAACCAAAAGTGAAAGATAGTATAATTAAGAAGTTCTTTTTTTGCGGGGACTTTGCTTGAACTTGCTGCAACTCAAGTCTCCCATCACAAAAAAAAACTCAAGTCTCGACTGTAGTAAACCACAGATATTCTCTGGTCCCAGCAACCTCATTGCTTTCAATGCAAACCTGGAATGTAATTCAGAAAAGCAGATGTTTGGTTTTGCAACTCCATTTGATGTTCCTTTGGGTGGATTGGTTTGATGGTTAATCGCCTTCCACAACACTGAGCAACTAGCGAATGGTGGACAGTCAGACCACATCTACTTTAATTTTTGTTTGTCCTACAAATTAGGTAATGGTTCTTAGTAATTAGTTAAAAGATAGTCGATCATGCAGTATAACTGAAGTAGTGTTTAGTTTTTCTGCTCTGTTGGCCCGAAACCCTGACGATCCAAGCTGATGAGGATCTGAGCAGTAGGAACATGCATGGACATAGCGACCGGAATCAACAAACAATAGAATCATCGGTGTTGGGCAGATTTTAGTTAACCATTGGCATTCGCAACCAAAAGCAAAAGGTAGCATAATTAAGGAGTATGCTGGAACGGAATCAGGTTCTTGTTCATCCACATCTTTCTACTTTGCTTCAACTTTTTTCTTTTTCTTTTGCTTCAAAAAGGGCCTGGGGAGGGGATTAAACGCAGCAAGAGCCAGTGTGATTTGATTTAAACAAACAAATATAGTATATCATAAATATATAGAGTAGTAAACAAACAAATATCAGTTGACTGACACCAGGAGGCAGTTAACTGATTAAGTCAAGTTGGCAGTACTTAACTCCTCTTCTTCCTATTTTGGTGCAGAATCCGTCAAGTTGGTACGACTTTACACCTCCTCCTGAAAATCGAAAAGATGTCGTCGGCTGATACCATCTCTGATAAGACCGACACTGTTCTGCACGTCTCCCAGCCCCTGATGCGCCATGAGCAGCCAGACCAAGGTGATGAGCTCTCCCCCAGTGCTCAGCCGTCGGGCATGCTCTTCCGGCCGGCACTTTCCGGCTGCGTACACAAGCATCCGCACCCACACCTGCTCCAGTCTTTCCACCTCGGCCTTTTTTTCTTTTTTTTCGAAAAGGGGGGGTTCCCCGGCCTCTGCATCAAGAGTGATGCAGCTGCGTGGTGAGCACAAAGCGAACTATTCTTTCGCCTTTTCCACCTCGGCCTGGATGGTCCCTTGGTCTTCCAGCACCGCTTTGTGATCCCGCAAGAAGAAGTCTGAGCGCGACGCCAATACATCCTGCACGTTGGTGCTGACGGGTAACATGTCAGGGTGCTCCACCAGCAGGTACAACATGTACTCAGATAGCATCTTGCAGGTATCCATAAGACGTCGCCGCCGCGCTGCCTCTTGGGTGGCCACATCAACCGGCGGCCGGCCACTGCCACTGCTACTCATCGTCATTGTTGACTTGGCTGCCTTGTGCACCACCACGTCTGTCCAAAGGTGTAGCATCACCAAGGCCCGCTCGAAGGGGAGGGTGAATAGTAATCTATAAGAACCTGGAACGCTGATGGGCTTAGGACTACCCCACTCGTGGCCTAATGAGTCATGGATGAGCTCCTTGATCTCCCTCGTGACTTGGGCATGCTTGGTGTTGCTTATCTTCTTCCATAGCTCACTAGCTCCAAATACGCCTGCCATCTTCTCTGCAATTAACACGATGGTGCTACTCCACTTCCTGCGGTCTTGAGCTGACATGCTCCTGGTGGAGCTAAACAAGTTGTACTGCCCCATTGAGTTTGACCACCATGACTTGGTCTCTGGTTGGATCCTCGCCAAGATAGGCCGGGCCACTCGAGTGAGCAGCGCATGACACCATCCAGCTCGACCTTCCAAGAAGGGCCACTCCCATGGTGACATCATCACCATGAAGAACGAGCAAGCTTCCAAGCAAAATGCTCCAATGAATAATATATAGGTGACCGCAGCATCAACTCTACTTCTTCTATACTCTTTCTCTGTTTTCTCGGCATCGGCACTACTAGTCATCATCATCTTGACGTACAGCACAAAGGCAACCACTGTGGAGGCGAGGGAGACACACCGAAGGATGGCACCGGGCATTGTTTGAATTACCCGGGATTTCGTGAAGAAGCCGTCATACATTATGCTAAGCTCAATCTCCACCCTCTTGAAAACCGTTTGTACATCTCCCGAAGCCTCGCCAAATTTTTCAAGAGTTTGCTCGTCCATGTCGAAGAGTTTTCGTCCAGCAAATATATCCCGCAAGCCTCGCTCTGTGTGAAGAGCAGCATACCTAACAATTGCTTCATAGGCCTGCACATTGTTTTCACTATCCTCTACTTCAAGGGATGCCTTCTTTGCTTCTCTGCTAGTGGAGGTCCTGAGGCCCTTCTGGCTTCCCAACTTGAGTGCCCAAATCCTCTCCCCATACTTGATGATCCCCTGCAACGAATAACAATGCAGCCGGGATTACAAGTTGGTAGTGTGCCAATGCCGCCCATTTCCACAACACATACACAACTAGGCATGCTTGGCCTAGAAGGTTCAGCAGGTGCCTCAACCACAGCTCATTGTCCTCCAATGAAAAAGCAGTCACGGTGTCCTGTCCTCCAAGGTGGCTAAGAAGGAAAGGTGCCCACAAGAGAGTGAGCTGATGGGCTGGTTTATGATGATCATTGTCATCTGTGGTGGAAGTGGTAGGCAAATTGACTGAAAGGTGGCCTAGTGCATATGCTGCGATGAAATCACCTGATAGGTAAGACAACCATATCATGATTGTAAGCAGCATATGAGTTGTGGCGGGCGCCGAAGGCCGCCGGAGAAGAAGAGGAATAGTTGCAGGACAAAGCTCAAGAGAATCAATGCATGGATTTCCCAATCGTGGAATAGTTGCATAATGGTAGTGTATGTTGAAGCTTCTACCATTGATGTAGGTAATCTTGGATCGATGCTAGTTGACTAGCTCCCTTGATCTTGATTTACAACTGCATGCACATCAACTGTTTCTGATAATTAGGTGCAATCAGGGTATGCTGTGTATATATAAGGTACGTTAGTTTCATGACTAAAGTACTGCCGAGTTGTTTGAATGAAAACAAGGGGTCATGATATATATCTGTGTGATGTATGTACGTACGTTGGTGATGTTTTCTCTCTAGTATATTTTGAGATTTTTTTCCAAAATTTATTTTTCCAAGAAATTCTTGCAATCTCTTTACAATTAGTTGTTTGGACATACAGATATGAGGTTGAGAATGGATTAAATTTATCTAGTGTATGTGTATGTAGCTAGCCGGGAAAATTAAACAAGAAATTGACATACGTTGGATAGCAGAGAATTCATGATTATAAGTACTTCCGTCAAATTATATTCTAGCGTTTGTGGACCTAAACCAAGAGACCCTGCCATGGAGCTCACGCTGCTGGTGCCGTTCACCTTCATGGTCTAACTCATGGCCGGCCTCAACCCAACGACCTGTGTTTAATGCAAAAGAATATGTACAATGAATAAAGAGGAATAATGCATGTGTATGTATGCAGGTATTCTGTCTAGTATATTTTCGAGAAACTTTTCAAAAACAAATCTGATAAATTCTTGCAACCTGCTATTATAATCAGCAATCTCTTTACAATCTCTTTACAATTAGTTGTTTGGACATACAGATATGCTGTTGAGAATGCGTTATATTTAGTGATTGGATCGAGATATAATGCACACAGGCATGCATGTTTCCACATACCCTTCCTATGTAGTCCAAACATAGGTACAGATACTAGTAATTTAATCCAAACGGGTGAAGGTGAGTACCCTAAATCAAAACGGCGCCTTGATTTGTTTGCTAGTATCATCATGCATGGCATTGCGATGTAAACATGAGCCTTTAATTAATCATTACTTGCCGCTCTGCGAAAACCTAACGAAACGTAATGTACTATGTGAAAATTACAGGAATAGGAATATCAAGGCATACCTGGTGAATGAGTACTCCAGTTTCTTGTTTAGCACCCAGCTTGCATGCATTCATCGACTTTAATTAGATATATGTGTGCCTATTATATCATCATATCTACCGATTATCAGACGGAATGCTTCCCTCTAAGTCAGCCATATATACATGTGTGTGCTCAGTCTCAGTACATGAGATACCTAGCAGGTGTTGCAAGCTATGGTCTTTATTCCTTTGTCTTTTCTTTTTAGATAATGATTCCTTTCTCTATCTTTTGACAATGGAAACATGTATTGGTTCTATTCCTTTCTTGTACTGGCAAACTATGCCTAATGTCACCTAGCCATGTGATTCCAGCGACGGAGCTCACGTACAACCGCTGGTGTCAGTTGACACCAGTGCGGTTTAGCGTTCCAACTAACACGCTTAACAAGTTCTGTCTCTGACCCCAGCCAAAAAATTCGATTGACCCCAGCCCAGCCGCCAGGAAGCTACACAGGCCCAAAGTGTTAGCCCAATTACAGTCGTGCAAACAAAAAGGTAACAAGTGACGCTAACACAAAGCCAAGAATACATTGATCTGATCGCTGCTTGGTCTCTCTGATAAATGCTGCAGTACGCGCAGGTCGCACGATCCACAGCTACACACCGATACGTCTCTTTGCCGCCTCAATGCTCAATTCCCACACCCACAAACAAACCCTAGCAATCTCAATCTCTCTCACCTCATGGAGGAATAACACAAGCGCGAACCAACAATAGTATTTTTTATGCCGCCTGGCCGGCCGCAGCGGCAGCGGCACAAGTTTAATGTAAATGTGAAGATCATAACCATGATTGTTTTGCGTAATGTGAGGGTAAATACTCGATTCTCCTTAGCGCCAGTCAACAATGTTCTGCGTTACCAAATGGGAGCAGTTTTGAGTGATTGACTGATTTGCTATGTGGGAAAAATAACGATGACATGATTGATCTCTTTAAGAAGGGAAATTATAAAAGGAGAGTCTCAAGTCACTTTAAATTTTCTCTTGATCATATATTTCTTAGTATTCTTTGTTTTGTACCATTGTTGTCAGTATAATATGTTTCGTTTTGTTCATCCTTTGCTTGAAGTTACAAATGAAGCTCTGAAGTCAGTGTTTTTTCTTAATTTTTTCTTCTTCTAAATTTTTAAGTAAGAGGTTTCTTGACTTCACCCGGTCTGAAAATATTTTAAAATAACAACTATTATATTTTTTATTGATTGCATATTTTCGACATTTGTATTATCTTCCGAAAGTTACTTATATTTCCTTGCCATAGTTCAGTAGTGGGTAGTGTAGTGGCTGACACTGGTGCTGAATTTTTTCTAGCTTCGTCCCTGGTGATTCCCATGTCACGCAAAACTGGCAGTGCAACGCTATCCTCGCCATCTCCTTCCATGTCCTGGAACGCCACTTCAGCAAGTCCTTCCGGCAGCAACTTGATCTTCTACCCATGAACACAGCTGGCAGGCTGAATCTTCCATGGAAACTGGAAAGGCGGGTATAAAATGCGACACAAGTAGGAGAGAAATCATAAGGATTATCAGTTTTGTGTATGGATATATATACACGAAACTATTGACGACATTTGTCTGCATGTCATGGTCCGAGCTAGCTCACCTATTTGTATTACGCATCACCTTCATAATCCATCCTCAAGCTCGTCTTAAAATGAGCTCTTGGGGTGGAACAACTTCAACAGACACGTCAGTGACTTCAACAATTTCATGGCCAGTCTACTCCAATCCAATGAAACTTAACACAACAAAAAATGTACCTAATTGCGGGAGATTGGAGAATACCACAACATACAATTCAGAGCACAACTGCCTGCACCAGGGAATAACATGAACTCTCAGTAATAAAAGTAAGCCTTCCAATGAAACTAGTTTCCCGAAAAGTACTTTCGCATGATCTAAATTTTTTGTGCAAATGTTCTGTAATCCTATCATGAAAAATATCCTTGACCCTACCCTAGTTTGGTCTAACATTTTCTAGTTGTTGAGATGAGAGTTGTATTAAAGAAAAAACTAAGAGTAAAATTGCATTAGTATTTGTATGATCTGGAGCAGCAAGATCAATTGATCTTTTGCATAAGCATACTGAAGATGTAAGAAAATACTGTGAATGGACTAAATTTAGCAATTGGATCTAGAGGTATTTAGTCCCAACAGCACCTTATAATCTATTAGTATTATCATGGCGTTGCAATGCAGATAATTTTTGTTCGAAAAAGAGGGATCACTGATGCATGCAGTGCAAACATGGGTCTTTAATTACTTGATGCTCAACAAAAACCTGGCAAAATATAATGTATTATGTGAAAACAACCCAAATTGGAATATCAAGGCATACCTGCTGACTGAGTGCTCCAGTAGTTTCTTATGTCACACCCAGCTCGCACGCGTCAACTTAATTTAATGGGATATATGTGTGCCTATCATATGATCATACCTACCGATTATTATAGACGGAGTGTTTTCCCCTGAGTCATCTATAGTATATATAGGGACATTTACATTTGTGCCCCTAACTCGAGCCCACTATATAAATTTACCCCTAACTATTTTATGTGCTCAAATTTGCCCCTAAAAGGCATTTTAGGTCTCCAGAATGTTGTTCCATCTGGTCAAAGTTGTTTGATCAAAACTTTAAAAATTCTTAACAAATTCATATGAACTCAGAATAATGCAAAATAAGATACCAAAATGTTCATAAAAACATCACCTATATGCACATGTCATTACGTTCATGAAAAAATCACTCTTTAAAGCCTTTTAGGGTTTACAAATAAATGCACATATGAATGTTTAGGGTGAATGCAAATAAATGCATTTAGGGTGAATGCAAATAAATGCACATATATGTATCTACGGTTTATAAACTATTTACGGTTTATAAACTATTTTATGAGCATTTTGGTATCTTATTTGCATTCTTCTAAGTCCATATGAATTTGTTATGTATTTTCAAAATTTCGGCCAAACAAATTTGACCAGATGGAAGGGCATTCTAGAGACCTAAATTACTTTTTAGGGGCAAATTTGAGCACATAAAAAAGTTAGGGGTAAATCTAAGAGTGAGGGCAAATTAGGGGAGTAATTGTATATGTCCCATATGTGTGTGTGTGTGTGTGTGTGTGTGTGTGTGTGTGTGTGTGCTTGGTATACTATGTGATACCTAGCGGGCGCTGCAAGTCACTACTCTCCAGCATGAAGAGCTGGCAACTAAGCAAATTAAAGATATTCCGGTTGCATTACCGATGACAATAAGGCAGTGAACACTGAAGCTAATGCTGCTGAGCATGAAGCTCCTGCTCCTACCAGATCGATTGATGGTCCTCCCGTGAGTGCATCACTCTCTACTGAAGAAAATGAGGGAGACCCTGTCTTGGCCCATGATTGCTCCAGTGCCCAAGTCCGTGTCAAATGGCCTCGGCTTCGCACACCAGACAGGGTTGGGCCTCGGCTTCGCACAGCAGGCCTCTTGTCCTCCGACCCGAAACGTGCCTACCTTATGATAAGCCTCACATTACTTCAAATCACTTTTGGAGCCAGCAGCAAAGAACCTACTACATGTGTGTACTGTAACCAAGATAGGATTCATCCTCACAAGCGGCTGTGTCATGAATCCATGGTTGGGCTTCCCTGTCTTGATCAAGCACTAGAATGCTTCAAGGATGTCCGATTGTTTCCCTTTGTCCTTGACAAGGAACACTGGAATGAAGAACTTATTCTTCAATTTTATGCAACTGTTCACGTATCTGGTTATGGCAGAGACCCTAACACTTGGGTTCCTGAATGAATGCAGGAGATAATCACCAAGTTGCCTGCGCCAAGAGAAGATGTCCATCCCAGAACACCTGAGTATGCTAAAGCCACAAAGAGCATCTTCCATTTGCCTGAACCCAACATTACTGAAATGCTCACAATGATGAAGCCATTGCCTCCTGATGCTGATTGCCCCAACGATTTTTTCGTTGATGACCTCGAGTACTTGCCGAACACTACCTATCATATTCTTCGCACACTTTGTGGCCTATCAAAGGGAACTCACCATTGCACAAGCTTGAGGGCGCTCTGAAGACAATGGTGTACAACATTGTTAATTGCATCAAATGGAATCTGCATGACATCTTTCTGCGCCAGTTGGCTGCATCAGCCATTGATTTATTTGAACCTAAAGTCTATGCACCATGGCGTATGCGCTTCATCAAGCATCACTCCAACATTAACTTCCAGCCCTCCTGCCGAAACCATATGGTATATCTTCCTGATGCTGAGGTCATTCATGAAGACATCTACCCATCAGCAGGCAAAGCTTATGTTGAGGAAGGTCCAAGCTTCTGTGCGCACATTGAAGCAGTCGATATTACTACTGCAGCTGCTCAAGCAAGACTTGTTGGCACGTTACGCCAACCTCATGCAAGTGCAACCACCACTGAAGCCACTGCTAGCATAATGCCTTCAAGGCGCCATCCTAAAAGGCCTTGCACGATGACTAACCAAGAAATTCTCATTTCTCTCCGCCAGAAGCAGGAAAGGCATCATGACTGGTCCAAGAGATAAATGCAAAGTCTTCTTCGTGATGTCAATTGCATTCGTAAGTTATCCAGCGAGAATGCTTTTGTGGCCCATGAAGCATGTCAACATGCCTGGAAGAGCCACACATTGTTGTGCTCTGAAGATGAACTCAAAGCCGATGGCTTCAAGCAGAAGTTCAAGTTCTGCTCCCCACCTCCTGCAACAGTGAAACGGCGTGATACGCCTTCAGTTGAAGCCTCAGACTGTTCATCATTAGTTCCATCCATCCATGCACATATCATTAATGATGAAGTTGATGCTACTTCGCCTGCTCCTCCAGAACAAAGTCATGATTCGGCTTCAGGATGAACTGCTCCACCCAACTCAAGCATTGCCCTGGATGTTCCATCTTCATTATCTCCTCTGGGAATGCGTAGACACTTGATGTCTTCAAACCTTTTTGGTCATCTAATGACAAAGGGGGAGAAACATTTGAGCTGATAGTCTTCAAGCGGGTATTTTGGGCTGGGCTGTTATATTTTGTTAAGTTTGCAACTCTTGTTCTGTGCATTTGATGTTTTGGGTTATAAACTTAATTTCTGATGGACGTCTGCACATTTGCTACATTTTCTTGTTGCGCTTTATCGTTTCCTTTATCTTATGCGCATGAAGTCATTCTGCAGACGCCCATTTTTCATTGTGCATTCTATATTCTTCATATTACCGATTGTATGCACTATGATTGGATTCCAATATATAGGGGGGGGGGGGCTTCTCCACAATCAAAACTTGTCATGTGCATTTGCATTCAATGCAAATACACCATATGCACATCTTCAGGGGAGTTCCTACTATATCATGGATTCAAAAACTCCCAAGTCTTTACCTTCAAATATATTATATCCCCATTGAAAACTTTAACAAGTTTGTCATCAATCATTGAAAAGGGGGAGATTGTAAGTGCATCTAGTGCCACCCTTTGTTGGTTTTTGACTATTGACAACAAACTTGGTCGAGGGACTAATGTGTTTGTGAGTATACACAGGATAACACAGATAGAAGTCCCTAGAGATTCGGTTTAAACTATCGAAGACGGCCCCTAAAAATGTCTAAAGACATTCAAGCCAATGGCTGCCTTTGAAGATAATGATTAAAGATAATGGAACGCGAAGTGTTAGCCTCCTAGTTGTTTTTGTTTTCTTCTCTTGGAGTCATAGGAACCACCACACTGTTAAGTGGGGTTGAGGTGATACAAAGATAGTTGTTGAAGTGATGACTCAACCCAAAAGCCTATGTCTTCTAGTGAAGACAATGAGAGAAAATATCTTCTAGAGCTGGTTGAGTCTGCATTGCTTCTAGCCCAAGTAATGTTGTCGCCTTTGTTTGAAATCCGACCACTAGGACATGTGTCGGTTGGCCACTGACCCACGGTCAGATCGGTCATATCATGTCGGGTTGTCCCCTGGCTATAAATAGCCACCCCTTCCACCATAAGTTGGTGGTTGCTCCGAGTTATTGCATGACTTTTGTCGTTTAAGAGCATCCCACCTCTGAAGCCTTTGAGAGAGATTTCATGCGAGGAAAAATCCAAATATCCAGAGCCCAAAGTGATTGGGTATCACTGAAGACATTCTGTTCTAAGTGAACCGTAGACTTATTACACTTGAAGACGGTGATCTTCCAGATGGTTCGGCGTCATGTTTTGAGCATCCAAGAGTCATTATGGATTGCCGGTGAACAAGTTTGTGAATGTTTTGAAAGTCTGCTATGTCTTGAGCTTGCGTTGGTTTTCCTCGAAGAGGAGAGGGTGATGCAGCAAAGTGTAGCGTAAGTATTTCCCTCAGTTTTGAGAACCAAGGTATCAATCCAGTAGGAGGCTCCTCAAAAGTCCCACGCACCTACACAAAAAAACTGAGAACTCACAACCAACACAATAAAGGGGTTGTCAATCCCTTCACGGCCACTTGCAAAAGTGAGGTCTAATAAAGATAGTAAATAATATTTTTGGTATTTTTGGTATTTTTGGTATAGATACAAAAAAGTAAATATGCAAATAAAAGTAGATTGAAAGCAAATATGATAAGAGACAGACCCGGGGGCCATAGGTTTCACTAGAGGCTTCTCTCGAGATAGCATAAGTATTACGGTGGGTCAACAAATTACTGTGGAGCAATTGATAGAAAAGCGCATAGTTATGAGATTATCTAGGCATGATCATGTATATATGCATCACGTCCATAACAGGTAGACCGACTCATGCCTGCATCTACTACTATTTACTCCACACATCGACCGCTATCCAGCATGCATCTAGAGTATTAAGTTCATAAGAACAGAGTAACGCATTAAGCGAGATGACATGATGTAGAGGGATAAACTCATGCAATATGATATAAACCCCATCTTGTTATCCTCGATGGCAACAATACAATACGTGCCTTGCAACCCTTTCTGTCACTGGGTAAGGACACCGCAAGATTGAACCCAAAGCTAAGCACTTCTCTGAAGCAAGAAAGATCAATCTAGTAGGCCGAACTAAACCTATAATTCGAAGAGACTTGCAAAGATAACTCAATCATACATAAAAGAATTCATAGAAGATTCAAATATTATTCATAGATAAACTTAATCATAAACCCACAATTCATCGGATCTCGACAAACACACCGCAAAAAGAGATTACATCGAATAGATCTCCACAAGAGAGGGGGAGAACATTGTATTGAGATCCAAAAAGAGAGAAGAAGCCATCTAGGTAATAACTATGGACCCGTAGGTCTGTGGTAAACTACTCACAACTCATCGGAGGGGCAAGGATGTTGATGTAGAGGCCCCCCATGCTTGACTCCCCCTCCGGCAGAGTGCCGTGAAGGCTCCAAGATGGGATCTCATGGATCTGAGAAGGTTACTGGCGGTGGAAATTGTGTTTCGTGGTGCCCTGGATGTTTTCGGGTACATAGGTATATATAGGAAGAAGAAGTACGCCGGTGGTCAGCTGACCCACGAGACAGGGGGGCACACCCCATAGGGGGGCCCCTCCTATCTCGTGGAGGCTCCGGTTGCTTCTTGACTTGCACTCCAAGTTCTCTGGATCACGTTCGGCGAGAAAATCACGTTCCCGAAGGTTTCATTCCGTTTGGACACCGTTTGATATTCCTTTTCTTCGAAATACTGAAATAGGCAAAAAACAGCAATTCTTGGCCGGGCCTCCGGTTAATAGGTTAGTCCCAAAAGTAATATAAAAGTGGAAAATAAAGCCCAATAAAGCCTAAAATAGTAGATAAAGTAGCATGGAGCAATAAAAAATTATAGATACGTTGGAGACGTATCAAAGTCTACCTTGAAGACTTACCTCAGTGATTGGGCGAGGATTAAGTGACCTTACCTCAAGGGGAATAAGTTCAATACATGGTCTTCTGAGTTCAATCTCAACCTCCCTAACCAGATGTACAGTTGTCACAGCAACTGGAACTGGTCAAACAAATCCCATGTCTTCATTGAGCAATTGGTTCTATCTCTACACTGCTTTACTTACTGTTTTGTATTGTGAAGCATTTGCTTGCTCATCTCTATTGGAAATATGCCCTAGAGGCAATAATGAAGATGTTATTATAATATTTCCTTGTTCATGATAAATGTTTATTATCCATGCTATAATTGTATTGACATGAAACTTAAATACATGTGTGGATACATTAATGAATACAGTGTCCCTAGTGAGCCTCTACAAGACTAGCTCCTTGATTAAATATTGTTAAGGTTTTCTAACCATAGTCATGAGTTGTGATCTAATAATGGGATGACATCATTAGGAGAATGATGTGATGGACAGACCCAACCGTAAGCTTAGCATCTGATCGTGTCACTTAGTTTAACTAGTCATCAAACCCGTGCACCTGCACGGGCTAGGAAATTTTGTTATTTAAATGTACGGGTATTTGGGACTCTATTCGATCACTGTAGAAGTATTTATTTTCTGATTTGCTGTAGGAAGAAAAATGAGTTAGACCACTCCATCCACTTGTGAATTTACTGTTTGCATGCATTCCATTTCCAACCATCAATTGTCTCAGACCTATGTGTGTGATGTTCTTATTGGGTGACGCCATGCCCAGG
This sequence comes from Aegilops bicornis, assembly GCA_021605145.1. Lineage (NCBI taxonomy): Eukaryota > Viridiplantae > Streptophyta > Magnoliopsida > Poales > Poaceae > Aegilops > Aegilops bicornis. The sequence goes on along the minus strand of CM038671.1, from coordinate 4,488,717 downwards.
AAAGTTTTGTTTTATAATAGATGCAACACTGTTCCAGTTTTGTAAAGGCTGCCTCCGTTTTGGTGGCTATAGTGTTGCAAATACAAAATTCGGTGGATGTATCATTCCTTGCCCTTTACCCCCAAAAATTATAATGGAGTTTGGTGTTATGGTTTGGAGACAGTGAGCATTCCGTTGGTTATAAATTTACATTTATGATATCATGCTATTTTCGAGATCGTATTTACATAAAATATGCACACATAATATTTTTATTTCGAGTACCTGAGGGCATTCCTTTCCCTCATGATAAATAGTGAATCCATGAATGGTTTTCTGTCCGGAGGGATGTCATACTGAACCCATTTATATTACATGAAATGCAACTGTAATAATTTTTCTTAGTTTTTTTCACTTGAACTACATCAGATAGATAATATGATTTCAATTTCTTCCTCAAATATGTGACACTCGAGCGACATATATGATCTGAGCAGACCCTGGCAACAATATGTATGTCAATAGATATGTTGTATTTTTTCTTAGTTTTTCTGTTACACAACATCAGATTATAGTTATTTTTCTAATGGCTGACAGACATAAGGCTTAATTTTATTACCTTGTGTCGGTATATTGGCATGGATATTTTACGATATAATCATTATTAATATTTATTTCTCGTAAGTAAGAAAAAAAAAGAGACATTTTTTGTAGTTATCATACCTTCCATCAAAGTATTAGCAAATTTGACACATGTATCCAATCATCTCAACTACACAAATCTAAGCACACATTGAGTACTATTAAACCTACTCGATAATAGATATAATACCTTTGTCGGCATCTAGAGGAACGATGTAGCCGGCCTGTGCAGTTAGACCAAAGAATATATTGGTGTTGCTGGCCTGCTTCCGTCCAGTAGCCCAGTACACTCCGTCATATCCTGGCATGCACCTCTTAAGAACTTCACCCCATCTATTGGATCGTCATGAAATCAGTATCCTTTAAAAATCATGGTTGTCTGAAAACATGCGACTGCTGGTGCATACGGAGAGATCCAATTACATGGTTGTGACGTTGGACGTCAAAAAGATGTGTTGGTGCAGCCGAGTGCGGAGGGTGTTGGCAACAGGAGACAATTTCTCCTAGAGCGGATTGGATGTACAGGGCGGCTTGTGGATGATAGGAATTAATTAGTAGCTGCAGGTGAGGATTAGATGTATTTAAGCATGTATTTCCGTTTTCTTTTAACAACGACAAGTATTTTTTTTGTAATTAAGCATGACTTAAGATTTTTTGCTTTAACGTGTAATTTCTGTTTTTTACAATTCGAATAGTGCATCCCCTGCTATGCAAGACCTTATGTCCTAGAGAAGCTCGATTTCGAAGATAGGGAGAATATGGAGATGAAGAAAGCGCACCATAAAACAAAACATGGTTTCATTTTCTAGCTTACGCTCTACAATGCAGTAAATCACACACATTTTCATTGTTCAAATTGGAGACGACTATGCAGGGCCTACGGATTTGAGGAGTGTATAAAAATAACCTTCGATATTGGCATTCTTGAAGATGATTCTGAACATGATAAAGACATTTGGGTGGATGTGGACATGATTCCAATTCTACCTCGATGTGAATTTTTTAAACTAATTTATTAAATAATCTATCTTGCTTATTTAAAAATAGTTGTTATTCATCCCTACTAAACTTGTTTATTTATAAAAGACAACATATTTCCTTTCTTCAAAAGATACATGGAAGATAATAGACAAGACCTACTACAGTTATGGCTCAAAGCTAACTTGGGAGGAGAAGAATTGTCTTGTCTCCTTTGTATATGATGTTCTAACTTATAAGATCATTTTTGGAGCTGGCAAAAATCATAGCGAATAGTTGCCACTAGTCCATGAGTTGAACGCTAGTAACATTCGTGCAAATGTCATGGTAAGATTTTTTTACTATTGTGTCACTAGTCCATCTTTTTCATTCTTCTTAAGTAAACTACATTGCTAACTATGTTACTATTATTTTCTTCAACAGAAGCTCCCGAATGATGTTGTGCCTTCCCTAATGTATGTCGAAAGTGAGATGATAATTGCTTGCATACAACCATAATCGGAGGGTTCGCAATGTCCATACTTGACTTCTCAAACAGATGGAGGCGTGAAAATCAAAGGATGGAGAAAAATAGTGACTAAGGATAGGCCACAAATAGGAGACCGGTGGATCTCTATGCTTCATTATGGAGATGGAGGGGTTTTTATGTTTTATACTATTTTACCTAAGAGAGAGGAGTAGGCCGTAGTACTTGTCATTTGCTAGGAAGTCATTTTCCTAGAATGATAACAATTAGCTAGTAGTGGTTAATTTGTCATGTGCTAGAATGATTATGAGTTATTATATGACTACGGATGATGAGTTGTTATATGACTACGATGATGATGATTAGGCCGTAGTACTTGTCATTTCCTAGGAAGTCATTTACCTAGAATGATAACAATTAGCTAGTAGTGGTTAATTTGTCATGTGCTAGAATGATTATGAGTTATTATATGACTATGGATGATGAGTTGTTATATGGCTACTATGATGATGAGTAGGCCGTAGTACTTGTCATGTGCTATAATTATGATGAGTTATTATATGACTACGGATGATGTGTTGTTATATCATTATGATGATGATGAGTTGTTATATCATTGGGGTGGAAGTAACACGGATTCAATTAAAGTGGATGGATCGAAGTGACCATGTTGAATTAGTAGGAAGATATGATGTTGGTACGACACACAAGTGTCGAATGAAGGCAATGCCTGTCAAGTCCAATTTGCATTGGGGTCCATATATGCATTGCCTTCATTTGACACTTGTGTGCCTTCCCAACATCATATCTTCCTACTACTTCAACTTGGTCACTACGATCCATCCACTTTAATCTAATCCATGTTTCTTCCACAACCACTTCGTTGCTACTGCATAAAAATTTGTATAACAGTGTATAAAAACAGTATAAATATAAGGAAATAGAATATGCAACTTTTTCGACGTCATCTCTCGGAAGTCGGTTGGCGTGAGGCAACTCAGAAGGCTACAGGAAGAGATCATGGTGATAATATGCGAGCTTGAGATGTACTTCCCGCCCGCATTCTTCGACGTTATGGTGCATCTGCTGGTCCATATCGTGGAGGATATCATCCAACTCGGCCGACGCTCCTGCACAGCATGATGCCGCTCGAAGGATGAATGGTGTCATCAAAGGATACGTTCGCAACATGTCACGTCCAGAGGGAAGCATAGCCATGGGCTTTCTGACCGAAGAGTGCATCTCCTACTGCACGAATTATCTAGGCATCGAGGACCCCGTTGGTCTGCCCGTCAACAGGCACCTCGGCAGGCTCGCTGGATGGGGTCACCAAGAGGGTCGCCGTGAAATGCATGTTGACTTCGAGGGTCGACTCGCCGACTTTGAAAGAGCAAACCTAGTCGCGCTACAACACATAGACGTGGTCGATCCTTGGGTGGTAGAGCACAAACCCTTTATTGAGAAGACATACAATGAACGAGGCCAACAGGGGACGGACGGAGATATAATCAAAGAGCACAACTCATTTTTCACGCGTTGGTTCAAGCAGAAGCTTCTGTCGTACCCTTTACATGAAGATTCTTCCGCGGAAGAACAACTCATATTCGCCTTGTCACAGGGCGCCGAGCACAACCTGATGACCTATGAGGCGTACGATATCAACGGCTACACATTCTACACCGAGAACAAGGACATGAAGAGCGATGGTTATCAGAACTCCGGGGTAACGATGGAATCCTACACCGGTAACGACAAGGACAGATACTACGGAAGGACCGAGGAGATCTGGGAGCTGAGCTACGCTGGAGAGAAGGTCCCGATGTTCCGTGTCAGATGGGCCAAGAGCGTCCTAAAAGAAGACCAGTATTCAACCACCATGGTTATACCCGAAGCCAAATCCAAGACCGTGGGCGCAAACGTCACCGCGAAAAATGAGCCATGGGTACTGGCTTCCCAAGTGGACCAATGCTTCTTCATTACCGACCCGTCAAAGCCCAGTCGTGTTGTCGTGAGGAGAGGCAAAAGGAAGATCATCGGAATGGATGGAGTAGCCAGTGAGCAAGACTTCGACAAGTACGGCGACCCAAAGATCGAACATGACGACGACGATGAAGTAGCAGCATACACCACAAGAAGAAGCAGGACCACCCTACCTAAAGGACGTCCGTTCCACAGAAGAACTCCATTTGCCAAAAACAAGGGCAAGAAGATTGTAAATAGATAGCTAGCTAAGATCGATTGTATTTAAATTTTAGCCTTCATTTCTTGATTGTATTTCATGGGAACTTTAATTTTGAACTCATGAATATTTCTTAAATTGCATGGACACTCGATCTCGATCCCCCTCCATCTCGATCGCTATCCCACCTCGCCATATCCGGTCCCCCTCGCCGCCGAGCACCCCCCGCACCCTCTCGCCCGCTCCACTGGCCGCCGTCGCCGACCCCCCGCACCCTACCCCTCACTCCACCGCCGCCAATGACCCACAGCGCCCTCCCCCGCTCCACCGCCGCCGAGCACCCCCCGCACCCTCTCCCCCACACCCTCTCCCCCGCACCCGCTGTGGGGTGCACCATTAGTAAGCTTCCCCCCACATTAAATCCCCAATCTCTCTAATCTCTCTCCTGCCTCATTGATCTCACCCGCTGCCCCCCATGCTCGCCGTCCCCGAGCCGAGCGCCGCCTCCCTCGCCGACCCCGAGCCGAGCGCCGCCTCCCTCGCCGCCTCCCTCGCCGTCCCCGAGCCGAGCGCCGCCTCCCTCGACGTCCTCCCGCCCAAGCGCCCCCTCTCCCCGCGGCCCCGCCTGCGCCCTCGACGTGCTCGCCGTCCAACACCACGCGGCCTGCCCAGGAGGACCGCCACCGTCTTCCTCTTCGGCTACGAGGACCCGGACGAGCTCGGACGCCCAGGACGACCGCCGCCGCTCGACGCCCTCGACCGCGCGGCCTGCCCAGGAGGACCGCCACCGCTCGACGCCGAATTCGCGCCGCCTCGACTAGCTCCGTCTGCCCCGAGTCACCCTCGACCTCCCAAGTGAGCACCCGAGCCGCTTCCCCCTCTTCTCCCTCTTGATTTCCTTCTGATTTGTTCTAGGGTTGGGGGTTGGAGAAATTTGGACAAGGAAAGGGGGTTAGAGAATTAAGTAGCTTGGGTTTGCCAAATGTTCAAATCTCTGAGGTTGCTGCAGTGCAACCAAGATGATATTTAGATGCATTTTAGAGGATACTAGTCTCAACTAAGCATCCACCTAGAGATTCTTTCTTTAAGTAGCTAGGCTCAATTAGTGAATTTTCCAGTGAGTTTGGATTCATGCAACAATATGAAACATTAATTACTATTCTTTCTGGCCAGTAACGAAGTAGAAAGAAGGGATCGTCTCTTTCTTTGGTTGCCAGGTTGCGAAATCTACCCAAAACTCTGAGATTGCCCATGATAGATGTAACATGTAAGAAGTCCACAATTGATTAATGGATAAGTTAGTTTGATAGTTTTTTTAGTGTTGCACCTTTTCCTTCTACAACTTGTAGATGTGCACACAGTTTTTTGTGTTCAGTTTAGGAGTTGGTCCTTGGGAAGCATAAATAAAACATTATTGGAAAGTGCAGTCTTGTTACTCCTAGGTATCTAGAAATGTGTAGATGAATATTTGTTACCAGGAGGGGTTATAATATCTTTCAAACTGATGTTGTTCTCATGATCATGCTTTCTAATGGATTGATATCACCCAAAGTTTGGCATGGAAACTAAAGAGGTACTATGTAGTGTTGTATTACTTCTTCCGGATTCAGGGTGTTTAAATGTGCATTAGTTCTTCTGATAATTAATGGTTAAAGTCCTTTGACAAGAATGTGAACAATAAGAGATGTAACCAATCCCAGAAGTAGAACCATGTATCTTTTCTCTCTACAATTCTCATGCAACAATATGAAACTAATTCTTTTCTCTCTACAATTCACTGTTCTTATAATATTTGCTTGATGTCAGATTATGCTATGAGGATATTAGTCTAAGCCTAGTCTTGGATGCATTGTTTTATCCTGCGGTGGTTAAACCGGTTCTTAAAATTATCTAGTTTGACATGTACTTGTCCAGCTATCATAATCTATTCTTTGACCATGGCAGTAGCTGGCATTTTGTTATGATAATTTTAGTATATATCTTACTGTCTTTGCTGATCTCGTTGTATTTTCAATTCACAAGCAACTCTCCGACGAAGTCTCCTCCAGGTAATATATGTCTCATGCTTTCTAAAGAGTACTAGTATACTGACTAAACTAGCCACTTGCTATGCTTAGCTGCTCTGTTGTCTGAATCATGACACTTTGCCAGCTGAAACTTGCCTGTCACACTGTCATTGTATTGCTCAACTAAAAACACAAATATTTGTAGTTTTCGCCTGTCATAATGCAACTAAGCATACTAGTCTGAACTAAGCATACTAGTTTCTTGTATTGAGACAGTAAGATAGTGAGACAGTAAGAAGGAAACTTCGCAGATTATGTAGAAAGAAAATACATGGTTTGACAGCAAGTACCATGAAATGAATCAAAAAACATATATGGTGGGAAAAATAAAATGGCAGAAACCTGGGAGGTTCAGAAATGCCATTACGAAGCGAGGTTGCTTGTTACTTTCCTAAGATGTGCATCTCATTTATTTTTGTTTTTATTTGTAGTTGTATTGCTCAACTAAGCATACTAGTGTCGCAATACACTGTTTTGCAGGTAATAGTGTCACAATATTTGCCTGTCATACCAGCTGAAACTTGACAGTGTTTCCTAAAAACACTGTCGCTGCCACTAAAAGCATGACAGTATAATTTCTAGTTTGTGTTTTTATTTGTTCACACTGTCGTTGTATTGCTCAACTAGACAATTAGTGCTTATGAAGAAGAAGAATAAACCTGATGTTGCTGCTGTTATGCATGTATTCACTACTGCTGCTGTTGTACTTGTGATGATGCTACGTGTGATCTTCTGAAATGACCCATTGGCGACTTCACTGCTGCTGCTGCTGTACTTGTGATGATGTTGTACTTGGGATAATGATTTTGCAGGTACCCCGAGAGGCCCTTGAGTTTGCCGGAATGTCGATTAACTTCCGTTCCGGCAAATTCGGGTACTCCATATGTCCTATTTTCAGCAAAGGTCATGCTGAAATTTTCCATGAATTTTAGCATGACTTTGCTAAAAATAGAACATATGGGGTACTTGCGACTAATGCATGGGCCGGGGTATCTTAGTACTTAGTTAAGTAGGATCAACTGCCCCGCCATTCTTGCTGCATAGGTGGCAATAGAGCCAAGTGATTAGTGCCAAGTGATTAGGCCCAACCTAGGGTGCCTCGGCATCGATAAACCCTAAATGATGAAAACTTAACTTAGCATTTAGGGTGCCTCAGCGTCGACAAACCCTAAATGATGAAACCTTGGCTTCTATAGGGTGCCTCGGTGTCGATGAGAACCTAAATGATGTACGCTTAGGCTTTTAGGGTGCCTCGGCGTTGACAAACCCTAGATGATAAAAGCTTAGCTTTTAGGATACCTCGGTGTCGACAAACCCTAAATGATGAGACCATGATCTTGTTCGTTGACAATAACCAACTTTTTGACCAAACTTTTTTCCTATTTAGAGCAAAACATGGCCCACAACGATGAGGCCGGCGATTCGGGCGGCAAGCAATTCTGGGAGCTGTCCCAGGAGATGGAGGAACAACCTCACCGCTATGAGGATGCCGCGGAAGACACCGATCCTGACTACACAACCCCTAGTGGCATCGGGGATGGCACCACTGATGGTGCCGCCGAGGATGCCACCACTGATGGTGCCGTCAAGGATGCCACCACTGATGATGGCGGCGCACGCACAGATGGCAGCCAACCGAAGAAGCAACGGAACGACCGGCGCCCGAACGCGCTCTGCACCGTCAAGGAGAAATTTACTCAAGTGGACTCCGACGGGCATCCAACGGAGCCCAAACATATATTCAAGGGGTACTCGGTTCACCTCAGGTGCATTCTCCGGAGCACCGTCTCGATCAACACCGAGAACCTTAGGCATAAGGACCGAGGGAATTTGCGCAACCTCCTCTTCACAAAGCTGCACGAATGATACAAGTTCCCCGCTGAATTTGAAAACACACGCCTCAGAGGGAATAAAGTGAACAGTGCCGCCCTCACGAGGATGAGCACGGCCCTGCTCTTTGGAGAAGCGCGGTGAAGAGAATGATTGAGAAAGGTGATAGTTATGAGAAGATCAAGGCGAAAAATCCTTCGACCAGCGAAGAGGACTACAAGGAGTTCAAGATCAAGTGCGAGAGCAGTGCAACCTCCGAATCAAGTCAGTGGGGGAAATAAAAGCGGGAGTTGAACTTAGGGGAACACAAACTCGGACCCGGCGGTTACAGAGTGGTTGAGCCTATATGGGACAAGGAGGACGCGGAGCGTGCCGAGCAAGGCCTACCGCCCCGCTTCGAGAAATACAGTAGTGACAAGCAGACCAGGAACTATGTCAGGTATCGGTACAAGGAGGACCCGATAACAAAGGAGCTTACCACGGATCCAAAGACCAGGGCGCTTGAGCTTGTTCTGGCAAAGGAGACTGAAAGCAGTAGCGCGGGGTCGTCTCAGAGCACCCCTGCTTGGGACAGCTCTCTAAATACGGCGTTGAACGTAATGAAAAAAAAGGATAAGCTCAGTAAGCCGTCATCAGCTGGTCGTGTGACCGGCAAAGGCTTGTCCACAAAATGGTCGTCATACTATACCGCTGGTGGGTGAAAGGAGAAAAAGACCAGCTCGGAAAGCCAGTCGCGCGAGGTTCAAGAACTCAAGGCACAAGTGGCACGGATTCCGGAGATTGTCTAAGAGCAAGTGCAACAAAAACTGGGATCGACGCTCACCGGCATTATGCCTACCTTGATTCATGGGCTGACGACGTGGATTGTGGGTGGCCAACTGGGGCCGCCCCCGATTCCCAGCTTCACGGCCAAGAACTCAAGACAACGCAGAAGCGGCGCCATTGGTGTCTCCGGCGGCGGCAGTATTGGTGTCTCCAACGCCGGCACGACCGGCATTGGAGCTTAATGCACCCGGGTGTAGGCCGGCCGGCACCCCGCCAGCAAGTGTCCCCTCTGTCAGTTGCATGCCCGTCGTTGGCGGTGCCTCGACATTACCCGAGCTCGACGCCATCATCACGGTAACTAATTAAGCCTCTCGGCCGAGGACTTCATCTCCTTGACTTTGACTGGGCATCCCTGACGCCCTACATGTTTTTGCAGGGCGCCGCCGATGTTCCGTGCACTCTCCTGCACTTCGTGAACAACGAGTTGGTCGATGGCGCCAAGGGCAAAATCGTTCATCCGGGCAACCCCGTGTTCCACGGTAAACCGATGTCACCCACCATGTATAGGGTTCAACTGGTTCGGGTGCTGCCAGGCTGCGACGAGTTGTTACCTTCGATTCGACCCGCCGGGGCCGACGAAGATGATCTGATGACCCTCGTCGCCTACCTAAGCTGTCCCATGCTTTGGCCGAAGAGCCAGATTCGTTTGGGGGCGGGGGACACCACCCCAAAGACAACACCGCCAGTCGTGTCGGTGCCAAGCCATGGCAAGACCGCCGCAACGCTACCTGACATGCCCGACATCCCTATGGCACATGATCCAAACATGCATATGGCACAGGATCTGGACGACGACGACAACGACGACAGCCGTACATTTAGCAACGTCGGTAAGTACTTTGCCGAACATGGGTACGATGAAGAATTCTATGGGCCTCTTTCTCAAGAACCCAACCAAGACGACCACGGTCTAGCTGGTACGGCGGAGAAACCCAATTGCAACAAAGCGCCGCGTTCAGTTCTCAGGAGACGCCTCCAGCTGCCGACTTCACCGAGCCTCAGATAGCCGAGGTGCCAAATATTATCAGGCCCAACACACTCAAGAAGGCGGTCTGTGAGCAGAACTTGGTCCCATTACAAGAAAAGAAGAAGGGACGGAAAAGAAAGAGTAACAAGGGTGCGAGCCAGCAGGCACCGAGTACGATCCGTGCTCAGTACGGGCCACTTGAACCTAAGGATATCTCGAGGAGGGTGCATGTGGCGGGTAGGGCGATGCTACCGACAAATATGCTCAATGCTGCAACCGGTGCTATGCGGAGTCTGCATGACAGTGTTCTTTCTTTGAAGAAGCGGCGTCTCAGAGAGAATGATTTGGCATACCCGGTTTCCGTGGCCAAGGTGCCAGAGGGCAAGGGATTTGTGGATGGCGCCATTGGGGGTACGATCGTCCTGCGGTTTGATGACATCTTTGCTATGTTTAACCTTCATCCGCTGCACTACACCTTCGTTCGGCTATTTTCGCTGAGTATGGAGATGCGGATCATTAGAGACAAGACACCGGACATCGTGATAGTCGACCCCTTCTACATGCGTGCCAAGAACTTGTGCAACGCTAGGGACCGGCATGTCGCGAGTTCTTACCTCGAAGGCGTCATTTTGGCAAACCCAGATAATGATAACTTCCTCGTGCCTTACTTTCCCGAGTAAGTCATCCCCTAACCACCCCATAACATATGATTTCTTAGATTTCGATCGTTCTTTTTTTTCTAACATTCCGTGTTCTGTGCAGTGACACACATTGCACACTCATCCTCTTAAGCCTGAAATATTCCATGGCCACGTATTTCGACCCGGACCGTGACTCCAAGATAGACTACACAAATATCAAGAAAGTTCTTGATGATGTTCTCCCCGGCTACGCCCAAACTGGAGGCACCTTCACCAAGCCAGTTCGTAGGTACGGCAGGCACGTGTTCTCCCACAATACAAAGTTCTCCTGCGTCAAGCAGCCGCCTGGCGGTCCGAAGGATGCCTACTACGCCCTCCATCACATGCGGGCGATCGTACGGGACCATCATCACCTTCTGCTACCAGATAATCTCAAAGATTGGGCCGCGAGCTTGTCGTCAAACCAGGACGGGGACATCAGACAAGAATTCTTTCGCATTCAGTTAGAGTTTACGGAAATTATCCATCAAGATGTCCTTCGTACCTCGGGGCAGTTCTACCTCAGATATCAACCGTCCAACAGTGAGATAGACACGACGCTACAAATGCAGGCTGATAACGCATGCGATTTCATGACCATCACGATAGACAGCGGCTTCATCCACGCTCCGGTCCCATGAGTCGAGTCGACAGTAGTGATGCTATGTGTAGTTCTGAAACATTGATTAGCTCATGTTGTCATTAAACTTTAATGAACTTGTATGTCTCTTTGGTTTGGACAATCGTTCAACTTAGATGTAATCAATGCTATTTATTAGTAGGACCATGAATTGTGCTATTAATGTCTTGCTTTTCTCTTCCGATCCTTTTGTTGCATACTTATATATTGCTTATGTACTGTCTGTTGTTTGGCTTGTGCATAGAGATACCGTCGTATGTCGTGTACAAGGGTAAGGTTCCCGGAGTCTATGACGACTGGGAGGAGTGTCGGAGACAGGTTCACCATTTCAGCGGTAACAGTTACAAAGGGTACACCACTAGGGCGGAGGCGGAATCTAGATACGCCCGCTATCTAGCGGGAGAGAGGAGGGAGCGTTGGAGGAACCGGATGAAGACCAGTTTCATCACGATGATGCTCATCGTGATGACCGCAGCTCTCTTCTAGGTGATGGTAGTTTAGATGATCGATATCGACTTGTAATGTGAAGACAAACTCGCTACTCGCTGTCTCGAGACTTGTAATGTTCTATCTTTGTTCGGTCTTTTGAATTCGGAGACTAATATGATGAATTGTATTTGGAGACTAATCTTCTATTGTATTCGATGAATTTGATGTTGTTGTGTGGTGTTGTCTAAATTCTGTCCAATAATATATTTTGTAACCTGTGAAAATATCAGAAAAGAAAAAAAATCCCTAATATTCATACTAGTGGCGCACCACACAAGACACTAATGGCGCACTGTGATAATCACACTAATGGCGCATCACCCACTGGTGCGCCATTAGTATGCCAAAGCACATGGGTACATATGGCCCCCTGGGGGGCATACTAATGGCGCACTCTGGGCTATACTAATGGCGCACTACGTGGTGCGCCATTAGAACACCAGATACTAATGGCGCACCAGTGCTGCACCATTAGAATTTAATTCTAATGGCGTGATGCTAGTGGCGCACCAGTAGTGCGCCATTAGTAGGCAAAACTGGTGCGTCACTAGCATGCCTTTTCCTAGTAGTGATTGTGGCGACCCAGGATCCGGAGGGAGGCCAATATCCAGCCGAGCACTATTTGGCGCAGGTAATAGAAGGTGCCCGCCTAATAGAGGCGCAGTGCTCGAAGGATGTCATGTTCGAGTGAAAAATCATATCATTGTAAAAACAATGTTATTTTGGTTATAAGGCTATATTTATACTTTGTGCCTGAAAGTATTATTGTGTCCCCTGTGCGGCCATTTTATATATATATATATATATATATATATATATATATATATATATATATACATATATATATATACAATTAATCCGAAAGTTAGCAGTCGTTGGCTTCAGCCCCCATGCATATAATGCAGCGGTGTTCGAGAAAAAATATGCATAATCACACTTGATCGAACGTCTTGGTCCATTAAGGAGGTCATCGCACGTCGAACTAGGCAACCGGACTATATAGCTGTAACGCTTTCGCTTAGGGATGGGAGTCTAATGGTGGGGCTACTATGTAGCCCCTGTTACCTTCGCTTGCATCTGAATACGGGTGCATGTGTACATGACCGGGAAACGGTCCTTCGTTAATGCGGAGGGATCCTAAAGATTCCGATAAGTCTTCGAGTGGTTGAACAGTCTCTCGCTGTATCATGACAGTCAGTTTTCGGCTTTCTCTACTGAGGTGCTCGTCCGGAATAACCAGGGCACAATCACAGTAGTTCTCCTTTGGCCACCTTAGCCGATAATAACAGAACGTAAGGCGGCAAACCCAGGAGCCGGGCAAACCCAACATTTGACTAAAGACATGATTCGGAGCTGATGCATATAAGGCCAAACTCGTGACGCCGAACACTCCCGAAGGTATTCGGACTTTATAACAGACGATGGGCTCAAGAATGCTCATTCATTACAAACCCTGTGTTTCCAGGTACGTGCGTTGATCTGTCATGGCAAAATGCCAAAAACGGCAGCATCCTCTGTGGGTATGGAACCCATGGGATTTTAACAACAAGAGACAGTAGAAAAGGTTTACACAGGGGCTTAATCTAAAGAGAAACATGTTGAGCGGGGCCCTGCTGCACGTTTGCGCCTTTTATCTCCGTTGTGCCGTATCCTGGAAGGGCATCGCGCGAATGTTGTCTGTGAAGGAGAAAACTCATGTAGTGGAGTACAACGTAAGTATGCGATGACTAGTAAAAAGTGTGAAATGCTGGCCTGCCAATAAGGTTGAGCCAAGTGTGGGACTATAGTAAATATCTACAGCCCCAGGTGCCCTCTATGGCATTACATATACGGTACCCTGGTTCAATTTTATCCGGGCTGCCGGACTCGTCTAACCGAGTCTGTGGTCTTGATGACCAGTCATGCTTTGTAATATTGGAGTCCGCTTATAGTTCGGCCACTAGGGCCGTTGCGTATTACTCCGCACGTGAAGGGCGCTCTGTCTTTCCGTTAACAGTGATGACGCCACGTGGACCGGGCATCTTTAGTTTAAGGTAGGCGTAGTGCGGTAATGCGTTGAAGCGGGCGAAGGTCGTTCTTCCAAGCAATGCATGATAGTCGCTTTGGAAAGGTGCGATGATGAAGAGTAATTCTTCGCTTCTGGAGTTGCCTGGGGAGCCGAATGTTACCTCCAGTACGACGGAGCCCCTGCTGTAGGCTTCAACGCCTGGTATCACCCCTTCAAAGGTGGTGTTGCTTTGCCTAATTCTGGATGGGTCTATCCCCATCCTGCGGACAGTGTCCTCATATATTAAATTGAGACTGCTGCCGCCGTCCATGAGGACGTGGGTGAGATGGTATCCGTCGATTATTGGGTCAAGCACAAAGGCCTCTGATCCTTCGCGTCGAATACTAGTCGAGCGGTCCGTGTGATCGAAGGTGATCGGACTAGTCATCCAATAGCTAGGTGTGGGTACGGTGGGCTCTATAGCGCACGCGTTTCTGAGCGCGTGTTTGTGCCTTCTCGTGGATGTATGAATCGTGTGGATCATGTTTACTGTTTTAACCTCCGGTGGGAATTTTTTCTGTCCCCCAGTGTTCGGCTGACGAGGTTCATCCTCGTCTTCACTTGGTGTTTCCCTTCCCTTGTGTTCGGCATTTAATTTGCCGGCCTGCTTGAAGACCCAGCACTCTCTGTGCGTGTGGTTCGCAGGTTTGTCGGGGGTGCCATGAATTTGGCACAGTCTGTCCAGGACTCTGTTCAGACCGGACGGTCCCTCTTTACTGCCTTTAAGTGGCTTCTTTTGCTGATCAGGTCGAGAGCCCCTGAATCCGGCATTAACCGTTGTGTTGTCCGGGCTCTCTTCCTTGTTTTGGCATTTGTTTTTATTACACCGTGGCTTCCCATTGCTGTCCCTCATTTCGGATGTGCTGGGATCGCTGGTGGGCCAGCCAACTTTATGGGCCAGCCAACTGTCTTCACCCGCGCAAAAGCGAGTCATGAGGCTTGTTAAGGCTGCCATTGTCCTCGGCTTTTCTTGGCCGAGGTGTCTGGCGAGCCACTCGTCACGGATGCTGTGCTTGAATGCCGCTAAAGCTTCGGCGTCCGGACAATCGACAATTTGGTTCTTCTTAGTGAGGAATCTGTTCCAAAGCTTGCGGGCGGACTCTCCGGGTTGTTGGATTATGTGACTTAAATCGTCAGCATCCGGAGGCCGGACATAGGTCCCTTGAAAATTGGCCCTGAAAGCGTCCTCGAGTTCCTCCCAACTCCCAATTGAATTTTCGGGGAGGCTTTTCAACCAGTGTCGAGCTTGTCCCTTCAGTTTGAGGGGAAGGTATTTGATGGCGTGGAGGTCATCCCCACTAGCCATATGTATATGCAGGATAAAATCCTCGATCCAGATAGTGGGTCTGTCGTTCCGTCGTATGCCTCTATATTCACAGGTTTAAAACCCTGTGGAAAATCATGGTCCAGTACTTCTTCGGTAAAGCACAGGGGGTGAGCAGCCCCTCTGTGTCTGGACGTGTTGTGGCATGCCGTCGGCTGTTATTGTGTCCGGTGTTTATTCCGAACTGGTATTCGATTGGCATAATCGTTTTGGTGACCATAGTCCCTCGCTGGGGTGTGTCCTTTAGATCCATTAATGGACCTGGTCGCACCAGCTTTCTTATCCAGGTGCTCACATAGATCGTGCGCGGCGTCTCTAGCCGCTTTGTTGCGGTTATGAAGTGGCACGGCTTCGTCGTCGAATTCTGGCAGTAGCTTGCGTTTTGGATAGCTCTTTGTATGGCGATCATCGCCGTATCTTTCTTCAAAGGTTCTAGCACTTTATTCCATCTACGATTGAGCGTTTCCTGTGCGGCTTTGAGCCATTGCTTCTGCTTCTTTAGACTTCTTGCGGTGGCCATAAGCTTTCTGTGGAGGTTATCTCGTTCCACGCATTTTTCCGGGACGATGAATGCATCGTCATCCGGACTACTTTCTTGTGCTGGTTCGGTTTGATGACCTCGTCCGTCGGGATCATTGTCCTTGGGTGTCTGCTCCGAACTGTGTTCGGGGTGGCCTGGTTCGCCCTGCTCCATCGCTGGGTCCGTATGGTCGTTGTTGCCTTCGGAGTTGACTGTAGTATCGATCCTTCTGGCGCTCTTGTCGCTATTTTTACTGTTGCTGGACTTAGAACGGCGTCTGCGCTGTCGCTTTGGCTTTTGCCCGGGGGTTTTATATTCTAGATTATCGGCTTTGTCCTCTTTGGGCGTATCCACCATGTATATGTCGTGTGACGAGGCAGAAGTCCAGCGCCCCATAGATTCTGAATCTTCTCCTGCATCGTCGTCCATACCGTCGATGCCTTCGGAGTCGAAGTCAGGCACGTCGGTTAAATCATCGACCGTGGCTACACTACTAGGGAAAAGCCTAGCAGCAGCACGGGTTTTAGGACTATCAGTAGCGCGGCCAGGAGCGCTACTGATAAGGCGCTACAGCTAAAGCTTAGTAGTAGCGGCGCTGGACCCGCTTCTTGCTAAAATGATCTAGTAGTAGCGCTTCTCCTGAGCGGGCGCTGTTGGTAATTAGTAGTAGCGCCTCCTCCTTGCCCGCTTACTACTATTATTTTCTATTTTATTTCTTTTTTATTTCATGTTGTATTTCATACACCTTTACACAAGTTTTCATACAACAGGAATTTAGAGACTGTTTTTACATCATAATGAGTAGGTGAAACAATCAGGACTAGTTTCAAGTGGATGGACATCCACTTGAAACTAATCTCATGATTCTTTCACCCAAACACATTGTATCATCATTATCATATCATTAACAACTTATCATCATAATACATCATTGTCATATAACACCTGCTCAAGATCATCGTTTTCATCAATGAGACATCACATAGCAAATTGGTCACTAGTCGTAATCACAAGTACTCCTCATCATCAACTCTAACACATTGTATCACATAATAAACATATTGTACCCCATAGGACCTACTACATTCTCTTAGGACCTACTATATTCTCTAAGGTAAAATAGCAAAAAACAAGATAGCCCCTGACTCTCCATTATGGAGAATGGAGATTATCCTGTCTCCAATTCTTGCCTTTCGCTTAATGTTACTTCCAAGATCCTCCTTGCGAATGTCCAAACATTTTTTCCATTCTTTGATTAGCATGTGTTCACCGGTTTTAGAAATCCGATATGCACAGGTGAGATCCGTAGGATGACCTGGCTGTATGTTCAGAACTTCAAGGCGACCATTATAATACATCAGATGAGGCACACAATCCATCGTGATTTTCTTTTGAAAAACATAGTAATAACTTCGTAGTTAGCAATGATGTACTAGTTTTGGAAGTATGCAAAAGATGCACGGATGTCGTAATAGTAAAAAATCTTACCAGGGTATCTCCATAGAAGTTATCGTGGTTCAACACGTGCACTAGTGGCACGTATTCACCATAATTTGGAGGAGTTCGATAATAGGTATTGTAATTCTCAAAGACAGTACAAAATGCGATCGGATGATTTTTCTCCTTATAAGTTAATTCGGAGCCACAACTGTAGTGGGTTTTGTCTACCATCTTCTGCACATTCTTTGAAGATTCAAAATAATCTGTCAATGGAAATAAGCTGTCAACTACTTTGAAATAAACAATATAAATTAGTTAATAACTATGTTTGAGAAACTCACATTGCGGTAGAATCGGAAGCGTATCAACAAGGACCCAAATGTTCATATTGTCTTGCTCGATGTCAGGATCACCAAGATCCATGGTGACAATCATACCCTCATAAAAACCATACATTTTGCAAAGTGTTTCCCAATTTTGGCAACCAAAATGGGTTACGCTCTGAGCATTGTACAGATTTACTTCAAAATCCATATCATGATGGGTCCTTAGGTGTATTTTCTTTGTTTCAAAATTTTCATGGTCTACAAAACCCATCCTCTCCAAGACATAGCATCTTGCATGGCATGGGATAAGCTAGTCGAATTGTAAAACATGAAAATTAGACGTTGAAATAGTTGAAGTCATGCTTAATTACAAAAAAAAACTCTTGTTGTTGTTGCGTAGCGTTTCAACATCGAAGGTCTCCTCGAGCTTAATGTTGAAGCGTCGATCTTCGTCCAGCTCAAGGAACCTGTCGCACATACCTCGATCGTCGTGGCACCAGCTGCACTCCCCCGGGAGACTGTCGTCGTCCGAGTACGACATTTCCTACGTTCATAATTCAAAGATTAAACTTGTACAATTAAATATATGTACTAAAAACATAGGCCTGAAAAATCCGGCATGACCTTTGCTAAAAAAGGACATATCGAGCGCCTGAAATTTGCCGGAACGGAAATTAATCAACACTCCGGCAAAACATAGGCCACTCGGAGGTGTAAACTGAACATGAACGACCACTTGGCAACCACTATCCTATTTGAGCAACAAAAGATATACATGGATATTTGGCTGGTCTCACCTTGATGTCGGAGGGGGTCGGTGACGGGGACGATGGCGGGGATGATGGAGGGGCTCCTTGATTTCTGCAAAAGCAAAAACCGTATAAGTTATCACTAATACATCCCGAATAATTGATTAAACTAAAAAATAACAACAAATATGACATGTTCAACTAGTTTATTAATTCAACTAGTTCTTACTAAATATAAACTTACTATAAATAGAATATGTGGTTCAACTAGTTATAATAATTATCTTACTAAAAAACTAGTTCTTCCTAAAAATAAAGTAGTTCAACTAGTTATATTAATTATCTTACTAAAAATACATTAGTTCTATTAATTCAACTAGTTCAACTAGTTTATTAATTTACTTACTAAACTAGTTCAACTACAACTAAAATAGTTCGACTACAACTACTATTAATCATACTGCCCTAAATTTTCTTACTTCTATTTGATTCAAAACTTGCAAGAACAGAGACAAGGGAGGGAGGGAGGAGAGAGGAGGGGAGCGGGCGGCCGGAGGAGGAGGGAGGGGGCAGCCGCAGGCGGAGGGAGGAGGGCACGGTGGGACGAGGAGGGAGGAGGGCGCGGTGGGAGGAGGAGGCACGGAAGGAGGGAGTACCTCGGTGGCGTCGGACGATGGTGAGGTCGAGAGCAGCGTGGTGAGGTCGAGAGCGGAGGTGGTGGGGGAGGCGGCGGCGACGGTGAGGTCGAGAGCGGCGGCGGGCGGCAGCGGTGAGGTTGAGGGCGGCCTCGGGCGGCGGCGGTGAGGGCAGGCTCGGGCGGCGGTGATAGAGGAGTAGGGGAACAGGGGGAGGAGGACTTAGTGAAATTTTGAGCGGTGTTAAGTCGAACTAGCAGTAGCGCACTTTAGGAACCGCGCTATAGCTAATGTAGCTATAGCGTATTTTACGGAAAAACGCTACTGCTAAGTCTAAGCATGCATAAGAAAATACATTGGCCATCAATGATCTTTTTGTGTACAATCTGAATTGTCAATATGAGTCCACTCCGGTAGGAACTGGAGAGGACTCATATTGCGCCACAAATTCTACACATAGAGTTCACTGAAGACCAACTGGTTGTGATAGTTTCATAAGTAACATATTTAAGGTGGTAAACACCCTGTTCGCGGAGCGAGGTGGGACTAAACTTGTGGGCTGATCGTAGCATTAGAGATTTTCTTAGAAGCGCGCTGCTGCTAACTTCTATAGCAGTAGCGCGGTTCACTATAGGGTGCTACTGCTATAACTAGCTGGGTTGCGAGGTCATGGCAATTAGAGCAGTAGCACGGTTTCGCGTGGGAGCGCTACTGCTACTTTCCTTTCAGCAGCGCGTTTTGATATCAAGCGTTGCTGCTAATTAGCAGCAGCGCCTTATTTTAGAGCGCGCTGCTGGAAAGATTCTGTGTATAGGCTTTTCCCTGGTAGTGCTATGAAGTGGGTGGTGGGTGGGTAACGAATTTCTTCGTCGCCTGCTTCCCACTCGAGCCGGACATAGTTTGGCCTGGAATTTTCTGTCAAAGAGAGAGTTTTTAACGAGTTCAGCATGTCGCCAAAGGGCGAGTGCTGGAAGATATCCGCAGCGGTGAACTCCATTACCGGAGCCCGACCTGGCTCGACTGGCTCGGGAGTGCGCGGACTGGAACCAACATCCGGATACGAATCCGGGGGTCCGGAGTCATAGGCCACCACAGAGGTAAGGCCCATGTTCGGCTCCACCGCCGATGAGTGTGCGACCTGCGGGGCGGGGTCCAGCCCTCCGTCCTTAGGCAACGCAGCCTGCTCCGGATTTAGGTCCAAGGCTGCTGCGGGGGTGATACCCCGAGGTTTGTCCGACGGCGGGTCTAAGCCGTGCTCGTCGTGACTGTCCGGTGCTCCTGGCATAGGCCCGAATCCGTCGAAGATCCAGTCTCCGCGGATGTCCGCCGTGTAGTTCAGGTTTCCGATCCTGATCTGGTGGCCAGGGGCGTAGCTATCGATCTGCTCCAGATGGCCAAGTGAATTGGCCCGCAGGGCGAAGCCGCCGAACACGAAGATTTGTCCAGGGAGAAAGGTCTCACCCGGGACCGCGTGGTTGACGATGGTTGAAGGAGCCATCGAGCCCTATAGCGACGACACAGAGGAACTCTCAATGAAAGCACCAATGTCGGTGTCAAAACCGGCGGATCTCAGGTAGGGGGTCCCGATCTGCAAGGCCTTAGGCTGATGGTAACAGTAAGCAAGGGACACAATGTTTACCCAGGTTCGGGCCCTCTCGATGGAGGTAAAACCCTACTTCCTGCTTGATTAATATTGAAGATATGGGTAATACAAGAGTAGATCTACCACAAGATCGTAGAGGCTGAACCCTAGAAGCTAGCCTATAATGGTATGATTGTAATTGTGAACGGCCTTCTAAGGGCCAACCTCTCCGGTTTATATAGACAACAGAGAGGGCTAGGGTTTACATGGAGTCGGTTACAAGGAAGGAAATATAATATCCGGATCACTAAGCTTGCCTTCCACGCCAAGGAAAGTTCCATCCGGACACGTGACGAAGTCTTGAGTCTTGCATCTTCTCGCTTTCAATAGTCCGGACGATGTATATATTCCGGCTGTCCGGATACCCCCTAATCCAGGACTCCCTCACCTGTCTTGGGGGGCAAGCCACTCCCCTAGGTTGCCTCCCCCTCCCTTGGAGGAGCGGCTTGGGCTGGACGGCCCCTCCCACACCCCTATATAAGGTGGGGGGCACAGGGGGTAGCACCCATGAGCCTGGCCGCTAGCACTCTCTCCCATCACCTTCTCCTCCATGTAGTGCTTGGCGAAGCCATACCGAAATTCCGCTGCCATCACCTCCACCATGCCATCATGCTAGGCTAGATTCATCTAGCTCTCCACCCCCCGCTTGCTGGATTGAGGAGGATGAGATGTCATCAAGACATACATGTGCACATCTCGAAAGTGCCATTCGTGCGGTGCTCGGATCGGATTGTACCACGAAGGAGTACGATTACACCAACCACGATCTCTAGATCGTTAATGCTTTCGGTCTACAAGGGTGTATAGACACACACCCCTCTCATTTCTAGAATCTCCATAGAATAGATCTTGGGTGTTTCATAGGAATTTTTCTGTTTTCCATGCAACGTCACCCATCAGTGGCATCATGAGCTAGGTCTATGCGTAGATGTTAAGCACGACTAGAACACAAATTGGTTGTGGGCATTGATGTTCAGATAACTAACCCCCCCCCCCCCATTGTTATTTTTGGATTTGGCAATATTGTGGGATGAAGTAGGCGGGACCAACTTTACTTGTCCTCGCACAAGAGGCCGGTTCCAGGACGGACAAGCAACTTCTTTTCAATAAAGTGGCTGGTGGGTGTCTGTCTCTCCCACTTTAGTTGAATCTAATTTGACAACAGCGGCTGTAGAAGGTTAAAAGGCAACTTGTATATCACTTTTGTGGCTTTGCGTTGATAAGAACGGTTCTAATAGATTGCCCCTAGAAGCCACGTAAAAAAATGCAACAACAATGTACATGACATCTAACTTGTTTTTGCGGGGCATGTGATGTGATGTGGTATGGCCATGACATGATTTGATATATCTGACATATGATATGATCATGTGTTGCAATAGTTCATGAATTGAATGTCGATGAGTACCGCAACTGGCAGGAGCCACATGGTTGTCTTAATTTATTGTATGACCTGCATGTCAATCATTAAACACCATATAATTGCTTTAGTTTATCACCGTGAGTTAGCAATAGTTGTAGAAACAATAGTTGGTGGAGATAACTACATGATGACACCTTGGAGATGATGGAGATCATGGTGCTATGCCGGTGATGATGGAGATCATGCTGGGGCTTTGGAGATGGAGATCAAAAGCACAAGAAGACAAATGCCATATCATGTCACATACTGATTGCATGTGATGTTTGTCTATTATGCATCTTATTTTTCTTAGAATGACGATAACATTATAAGATGATCCCTCCACATAATATCAAGATAAAAGTGTTATCCCTTAGTATGCACCGTTGCGAAAATTCATCGTTTCGAAGCACTACGTGATGATCGGGTGTGATAGACTCTACGTTCGCATACAACGGGTGTAAGCCAGTTTTTACACATGCATAAATACTTTGGTTAACTTGATGAGCCTAGCATGTACAGACATGGCCACGAAACATGGAGAATCGAAAGGTTAAACATGAGTCATATGGATGATATGATGTAGATGTTCGCCAATGAAACTACTCCATCTCACGTGATGATAGGACTTGGGTTAGTGAATTTGGATCATGTATCACTTAACAACTTGAGAGATGTTGGTTTAAGTGGGAGTTCATAAGTAATTTGATTAGTTGAACTAATTATCATGAACATAGTCTAAAATTTCATTGCAAATACGTTGTAGATCAATCGCTAGCGTTGTAGCTCCCCCTAAATTTTAATGCGTTCCTAGAGAAAGAAAGCTGAAAGATGATGGAAGTAATTTTGCAGATTGCCTCCGTAATCTGATGATTATCCTTACTACTGCACAAAAGGTTTACGTCCTTGATGCACTACTAGGTGTGCCACCACTACATGAAATCTGTTAATCTTTGACGAATTTGCGATGACAATTTCAGAAACTGTCGTCTGATACAGACCCGCAAGCCCGTCAAAAGCCTGCTAAAGCCCGCCCACAGCTCGCCGCCGCCCCCCTCACCTCACCTCACCTTACAGCTATGGCAGATGGCAGATCCTCCGCATCACCCACCCATCCACACCTCTCGCAACCTAACTCTTTCTCTCTCGTGCGACCCCTCGTGCCGCGACCAACACCTGTAGATTTCGGCGATGTCTGCCACCGCAAAGCACACCGACGGGCTAGTCTCCGACCCCTCCCTCCTCCAGCCCGGCTGGATCCGCCAGCACCAGTCTCCGGCGCTTGTCCACGACCCCTAGCCCATGGCTAGGGTTTCAGTTGCGGCATCGCGTCCATCGCCGGCGCTTCTCCGGCGGCTCCTCTCCGTCGGACAACGCACTCCATCCCGCGTCTCCGCCTCCTGGATGGCGTCCCCTAGCTCGGTGCGCTCGTGCGAGTTGGGCTGGACGGCGGGGAGCCGGACCTCCTCTGCCGCCTCTTCGGCGCGCCTATGCTTCCTGTGTCGACCTCCTCTGCCGCGCCATGGTGGTTGGCAACCTGCACTGCGACCACTGCATCACCAATTAACCTCTTCAGTGAGAACTTGGTACCTCTGCCTTCCTCCTCTATGGCATCCTCTACTTATATTATTTCATCCGCTGCTCTTGAATTATTCACGGAACTGATAACTACCGTGTGTATTGGAACTTGCTTTCTCAAAATTTACTTGTAATATTCGCTTGTGACCGGTCAGTTTTGATTCCTGATCTACATTAAGCATAGGTTAAGGCTTGCATTTTCACTTAGATTGCATAGCGAATTTTGACAGATATATATCTCACATATTCTATAAGCTTGAACATTGCATGGTTATTAAGAGGACATCTAGGATAGGTGAAGCCGGTATTTCATTTTAGTTGGCACATTTCAAGGACTAGTAATATGGTGTCTGATATATGTGTTTTAGTCTTACCAATGCAAAGATGGAAAATATGTTCGGTTCCATTTATTATTATTATCCAAAGGATGGTCAGTGTTGCACAACTTCAAGTTTCTGATGTTAGTTAATTATAATTCCAAGTAATAAATAGATACCTGTTTCTTTATGCAAGACAAACCTCAAGTATATCATGAAGAAAGGGAAAGTATTGTGCGGGTAGCCATTGTACATTGTTCCTTCTTAGTTCAGTTAGTATGCATTTGAATCAATTCTTCAAGACTCCAGTTAGTAAATTTAGACATTTGTGAAGGCATAGTTCTTTAAGAATATGGCTCAGTTGAGATAACATATGCATTTCAGTAATAATGAAATGAAACCGCACATCCATTTGTCACACTAATATATTTGCTTTGCACATTATTGTCGGTACATCTCCCACCTAATCGACGTCGACGCCACAGTCCTCGAGCAGAACATGGTGAGCTTGATACCCTTCCATCCTTCGGCTTGTCTTATTCTTGATGTGAATTATTCACGCTGTACATTTTGAGCTGTTCAAGGTGTGGATTGTTCCATAGCAAATCTGCATTGGACCATGTCCCTAATATCATGCATTGCATCCATACTCTACTAGAATAGCTATCTCTTGGTGTTCATAGATCCTGATTCTGCTTGTATCTAAGTAACCATTAATTAATTGCTTTTTCCATGTAATAAAATAATGTGTAGTTCTCATGCAAGCCAATGAGCATATAGTACTCTCAATGCTAGTCAACTGGGAAACATCTCGCCCTGAGCATACAGAATCGTTATGAACAGAAGTAACATGGATGATAGACTAGCTTTTCTACTCGTCCTTGAATATAAGCGAAGCATGATCAATTCAAGCTGCGCTTTCCTAACTATTAGTTCACTGTTCTTGTTTCATAGTTCACTATACAGATTTTGAATTTTTCATCTAATAAGAAGTACACAGCTTAGTGCTTCACAAGTAAACTATCAGCGTGGGAGATCTCTCAATGAAACTGTATCATATTTTTCATTAATATTTTGCATGCAATTTGAAGTTCACTTGGCAAGCAAGTATTTTTTAGTACTGAATTTGTTGGCACTTTGAGTTGAACTTGCAGCATAAATATCGAGTTAGATGAAAATTCCTTTGGTGCTGATTTTGATTTAAACATTGAGTTAATGTAGTCCATAATATCACATATTTTGATTTGAACTTGGCCTATCTTTATGTCTAGTTTGTGTTAATTATCTTGAAGTTAGACTCTGTCACTTGTTTACTGTCATTCTTGTTTGTTCAGGAATGGCGTGCTACAGTGTATATGATGGCAGAATTTTCTTTACATGATTTCCAACTGCTCGCTTGTACATAAGATTATTCCTCCATTATTCTTTTGCGTTTCTGATTGAATATTTAAGTTTTGTATTAATATGGTTGCAAACAATGCTGATGCAAGTGCATCTTCATCCTACTATACTCATTGTTTCTTAATATAGTTGTATAAATAATTAATCCTTCTGTTTTCCTTTCTTCTTTAGGTTTGCAAACTAACAGTTTAATTGTTGTTGAGTTTATTCGCTTGTTACAACAGAGGTGATGGATTTTGTACTACTGTTTTTCCAGAAATGCGTGTACACAAAATTGCAATCTGAAGGAGCGGTGGAAGTGAAGATTGCGTGCTTTCTTTAAGAATACTAGTAAATGGTATATTGTTTTTGCTTCAGATTTAGGAGTGTTTGATCGGCTACATAGTGCATTTGTTCAGTCTCAAAATTTCAGT
Source organism: Aegilops bicornis (assembly GCA_021605145.1). NCBI lineage: Eukaryota > Viridiplantae > Streptophyta > Magnoliopsida > Poales > Poaceae > Aegilops > Aegilops bicornis. The sequence continues at coordinate 4,463,182 of CM038671.1, read as the reverse complement.
GTTATTACTAGCATATTCTCAAATTATCTGTATTATTAAACATCTGCTATGTTTCAATTCTTTATCACATCTCATGTTGAAGTGTGGATCATTTAATTGCCTAAAATGGTCTTGCCTTTGAGTGTTTTTATTTTACATTACATGCACAAAGAAGTTTATTGGCAGAAATTAGTTTTAATTCATGAAGAAAGTATGCCTCTAGTATTACTTTTTTCATGTTTTATTAACTATGAACTAAATTGTAATTGTATGGAATCATCCATTTTTATAGACAGGCCTATCACGCGCATATAAACTTGATTTTGTTGTAATTGGTGAATGTGAAATTATCTATCTGTCCTTTGTTTTAAAATGATGTTGACCTTTTCTATGTTTGGATCATAAAATGTCACATTTATAGAACAATTTTTTGAACTTGTAACTAGTCTGCTTCTTTTCAGGTGTGGTGCCCACATTTATGTGGTACCTTAATATAGTAGTGGTGTGCCCAAAGATGTTTTCTTGGAAAATCAACTAATATTATTACTCTGCATTCATTTGGGGGCTGGCTTTTATAACTTAATATAATTTTGTATGTGTTTTGGTTCTATGTAGGTTTGGCATGTTACTGGAGACTGAAGCTTTTCAGTGGGAATTATTTTAGTTCGGATAACTGCCCTGAAGCCGTGGTGTAGTGTTGCAGATTAGAAATCTGCTAGTAGTGCATTTTCTTTGAAGTCATGTTACTCTTTTTTTAAATGCTTATAGCGCTTTCTAGATATGCTTGTAATGTTTTGATATTAAGCTTTGTTTTTTCATATCAGACTAGATTGTTGGATCTCTGTATTATCTTGTGAGCAACTGCTATTTTTGAATGAATATAATTTGGTTGCCTACTGTAAAGTCTGTTGCATCGAGAAAACAGGTTGGACAAAAATAAGGTGCTATTGGGTTGGACTGAAAAATAGGTAGGCTAAAGGCGTTGGACTGTCCACTAAAACTATTGGGCCAAATTCCTAATTGGGCTGGATACAACATGGGCCATGTTATCCTCCACGTCAGATCCAGGTAGATGCCCCATGTTGCAGCCACGTCATGTAAATCGGTGATGGTTTGTTCTGTCACAACCTAGTTTGGGATTGGCGGGCCTCAGGCAGATCCCTGACGGCCAAGATCCGTCATGGAACGTCCGATGTTAAATTATGACGCGATATACATGAAGGATTTCAGATCCGTCAAGGGTGGGTACGCATGACAGTTTTTGGCTGATTTGTGACGGACCAGGACTGTCATGTATTAACAAGTTTCTTGTAGTGCACCCGCTCCCTCGATTGTAGATTCTATTAATGTCTGGCAGACAAGGTTGGATGACTACTCAATAGTTTAGTGCACCATGCTATATGGCTTAGAACCAAGGCTCGAAAAGTGTTTTGAGCACCACGGAGCATATGAGATGCTTAAGGAGCTGAAAATGGTGTTTTAGGCTGACACTCGTGTCGAGAGGAATGACGCCTCAGACAAGTTCTTTAGCTGTAAGATGGAAGAGAACAACTCTATTAGCGACCACATAATCAAAATGTCTGGGTACGCCAATCGGTTCAATCAGTTGGGGTTGCTATTCCTGATGAAGTAGCTATTGACAGGGTCCTCCAGTCACTGCCTCCAAGCTACAAGGGCTTCGTGATGAACTATAAAATGCAAGCACTACTAGGGAAAACCCTAGTAGAGGGAAAACCCTAGTAGTAGCGCGGGTATAATGCCCACTAGTAGCGCGGGGCACGGCGCTACTAGTAAGGCGCTACAGCTATTCCTTAGCAGTAGCGCATGCGACACGTGCTACTGCTAAGACATATAGTCGTAGCGTTTGTTCATTCCCGCGCTACTGCTAATATAGCTAGTAGTAGCGTGTTTTCTCTCCGTCGCTACTAGTGTTCTTTTTCTCATTTTTTAATTTTTACTGCATTTATACGCCGCTATACAAATTTTGGTACAATACCAATTATGAGGTTGTTATATCAATATGTCAATAACAGTGTGTCAAATGAAGGTGGATTAGGTTCAAATGGAGGCAACATGTGGTGCATGTCAAAAGTATACTACTAATCCAAACTTGATCTAGTTTGGACTAGTAGTACTTTCGATGTGCACCACATGTTGCCTCCACTTGAATCTAATCCGCCAACACAAGCTATTTAATCATCATTATAGTCATTACCACCAACAGTAGCTATTTAATCATCATTATAGTCATTACCACCAATAGTAGCTATTTAATCATCATAGACATAGTGTAGCACACATCATTATCTTCAAACTCATTCTAGCTAGCTAATCACCACCAACACTAGCAGTGGTAGCTATCTAATCACCACAAACACTAGCTAATAATAATCATCATAGTCATTACCACCAACACAAGCTATTTAATCATCATAACTAAATTCTAGCTAGCTAATCACTCCTACTGCTCTCTCTCAGGTAAAATAGCATAAAACATGTGTAGCACTCCTGCTTCATCAAGTTGGAGCATGCAGAAGAACCTGTCTCCTAATCGTGGGATGCACTTCTCATTGCTGCCCCCTAGTACTTCTCTGCGATGGTTCAGAATTTTACTCAAGTCTTTCACTATTAAGCATTCCTCGCTTTTAGAAATCCTGAATGCACTAAAGTGCATTGTAGGATATCTTGGTCGTAAGCTAACAATTGTCATGCGACCTTTAGTCTCGATCCAATGAGGCACAACATTCATCGGGTGTCCCTGTTGAATAACATCATATATTAACATACTTGGCAATGGAGTTTAGCTTAAAAAATAATGTATGCAAAAGATGTACTGAGGACAAATAGTAAAAATCTTACCATCTTTCCTAAGTCGATGTTACCGTAGTTCAGTACAAACACTATTAGTCGCACGTTTTGAGTACTAAGATTTTTAACTCCAGAAAAATAATTTGTCTTGACAGTATGAAGATCCTCAAGCCATGAAACATAATGACCTATCTCCTGACAGTTTTGTTCAGCCCCGGGATAGTGGACGGTCATGTCTACCAAGCGCCGGACATGTTTGCTTGAATGTAAATAAGCTGTCAATAGAAATTAGTTGTCATCTATATTTGAATAAACAATATCGAAGATATAAATATGGTTGAGCAACTCACATAATGGTATAAATGGAGGCGTCTGCACATGGACCCATATGTCGATATTACCTTCAATATCATCTTCCGGATGAATATCAAAGGTGATAACCATATCAGGCTCAAATGCATAAGCCTTGCATAGTGCTTGCCAAGTTTTGCATTCAAAATAGGTGTAGGTGTCTGTGTAGTATAATTTTGCATGGAAAGTATAACCATGCTCGGTCTTCAAGTTAACTCTCTTTACCTCTGTAGTAGTTTGCATAGGACTGAAACCTATCTTATCCAAGACAAAAACTCTTGCATGGCAGAGGATACGCTAGTAGAGTAGTAAAAAATTTAAATTATAAGTTGAAGGAAATGAAGCTGATGTCATGCTTAATTACGAAAAAGACTTGTCGTTGTGACTTACTGTATCCACTTCGAAGTTCTCGTCCAGCTTGATGTTGAACCACCTATCATCATCTAGGAAGCTTCTGTCTCACAGGCCGCGCTCGTCTTCGCAGTCTTCGCAAATACCAAAATCCTTTTCATCATCGGACATTTCCTATGTTCATAGTTGAAACATTAATTGAAAATCGATCTAAGGAAACTACCAGGATAATCAACACACAAATCCGGGGCACTCGATATTTCCTACATATTCTGGCACAAGTCATGCCAAAATTCATGGAAAAAAACGGCATGGCCTTTGCTAAAATATAGAGCGCCTGAAATTTGCCGGAACAGAAATGAATCAACACTCCGGCAAAACATAGGCCACTTGGAGGTGTAACCTGCAAACATGACCGGCCACTTGGGCAACCACATATCCTATTTGAGCAACACAAGATATACATTTAAAAATATCTTATAGGACTCATATTGACATGAGCATTCAATAAGCAAAAGCAAATCATAAAATAAATAAGTATTCAAATTAGCATGCATTCAGTAAGCAAAAGTAAATCATCTCATGCGTCCGTACATTGTCGAATATTACGACTAATACATCCCGAATGGTATCATACATATAACATCACTAATACAAATAAACCCCTAGCGCACAACGGGTATCGGGGCGGGCAGTGGACACCCACAGCGAAGGAACCATCACAGGATCAAAGCTCCATTGAGATCCCTGGAGAACCTCCCAGGTATTGGAGAACCTGTGCTCCAACGCAAACAAGTAGCGACGGACGTGCGCGTCCACCTCACTGACACAGTGATGCACCACCTCCGCGGGGTCCTCAAGCCTCTGGACCATCACTGGCCCACGCGGCCGCCACCAAAGAAGGTTCGGGTCAACGACGGCCTGACTCCTCGACAACCTGCGCCCCCGCAAGTAGCGCCTCCCAGTACCACCCCAGCGGAGCCCAGTCCCGGACATGGCCCATCTGGTGACACAGGTGTCCTCCGCCGACTCGACGACGAGGATGCGGGATAGGCATCGTCGACGTCGATGTGGGAATAATTGCTTTAACTAAAAAAGTAAACTAGTTCTATTAATTTCCGTACTAAAAATAAAATAGTTTTATTAACTCAACTAATTCAGTTAAGCACTTACTATAAATAAAAATGAACTAGTTTTTACTAAAAATAAACTAGTTCAACTAGTTATATTAATTTTCTTACTAATTCTATTAAACACTTACTAAAAACATTAAAAAACTAGTTAGATGAAGTCTAAAATTTAACCCTAACTAATTTGATGAACTCTAAAATTTAATGGACCCTAACTAATTTGATGAACTCTAAAATTTAACCCTAACTAATTTGAAGAACTCTGAAATTTTACCCTAACTAATTTGATGAATTATAAAACTAATTCTATTTAAAAACTACTGCCATAATTAGCATATAATTTGATGAACCCTAACTAATTAGATGAACTCTGAAATTTAACCCTAAGAACCCTAGATAGGCAGAGGTAGGGGAGGAAGAGGAGGATGGCGTGCTCACCTCGGGCGCCGGCGGAGTTAGGGAGAGGGGAACGCGGCGTCGAGGTCAGGGACAGGGTCGGGGTCGGGGCGGCGGGCGCACGGCGCAGGGCAGCGATGTAGGGGGCGTCGAGGTCGGGGTCGGGGGTGGAGTCAAGGTCGGGGTCGGCGGCGGCGTGACGGCGTGCGGAGGGCGATGGGAGAGAGCGCGGCGGCCAAGCGATGACGGCGGCGATAGTAGACGCACGCGCGTGTTGGATTTGGGGGAAGTAGGGTGTTGGGGAAGAAAGAACGGTTGGTTAAGTGGAAAGTAGCAGCAGCGTGTTCCATGGAAAGCGCTCCTGCTACATTAGCTATAGCGCTTGTCCATAAAGCCCGCTGCTAGGCATTTCTCTGATATGTCTCTAACGTATCTATAATTTTAGATTGCTCCATGCTATATTATCTACTATTTTTGACAATATTGGGCTTTATTTTCCACTTTTATATTATTTTTGGGACTAACCTTTTAACCGGAGGCCCAGCCCAGAATTGTTGTTTTTCGGCTATTTCAGTGTTTCCAAGAAAAGGAATATCAAATGGAGTCCAAACGGAATGAAACCTTCGGGAACGTAATTTTCTCACCAAACATGATCCAGGAGACTTGGACCCTATGTCAAGAAAGAAAGGAGGAGGGCACGAGGTAGGGGGCGCGCCCACCCTCGTTCGGGAAGGTCTTCTTCTCTATAGACGCCACCAAGAACAAGAAAGGGCCGCTCAGAGGCATCCGAATCAAACCTAAATGGGAATGACATGAAAAATCTTTTTCAAAACCTCCCCCAGGGCGCGCCCTCCACCCTCGTGGGCCCCCCGTTGCTCCACCGACGTACTCCTTCCTCCTATATATACCTACGTACGATCAGATACGGAGCCAAAAACCTAATTCCACTACCGCTACCTTCTGTACCCACGAGATCCCATCTTGGGGCCTGTTCCGGAGCTCCACCGGAGGGGGCATCCACCATGGAGGGCTTCTACATCATCACCATAGCCCCTCCGATGAAGTGTGAGTAGTTTACCTCAGACCTTCCGTTCCATAGTTAGTAGCTATATGGCTTCGTCTCTCTTTTTGGATCTCAATGCAATGTTCTCCCCCTCTCTCGTGGAGATCTATTCGATGTAATCTTCTTTTTGCGGTGTGTTCGTTGAGACCGATGAATTGTGGGTTTCTGAACAATATTTGAATCTTCTCTGAATTCTTTTATGTATGATTGGTTATCTTTGCAAGTCTCTTCGAATTATCAGTTTGGTTTGGCCTACTAGATTGGTTTTTCTTGCAATGGGAGAAGTGCTTAGCTTTGGGTTCAATCTTGCGGTATCCTTTCCCAGTGACAGCAGGGGCAGCAAGGCACGTATTGTATTGTTGCCATCGAGGATAACAAGATGGGGTTTTTATCATATTGCATGAATTTATCCCTCTACATCATGTCATCTTGCTTAAGGCATTACTCGGTTTTCTTGAACTTAATACTCTAGATGCATGCTTTATAGCGGTCGATGAGTGGAGTAATAGTAGTAGATGCAGGCAGGAGTCGGTCTACTTGTCTCGGACGTGATGCCTATATACATGATCATACCTAGATATTCTCATAACTATGCTCAATTCTGTCAATTGCTCAACAGTAATTCGTTCACCCACCGTAGAATACTTATTCTCTTGAGAGAAGCCACTAGTGAAACCTATGGCCCCCGGGTCTATCTCCATCATATTAATCTTCCATCACTTTATTTATTGCCTTTGCTTTTTACTTTTCTTTTATTTTACTTTGCATCTTTATCATAAAAATACCAAAAATATTATCTATCATCTCTATCAGATCTCACTCTCGTAAGTGGCCGTGAAGGGATTGCCAACCCCTAATCGCGTTGGTTGCAAGGAGTTATTTGCTTTGTGTAGGTACGAGGGACTCGTGCGAAGCCTCCTACTGGATTGATACCTTGGTTCTGAAAAAATGAGGGAAATACTTACACTACTTTGCTACATCATCCTTTCCTCTTCATGGAAATCCAACGCAGTGCTCAAGAGGTAGCAAAAAGAATTTCTGGCGCCGTTGCCGGGGAGGCTTACGCAAAAGTCTAGTCAAGATTTGGACTCCCGACAACGAGCCATTTCTGGCGCCGTTTGCCTACGCAAAAGTCAACATACCAAGTACCCATCACAATCCCTTATCTCCCGCATTACATTATTTGCCATTTGCCTCCCGTTTTCCTCTCCCTGACTTCATCCTTGTCGTTTTATTCACCCTCTCTTTTCCGTTCGCCTTCTTCTTTTTGCCCCTCGCTCTATCCATCGTTATGTCTGAATTTGGGGAAATTATTGCCGATATGGACAATAATAATATCATAGAGAATTCGTATGCTCCTGCTGAAGAACCCCCTTCCTTGCATACAAAAAGTTTTCGAATTGGTAGTGGTAATATTATTGGAAAAGGAGTTATTCAAGATTTCTTTACTGGTGCCGGTGCTTTGCCCTCTATGGGTGGTTCTATTCTCCATAGAACTAGTAGTCTTGCGGACGCTATTGCGATGCTTATTGTTGAACTTGAAAGGAAATTCATGCACATGCATCCTTGCATCCAAATAATTTTCTTAGAATTCTCTAATATTGAGCATTCTTCTGTTAAGCGTGCCGCCACTATCTTTTTGGCTCATGAGTTTAGATTTATAATAAAAGAGGCTAAAGAAATCTTTGCACATTATAGGGGTAGATGCTAGTGATCCTCCCATCGAAGCTATCCTTATTAATCAAGAAGACATGATGCGTTTACAATCTCTAGATCATATTGCTTACAATGAAAATCTTAGGAAAAAGGTTCCCATCGTTGTTCTAGTTGATATAATTTCTGAGCTTAATGATGATTTTGCTATTCAGAATAATGGACTAGGTTTTCCTTTTGAATGAAGGCTTGTGACTTTTTGCCAAAAGAATGCTCTTAATGATGAATTGGTTGTGCAATACAAAGGGCCTAGGGAGGAACCCATACCTCCCGAGATTGAACTTGAGGACTTTTATCCCGTTAAATTTAGCCATTTTGATTACTTTTGCTTCTCAAAGAAAACTTTCCGCTGAACGTAGGGAATATGAGAAAAGTTTTCAAGACTTGCCATACCACTACTATGGCAATACCTAGATCTATCCTTGCTTTTATGCCTAGCTAGGGGCGTTAAACGATAGCGATTGTTGGGAGGCAACCCAATTTTACTTTTTAGTTTTTTGCATTTTGCTTCTGTTTAGGAATAAATCTTAGATCTAGCCTCTGGTTAGATGTGTTTTTATGTTTTAATTAGTGTTTGTGCCATGTTAAACCTATAGGATCTTCTTGGATGATAGTTATTTGATCTTGCTGTAATTTCCAGAAACTTTCTGTTCACGAAAACAATTGTTAAAAGTCACCAGAACGTGATAAAATAGTGATTCCAATTGCTTCTGATCAATAAACAAATTTCCTAGATCGTCCTATTTTTTCTGAATTTTTGTAGTTCCAGAAGTTTGCGTTAGTTACAGATTACTACAGACTGTTCTGTTTTTGACAGATTCTGTTTTTCGTGTGTTGTTTGCCTATTTTGATGAATCTATGGCTAGTAAAATAGTTTATAAACCATAGAGAAGTTGTAATACAGTAGGTTTAACACCAATATGAGTTCATTACAGTACCTTGAAGTGGTCTTTTGTTTTCTTTCGCTAACGGAGCTCACGAGATTTCTGTTGAGTTTTGTGTTGTGAAGTTTTCAAGTTTTGGGTGAAAGATTTTTGATTGATTATGGAACAAGGAGTGGAAAGAGCCAAAGCTTGGGGAGTCCCATGGCACCCCCAAGATAATCTAAGGACACCAAAAAGTCAAATCTTGGGGATGCCCCGGAAGGCATCCCCTCTTTCATCTACTTCCATCGGTAACTTTACTTGGAGCTATATTTTTATTCACCACATGATATGTGTTTTGCTTGGAGCGTCTTGTATGATTTGAGTCTTTATTTGTTAGTTTGCCACAATCATCCTTGCTGTACACACCTTTTGAGAGAGCCATACATGATTTGGAAATTTGTTAGTATACTCTATATGCTTCACTTATATCTTTTGAGCTATATAATTTTGCTCTAGTGCTTCACTTATATCTTTTAGAGCACGGTGGTGGATTTGTTTTATAGAAACTATTGATCTATCATTCTTCACTTAGATTATTTTGAGAGTCTTAAATAGCATGGTAATTTGCTTAAATAATCCTAATATGCTTGGTATTCAAGATTTGTAAAACTTTCTTTTGAGTGTGTTGAATACTAAGAGAAGTTTGATGCTTGATAATTGTTTTGATATATGAAGATGGTAATATTAGAGTCATGCTAGTTGAGTAGTTGTGAATTTGAGAAATACTTGTGTTAAAGTTTGTGATTCCCGTAGCATGCACGTATGGTGAACCATTATGTGATGAAGTCGGAGGATGATTTATTTATTGATTGTCTTCCTTATGAGTGGCGGTCGGGGACGAGCTATGGTCTTTTCCTACCAATCTATCCCCCTAGGAGCATGCGCGTAATACTTTGCTTTGATAACTTGTAGATTTTTGCAATAAGTATATGAGTTCTTTATGACTAATGTTGAGTCCATGGATTATACGCACTTTCTTCCTTCCACCATTGCTAGCCTCTCTAATACCGCACACTTTTTGCCGGTATCATACACCCACCATATACCTTCCTCAAAATAGCCACCATACCTACCTATCATGGCATTTCCATAGCCATTCTGAGATATATTGCCATGCAACTTTCCACCGTTCCGTTTATTATGACATGCTCCATCATTGGCATATTGCTTAGCATGATCATGTAGTTGACATCGTCTTTGTGGCAAAGCCACTGTTCATAATTCTTTCATACAGAGTCATATTTGTTCTAGTATCGAGTTGTAATTGTTGAGTTGTAAGAAAATAAAAGTATGACGATCTTCATTTTTAGAGCATTGTCCCAAGTGAGGAAAAGGATGATGGAGACTATGATTCCCCCACAAGTCGGGATGAGACTCTGGACGAAAAATAAAAAAAAAGAGAAAAGAGGCCATAAAAAAGAGAAAAGGCCCAAATAAAAAAATGAGAGAAAAAGAGAGAAGGGACAATGTTACTATCCTTTTACCACACTTGTGCTTCAAAGTAGCACCATGATCCTCATGATAGAGAGTCTCTCATTTTGTCACTTTCATATACTAGTGGGAATTTTTCATTATAGAACTTGGCTTGTATATTCCAATGATGGGCTTCCTCAAAATGCCCTAGGTCTTCGTGAGCAAGCGAGTTGGATGCACCCCCACTTAGTTTCTTTTGTTGAGCTTCCATATACTTATAGCTCTAGTGCATCCGTTGCATGGAAATCCGAACTCACTCACATTGATATCTATTAATGGGCATCTCCATAGCCCGTTGATACGCCTAGTTGATGTGAGACTATCTTCCCCTTTTTGTCTTCTCCACAACCACCATTCTATTCCACATATAGTGCTATATCCATGGCTCACGCTCATGTATTGCGTGAAGATTGAAAAAGTTTTGAGAATGTCAAATGTATGAAACAATTGCTTGGCTTGTCATCGGGGTTGTGCATGATTTAAATACTTTGTGTGGTGAAGATAGAGCATAGCCAGACTATATGATTTTGTAGGGATAACTTTCTTTGGCCATGTTATTTTGAGAAGACATGATTGCTTTGTTAGTATGCTTGAACTATTATTATTTTTATGTCAATATGAACTTTTGTCTTGAATCTTTCGGATATGAATATTCATACCACAATTAAGAAGAATTACATTTAAATTATGCCAAGTAGCACTCCGCATCAAAAATTCTGTTTTTATCATTTACCTACTCGAGGACGAGCAGGAATTAAGCTTGGGGATGCCTGATACGTCTTCAACATATCTATAATTTTTTATTGCTCCATGCTATATTATCTACTGTTTTGGACAATATTGGGATTTATTTTCCACTTTTATATTATTTTTGGGACTAGCCTATTAACCGGAGGCGCAGCCCAGAATTGTTGTTTTTCGCCTATTTCAGAGTTTCGAAGAAAAGGAATATCAAACTGAGTCCAAACGGAATGAAACCTTCGGGAACGTGATTTTATCACCGAACATGATCCAAGAGACTTGGACCCTACATCAAGAAAGAAAGGAGGAGGGCACGAGGTAGGGGGCGCGCCCATCCCCCCAGGGCCTGCCCTCCACCCTCGTGGGCCCCCTGTTCCTCCACTGACGTACTCCTTCCTCCTATATATACCTACGTACCCCCAAACGATCAGATACAGAGCCAACAACCTAATTCCACCGCCGCAACCTTCTGTACCCACGAGATCCCATCTTGGGGCCTGTTCTGGAGCTCCGCCGGAGGGGGCATCCACCATGTAGGGCTTCTACATCATCACCATAGCCGCTTCGATGAAGTGTGAGTAGTTTACCTCAGACCTTCGGGTCAATAGTTAGTAGCTAGATGGCTTCTTCTCTCTTTTTGGATCTCAATACAATGTTCTCCCCCTCTCTCGTGGAGATCTATTCGATGTAATTTTCTTTTTGCGGTGTGTTTGTTGAGATTGATGAATTGTGGGTTTATGATCAAGATTATCTATGAACAATATTTGAATCTTCTCTGAATTCTTTTATGTATGATTGGTTATCTTTGCAAGTCTCTTCGAATTATCAGTTTGGTTTGGCCTACTAGATTGTTTTTTCTTGCAATGGGAGAAGCGCTTGGCTTTGGGTTCAATCTTGCGGTATCCTTTCCCAGTGACAGCAGGGGCAGCAAGGCACGTATTATATTGTTGCCATCGAGGATAACAAGATGGGTTTTTTTTATCATATTGCACGAATTTATCCCTCTACATCATGTCATCTTGCTTAAGGCGTTACTCTTTTTTCTTGAACTTAATACTCTAGATGCATGCTGGATAGCGGTCGATGAGTCGAGTAATGGTAGTAGATGCAGGCAGGAGTCGGTATACTTGTCTCGGACGTGATGCCTATATACATGATCATACCTAGATATTCTCATAACTATGCTCAATTCTGTCAATTGCTCAACAGTAATTCGTTCACCCACCGTAGAATACTTATGCTCTTGAGAGAAGCCACTAGTGAAACCTATGGCCCCCGGGTCTATATCCATCATATTAATATTCCATCACTTTATTTATTGCCTTTAATTTTTTACTTTTCTTTTATTTTACTTTGCATCTTTATCATAAAAATACCAAAAATATTATCTATCATCTCTATCAGATCTCACTCTCGTAAGTGGCCTTGAAGGGATTGACATCCCCTAATCGCGTTGGTTACGAGGAGTTATTTGCTTTGTGTAGGTACGAGGGACTTGCGCGAAGTCCTTCTGGATTGATACCTTGGTTCTCAAAAACTGAGGGAAATACTTACGCTACTTTGCTGCATGATCCTTTCCTCTTCAAGGGAATCCAAAGCAGTGCTCTAGAGGTAGCATTCTCCTTTATTTTTATTTTTTATTTATTTTCATTCACATTTTCTTTTTTTCCTTCCCCTTTTTCTATTTCTTTCATTTTATATTCCTTTCCTTAGCAGTAGCGCTTTCTGCGCGAAATACGTTGCTACAACAAACTTAGCAGCAGCGCGCTTTCCCTAGGCACGCTACTACTTGATAACCCACAAGTATAGGGGATCGCAACAGTTTTCGAGAGTAGAGTATTCAACCCAAATTTATTGACTCGACACAAAGGGAGCCAAAGAATTTTCTCAAGTATTAGCAGCTGAGTTGTCAATTCAACCACACCTGGAAACTTAGTATCTGCAGCAAAGTATTTAGTAGCAAAGTAATATGATAGTGGTGGTAACGGTAACAAAAGCAAAGACAACAAAAGTAATGTTTTTGGTATTTTTGTAGTGATTGTAACAGTAGCAACGGAAAAGTAAATAAACGAGAACCAGTATATGGAAAGCTCGTAGGCACCGGATTAGTCATGGATAATTATGCCGGATGCGGTACGTCATGTAATAGTCATAACATAGGGTGACACAGAAATAGCTCCAATTCATCAATGTAATGTAGGCATGTATTCCGTATATAGTCATACGTGCTTATGGAAAAGAACTTGCATGACATCTTTTGTCCTACCCTCCCGTGGCCACGGGGTCCTATTGGAAAATAAGGGATATTAAGGCCTCCTTTTAATAGAGAACGGGAACAAAGCATTAGCACATAGTGAATACATGAACTCCACAAACTATGGTCATCACAGGGAGTGGTCCCGATTATTGTCACTTCGGGGTTGCCGGATCATAACACATAGTAGGTGACTATAGACTTGCAAGATAGGATCAAGAACACACATATATTCATGAAAACATAATAGGTTTAGATCTGAATTCATGGCACTCGAGCCCTAGTCACAAGCATTAAGCATAGCAAAGTCATAGCAACATCAATCTCAGAACATAGTGGATACTAGGGATCAAACCCTAACAAAACTAACTCGATTACATGATAAATCTCATCCAACCTATCATCGTCCAGCAAGCCTACGATGGAATTACTCACGCACGGCGGTGAGCATAATGAAATTGGTGATGGAGGATGGTTGATGATGACGACGACGATGAATCCGCCTCTCCGGAGCCCCGAACGGACTCCAGACCAGCCCTCCTGAGAGAGATTAGGGCTTGGCGGCGGCTCCGTATCGTAAAAAGCGATGATTTCTTCTCCCTGTTTTTTTTCTCCCCAAAAACCAATAAATAGAGTTGGAATTGGCGTCGGAGGGTGTCTAGGGGGGCCACGAGGTGTGGGCCCCCTGGTCTTCATCTTTGGCGAGGATTTTTTATTATTTATTGTAAGGTATTCTGTGGAGTTTCAGGTCATTGCGAGAACTTTTGTTTTCTGCACATAAAACAACATCATGGCAATTCTGCTGAAAACAGCGTCAGTCCGGGTTAGTTCCATTCAAATCATACAACTTAGAGTCCAAAACAAGGGCAAAAGTGTTTGGAAAAGTAGATACGACGGAGACGTATCAACTCCCCCAAGCTTAAACCCTTGCTTGTCCTCAAGCAATTCAGTTGAAAAACTGAAAGAGAAAAAGAAAAACTTTTACAAACTCTGTTTGCTCTTGTTGTTGTAACTATGTCAAGAAAGCATTCAGGTTTTCAGCAAAGATCATAACTAACCACATTTTTAATTACTCCTAGGTCTCATGTTTACTCATATCAATAACATAATCAGCTAGCAAGCCATAATAATAAATCTCGGATGACAACACTTTCTCAAAATAATCATAATATGATATAACAAGATGGTATCTCGGTAGCGCTTTCTGAGACCGCAAAACATAAATGCAGAGCACCTTCGAAGATCAAGGACTGACTAGACATTGTAATTCATGATAAAAGAGATACAATCATAGTCATACCCGATATAAATTAACAGTAATGAATGCAAATGACAATGGTGCTCTCTAGCTAGTGCTTTTAATAAGAGGGTGATGACTCAACATAAAAGTAAATAGATAGGCCCTTCGCAGAGGGAGGCAGGGATTTGTAGAGGTGCCAGAGCTCGGTTTTGAAATAGAGATAAATTATATTTTGAGCGGCATACTTTCATTGTCAACATAACAACTAAGAGATGACGATATCTTCCATGCTAAACAAATTATAGGCGGTTCCCAAACAGAATGTTAAAGTTTATACTCCCCCTCCTCCACAAGCATCAATCCATGGCTTGCTCGAAACAAAGAGTGCCTCCAACATTCAACGGGTCCCAGGGGGAGTTTTGTTTGCAATTATTTTGATTTAGTTTGCATAAAGCATGTGACTGGGCATCCCGGTGACCAGCCATTTTCTCGTGAGTGAGGAGCGGAGTCCACTCCTCTTGAGAATATCCCGCCTAACACGGAAGATAAGGGCTGCCCTAGTTGATATATAAGCTATTCGAGCATACAAAACAGAATGTTTATTTGAAGGTTTACAGTTTGGCACATACAAATTTACTTGGAACGGCAGGTAGATACCGCTTATGGGAAGGTATGGTGGACTCATATGGAATAACTTCGGGGTTTAAGGGATTAAATGCACAAGCAGTATTCCCGCTTAGTACAAGTGAAGGCTAGCAAAAGACTAGGAAGCGACCAACTAGAGAGCGACAACAGTCATGAACATGCATTAAAATTAATAAACATTGAATCCAAGCATGAGGAGGATATAATCCACCATGAACATAAATATCGTGAAGGCTATGTTGATTTGTTTCAACTACATGCATGAACATGTGCCAAGTCAAGTCACTTAAATCATTCAAAGGAGGATACCACCCCATCATACCACATCACAACCATTTTAATAGCATGTTGGCACACAAGGTAAACCATTATAACTCATAGCTAATCAAGCATGGCACGAGCAACTATGATCTATAATTGTCATTGCAAACATGTTTATTCATAATAAGCTGAATCAAGAACGATGAACTCAACATATTTACAAAAACAAAAGAGGTCGAGTTCATACCAGCTTTTCCCATCTCATTCAGTCCATCATATATCTTCATAATTGCCTTTCACTTGCATGACCGAACGATGTGAATAATAATAAGAGTGCACGTGCATTGGACTAAGCTGGAATCTGCGAGCATTTAATAAATAGGAGAAGACAAAGCAATATGGGCTCTTGGTTAAATCAACAATGATGCATATAAGAGCCACTACAACAATTTAATCATGGTCTTCTCCTACTGACCCCCAAAGAAAAGAAAAGAAATAAAAACTATTTAGACGGGAAACCTCCCAACAAGCAAAAGAAGAACGGGTAATAATTTTGGGTTTTCTATTTAATTATTACTACTACAGCAGGAAAAATAAACTACTACTAATCTTTTTGGTTTTTCTTAAGGTTTACTAAACACACAAGAAGAAAGCAGGAAGATGAAAATAAACTAGCATGGATATTACAGTGAAAGAGTATGAGCACCGACATCTAGCAATGAGTGTGTGTGAACATAAATGTAATGTCGGTGAGAAATACGTACTTCCCCAAGCTTAGGCTTTTGGCCTAAGTTGGTCTATTGCCAGGGATAGCCTGGCGGATACCCGTAGGTGTAGCTGGGGTCATACTGCGATGCAGCGGCTATCGCCTCCTGAGTTGTAGCGTGGTGTCGAGCCACCTCCACTCTCCTCTCGTACTCATCTGCCTCCTCTCTGGTAATAATATATCTTCCTTTTGTCTGAGAATCAAAGAAGGCAGGAGCAGGAAGAGTAACATGGACAACATGCCGTTTGTTAAAGATTAGTTGATACTGGAGAGGTGGTTCAGTCCTCTCAACAAACTGGTGGGAAACCATAGAATCAAAATCTAAATAAGTAGCGGGCAACTCCATATCACCCTCACGAATGTCTATCTCAAGAAAATTAGCTAAGCGGGTTGCATAAATTCCTCCAAAGAAATCTCCGTTATGTCTATTATGATGCAACCTATGAGCTACAATGCTCCCATATGATAAGATTGGTCTCCTAACACAGCACTTCTGAGAATGCTTAGATCAGGGGCACACATGTGACATGCTTCATCCTTAGCATTTATGCATCTACCTATGAAGAGAGCAAAATAATGTATAGCAGGAAAGTGAATGCTCCCTATAGTGGCTTGTGTTATATCTCTAGATTCCCCCACAGTTATTCTAGCAAGAAAGTCTCTATATTCAGATTTAGGGGGATCCCTGACACTACCCCAAGATGGAAGTTTGCACGCAAAAGTGAAATCCTCTAAGTCCATGGTATAAGATTTTTCATAAAGGTCAAACATGACTGAAGGAGAATTACGCGAAGATGAAAACTCAAACCTCCCGACAAATGAACTTGTGAGATCATGATACTGGGGGCATTTGTCAGCTTCAAAGTCCTCAAGACCGGCATTGCGTGTATATGCGTTGAATTATTCTTTGATTCCCGCTTGATCCATAAAATTTTCCGAAGGCCATTCACAGGGCCTCACATGAGCGTCTCTTGGTGGTTCCTCATCAGCATCAGGCATTGCAAGCCTGGGACCTTGCTTCCTTGAAGAGCCACATTGGAACATCTTCCTAAACATATTGTTTCCTCTGAAAAATTTCTGAAATTTGTAGTAACTTCAAACAAAAGTGAACCAACTTCAATAAAATTGATAGCAACTATTCCTACAAGTGCCTAGAGCATATATCAAGCATTAGAACTACTTGGAACCATATAAATTTGACATGCAAGCTCAAGAACATGGTCACCTATGCAGCACAAATTTGCAAAGAATAAAGCACTAGAACAAAAACTAATTGGACCAACGGAGGAGTCACATACCAAGGAACAATCTCCCAAAGAAGTTTTGCGAGAGGTGCTTTGAGCAAGGAGATCGAAAATCACAGCAAAAGTGGCTGGAACTCGAGCTTGAGTTGGTTTTTCGGGTTTGTGTGAGGCAGATGAAGAAGATGGGTGCAGGGATAAGTGGAGGAGGGCCACCGTGGGCCCACGAGGCAGCGGGCGCACCCAGGGGGGTAGGGTGCGCCCTCCACCCTCATGGCTAGGTAGCAGCTCCCCCCGCGGTAATTTTTGCACTAAAAATCCTCAAATATTCCCGAAAAAATCATATTAAATTGGCATGGCATTCTGAGGACTTTTATTTTTAGGATATCTTTATATTGCATAGATAAGTCAGGAAATAGATAGAAAAATACTAATTTAATTTATTTTTACTAAATAACAAAAAGTATAAAGAGGGTACAGAAGGTTGTGCTTCTAGTTTCATCCATCTCATGCTCATAAAAAAGAATCCACTAACAAGGTTGATCAGATCTTGTTAACAAACTCATTCTGACTGACATGGAACCGGAGAAATTTCGAATAACACTATTTTACCTCAACGGGGTATGGACATCCCCAATAATAAGTATATCATATTTCTTCTTGACAGTAGGAAGAGGAAATTCAAAACCTCCAAATATAATCGATGGAATTTTTCTAATAGAGTTGATACTATAAACTTGAGGTTGTTTCCTCGGAAAGTGTACCGTGTGCTCATTACCATTAACATGAAAAGTGACATTGCCTTTGTTGCAATCAATAACAACCCCTACAGTATTAAGGAAAGGTCTTCCAAGAATAATAGACATACTATCATCCTCGGGAATATCAAGAATAACAAAGTCCGTTAAAATAGTAACATTTGCAACCACAACAGGCACATCCTCACAAATACGTATGTGTATAGCAGTTGATTTATCAGCCATTTGCAAAGATATTTCAGTAGGTGTCAACTTATTCAAGTCATGTCTACGATATAAAGAGAGAGGCATAACACTAACACCGGCTCCAAGATCACATAAAGCAGTTTTAACATAATTCTTTTAATGGAGCATGGTATAGTGGGTACTCCTGGATCTCCAAGTTTCTTTGGTACTCCACCCTTAAAAGTATAATTAGCAAGCATGGTGGAAATTTCAGCTTCCGGTATCTTTCTTTTATCAGTAATGATATCCTTCATATATTTAGCATAAGGATTTGTTTTGAGCACATCAGTTAATCGCATACGCAAAAAGATGCGTCTAATCATTTCAGCAAAGCGTTCAAAATCCTCATCATCCTTTTTCTTGGATGGTTTCGGAGGAAAAGGCATGGGTTTCTGAACCAATGGTTCCCTTTCTTTACCATTTTTCCTAGCAATGAAGTCTCTTTTATCATAACGTTGATTCTTTGATTGTGGGTTATCAAGATCAACAGCAGGTTCAACTTCTACATCATTATCATTACTAGGTTGAGCATCATCATGAACATCATCATTAACATTTTCACTAGGTTCATGTTCATTACCTGATTGTGTTTCAGCATCAGACATAGAGATATCATTTGGATTCTCAGGTGGTTCAGCAATAGGTTCACTAGAAGTTTGCAAAGTCCTATCATTTTTCTTTTTCTTCCTTTTAGAAGAACTAGGTACATCAATATTATTTCTCTGAGAATCTTGCTCGATTCTCTTAGGGTGGCCTTAAGGATACAAAGGTTCCTGAGTCATTCTACCAGTTCTAGTAGCCACTCTAACAGCATAATCATTTTTATTACTATTCATTTCATCAAGCACTTCTTTCTGAGCTTTAAGTACTTCTTCTACTTGAGTGGTAACCATAGAAGCATGTTTGCTAACAAGTTTAAGTTCACCTCTAATATTAGCCATATAATCACCCAAGCGTTTAATCATATAAGCATCTTGTTTTAATTGTCTACCAAAATAAGCATTAAAGTCATCTTGCTTAAACATAAATTTATCAAACTCATCCAAGCACTGACTAGCAATTTTAGTAGGAGGGACTTCAGCTTTATCATATCTGTAGAGAGAATTTACCTTTACTACCTATGTCGGAATATCGAGATCAGGAGGTTCTTCAGTGAATAAGGAATTGAGATCATATACTTCTTCAACAGGCGGTAAATAAAGACCATGTATTTCTTCAATAGGAGGTAAATTCTTAACATCTTCAGCTTTAATACCTTTTTCTTTCATAGATTTCTTTGCCTCTTGCATATCTTCGGAACTGAGAAACATAACACCTCTCTTCTTCGGAGGTGGTTCGGGACTAGGCTCAAGAATTGGCTCGGGAGCTGGCTCAGGAGTTGGCTCAGGAGGTGCCCAATTATTTTCATTTGTCAACATATTATTCAATAGAATTTCAGCTTCATCCGGTGTTCCTTCCCTGAAAAGAGAACCAGCACAACTATCCAGGTAATCTCTGGAAGCATTGGTTAGTCTATTATAAAAGATATCAAGTATTTCAGGTTTCTTAAGAGGATGATCAGGCAAAGCATTAAGTAACTTGAGAAGCCTCACCCAAGCTTGTGGGAGACTCTCTTCTTTAATTTGCACGAAGTTGTATTTTTTTGACTATATACTGCAAGGCAACAGCCTCACAACCTTTTATTAAACCACAGAGCCAAAGTAATACAAAGTTACAAAGTTAAGACAGAGGGGGAGAGGTTAATACTTACAAGGAAACTGATTAGGGTAAGGCAGCTATCCAAGATATTAGTCTATTCCTATATTTACATTTGATTCTATGAGCTAAAAGAGAGATGTCATGCAAAAAATTCCTCCTCCATGCCCTAAAAGAAGGTGTCTCATTCCTGAAGATCTTCCCATTTCTTTGTGTCCAAATATTCCAAGTGGCAGTGAAGACTACCTCAGAGAAAAAAGGAAGGCCGAAATCCCTCCTAGCATTAGAAGCCATCTCATAAGCGCTGGCTAAAATTACAAGCAAAGAAGAGATGCGCTCTGTCCTCATGTGATGCCAAGAGGCATAGGATGCATGTGTCATCTTGGATAATCCAATGCCGCCGCTGCATCATGTCCCTAGTATTTAGGCGATCCATCAATAAGAGCCACCCAGAAACCTTAAACTTGAGAGTACAAGAGCAATTCCAGATCCACCTGAATATGGGGTCAACCACAGTGTCTGAAAAGCAGGACAAGTAATAGTTCCTGGACTGGTAATCACTAGATTTGGAAGGCCATTTCCAGACATCATTATTCCCATCTTGAAGGTTAAACAAAGGAAGCATCTCCGGAAGTTGATTAAACTCCTCAAAGGCCTGAGCGGAGAGAGGCAGATGGAGATTATCAGTGAAATCAGATAGCTCCATAATATCCTCAACTGTGAGAGTGTCATCGATCACAAAAGGGTGGAGCCGCGGAAACTGATGTTGCATGCTAACCATATTGCTGCCAAGTTGCCAACGATCAAGCCAGAAGATCACCGTATCTCCAGATCGAACTAGAGGAACTGCCAACTTGCAAAACTTATCATATAACTTGAACACGTCCCTCCACCAGAAAGAATCGCAGGTTTGAGTGGCTTGGGGGCGCAGAGGCATAATAAGAGTGCCAAATAAGCGATACCCATGGCACGTCCAGCTTATTAAAGAACTTAAAAAGATGCTTGATGAGCAAAGCATCATTTTGAGAGCTCAAGTCCAGAACTCCCAGACCACCCAAAGATTTAGGACGACATACCAAGTCCCAAGCCGCCAAGGATTGCCGGGGTGTATCCGTATTCCCTCTCCACAAGCATTGTCGCATAATCCGTTCAATCTGCTTCAAGATACCCTGTGGCAGCGATAGGGTGCAGAAGAAATATATTGGTATAGAACTAAGGAATGATTGCAAGAGCTGTAGCCGGCATCCTTGATTCAAGAGGCAGGAAGACGCAGATAATCCCCTCTCAATACGATCCACCAAAGGCAACAGATCATAAACTGTTGGCCTAGATGTGCCCATCGGCAAACCCAGGTAAGTGAATGGCATGGAACCAACATCACAACCAAGCAAAGCAGCAACACGCTTGCCCTCATCATCACTCATATTGATAGATATCAAAGATGACTTACTAAAATTCACTTTTAGACCGGTTGATCTGGCAAAAACTTCAAGCATTTCTTTGAAAGCAATTAACTGGCTGTCAATAGCAGGAAGAACGATGAGGGTATCGTCAGCATATTGAACGATCGGATAGTCCTTCGAGGTCGTTGGGATTGGTAAGGTGAGGATATTCCTAGAGCACATCTCATTTACAACCGATTGGAGTAAGTCCATCGCGATCACAAAGAGCAAAGGAGACAGAGGATCTCCTTGGCGAACACCAGAACGACAGACAAAATGGTTCCCAGGCACTCCATTCAAAAGAACCGAAGAGGAGCACGTGGACAGAATGTTGTCAATCCAACTTGTCCAACGATCATCAAATCCCTTGCATTTCAAAATCCGAAGAATCAGCTCATGCTCAATGGTGTCGAACGCCTTTGCGAAGTCAAGTTTAAGAAGAATGATAGGCCTCTTGGAAGCTTTGCATTGGTGGATATACTCAAAACACCATGCCAGACAGTCTTGAATGGATCGACACCGGAGGAAACCATATTGGTTGCGGTGGATACATTTCAAGATCACACTCTGAAGACGATTTGCCAAAAGCTTGGTTAAGAACTTTAAACAAGTATTAGTCAAAGATATGGGTCGGAAATCACCGACATATTCAGGGCTCAGCTTCTTCGGAATGAGAGTGATAAGAGATGTATTGAGACACTCCAAATTACACTTCCCCTCATAAAATTCTTGAACAAGTTTCATAAAATCCTCTTTGAAAATAGGCCATTATTTCTTCATGAAAATCCCAGAAAACCCGTCAGGTCCCGGAGCGCGGTCAGAAGGCATATTCTTAATTACCGCATCCACCTCAGAGTCCGTGAACGGTAAAGACAACTCCTCCAAACCATCAATCCTGGTAATTAATGTGTCTAGATCAAAACCCATTTGATTGCCTTTTGATTGTCCCATTCGTTGGTTAAAATCAGCCCAGAACATCCCAGCCAACTGTTGGTGATCCGTGACCACATCACCCTCCACAGTCTTGATCGAGGAGATAGCATTCTTACGAAATCGTTCTGTAGCCATGGCATGAAAATTTTTTGAGTTCTCTTCACCAACTTTGATGTTTCTGATCGTGCAACGCTGCTTCCAGTAAATAAATTGCCAATGCAAGACATCTTCAAGATGCAATTTCACAATTCTACGAAAGTTAAACTCCGGCCTAGGAACATTATCACTTTATTACAATCATCAATTAGAGCTTTCACTGTGGACAAATTTAAATGCCATTTCTTGAGAGGATAACGGGGGTACTTAAACTTAGCCGAGAATGTTAGGGCCATCGACGATTTTACCACTGGCCTATTCCAAACCTCAGCAACACAATCAGCAAAACCAGGCAGATCAACCCAATAATTCTCAAAGCAGAAAACCTTTGCCTTGGGGATACAGGTGGCAATCGAGACCACACACGACACATGATCAGAGGCAGTGCGTGCGAGTGGGAAAACCATCGTGTTGGCGTGGTCCGATGTCCAAGCAACCGACGTGAAAAACCAATCGATCTGCTCAAGAAGCGGTGAAGATTGCATATTCGACCAAGTATATTGGCGCCCCTTGATTGGCAGCTCAACAAGACCCAAATGCCCAATTATTTCATTAAACAAGAAAATGTCATTAACATCACCTCCCGGAAGATTGCAGTTCTCATGCGATCGCATGAAGTAGAAATCACCCAAAAGTAGCCAATTTTCACCAAACGGAATATTAAGATTATATAACCACTGAACAAAATCATCACGGGCCGGGCCTTGACACGGGCCATAAACAGAGACTAAAGACCATGTTTCTGAAGTATGTTAGGATTTAAACTCCACAATTATCCCATAGGAATTGGCCTCAATTAAAGAACCAATGAAAAATGAAGAATTCCAAACCACCACCATCCCAAAGCGCACCCGGCCAAGGAACATAGACAAAATTATCAAACGCCAAGAACTTCCTAATGAAACGCTGGTCCATATGCATGCATTTGGTTTCCTGAAGACAGACAATAGAACAACCACTTTCATCGATCTTTTGCCTAACAGCAAGCTGACGCGCTTCAGAATTGAGGCCCCGAACATTCCAACATAGAACTTTCCACTCCTTAAATCTTGTCTGATTCATTACAAACCAAAAATAAAAGCATAGAGAATAGGCCACGTAATGACCTACCACGACCCACAAAGCAGACAAGCAGCACATAGTTCTAAACAAAGAAATAAAGATAAATGGCGATTACGGTACGCCATAGACCATAACCCAGCATGAGGTGACTATTCATCAGAACCCCCGCTGCTGGTGGACTTAGCAGGATCAGCCACAAGCTTCTCCGTAGAGATCTTCTCAGGTGCAATGCGAAGACGTGTGCCAATGCGTTGAAGATCTGCAATAGCAGTTGGTGGTGGAACAGAAGGAGTATCTTCAGCCTGAGAGCTGCTAGTCTTGCGCTTCTTCAGAGTGTGGGATTTCTTGGAAGAAATGCCACAGGTTACTTTGCGATAGCCATCACGGAGGGTGCTCAGGCGTGCACTGCACCGAACCTCTGTATCAACAATAATTCTTGAGGCTTTGGGCTTCCTCGCACACTTCAGAGATACATCTGGCACAGCAGAGAACTCAAAGGCTTCAGAAACTGGGTCATCCAGGTCATCAAAGCAAAGCGCCCGAGCAACTGGTCGTTTGACATGAGCAGTTGACACATCCAAAGCAGAGCTGATCGAGGAGTCAGGTGCGAGCAGAAGCTTAAGGGAGGAAGTTGGTGCACTACAAAGAGCCTCGCAGTTCTGCTTGCTGAGCATAGCACGAATGTCAGCTTTGAAAACAAACTGAGGAAAACTGGAAGACTATATAAATGGCAACATCTTCTCAAGAGAGCACTGCCACTGCATCACAGGTGGCAGAACCGGTCCATAGATAGTGAGAACTTGTCCAATCATAAGAGGTGGTTGCTGAGGTCCCATTGGGGGCTGGAAGAGAGCCACCTCAGCAGCATTGTCACCATTGTTAACTGAATCATCTGAAGGTTGCAGAACAATGGACTCCTGGGACTGAATTTCCTGAACCTCCTCATGCTGCACAGCTTCATGAACCGGGTGCTCATCATTGTTTTGCTGTTCATTGACAGGATGTGGCACATCATTCCAGCCCAGCTCAGGAAATTCAGGCATAACCCAATTGTGATTCTGAAACTGTAAATTGCCAGGGAGGGGGTGCGGATTGCCATTGAAAGGCATGTGATCTTCAACAGCTGGTAAGATGTCTGCAAAATCTCCTGACAGGATATAGACAGGTGCAGACCAAGAGATCCTAGCCCCACCAAAGTCAGCATATTCTCTATAAGTCACAGAGCGAGGAACCAAAGTCGGCGCAGGATAAGAAACATAGGCCAACGAGCGGACAAGCATCGGATCATCTTGGTGCCAATGATGAAATCTCCCAAATGTGCTAATGACATCCGCAAGATATCGAAAAGCGCCAGTAATCCGTGGGGACACCAAGCAACATAACCCATCCACGTCGAAAACCCTGCGTTGCTCTGTAATTTATGCCCTCATCATGCGGGATAAACCAAACAAATCTATCGTTGCCCAGATCAAAAGGTGGATGATCAACTAGAGCTTGACGAGCCAAAGCACTACGAAAACGAAATAGCCCAACTCCTTGTATCCAAGATTGGGCATCCAGAACAGCTCTTCCCAGATCATTGACAACAAAGTTACTGACCATGTTCTGAAAGATGGCGATTTCTTGAACAGCGGGCTGGCTCCACAATGGCAATGGCATACTCCTCATGCTGCCGATCTGGAGCCACCGCAGGCGCGAAGAAGGTGTGAGGCAGGCGCAGTTCGCCTCCGTCGATGATGTCGAAGCCTTGTGGGACAGACTCCATGGGGTGCAACGCAAAATTCGCCATTGCCGGTGCCGAAGAGGTGGCGCAGAAGGTAGCCGGCGATGAGGTTGTAGGAGGCGATGCAGGCGGCGATAATGGGGGTGGAGGCGTGATGGGCGGTGGCTCTGCAGGGAGAGGCGGAGTAGATGGGGTGGCAGGCTCGACGGGACTGGGCAGAGACCCAGCGGGACTAGCTATGGAGGGAATCGAGGCGTCCAGCGTAGAAAAACCTGCTGACCGGCTGGAGCCGCAAGATTTGATCCGTGGGACCCACTTGTAAGCGGGAGAAGGGGTAGAATCCAAACAGCCCTTCGCCCGGTGCCCCAACCGAAAGCATCTACGGCATCAAACCCTGCTGGTGCACGCCTTGGATAAATGCGCCATAGATAAGCAATTCTGACACTTCCACACCTTAAAAACAATAGCATCAATAAGTTCATTAAAATCAGCAGAATCACCAGATAAATCCGTTGGTTGCAAATCAATATTCTCCTCGTTGCCAAAATCAGATGGGTATATATCAAAACAATCCAAGTTAGTTTGGGCCGGGGAAACAACCTGGGCCATTGGAGATGAGACGATTTGGGCCGGGGAGGTGTTGTGGGCCGGAAGCGGAGCTGATCCAACCAGCTCGTTCCCATGCACATGCAGATTGACGTCGAGAGTGGTTTGAGCTGCCACAGAAATCCCTGCGGAAGAAATCTCACGAACGTTAACTGTTCCGAAAGTGATGGGTGGCTCAACCACCGTCCATCGGAGCTCAGTCACCGGCGGCGAAGGCAAAATTACACGTTCCCGAGGAAGAACCAGATACCCAGCATGAGCAACAGCATCAATCAGACCAGGCGAGGCTGGGTAACTATACCCCTTACAAACATCGTATTGTTGAAACGTAGCAAACGAAATTTTCTTTGAAGATCCAGAACCAGAACGTAAGGATGATTTAGATGGTGGTCTATGCATCGCGATCAAACCAAGAGAAGCACGCCTCTTAGAAGGACTGATTAAGATCCATTCAGCATCACATTCTTTTTTCCAAATACGAAATTCACGGCTCCAATTAGGACCACCATTGCCCCAAAGATGGAAGAAACATTTGAATTGCGGGCACGCAAAAGATCGCATTTGCAGAATAAGAAGGCCAACACGTTTGCAAGAACAATGAATGAAAATACCTTGGCTTTAATGAGCTGAACAGACAAATCAATTGCGGATCCTCCAATTGCAGATTCCAAAGCCACCGCCACTGAATCCTCATCAAGACGAAAATTGTGCCGCTAAAAGACACGACCATAATAAAATGGCACGTGTCATCCACGGATGAATGCATTTCCCAAAAGATCTAAAAACTTCCTCCGCAAAAGCCAGACCTTTAGAAAAATCCAGATCCAGAGTTGATCCCGTATGATGACCCATGTGAGATGGGTATAGGGAGAGAGATCAGAGGACACCGAAAGTGATGCGTGGAGAAAGACCAAGATTTACTGGTTGGAGAGGGAGATCGCCGGAGGGCCTAGGGCGCCGGTGGGAGGAGAGGTGGGACTCTCATTTTCCTAAAGTGTGATTAAGGTGAGACGAAGTTGTATATTGCCCTCAAAGCAGCTTGTTTCTTATGAGAGGGAAATATTTAGCAGAGAAGTAATAAATCATATCCCAGGGACTACGCACACAACCAGGATCAAGAGAATTAAACCATATCTTAGCATCACCCTTTAATGAGAACGGAAATATTTTGAGTATATAAAAGTAGCGTGATCTCTCATCATTAGTAAATAGGGAAGCTATATCATTTAACTTAGTAAGATGTGCCACAACAGTTTCAGATTCATAGCCATAGAAAGGATCAGATTCAACCAAAGTAATTATATCTGGATCAAGAGAAAATTCATAATGCTTATCGGGAACACAAATAGGTGAAGTAGCAAAAGCAGGATCATGTTACATTCTGTCTCTAAGAGATTCTTTACTCCATTTAACTAGCAGCCTCTTAAGTTCATATCTATCCTGGCAAGCAAAAATAGCTGCAGAAGATTCCGCATCAAAAAGATAACCCTCAGGAATAGCAGGCATATCCTCATCATCACTTTCATCAATATTATCAGTTTCAATAATTTATCTCTCTCTAGACCTAGAAATTTGTTCATCAAGAAATTCACCAAGGGGCACAATAGAATCAAGCATAGAAGTAGTTTCATCATAAGTATCATGCATAGCAGAAGTGGCATCATCAATAACATGCAACATATCGTAATCGAATAGCGTAAGCAGGTTTAGGTGTCGCTAGCTTACTCATAATGTAAGGTGAATCAAGTGCAGAGCTAGATGGCAGTTCCTTACCTCCCCTCGTAGTTGAGGGATAAATTTTTGTCTTAGCGTCTTTCAAGTTCTTCATAGTGTCCAACAGATATAAATCCCAAGTGACTCAAAGCATAGAGCTATGCTCCCCGGCAACGGCGCCAGAAAAAGGTCTTGATAACCCACAAGTATAGGGGATCACAACAGTTTTCGAGGGTAGAGTATTCAACCCAAATTTATTGATTCGACAAAAGGGGAGCCAAAGAATATTCTCAAGTATTAGCAGCTGAGTTATCAATTCAACCACACCTGGAAACTTAGTATCTGCAGCAAAGTGTTTAGTAGCAAAGTAATATGATAGTGGTGGTAACGGTAACAAAAGCAAAGACAGCAAAAGTAATGTTTTTGGTATTTTTGTAGTGATTGTAACAGTAGCAACGGAAAAGAAAATAAGCGAGAACCAGTACATTGAAAGCTCGTAGGCACCAGATTAGTGATGGATAATTATGCCAGATGTGGTTCGTCATGTAACATTCATAACATAGGGTGACCACAGAACTAGCTCCAATTCATCAATGTAATGTAGGCATGTATTCCGTATATAGTTATACGTGCTTATGGAAAAGAACTTGCATGACATCTTTTGTCCTACCCTCCCGTGGCAGCGGGGTCCTATTGGAAACTAAGGGATATTAAGGCCTCCTTTTAATAGAGAACCGGAAAAAAGCATTAGCACATAGTGAATACATGAACTCCTCAAACTATGGTCATCACAGGGAGTGGTCCCGATAATTGTCACTTCGGGTTGCGGATCATAACACATAGTAGGTGACTATAGACTTGCAAGATAGGATCAAGAACACACATATATTCATGAAAACATAATAGGTTCAGATCTGAATTCATGGCACTCGGGCCCTAGTGACAAGCATTAAGCATAGCAAAGTCATAGAAACATCAATCTCAGAACATAGTGGATACTAGGGATCAAACCCTAACAAAACTAACTCGATTACATGATAAATCTCATCCAACCTGTCGGTGTCAAAACCGGCGGATCTCGGGAAGGGGGTCCCAAACTGTGCGTCTAGGCGGATGGTAACAGGAGACAAGGGACACGATGTTTTTACCCAGGTTCGGGCCCTCTCGATGGAGGTAAAACCCTACTCCTGCTTGATTAATATTGATGATATGGGTAGTACAAGAGTAGATCTACCACGAGATCAGAGACGCTAAACCCTAGAAGCTAGCCTATGGTATGATTGTTGTTCGTCCTACGGACTAAAAGCCTCCGGTTTATATAGACACCGGAGAGGGCTAGGGTTACGCAGAGTCGGTTACAATGGGAGAGATCTACATATCCATATCGCCAAGCTTGCCTTCCACGCCAAAGAAAGTCCCATCCGGACACGGGACGAAGTCTTCAATCTTGTATATTCATAGTCCAGGAGTCCGGCCAAAGGTTATAGTTCGGCTATCCGGACACCCCCTAATCCAGGACTCCCTCAGTAGCCCCCGAACCAGGCTTCAATGACGATGAGTCCGGTGCGCAGATTGTCTTCGGCATTGCAAGGCGGGCTCTTCTCCAAATTCTGTGTTCCTGTTGAATAGTGTTCGGCTTCTCGTGAATATTCTTCTTCTTGGCTTCCACACCCAATAATGGCCGTCTTCCACGTGTCAAACGAATGCGAAAAGCCAGGGTGTTTTTACATTTACCGCCCTAGCTGCGCAAATGAGCTGGCTATAAAAGAGACGAGGATTCGGATCCGAATCACACCATCTTCCCTTCGCGAGTGTTCATCGGAGCGCATCCGACAGAAATCCATTCCATCATGGCCAGTCGACGCAGCTCCTCCTCTCGCCTTCCCAGCCCTCAGCCTGGAGATTGGGAGAGATGTTCCGTCCCGCACAGCGAGCTAGTGACGCTCCAAACCAAGGGATTTCTTCCCCCAGCCTTCATGGTCCCGGTTCGAGCTGGACTCGCCACCTATAATGGCGGAAAGCAGGCGGAGAGCGTCCCCAATCCCTCCAAAGGAGAGCGGGTACGCCTTATCCCTTATTTGGTAAGAGGGCTCGGATTTACAATTCATCCATTTCTCCGGGGGCTCCTGGAGTTCTACGGCCTCCAGCTGCACAACCTTACGCCTGCCTCCATATTGCATATTGCGGGCTTCGTAGCCCTTTGCGAGCTGTTCTTGGGCGTCGAGGCTCATTTCGCGCTATGGAAGAAGCTGTTCTGCCTTGTGCCCCGTTCTCAGGAGGGGTCGATATATCAAGTGGGCGGAGCCGAACTATGGCGCATCGCCGGGACCGGATATCTATCCGGAACCCCAAAGAAGGCGTCCGAAGATTGGCCTTCGGAATGGTTTTATATAGAAGATGTCCCCCTGCCGGACCCTGTTCGGATCGTCCTCCCTGAGTTCAATAACGCTCCCTTGAAGAAGCGCCTAAGCTGGCGTCCACGGAGCCCTCGGAGGGAAAACGACAAGGACGTCCTTTACCTGATGAGCCGGATAAGGTTGTTAGCTTATTCCGGACTGACCATGATCGGTGTCATGGCCACATGCATTATGCGGGGGGTGCAGCCGCTTCAGTATAGAGGCCACCCCATGTGGGATTTCAACGGGGAGGACGATGCCACCCATCGCGGCCGGAAGGGGCCGGGATCGGTTGCTGCTCTGACGAAGGCCTTGTCCGCATTGTACAAGGGAGAAGAGGAGGAGTTCCTCCGTGTCAATCCACAGGACGGATTTTCTATGTACAATCCTCCAAGCTGGGTAAGCGGACACTTCTTTTTGCCCATCCGTTCCATATTCCCATAGTGAAGTACCTTATCTTGTGACTTCGACGCAGGAATTGCGTCGGGCCGTAAAGGATATAAACAGCCCTCCTCCACAACCTGAGGATCCGGAACGGTCCCTCGATCCGGCCTCCCAAGAGGATCCGGACATATCCGTGGAGCTGATCGATGGGGTATTTTACCAACTGAGCATCGACAATGCCTTGGTCGCCATTACGGCCGATTACCCCGGAATATTTCCAGCCTCACAGGTAACTAAGACCGAAGTCCCAATACTTTGAAAATGATCCATCCGTGCTTATTTTTTATCACCGTATATCAATGATGTTTTGCAGGGGGGGCCCTTGAGGCGGGAGGCCGAGCCTGTGGTGGCTAGCCAACAAGGGGCAGCAAGGCCCAGCAGGCTGAAAAGAAGTGCGGTCCGGATTGAGACACTGGCGCAACAGTATGGCGTGCCATCTTATTCCCAGGTTTTATTCCCGGAAGGTATACTAACGCTCGTGCTCTCTTTAGGAAAAAGAGCGCTCGCCGGACTATATCCGGAGAGGTTGCCAATCGAGCCTCCAGCAGCCAGGCTCCCAAGCCAGGTCCAGAAGCGGAGGTGAACATGAGGCGTGCGTCGGACATTCCTCCGACAGAGGATGCCGACAGAATATCTGCCACCAATTCCGAGGTGGAGAGTGCCATGAATCACAGGCGTCGCCGGACAGTTCTTCGTGATGCATGTTTCTCCCAAGAGGCATTGGATGCCTTCAATTCGGGAGATGCGCACCTCCGTGCCGCTCAAAATGGTCTAGCCAGAGCCACGGAGCAGTATGTGAAAGACATATGGGTGAGAAAATTTGATGGTTATATATACCAGTAGCCCCCGAGACTTGAAATAGTTAGAATAACTGATTTAAGGATCATTTGTTATGCAGGATCTTACAAAAAAGAATACCCAACTATCCCAGGAGCTGGAAGAGTGCAAAGCCCAACTTGAGGTCAAGACTAGCCACTGCAGGGGAGGCCAGGAGACCCCTCTGGTAATATACGCTTCGAAACATAAGTATGTTGTGAAGTGCGGCGTGTGTGTAAATCTGAAAATATCATTGCAGATAGCGCCGGAGTAGATCCGGACAAGCAACAACTCTTGTGCCGGTTAAAGGTCGTGGAGAGCATGCTTATGAGGGTGAGGCAGGAGAAGAATAATCTCCAAGATGCGAACACCCAGCTGGGCGAGGAACTAAAGGATGTTCGTGCCCAACTGTCGGACTCCGTGAAGGAGAATCGACGGCTTCGACGCGGCATTTTTAGTAAGTGCTTGAACGAACTTTGAAAAACAGTTCGGCGAGGAAGTCGACTAACAGAGTTATGTCTGTAGGTATGCTCACAGGTCGTCCTGCAGAGGAAATGCCCGGTTCTACGGGTGACCTTCATCCCGAGCTCTTACAACTGCAAGAACGAGTTCGGCAGGTGATGAGAGGCGTTGCCCAGGCCTTGTGGCCATCTGTCTCCCTGCCCGAAGGCCTTGAAGAGCTTGCAGAGAGGCATAAGGGAGCGCGGCGGCGCTTTCGATTATGGAAGATATCGGCCTGCCGTCAAGGTGCCAGGGAGGCCTGGGCCATGGTGAAGACGCGGTACACGAAGGCTAACCCAAACCACATGGCCGAGGTCGGACCTGTGGGGCCTGATGGGGAGGAGATCCCTGTGAGCTTAGTGTACGACCAAGTAGAATTGGCCGCAAAGTAATCCCAACAGGACTGTAAACTAGACAGCCTATTAGATGGTATTGAGGAGGAATACACCCAGTCAAATTGACTATGTAATTTAAGATGATATGTAAAAATGCCTTCTAGCCGGATTGTAGATCGTTTCTCATGGCGGACCTTTTCGCTTCAACCTCGGGACCCTATAGTCTAGAGTGTGTCCGAATACCCTCACGGTTATGTAAGAACCGTGGCATGCGTGGAGACCAGGCGTAGGGGTCATTAGTGCTTGAACAGAAAAGTGCCCAACTAGTTATGTTATATTACATGGTTAGTAAGAAACATCTTCCAGGGAGAATAGTTTCGTTAGGGGTTCCTTTCCCTGGGAGGCATGCCTTAAAGTGCATGTCCGGACTGCGAAAAAAGCAGAAAAGCATCTGGGGGCAGATAAATAAATAAGTGAGAAATCATCTTTAGTTCACCGACCGAATATTCCCTTAAGAACACTAGCTTTCGGCTTCACCCAGTCTAAGGTACACATCCGGCTGACCCGGCAGTAACAATCGCAGAGGTGCTCCCTTTACCACCTAGCTGAACAATCGGGAACGTAGGGGTAAGCACAGGAGCCAGGCAACCCAGCTTGGCCAAAACTTAAGTCATATCGATGCATATAATGGTGAATAAAAGGTACATGCAGAAGCGTGACACATGTGTTAGGCATGAAGCCCGTCCAAATAAGCTTCTGTTAAAGAAGCCCCCAGGTATAATGAGCGCGGATAGCGCGTCAAGTGTGTGCGAACAATGCATGAACGAGCCTTTAAAGGCTGTAAGAGAAAAAGGGAGAGAAGGAGAGAAATATAAGACAACTAATGTGTAAAAAATAGACAGAGGAAGGAGACGAACTCAGAATCCGGCGCTAGGCGTAGAATCTTTGGAGACGGGCTGCGTTCCATGGGTTCAGCTTGAGTCGGTTATCCGATGCATCTCACAGACGGTACGCTCCACCGGTCAGGACTTGGTCGATAATAAAGGGACCTTCCCATTTGGGATTGAGTTTGTCCTTTTTCTTGTCCGGCAGGCGTAGAACTAACTCGCGAACATTGTAAGTTTTGGCCCGTACTTCTCTGCTTTGATATCTTCGAGCCTACTGTTGATAGAATGCGGAACGGGCTTTTGCCACGTCACGCTCCTCCTCCAAGGCATCCAAATTGTCCTGCCGATCGAGCTCGGCTTCTTTTTCTTCGTACATGCGCACGCGAGGTGAGTCATGAATTATGTCGCAGGGCAGAACTGCCTCTGCGCCGTATACCATAAAGAATGGTGTGAATCCGGTGGTGCGATTCGGCATGGTCCGCAGCCCCCAGAGTACGGAGTCGAGCTCCTCTACCCAGTGCGTGTTAGATTCCTGGAGGGACCGTACTAATCTGGGTTTGAAGCCGCTCATGATTAGACCATTTGCTCACTCGACTTGAACGTTAGTTTGAGGGTGATAGGCTGAAGCATAGTCGAGCTTGATGCCCATGTTTTTGCACCAGAGTTTGACCTCGTCGGCCGTGAAGTTTGTGCCGTTATCAGTGATGATGTTGTGGGGGACGCTGTAACGGTGTACGATCCCTGATATGAAGTCTATCACCGGTCCGGATTCGGCCGTCTTAACAGGCTTGGCCTCTATCCATTTGGTGAATTTATCCACCATGACCAGTAGGTATTTTTGCTTGTGGGTTCCTCCTTTAAGGGTCCAACCATGTCAAGCCCCCAGACCGCGAAGGGCCAGGTGATGGGTATAGTTTGCAGGGCGGTGGGTGGCATGTGGCTTTGATTAGCAAAGAGCTGGCAACCGACGCATCGTTGGACTAAGTCCTGAGCATCTGCCCGGGCCGTCGGCCAATAAAATCATGTACGGAAGGCCTTGCTTACAAGCGCCCAGGCTGCGCGTGATGCCCGTCGAGTCCGGCATGAATTTCAGCCAGAAGATTCCACCCTTCCTCTTCGAAGATACACCTTTGAAGGACTCCGGTGGTGCTTTTCTTATAAAGCTCTCCCTCATGGACATTATAGGCTTTAGATCGCCACACTATGCAGCGTGCCTCGTTTTGGTCCTCGGGAAGTTCCTGCCTGGTTAGGTAGGCTAGGAATGGTTCAGTCCACGGGGCAATGACTGCATTGTTACGTGGGCTGAAGATGTTTCTTCATTGGTAGAGCCTCCAGTTGTGTCAGAATGTTCGGTGTTGGGCACTGCTGTTGGGTCCGGGCTATTATTTCCGGACTCCCCTTCCCATACTACGGATGGCTTGAACAGCCTCTCTAAGAAGATATTGGGGACAGCATCGCGCTTTGCGCCAATGCGTGCCAAGACATCTGCTGCCTGATTGTTTTCCCGAGCTATATGGTGAAATTCGAGACCTTCGAACCAAGCTGACATTTTTAGGACGGCGTTGCGATAAGCTACCATTTTCGGATCCTTGGGATCAAAGTCTCCATTTATTTGAGATATCGCGAGGTTCAAATCCCCGCGCACCTCTAGGCGTTGAATGCCCATGGATACTGCCATCCGGAGACCATGTAGAAGGGCCTCGTATTCGGCTGTGTTGTTGGAGTCCGTATACATTATCTGGAGTACGTATTGAACTGTATCTCCTGTTGGCGACGTCAGAATGACGCCAGCCCCAAGACCGGCCAACATTTTGGAGCCGTCGAAGTGCATGACCCAGTTGGAATATGTGCCGTACTCTTTAGGGAGTTCGGCTTCAGTCCATTCGGCGACGAAGTCGGCCAAAACTTGCGACTTAATAGCTCGCTGTGGCTTATAGGTTATGTCAAACGGGAGGAGCTCAATGGCCCATTTGGCAATCCGGCCCGCCGCGTCGTGGTTGTTTATAATGTCGTTAAGAGGTACTTCGGAGGCTACTGTTATCGAACACTCTTGAAAGTAGTGTCGCAGCTTCCGGGATGCCATGACCACCGCGTACGCTATCTTGTGATAATGCGGATACCGTGACTTGCATGGAGTGAGGATAGTGGACACGTAGTAAACTGGTTTTTGAAGGGGGAACTTGTGTCCGTCCGTTTCTCGTTCGACAACGAGCACCGCGCTTACAACTTGATGAGTTGCCGCGATGTATAATAGTATTGGTTCGCCCATGTTGGGCGCGGCCAGGACCGGGTTTGTTTCCAATATGGCTTTTATTTCTTCGAGTCCGGCCGTGGCGGCATCCATCCACTCGAAGTGTTCGGTGCGCCGGAGGAGGTGATAAAGGGGTAATGCCTTTTCTCCCAAACGGGAGATAAAGCGGCTTAGAGCCGCCACACATCCAGTCAACTTTTGTATTTGTTTGAGGTCCTTCGGGATATCCAGTTGTGACAGAGCTCGGATCATGGTTGGTTTTGCTTCAATTCCTCTACCGGATACGATGAAGCCCAAGAGCTTTCCGACTGGTACGCCGAAAACACATTTTTCCGGGTTAAGCTTGATGTCATATGTTCGGAGATTATCGAATGTGAGCCTCAAGTCATCTACTAGAGTTTCGACATGCTTGGTTTTGACGACCACATCATCTACGTATGCCTCCACTGTTTTGCCAATCTGGTTTGCCAGACATGTCTGAATCATGCACTGGTATGTTGCGTCGGCGTTTTTGAGCCCGAAGGGCATTGTGTTGAAGAAGAATGGGCCGTATGCGGTGAAAAATGCCGTTGCGGCTTGGTCAGGCTCTGCCATCTTAATTTGATGGCAGCCGGAGTATGCGTCGATAATTTGATCGATGCGGGGAGGAAGGGATCCTTTGGGCAAGCCTTGCTGAGGTCCTTGAAATCGACACATAGGCGTCAGGATTTGTCCTTATTTGGTACCATCACCAGGTTTGCTAGCCAGTCCGGATGTTTTATATCTCTGATGAATCCGGCTTCCAATAGTTTGGCTAGCTCCTCTCCCATGGCTTGTCTCTTAGGTTTGGAGAAACGCCGAAGAGCCTGTTTGACTGGCTTGAATCGTTTTAGGATGTTTAGGCTGTGCTCGGCCAGCTGGCGTGGGATTCCTGGCATGTCTGAAGGCTGCCAGGCAAAAATGTCCCAATTTTCAGAGGGAATTCTCGTAGTGTGGCGTCTACATCAGGGTTTAATTGTGCCCGATGGAGGCCGTTTTGTAGGGTCCGTTGGATGGACTTGGAATTTGACTATTTCGTCCGCTGGTTTAAAGGAGGTGGACTTGGATCTTTTATCCAAGATCACATCGTCCCTGTTCATCGTGAGAGCGCAATGCGATCAGTTCCTCGGCCGCTAGGGCTTCGGATAGTGCCTCCGGGCCGGTCTGGCTGTCTTATTCTCAGCAGTGCTATGTCCGGGTAACTAGCAAGAGTGATGATTCCGTTGGGCCCGGGCACTTTGAGCTTCATGTACCCGTAATGGGGTATAGCTTGAAAATTTTTGAATGCCTCTTGCCCTAATAGAGCGTGGTATCCGCAGCTGAACGGGGCCACTTGGAACGTGACCTCCTCGGACCTGTAATTATCCGGCGTGCCGAACACCACATCCAGTGTGATTTTTCCTATGCAGCATGCTTCCCGACTGGGTATTATTCCTCTAAAGGTTGTGCTGCTTCGCTCAATGCGGCTCCGATCTATTTCCATTTTTCAAAGGTTTCCTCATAAATGAGGTTCAATCCACCGCCACCATCCATCAAGATTACCTTGGTAAGGCGAAAGCCGTCCACTATTGGATTGAGGACCAATGCTGCTAGTGCTCGGGCTGTTCGGAATTTAGGTTCATCACTGGCATTAAAGGTAATAGCCGTGTCACTCCATGGGTTTATTGTTGCTACTTGGTAGACTTCGGCCAGGCTGCGGATGTTCGTTTTCGCATATTATTTGATGCGAAAGTCTCGAAGACTATTAATACCGTACTGGTATCCCTGGGCTAGTGCTCTGTGGATGCTGGGGTTAGAAGCTCTTCGACACTTTTGGCCACTGCCGAGTATCCAACATGCTCTAAGGCTATGAGTTGGTGTGGCGCCCTCAGATTATGAATTTTACAGGTCCGTTGAGCCATCCCTCCAAGATGGGTTCCATACCCGTAGGGGTTTTTATTTTGTTGTTTAACCCGGTGATTGGCTATAATGCACCCTTTTATTTCGGACTGGGTTTGTATTCAGGGCGGATTGTCCCAAAATCTTACTTGGTTTCCCAGCGCTTTCCATCGCACAAGATTTTCGTACTATGGACGCCAAGTCAGCAAAGCGTGTGATTTCCTGGCGACCTATGGCGTTGAGGATTCCCTTGTCCATGCAATTATTGCGTAAGAATGAAATTATGCTTCCTCAAGCTGGCAGTCCTTTATCCTGTTCAAAACCAGGAGGAATCGCCCAAGAATGATGTAATCGCTTCCTCGGGCTCTTGCCTAATTTTGGATAGATCGCCTATGTTCGGCTGGGTGGGTGGAATTAAATCGAAACCTCACCCAATCTTAGACTCAAAGGCCAAGGAGTTTCCGAACTGGAAGCTTGGATTCTTGGATGTTGTCCAATGAATCTAGCCTATTGCACGACTCTAAGTTCAGGTCTTGAGTGGCGTCCTCCCCTCATGGGTATCCGGCTTGGAGGGATCGGGAATCCGGACATAGCTAGTCCTTAAGATAGATGATGGTTTGCCACATTGTTCCTCCACCACTGCAACGTGATGGGTGACCTAGGGAGAGTTAATCTCCCTCGGATCGGGTTTAGGCCCAATCTGATCGTAGTCTGTAGCGACTCCCAGGGCAAGGATGCGATCCAAGAGCTCGTTTAAAGAAGAGAGCTCCATCGGATCTAACTGCTCGGCGAGTTCCGAGTTGACGTGAAGATTGCTTTTGATGACCCGAGAAGTCATCGTCGGCGCGGCGGCCGAACAGGTGGTCATAAGAAAACCGCCTAGCCGGAGAGTTTGGCCGATAGCCAAAGCTCCTTTAGCAACAGTGCCGTCTTTAAAGACGGGATGAGGCATCCTTCCTGATGGCGACGGCACAGAGGAACTCTAAATGAAAGCAGCAATGTCGGTGTCCAAACCGGCGGATATCGGGTATGGGGTCCCGAACTGTGCGTCTAGGCGGATGGTAACAGGAGACAAGGGACACGATGTTTTTACCCAAGTTCGGGCCCTCTCGATGGAGGTAAAACCCTACTCCTGCTTGATTAATATTGATGATATGGGTAGTACAAGAGTAGATCTACCACGAGATCAGAGAGGCTAAACCCTAGAAGATAGCCTATGGTATGATTGTTGTTCATCCTACGGACTAAAACCCTCCAGTTTATATAGACACCGGAGAGGGCTAGGGTTACACAGAGTCGGTTACAATGGGAGGAGATCTACATATCCGTATCGCCAAGCTTGCCTTCCACGCCAAGGAAAGTCCCATCCGGACATGGGACGAAGTCTTCAATCTTGTATCTTCATAGTCCAGGAGTCTGGCCAAAGGTTATAGTTCGGCTATTTGGACACCCCCTAATCCAGGACTCCCTCACAACCCATCACCGTCCAGCAAGCCTACGATGGAATTACTCACGCATGGCAGTGAGCATCATGAAATTGGTGATGGAGGATGGTTGATGATGACGACGGCGACGAATCCCCCTCTCCGGAGCCCCGAATGGACTCCAGGTCAGCCCTCCCGAGAGAGATTAGGGCTTGGCGGTGGCTCCGTATCGTAAAACGCGATGATTTCTTCTCCCTGGTTTTTTTCTCCCTGAAAGCCAATAAATAGAATTGGAGTTGGCGTCGGAGGGTGTCCAGGGGGCCCACGAGGTAGGGGGGTGTGCCCAGGAGGGGCGGCGCGCCCCCCACCCTCGTGAACAGGGTGTGGGCCCCCTGGTCTTCATCTTCGGCGAGGATTATTTATTATTTATTCTAAGGTATTCCGTGGAGTTTCAGGTCATTCTGAGAACTTTTGTTTTCTGCACATAAAACAACATCATGGCAATTCTGCTGAAAATAGCGTCAGTCCGGGTTAGTTCCATTCAAATCATACAAGTTAGAGTCCAAAACAAGGGCAAAAGTGTTTGGAAAAGTAGATACGACAGAGACGTATCACTACTATTGGTAGCCTTGCGAGAATAGTAAGGGGAATTGTAGTAGTAGCGCGCCTACAGTTAGACGCGCTACTGCTATGATATTACCTGCAGCGCGTTTGGATAACATGCGCTAGTTGTAAATTGTAGTAGCGCTTGTTTTTGTCCCGCGCTACTGGTAAGTTTCTATGTATAAGGTTTTCCCTAATAGTGAAGGGATGGAGAAGACACTCCTTGAGCTTTTCATGATGCTTAAAACTGCGAAAGTAGAAATCAAGAAAGAGCATCAAGTGTTGATTGTCAAAAAGACCACCAGTTTCAAGAAGGGTAAGGGAAAGAAAGTAAACTTCAAGAAGAATGGCAAGCCAGTTGCCGCTCCCGTGAAGAAACCCAAGGCCGGACCCAAACTTGAGACTGAGTGTTTTTATTGCAAGGGGAATGGCCACTGGAAGCGGAACTGCCCTAAGTACTTGGTAGATAAGAAAGCTAGCAATGTCAACAAAGGTATATTTGATATACATGTGATTGATGTGTACCTTAATAGTGCTCGTAGTAGCGCCTGGGTATTTGATACTGGTTCGATTGCTAATATTTGTAACTCAAAACATGAGCTACGGAGTAAACGAAGGCTAGCTAAGGACAAGGTGACGATGCGCGTTAGAAATGGCTCCAAGGTTGATATGATCGCTGTCGGCATGCTCCCTCTACATCTAACTTCGAGATTAGTTTTAAACCTCAATATTTGTTATTTGGTGCCCACGTTGAGCATGAACAATATATTTGGATACATTTTATTGCGAGACGGTTATTCATTTAAATCCGAGGATAATAATTTGTATTTATATCAATAATATATTTTATGGTCATGCATCCAATGTGAATGGTTTATTCTTGTTGCATCTCGATCCTAGTGATACACATGTTCATATATTGATGCCAAAAGATGCGAAGTGAATGATGATAGCACCACATACTTGTGGCACTGCCGCTTAGGTTAAACTGGTGTAAAGCACATGAAGAAACTCCATGCTGGTGGACTTTGGGAATCACTTGACTTTGAATCATTTGATACATGTGAACCATGCCTCATGGTCAAGATGACTAAAACTCCATTTTCCAGCACAATGGAGCGGGCAAGTGACTTGTTGGAAATAATACATACCGATGTATGCGGTCCAATGAGTGTTGACGCACGCAATGGATATCGTTATTTCCTAACCTTCATAGATGATTTAAATACATATAGGTATATTTACTTAATGAATCACGAGTCTGAAACATTTGAAAAGTTTAAGGAGTTTGAGAGTGAAGTAGAGAATCATCATAGCAAGAAGATAAAATTTTCTATGATCTGATCGTAGAGAACACCAAGTTGTGTGGTTTCTCAAATACCAACAACAATGATTTTATTGGCACTCCGATTGCTCCTCCCGCCACTTGATCAATTTTCTGGTACTCCTAATGAGGATGCCGCATCCCATCTTAATACCTTCGTGGAATTATTCGATATGCAAAAGAAAAAAAATTGTGGACAATGATGTTGCGAAGTTGAAATTATTTCCGTTTTCTTTGCGTGATCATGCACAAATTTGGTTTTCTTCGTTGCCTCTCAATAGTATCGAATCTTGGAATAAGTGCAAAGATGCTTTCATCACTAAGTATTTTTTCGCCATAAAAATTATTTCCCTTAGAACCCAGATCATGAATTTCAAACAACTTGAGCATGAGCATGTTGCACAATTTTGGGAAAGGATGAAAATGATGCTAAGGAATTTCCCAACTCATGGGTTAAATTTTTGGATGATCATACAAAAAAATTACGCGGAGTTGAATTTTGTTCTCGTAATCTTTTAGATTCTGCAGCGGGTGGTACTGTTATGGAAATTACTTTCGTTGAAGCCACCAAATGGCTTGATGATAAGGATGGTGGGAACACCAGCTCGAAACTGACAAGACATTGCGCCACATCACTCCTTAACCTTGGTAGGATTTCTGGATCAATCACCTTATGAGCGATTGCATTGAGGAATGAACATAGCTTCACAATGGATAATCGTATGTTTTCATGTAGAAGCCCCCTCAATGTAACCGGAAGCAGTGGTGTCATAATCACGTGGCAGTCATTAGACTTTAGGTTCTGGAACCTTTTCTCTGGCATATTTATTATTCCCTTTATAATTGAGGAGAAGCTAGACGGGACCTTCATACTGAGCATGCATGCAAAGAAGATTTCCTTCTCTTCTTTGGTAAGAGTGTAGCTGGCAGGACCTTCATACTGCTTTGGTGGCATGCCGCCTTTTTCGTGCACACGTTCCTGGTCCTCTCATGCCTCAGGTGTATCTTTGTCTTCCCATACACTCCCAAGAAGCCTAGTAGGTTCACGCAAAGAATCTTCATCACGTGCATCACGTTGATTGAAGAGTAGACCTCTAGGTCTTTCCAGTAGGGTAGGTCCCAAAACATAGGTTTCTTCTTCCACATGGGTGTGTGTTCCACAGCGTCATTTCGAGTAGGTAGTCCACCGGGACTGTTTCCAAAGATTACTTGTAAATAATTGAAAATAGCAAGTACGTGATCACCGGTACGGATGGCGGGCTTCTTCCAATGATCTGCCTGGCCTTTGAAATGCTTGCCTTTCTTTCGACATTGATGGTTGGTCGGAAGAAATCAACGATGCCCTGTGTACAGTCTTCCTGCATTTGTCCAGGTATATACTTTCGGTGTCATCTAAATAGTGCGTGCATGTGTGGTATCCCTTCTTTGTCTGTCACGAAGGTTACTGATAGCAGGCCAATCATTGATGGTTACAAACAACAATGCATGCATGTCAAATTCCTCATGTTTGTGCTCATCCCACACACATACACCGTTTCCATTCCACATATGTAAAAATTCTTCAACTAATGGATTTAGGTACACATCAATGTCGTTGTCGGGTTGCTTAGGGCATTGGATGAGAACTGACATCATAATGAACTTCTGCTTCATGCACAGCAGATTAATGCCAAAAGGATTAACGCATCATAATGAACTTCAATGGTGATGTGATTGCTGCTCTGCTCCCCAAAAGGATTAATGCCATCCGCTTAAACCAAACCATACGTTCCTTGCATCACCTGCAAACTCCTCCCAGTACTTTCTCTCAATTTTTCTCCAATGCGACCCGTCAGGGGGTGCTCTCAACTTCCCATCTTTCTTACGGTCCTATCTGTGACATCGCATCAACTTGGCACACTCTTTGTTTCTTAACGGACGTTTCAACCATGGTATTATAGGAGCATACCGCATCACCTTGGCAGTAACACTCTTCCTGGGGCGCTCGCCGTCAACATCACCAGGGTCATCTCGTCTGATCTTATACCGCAATGCACCGCATACCGGCATGCGTTCAAATCCTCAGACGCACCATGTAGAGGATGCAGATCGATAGGGCAAGCATGTATCTTCTTCACCTCCAATCCTAGAGGGCATACAACCTTCTTTGCTGTGTACGTATTGTCTTGCAATTCCTTATCCTTTGGAAGCTTCTTCTTCAATACTTTCAGTAGCTTCCCAAATCCTTTGTCAGGTACACCATTCTCTGCCTTCCACTGCAACAATTCCAAAGACAAGATCGAGCTTAGTGTAGCCATCTTGGCAATTGGGGTACAACCCTTTTTTGTGATCCTCTAACATGCGATCAAACTTCAGCTTCTCCTTTTGACTTTCGCATTGTCTCTTTGCAACAACAATGACCCGGCGAAGATCACCATCGATCACATCATCTGGTTCCTCTTGATTTTCAACTTCCCCCGTTGCAACATTATAGTGTGGCATGATACCCTTATAAAGCAGGTGGGTGTGATGGATTTTCCGGTCAGAGTAAGACTTTGTATTCCCACATATAGGGTATGGACAACACATAAAACCGTTCTGCTTGTTTGCCTCAGCCACTTCGAGAAAATTGTGCATGCCCTTAATGTATTCGGAGGTGCGTCTGTAGCTGTACATCCATTGCCGGTTCATCTGCGTGCATTATGTATAATTAAGTGACCAAATTAATAAAAGTTCATCATCACATTAAAACCAAGTACATACATAGTTAATTTGGAAGGAGAACAGCATAGGTTCACATGGCATTGGGGGGAGGGTGGTGGCAAGTTATAAGTGCATCATATTCTATGCATCCGAAGCATAGATCCTCATCTCAGATGTGCGTTCTCCATCTGTTTTTTGAAATTGCAATGTCAATTTTATGCATCTGGTATCTATGTGTAACCGACCACATCGACCTCAAGACTTCCTCCATGCTGGAGGCCCTCTTCCATGTCACAGGCTGCTCGCTCCTCTCTTTCAGGAACTGACCATACGCTGCAGGCACATGTATTCAGTCCACATCATCTGCCTAAAATACAACAAACCGATACGACAACAGAAAAATACTACTCCCTCCGTCCCAAAATATAAGAACGTTTTGACACTACACTAGTGTCTAAAAGCGTTCTTATATTTTGGGACGAAAATAGTAACTAACTAAGTTTGGCTACGCCAAATTTCTCAAGCCGAGCGGACAGATATTGTCGAAGTAGATCAAGTACATCTTGAAGCCCTCAATCTAGCACCACGAAAATTAAGTCAGTTTTACATTGCTCAGAAATCAGAATGGTATCGCGCGCTATGCATTTTAGACAATTTCAACAGGCCAGTTTAGATAAGATTTATATATGCAGGATGGATAAAGTGGTATGATCATCGTTGCATAGGCTGAGTCAATGAGGCCAGCTGCAATCGCTCCAAAGGTGTGTCCCTCGAGCAAGTTCCCAATGAATCTGTGTGTTATTAATCTCTTCATTATTAAAGACAAGATATATGTCCAGAAAAATCGAGATGTATTAAGAAGAAGAAGAAGAAGAAGAAGAAGAATAGACATTAAATTCCGTAACATAACCTGCTACATCCTATTCTTTTCAATATCATGCATCCGGTAGCGTCCTCCATCCTTGTGTGTCGAATCTGCATGTAACTAAGGACTGCAACCATTTGTTTCAGTGCTTTTCTTTAGAACACATATATTACAACAGTTTAAATAGATATATGCTATCAGTACCGGGAGATGCAAACCAATATTCAGCCTTAGAATCCTCGTATTTTCCATACAACAATCGAATCTATAGATGGTGGATTGGGTATGGTAGTTACTATATTGCCTGTGACTCAATAAATAAAGATGCATGTACACTAGTAAAAAAACACCTATTAGTCCCGGTTCGTAAGGGCCTTTAGTCCCGGTTCATGAACCAGGACTAATGGGTCGTTACAAATACCTCCACCCA
Source organism: Aegilops bicornis (assembly GCA_021605145.1). NCBI lineage: Eukaryota > Viridiplantae > Streptophyta > Magnoliopsida > Poales > Poaceae > Aegilops > Aegilops bicornis. The sequence continues at coordinate 4,418,677 of CM038671.1, read as the reverse complement.
TTAGTACCGGTTCAAACACGAACCGGGATAGATGTGCCTCCACGTGACCGGTCCGCCGAGCCCAGTCAAGGGGGCCTTTGGTCCCGGTTGGTGGCACCAACCGGGACCAAAGTCCATGTTTTTTTTAGAAAAGTGGCTGCTTTACGGGTTTGGGGGGTTATTTTTAGGTTGTTATTAGCTATCTAATAGAGATAAGTGTACTCTATTATATCTTCGCCTTGGTTTATCAACGCTGCTGCTATGTTCATTTCACCCGCTGATATAACATGCTCATGCATCCTCGCATCATACATCATCATATATAATAACAAGTCCTACTAATCATGCATCATCATACAACTTCTACTCGTTATTAATAATAAGTCATACGATCATCATCCTCATAGTCATCGAACCCAATCCTACATAATTGTTCTTAGCACATGATCATCGAAGATCGGTAGGACCTAAACACCCTTAAGGTAAAATAGCATAAAACAATATAGATCCTGACTCTCCGTTATGAAGAATGAAGATCATCCTGTCTCCAATTCTTGCGCTTCGCTTCCTTTTGCTTCCAAGAACCTCCTTACGACTTTCCATACATTTTTTCCATTCTTTGATTGTCATGTCTCCACTTCTTTTAGAAATCCGGTATGGACAGTTGAGATTCGTAGGATGACCTGGATATATGTTCAAAACATGAAGGCTGCCATTCTCATACATCAAATGAGGCACACAATCCTCTGGAATTCTCTGTTGAAAAACATAGTAATAACTTCGTAGTTAGCAATGATGTACTAGTTTTAGAAGTATGCAAAAGATGCACGGATGTCGTAATAGTAAAAAATCTTATCGTGGTATCTCCATGGTAGTTACCGTAGTTCAACATGTGAACTAGTGTCACGTATTGACCATAATGTTGAGGAGTTCGATTGTAGACATTGTAATTCTCAAGATCAGTACAAAATGCGATCAGATGATTTTTCTCCTTATAAGTTAATTCGGAGCCATCGGTGTAGTGGGTTTTGTCTACCATCTTCCGCACATTCTTTGAACAATCAAAATAAGCTGTTAATGGAAATAAGCTATCAACTATTTTGAAATAAACAATATAAATTACTTAATAACTATGTTAAGCTCACATGGGGGAAGAATTGGAGGTGTATCCACAAGGACCCAAATCGAAGGTCTCTCTTGCTCGATTGTAGGATCACCAAGATCCATGGTGACAAGCATACCCTCATCAAGAACATACATCTTGCAAAGTGCTTCCCAATTTTGCAACCAAAATGGGTTACACTCTGAGCATTGTACAGCTTTACTTGAAAATCCACACCATGATGGGTACTTAGGATAATTTTTTGGTTTCAAACTTTCATGGTCTTCAAAACCCATCCTCTCCAAGACATAGCGTCTTGCAAAGCATGGGATAAGCTAGTCGAATTGGAAAAGATGAAAAATATTGTCATGATTAAAATAGTTGAAGTCATGATTAATTATGAAAAAACTATTGTAAATGCTAATGCATCAGATGAACATCGAAGCTCACGTCGAGCTTAATGCTGAAGCGCCGATCTTCGCCCAGCTCAATGAACCTGTCATGCAGATACCTCGGTCCTCGTTGCACCAGTCGCACTCCCGAGGCGGTTTTCACGTCCGAGTACGACATTTCCCGCCTATGTTCATAATTCAAATGAAGGAGAACTTATCCAATATGTGCATTCAATAAGCAAAACCAAATCATAAAATAAGAAAAACCAAATCATAAAATAAAGTAGTATTCAAATTAGCATGCATTCAATAATTATAAGCAAAAGTACATCATCTCTTGGTGTTCGTACATCGTCGAATATTATCACTAATATAGCATCACTAATACAACTAGAACCGTAGTGCCCGACGGGTATCGACGCGGGCGGTGGACACCCAAAGATGAGGAACCATCACAGAATCATAGCTCAAGTGAGATCCCTGAAGAACCTGCCAGGTATTGTCGAACCTGCCCACCAATGCAACCATGTAGCGACGGACGTGCTCTTCCTCCTTGCTGACACGGTGACGTACCACCTCCGCGGTGTCCGGAAGCCTCGGCACCGTCACTGGCCCACGCGACCGCCACCAAACAAGGATCGGGTCAACAACGGGCTGCCTCCTCACCAACCTACGTCCCCCGGAAGGTAGCACCTCCCAATACCAGCCCGGCGGAGCCCAGTCCCGAACATGGCCCTGATCAAGCAAGCCTCCACCGCCGAGTCGACGACGACGAGGATGCGGGATAGGCATCGCCGACGTCGATGCGGGAACTACTTCTATATATAGTTAAATAAAGTAGTTTTATTAATTAAATCAACTATCTAGTTCAACTACTATACTAAGCATTTACTATAAATAAATAAAGTAGTACTTACTATAAATAAATAAAGTAGCACTTGCTATAAATAAATAAAGTAGCACTTACTACAAACTATTTCTATATATTGTTAAATAAAGTTGTTTTATTAATTAAATGAACTATCTAGTTCAACTACACTAAGCACTTATTACTATAAATAAATAAAGTAGTACTTACTAAAAACAAAGTAGCACTTACTATATAGTACTTAGTAAAAATAAACTAGTATTTTTCTAACTAACTCATATTTTTCTGACTAATTGTATAAACAACCAAAAAAATCTAAATAAAATAGTAATTATATTTTTCTAACTAGCTAGTTCAATTATAGTACTGACTAACACAATCTAAATATCACCAAACATACTATGAACAAATTAATATAAAAATATCTATTAACAGAAAAAAAATCTAACACAATATGAAAAAATTAATAACACCAAAAAATCTATTAACGGAAAAAAAATAACACAATATGAAAAAATTAATTACACCAAAAATCTATTAACAGAAAAAATCTAACACAATATGAACAAATTAATTACACAAAAAAATCTATTAACAGAAAAAAATCTAACACATTAATATGAACAAATTAATTACACAATCTAAATTAACATACTATGAACTACATATCTAAATTACTACACATCTAAGTTGCTCACGGCGAGGTCGACGGCGACGGCGACGGCGAGGTGCGGCGCGGGGCTATGTGCAGTGAAGTTTACACTATTCCGAACGGCTTGAAGCGAATTAACTAGCATTGCGCCTCTTTTTTATTTTAAATGATTTATTACCACACAGAAATAGATAGAAAAAAAATATAGCAGAAAAGAAAAAAACTATATAAAAAACTACTCAGAAATAAATAGGCGGCCGAACTGCACCAGGCGGCCGAACTAGCCATGAAGGACTTGGTTGTCCGGCTGTGGCCGGCGGAGCCAATTCCGAGCAGTTACTTCGGGCTCATGAAGCGGATTGTGGGCGCCTGTCCTCAGCTTGATGCTGTTAAGCGATCGGTCTGCATAGAGGGTGCGCGTATGGCATTTGCCCATGCAAAAGTGCATTGGGGGAAGCTTGACGCGGAGAAGCTGATGACTAAGGGGCCGCCAGAGGGTAAAGAGCACCGCAAGCCCGAACTATATTATGAAGGTGTATCGAAGGGAGCCGCCTTGCGGCGGATAAGTGTGCCAAAGACATTATATTTCCCCGAGGGCATTAAATGCGGAATAAATCTTTAAGGATTTTACAACCTCTCAAACAGCTGACTAGCTCTCATTTGTATCATGACAATCGGTTTTCTGCTTTCATCGAGGTGCTCGTCCGCAGATCCGGGACACAATCGCAGAGTTCTCCCCGCGCTTACCTTAGCCGATATAAGTTCTGGGTGCCGAGCGACCGAGAAGGTGGTCGGACTTTATTGCCGTCTTGTGAAGCCCCGATCGGACCACTCGTAAACCCAGCCGTTATACCGTTGGGTAGCGCGGACTCCTCAGTTGGTGTCCGGATAGTTGGCTGTCATATCGAAATTTTGATAGGCATGCGCGACTCGCTACTCCGGCAGCTGTATGATATCCGCCCTGAGGGCGGGGTTCGGCCTTGCCCATAGGTGTGATTGCATCACATGGTGTTGGCCTGAGTGATTTACCATGTGGTATCTAGTCAACGTGGTTCGTCCCATTAGCATACGGTAAATTACCGCATGGTGGGAAGGTGCTGAAAAAACTATATAAAAAACTACTCAGAAATAAATAGAAGAAAAAAAATAGTTGTAATTAACTTTACTAAAATCTTTTGCCCATAGGTGTGATTGCATCACATGATGTTGGCTCGAGTGATTTACCACGTGGTATCTAGTCAACGTGGTTCGTCCCATTAGCATACGGTAAATTACCGCATGGTGGGAAGGTACTGAAAAAACTATATAAAAACTACTCAGAAATAAATAGAAGAAAAAATAGTTGTGATTAAGTTTACTAAAATATTTTTATTTTTAATGACTTACTACAACTCAGAAATAAATAGAAAAAAATAAATATAGCAGAAAAGAAAAAGAAACTATATAAAAACTACTCAGAAATAAATAGAAGAAAAAATAGTTGTGATTAACTTTACTAAAAAATGAGCATAGATGCTTATTTTTAATGACTTATTACAACTCAGAAATAAAAAGAAAAAAATATTGCAGAAAAGAAAAAAAAACTGCATAAAAACTATTCAGAAATAAATAGAAGAAAAAATAGTTGTGATTAACTTTACTAAAAAATGGGCATAGATGCTTATTTTTAATGACTTATTACAATTCAGAAATACATAGAAGAAAAAAATAGTTGTTATTAACTTTACTTAAAAATGAGCATAGATGCTTATGTTTAATGACTTATTACAATTCAGAAATAAAAAGAAAAAAATAAATATAGCAGAAAAGAAAAAAACTATATAAAAACTACTCGAAATGAGCATAGATGCGCTTATAGAGAAAATTCAACCTAAATTCATAATAAATTTCTACTAACTTCAAAGAAATTCAGTATGAATTTAGGTTAAATTCCCTGTATAAGGGCATATATTTCCATTTTGAGAGGAGCTCAACATGGCAGAGAGGGAGGGGCTTATAAACTGGTCTGATTCCCCTTCGGTTGGCGAGGTGGGACTAAACTCTGGTCGCAACGAGGACCAACCCTTTAGTCCCAGTTGGTGGCATGAGCCGGGACTAATGGGCAGCCTTTGGTCCCGGTTCAAGCCACCAACCGGGACCATTGGTGGTGGGCCAGGAGCGAGGGCCATTGGTCCCGGTTCGTCCCACCAACCGGGACCAATAGGTCCAGACGAACCGGGACCAATGGCCCACGTGACCCGGCCGGCCCCCGAAGAACCGAAGAGGAGCACGTGGACAGAATGTTGTCAATCCAACTTGTCCAACGATCATCAAATCCCTTGCATTTCAAAATCCGAAGAATCAACTCATGCTCAATGGTGTCGAACGCCTTTGTGAAGTCAAGTTTAAGAAGAATGATAGGCCTCTTGGAAGCTTTGCATTGGTGGATATACTCAAAACACCACGCCAGACAGTCTTGAATGGATCGACACCGGAGGAAACCATATTGGTTGCAGTGGATACATTTCAAATCACACTCTGAAGACGATTTGCCAAAAGCTTGGTTAAGAACATTAAACAAGTATTAGTCAAAGATATGGGTCGGAAATCACCGACATATTCAGGGCTCAGCTTCTTCGGAATGAGAGTGATAAGAGATGTATTGAGACACTCCAAATTACACTTCCCCTCATAAAATTCTTGAACAAGTTTCATAAAATCCTCTTTCAAAATAGGCCATTATTTCTTCAAGAAAATCCCAGAAAACCCGTCAGGTCCCGGAGCGCGGTCAGGACGCATATTCTTAATTACTGCATCCACCTCAGAGTCCGTGAACGGTAAAGACAACTCCTCCAGACCATCAATCCTGGTAATTAATGTGTCTAGATCAAAACCCATTTGAATGCCTTTTGATTGTCCCATTCGTTGGTTAAAATCAGCCCAGAACATCCCAGCCAACTGTTGGTGATCCGTGACCACATCACCCTCCACAGCCTTGATCGAGGAGATAGCATTCTTACGAAATCGCTTACGTAGCCATGGCATGAAATTTTTTGAGTTCTCTTCACCAACTTTGATGTTTACGATCAGTAACGCTGCTTCCAGTAAATAAATTGCCAATGCAAGACATCTTCAAGATGCAATTTAACAATTCTACGAAAGTTAAACTCCGTCCTAGGAACATTATCACTTTATTACAATCATCAATTAGAGCTTTCACTGTGGACAAATTTAAATGCCATTTCTTGAGAGGATAACGGGGGTACTTAAACTTAGCCGAGAATGTTAGAGCCATCGACGATTTTACCACTGGCCTATTCCAAACCTCAGCAACACAATCAGCAAAACCAGGCAGATCAACCCAATAATTCTCAAAGCAGAAAACCTTTGCCTTGGGGATACAGGTGGAAATCGAGACCACACACGGCACATGCTCATAGGCAGTGCGAGCGAGTGGGAAAACCATCGTGTTGGGGTGGTCCGATGTCCAAGCAACCGACGTGAAAAACCAATCGATCTGCTCAAGAAGCGGTGAAGATTGCATATTCGACCAAGTATATTGGCGCCCCTTGATTGGCAGCTCAACAAGACCCAAATGCCCAATTATTTCATTAAACAAGAAAATGTCATTAACATCACCTCCCGGAAGATTGTGGTTCTCATGCGATCGCATGAAGTAGAAATCACCCAAAAGTAGCCAATTTTCACCAAACGGAATATTAAGATTATATAACCACTGAACAAAATCATCACGGGCCGGGCCTTGACACGGGCCATAAACAGAGACTAAAGACCATGTTTCTGAAGTATGTTTGGATTTAAACTCCACAATTATCCCATAGGAATTGGCCTCAATTAAAGAACCAATGAAAAATGAAGAATTCCAAACCACCACCATCCCAGCAAACACACCAGCCGAAGGAACATAAACAAAATTATCAAAACGCCTCGGGCAGAAGTCCCTAATGAAACGCTGGTCCATATGCATGCATTTGGTTTCCTGAAGACAGACAATAGAACAACCACTTTCATCGATCTTTTGCCTAACAGCAAGCTGACGCGCTTCAGAATTGAGGCCCCGAACATTCCAACATAGAACTTTCCACTCCTTAAATCTTGTCTGATTCATTACAAACCAAAAATAAAAGCATAGAGAATAGGCCACGTAATGACCTACTACGACCCACAAAGCAGACAAGCAGCACATAGTTCTGAACAAAGAAATAAAGATAAATGGCGATTACGGTACGCCATAGACCATAACCCAGCATGAGGTGACTATTCATCAGAACCCCCGCTGCTGGTGGACTTAGCAGGATCAGCCACAAGCTTCTCCGTAGAGATCTTCTCAGGTGCAATGCGAAGACGTGTGCCAATGCGTTGAAGATCTGCAATAGCAGTTGGTGGTGGAACAGAAGGAGTATCTTCAGCCTGAGAGCTGCTATTCTTGCGCTTCTTCAGAGTGTTTCTTGGAAGAAATGCCACAGGTTACTTTGCGATAGCCATCACGGAGGGCGCTCAGGCGTGCACTGCGCCGAACCTCTGTATCAACAATAATTCTTGAGGCTTTGGGCTTCCTCGCACACTTCAGAGATACATCTGGCACAGCAGAGAACTCAAAGGCTTCAGAAACTGGGTCATCCAGGTCATCAAAGCAGAGAGCCCGAGCAACTGGTCGTTTGACATGAGCAGTTGACACATCCAAAGCAGAGCTGATCGAGGAGTCAGGTGCGAGCAGAAGCTTAAGGGAGGAAGTTGGTGCACTACAAAGAGCCTCGCAGTTCTGCTTGCTGAGCATAGCACCAATGTCAGCTTTGAAAACAAACTGAGGAAAACTGGAAGACTATATAAATGGCAACATCTTCTCAAGAGAGCACTGCCACTGCATCACAGGTGGCAGAACCGGTCCATAGATAGTGAGAACTTGTCCAATCATAAGAGGTGGTTGTTGAGGTCCCATTGGGGGCTGGAAGAGAGCCACCTCAGCAGCATTGTCACCATTGTTAACTGAATCATCTGAAGGTTGCAGAACAATGGACTCCTGGGCCTGAATTTCCTGAAACTCCTCATGCTGCACAGCTTCATGAACCGGGTGCTCATCATTGTTTTGCTGTTCATTGACAGGATGTGGCACATCATTCCAGCCCAGCTCAGGAAATTCAGGCATAACCCAATTGTGATTCTGAAACTGTAAATTGCCAGGGAGGGGGTGCGGATTGCCATTGAAAGGCATGGGATCTTCATCAGCTGGTAAGATGTCTGCAAAATCTCCTGACAGGATATAGACAGGTGCAGACCAAGAGATCCTAGCCCCACCAAAGTCAGCATATTCTCTATAAGTCACAGAGCGAGGAACCAAAGTCGGCGCAGGATAAGAAACATAGGCCAACGAGCGGACAAGCATCGGATCATCTTGGTGCCAATGATGAAATCTCCCAAATGTGCTAATGACATCCGCAAGATACTGAGTGCGCCTGTAATCCAGGGGGACACCAAGCAACATAACCCATCCACGTCGAAAACCCTGCGTTTCTCTGTAATTTATGCCCTCATCATGCGGGATAAACCAAACAAATCTATCGTTGCCCAGATCGAAAGGTGGATGATCAACTAGAGCTTGACGAGCCAAAGCACTACGAAAACGAAATAGCCCAACTCCTTGTATCCAAGGTTGGGCATCCAGAACAGCTCTTCCCAGATCATTGACAACAAAGTTATCGACCATGTTACGAAGATGGCGATTTCTTCAGGCAACGGGGCTGGCTCCACAATGGCAATGGCATACTCCTCATGCTGCCGATCTGGAGCCACCGCAGGCGCGAAGAAGGTGCGAGGCAGGCGCAGTTCGCCTCCGTCGATGATGTCGAAGCCTTGTGGGACAGACTCCATGGGGTGCAACGCAAAATTCGCCATTGCCGGTGCCGAAGAGGTGGCGCAGAAGGTAGCCGGCGATGAGTTTGTAGGAGGCGATGCAGGCGGCGATAGTGGGGGTGGAGGCGTGATGGGCGGTGGCTCTGCAGGGAGAGGCGGAGTAGATGGGGTGGCAGGCTCGACGGGACTGGGCAGAGACCCAGCGGGACTAGCTATGGAGGGAATCGAGGCGTCCAGCGTAGAAAAACCTGCTGACCGGCTGGAGTCGCAAGATTTGATCCGTGGGACCCACTTGTAAGCGGGAGAAGGGGTAGAATCCAAACAGCCCTTCGCCCGGTGCCCCAACCGAAAGCATCTATGGCATCAAACCCTGCTGGTGCACGCCTTGGATAAATGCGCCATAGATAAGCAATTCTGACACTTCCACACCTTAAAAACCATATCATCAATAAGTTCATTAAAATCAGCAGAATCACCAGATAAATCCGTTGGTTGCAAATCAATATTCTCCTCATTGCCAAAATCAGATGGGTATATATCAAAACAATCCAAGTTAGTTTGGGCCGGGGAAACAACCTGGGCCATTGGAGATGAGACGATTTGGGCCGGGGAGGTGTTGTGGGCCGGAAGCGGAGCTGATCCAACCAGCTCGTTCCCATGCACATGCAGATTGACGTAGAGAGTGGTTTGAGCTGGCACAGAAGACCCCGCCGAAGAAATCTCACGAACGTTAACTGTTCCGAAAGAGATGGGTGGCTCAACCACCGTCCATCGGAGGTCAGTCACCGGCGGCGAAGGCAAAATTACACGTTCCCGAGGAAGAACCGGATACCCAGCATGAGCAACATCATCAATCAGACCAGGCGAGGCTGGGTAACTATACCCCTTACAAACATCTATTGTTGAAACGTAGCAAACGAAATTTTCTTTGAAGATCCAGAACCAGAACGTAAGGATGATTTAGATGGTGGTCTATGCATCGCGATCAAACCAAGAGAAGCACGCCTCTTAGAAGGACTGATTAAGATCCATTCAGCATCACATTCTTTTTCCAAATACGAAATTCACGGCTCCAATTAGGACCACCATTGCCCCAAAGATGGAAGAAACATTTGAATTAAGGCACGCAAAAGATCGCATTTGCAGAATAAGAAGGCCAACACGTTTGCAAGAACAATGAATGAAAATACCTTGGCTTTAATGAGCTGAACAGACAAATCAATTGCGGATCCTCCAATTGCAGATTCCAAAGCCACCGCCACTGAATCCTCATCAAGACGAAAATTGTGCCGGCTAAAAGACACGACCATAATAAAATGGCACGTGTCATCCACGGGATGAATGCATTTCCCAAAAGATCTAAAAACTTCCTCCGCAAAAGCCAGACCTTTAGAAAAATCCAGATCCAGAGTTGATCCCGTATGATGACCCATGTGAGATGGGTATAGGGAGAGAGATCAGAGGACGCCGAAAGTGATGCGTGGAGAAAGACCAAGATTTACTGGTTGGAGAGGGAGATCGCCGGAGGGCCTAGGGCGCCGGTGGGAGGAGAGGTGGGACTCTCATTTTCCTAAAGTGTGATTAAGGTGAGACGAAGTTGTATATTGCCCTCAAAGCAGCTTGTTTCTTATGAGTGGGGAAATATTTAGCAGAGAAGTAATAAATCATATCCCAGGGACTACGCACACAACCAGGATCAAGAGAATTAAACCATATCTTAGCATCACCCTTTAATGAGAACGGAAATATTTTGAGTATATAAAAGTAGCGCGATCTCTCATCATTAGTAAATAGGGAAGCTATATCATTTAACTTAGTAAGATGTGCCACAACAGTTTCAGATTCATAGCCATAGAAAGGATCAGATTCAACCAAAGTAATTATATCTGGATCAACAGAAAATTCATAATCCTTATCGGGAACACAAATAGGTGAAGTAGCAAAAGCAGGATCATGTTACATTCTGTCTCTAAGAGATTCTTTACTCCATTTAACTAGCAGCCTCTTAAGTTCATATCTATCCTGGCAAGCAAAAATAGCTGCAGAAGATTCCGCATCAAAGAGATAACCCTCAGGAATAGCAGGCATATCCTCATCATCACTTTCATCAATATTATCAGTTTCAATAATTTATCTCTCTCTAGACCTAGAAATTTGTTCATCAAGAAATTCACCAAGGGCACAATAGAATCAAGCATAGAAGTAGTTTCATCATAAGTATCATGCATAGCGTAAGTGGCATCATCAATAACATGCAACATATCGAGCGAATAGCGTAAGCAGGTTTAGGTGTCGCTAGCTTACTCATAATGTAAGGTGAATCAAGTGCAGAGCTAGATGGCAGTTCCTTACCTCCCCTCGTAGTTGAGGGATAAATTTTTGTCTTAGCGTCTTTCAAGTTCTTCATAGTGTCCAACAGATATAAATCCCAAGTGACTCAAAGCATAGAGCTATGCTCCCCGGCAACGGCGCCAGAAAAAGGTCTTGATAACCCACAAGTATAGGGGATCACAACAGTTTTCGAGGGTAGAGTATTCAACCCAAATTTATTGATTCGACAAAAGGGGAGCCAAAGAATATTCTCAAGTATTAGCAGCTGAGTTATCAATTCAACCACACCTGGAAACTTAGTATCTGCAGCAAAGTGTTTAGTAGCAAAGTAATATGATAGTGGTGGTAACGGTAACAAAAGCAAAGACAGCAAAAGTAATGTTTTTGGTATTTTTGTAGTGATTGTAACAGTAGCAACGGAAAAGAAAATAAGCGAGAACCAGTATATTGAAAGCTCGTAGGCACCGGATTAGTGATGGATAATTATGCCAGATGTGGTTCGTCATGTAACATTCATAACATAGGGTGACCACAGAACTAGCTCCAATTCATCAATGTAATGTAGGCATGTATTCCGTATATAGTTATACGTGCTTATGGAAAAGAACTTGCATGACATCTTTTGTCCTACCCTCCCGTGGCAGCGGGGTCCTATTGGAAACTAAGGGATATTAAGGCCTCCTTTTAATAGAGAACCGGAACAAAGCATTAGCACATAGTGAATACATGAACTCCTCAAACTATGGGCATCACCGGGAGTGGTCCCGATTATTGTCACTTCGGGGTTGCCGGATCATAACACATAGTAGGTGACTATAGACTTGCAAGATAGGATCAAGAACACACATATATTCATGAAAACATAATAGGTTCAGATCTGAATTCATGGCACTCGGGCCCTAGTGACAAGCATTAAGCATAGCAAAGTCATAGAAACATCAATCTCGGAACATAGTGGATACTAGGGATCAAACCCTAACAAAACTAACTCGATTACATGATAAATCTCATCCAACCTGTCGGTGTCAAACCGGCGGATCTCGGAAGGGGTCCCAAACTGTGCGTCTAGGCGGATGGTAACAGGAGACAAGGGACACGATGTTTTACCCAGGTTCGGGCCCTCTCGATGGAGGTAAAACCCTACTCCTGCTTGATTAATATTGATGATATGGGTAGTACAAGAGTAGATCTACCACGAGATCGTAGACGCTAAACCCTAGAAGCTAGCCTATGGTATGATTGTTGTTCGTCCTACGGACTAAAAGCCTCCGGTTTATATAGACACCGGAGAGGGCTAGGGTTACGCAGAGTCGGTTACAATGGGAGAGATCTACATATCCATATCGCCAAGCTTGCCTTCCACGCCAAAGAAAGTCCCATCCGGACACGGGACGAAGTCTTCAATCTTGTATATTCATAGTCCAGGAGTCCGGCCAAAGGTTATAGTCCGACAATCCGGACACCCCCTAATCCAGGACTCCCTCAGTAGCCCCCGAACCAGGCTTCAATGACGATGAGTCCAGTGCGCAGATTGTCTTCGGCATTGCAAGGCGGGTTCTTCTCCAAATTCCGTGTTCCTGTTGAATAGTGTTCGGCTTCTCGTGAATATTCTTCTTCTTCGCTTCCACGCCCAATAATGGCCGTCTTCCACGTGTCAAACGAATGCGAAAAGCCAGGGTGTTTTTACGTTTACCGCCCTAGCTGCGCAAATGAGCTGGCTATAAAAGAGAGAGGATTCGGATCCGAATCACACCATCTTCCCTTCGCGAGTGTTCATCGGAGCGCATCCGACAGAAATCCATTCCATCATGGCCAGTCGACTCAGCTCCTCCTCTCGCCTTCCCAGCCCTCAGCCTGGAGATTGGGAGAGATGTTCCGTCCCGCACAGCGAACTAGTGACGCTCCAAACCAAGGGATTTCTTCCCCCAGCCTTCATGGTCCCGGTTCGAGCCGGACTCGCCACCTATAATGGCGGAAAGCAGGCGGAGAGCGTCCCCAATCCCTCCAAAGGAGAGCGGGTACGCCTTATCCCTTATTTGATAAGAGGGCTCGGATTTCCAATTCATCCGTTTCTCCGGGGCTCTCGGAGTTCTACGGCCTCAATTTGCACAACCTTATGCCCGCCTCCATATTGCATATTGCGGGCTTCAGTAGCCCTTTGCGAGCTGTTCTTGGCGTCGAGGCTCATTTCGCGCTATGGAAGAAGCTGTTCTGCCTTGTGCCCCGTTCTCGGAGGGGTCGATATATCAAGTGGGCGGAGCCGAACTATGGCGCATCGCCGACCAGATATCTATCCGAACCCCAAAGAAGGCGTCCAAGATTGGCCTTCGAATGGTTTTATATAGAAGATGTCCCCTGCGGACCCTGTTCGGATCGTCCTCCCTGAGTTCAATAACGCTCCCTTGAAGAAGCGCCTAAGCTGGCGTCCACGGAGCCCTCGGAGGGAAAACGACAAGGACGTCCTTTACCTGATGAGCCGGATAAGGTTGTTAGCTTATTCCGGACTGACCATGATCGGTGTCATGGCCACATGCATTATGCGGGGGGTGCAGCCGCTTCAATATAGAGGCCACCCCATGTGGGATTTCAACGGGGAGGACGATGCCACCCGCTGCGGCCGTAAAGGGCCGGGAGCGGTTGCTGCTCTGACGAAGGCCTTTTCCGCATTGTACAAGGGAGAAGAGGAGGAGTTCCTCCGTGTCAATCCACAGGACGGATTTTCTATGTACAATCCTCCAAGCTGGGTAAGCGGACACTTCTTTTTGCCCATCCGTTCCATATTCCCATAGTGAAGTACCTTATCTTGTGATTTCGACGCAGGAATTGCGTCGGGCCGTAAAGGATATAAACAGCCCTCCTCCACAACCTGAGGATCCGGAACGGTCGCTCGATCCGGCCTCCCAAGAGGATCCGGACATATCCGTGGAGCTGATCGATGGGGTATTTTACCAACTGAGCATCGACAATGCCTTGGTCGCCATTACGGCCGATTACCCCGGAATATTTCCAGCCTCACAGGTAACTGAGACCGAAGTCCCAATACTTTGAAAATGATCCATCCGTGCTTATTTTTTATCACCGTATATCAATGGTGTTTTGCAGGGGGAGCCCTTGAGGCGGAAGGCCGAGCCTGCGGTGGCTAGCCAACAAGGGGCAGCAAGGCTCAGAAATTTGAAAAGAAGTGCGGTCCGGATTGAGACATCGGCGCAACAGTATGGCGTGCCATCTTATTCCCGTGTTTTATTCCCGGAAGGTATACTAACGCCAGGTTTCTTTAGGAAAAGAGCGCCACGGACTATATCCGGAGAGGTTGCCAATCGAGCCTCCAAGAGCTGTGCTCCCAAGCCAGTCCAAGCGGAGGCGAACATGAGGCGTGCGTCGGACATTCCTCCGACAGAGGATGCCGACAGAATATCTGCCACCAATTCCGAGGTGGAGAGTGCCATGGATCACAGGCGTCGCCGGACAGTTCTTCGTGATGCATGTTTCTCCCAAGAGGCATTGGATGCCTTCAAGTCGGGAGATGCGCACCTCCGTGCGCTCAAAATGGTCTAGTCAGAGCCACGGAGCAGTATGTGAAAGACATATGGGTGAGAAAATTTGATGGTTATATATACCAGTAGCCCCCGAGACTTGAAATAGTTAGAATAACTGATTTAAGGATCATTTGTTATGTAGGATCTTACAAAAAAGAATGCCCAACTATCCCAGGAGCTGGAAGAGTGCAAAGCCCAACTTGAGGCCGCACTAGCCACTGCAGGGGAGGCCAGGGAGACCCCCTCTGGTAATATACGCTTCGAAACATAAGTATGTTGTGAAGTGCGGCGTGTGTGTAAATCTGAAAAATATCATTGCAGATAGCGCCGGAGTAGATCCGGACAAGCAACAACTCTTGTGCCGGTTAAAGGTCGTGGAGAGCATGCTTACGAGGGTGAGGCAGGAGAAGAATAATCTCCAAGATGCCAACACCCAGCTGGGCGAGGAACTAAAGGATGTTCGTGCCCAACTGTCGGACTCCGTGAAGGAGAATCGACGGCTTCGACGCGGCATTTTTAGTAAGTGCTTGAACGAACTTTGAAAAACAGTTCGGCGAGGAAGCCGACTAACCGAGTTATGTCTGTAGGTATGCTCACAGGTCGTACTGCAGAGGAAATGCCCGGTTCTACGGGTGACCTTCATCCCGAGCTCTTACAACTGCAAGAACGAGTTCGGCACGTGATGAGAGGCGTTGCCCAGGCCTTGTGGCCATCTGTCTCCCTGCCCGAAGGCCTTGAAGAGCTTGCAGAGAGGCATAAGGGAGCGCGGCAGCGCTTCCGATTATGGAAGATATCGGCCTGCCGTCAAGGTGCCAGGGAGGCCTGGGCCATGGTGAAGACGCGGTACACGAAGGCTAACCCAAACCACATGGCCGAGGTCGGACCTGTGGGGCCTGATGGGAAGGAGATCCCTGTGAGCTTAGTGTACGACCAAGTAGAATTGGCCGCAAAGTAATCCCAACAGGACTGTAAACTAGACAGCCTATTAGATGGTATTGAGGAGGAATACACCCAGTCAAATTGACTATGTAATTTAAGATGATATGTAAAAATGCCTTCTAGCCGGATTGTAGATCGTTTCTCATGGCGGACCTTTTCGCTTCAACCTCGGGACCCTATAGTCTAGAGTGTGTCCGAATACCCTCACGGTTATGTAAGAACCGGGGCATGCGTGGAGACCAGGCGTAGGGGTCATTAGTGCTTGAACAGAAAAGTGCCCAACTAGTTATGTTATATTACATGGTTAGTAAGAAACATTTTCCAGGGAGAATAGTTTCGTTAGGGGTTCCTTTCCCTGGGAGGCATGCCTTAAAGTGCATGTCCCGGACTGCAAAAAAGCAGAAAAAGCATCTGGGGGCAGATAAATAAATAAGTGAGAAATCATCTTTAGTTCACCGACCGAATATTCCCTTAAGAACACTAGCTTTCGGCTTCACCCAGTCTAAGGTACACATCCGGCTGACCCGGCAGTAACAATCGCAAAGGTGCTCCCTTTACCACCTAGCTGAACAATCGGGAACGTAGGGGTAAGCACAGATGCCAGGCAACCTAGCTTGGCCAAAATTTAAGTCATATCGATGCATATAATGGTGAATAAAAGGTACATGCGTAAGCGTGACACATGTGTTAGGCATGAAGCCCGGCCCAAATAAGCTTCGTTAAAGAAGCCCCGTGTATAATGAGCGCGGATAGCGCGTCAAGTGTGTGCGAACAATGCATGAACGAGCCTTTAAAGGCTGTAAGAGAAAAAGGGAGAGAAGGAGAGAAATATAAGACAACTAATGTGTAAAAAATAGACAGAGGAAGGAGACGAACTCAGAATCCGGCGCTAGGCGTAGAATCTTCGGAGACGGGCTGCGTTCCATGGGTTCAGCTTGAGTCGGTTATCCGATGCATCTCGCAGACGGTACGCTCCACCGGTCAGGACTTGGTCGATAATAAAGGGACCTACCCATTTGGGATTGAGTTTGTCCTTTTTCTTGTCCGGCAGGCGTAGAACTAACTCGCGAACATTGTAAGTTTTGGCCCGCATTTCTCTGCTTTGATATCTTCGAGCCTCTCGTTGATAGAATGCGGAACGGGCTTTTGCCACGTCACGCTCCTCCTCCAAGGCATCCAAATTGTCCTGCCGATCGAGCTCGGCTTCTTTTTCTTCGTACATGCGCACGCGAGGTGAGTCATGAATTATGTCGCTGGGCAGAACTGCCTCTGCGCCGTATACCATAAAGAATGGTGTGAATCCGGTGATGCGATTCGGCATGGTCCGCAGCCCCCAGAGTACAGAGTCGAGCTCCTCTACCCAGTGCGTGTTAGATTCCTGGAGGGACCGTACTAATCTGGGTTTGATGCCGCTCATGATTAGACCATTTGCTCACTCGACTTGAACGTTAGTTTGAGGGTGATAGGCTGAAGCATAGTCGAGCTTGATGCCCATGTTTTTGCACCAGAGTTTGACCTCGTCGGCCGTGAAGTTTGTGCCGTTATCAGTGATGATGTTGTGTGGGATGCTGTAACGGTATACGACCCCTGATATGAAGTCTATCACCGGTCCGGATTCGGCCGTCTTAACAGGCTTGGCCTCTATCCATTTGGTGAATTTATCCACCATGACCAGTAGGTATTTTTGCTTGTGGGTTCCTCCTTTAAGGGTCCAACCATGTCAAGACCCCTGCACCGCGAAGGGCCAGGTGATGGGTATAGTTTGCGTAGGCGGTGGGTGGCATGTGGCTTTGATTAGCAAAGAGGCGGCAACCGACGCATCGTTGGACTAAGTCCTGAGCATCTGCCCGGCCGCCGTCGGCCAATAAAATCATGTACGAAGGCCTTGCCTGGCGCCCAGGCTGCAGCGTGATGCCCGTCGAGTCCGGCATGAATTTCAGCCGAAGATTCCACCCTTCCTCTTCAAGATACACCTTTGAAGGACTCCGTGGTGCTTTTCTTATAAAGCTCTCCCTCATGGACATTATAGGCTTTAGATCGCCACACTATGCAGCGTGCCTCGTTTTGGTCCTCGGGAAGTTCCTGCCTGGTTAGGTAGGCTAGGAATGGTTCAGTCCACGGGGCAATGACTGCATTATTACGTGGGCTAAAGATGTTTCTTCATTGGTAGAGCCTCCAGTTGTGTCAGAATGTTCGGTGTTGGGAAGTGTTGTTTGGTCCGGGCTATTATTTCCGGACTCCCCTTCCCATACTACGGATGGCTTGAACAGCCTCTCTAAGAAGATATTGGGGGGGGGGGGGGGACGGCATCGCGCTTTGCGCCAATGCGTGCCAAGACGTCTGCTGCCTGATTGTTTTCCCGAGCTATATGGTGAAATTCGAGACCTTCGAACCAAGCTGACATTTTTAGGACGGCGTTGCGATAAGCTACCATTTTCGGATCCTTGGCATCAAAGTCTCCATTTATTTGAGATATCGCGAGGTTCAAATCCCCGCGCACCTCTAGGCATTGAATGCCCATGGATACTGCCATCCGGAGACCATGTAGAAGGGCCTCTTATTCGGCTGTGTTGTTGGAGTCCGTATACATTATCTGGAGTACGTATTGAATCAGATTCTCCTGTTGGCGACGTCGAATGACGCCAGCCCCAAGACCGGCCAACATTTTGGAGCCGTCGAAGTGCATGACCCAGTTGGAATATGTGCGATACTCTTTAGGGAGTTCGGCTTCAGTCCATTCGGCGACGAAGTCGGCCAAAACTTGCGACTTAATAGCTCGCTGTGGCTTATAGGTTATGTCAAACGGGAGGAGCTCAATGGCCCATTTGGCAATCCGGCCCGCCGCGTCATGTTGTTTATAATGTCGTTAAGAGGTACTTCGGAGGCTACTGTTATCGAACACTCTTGAAAGTAGTGTCGCAGCTTCCGGGATGCCATGACCACCGCGTACGCTATCTTGTGATAATGCGGATACCGTGACTTGCATGGAGTGAGGACAGTGGACACGTAGTAAACTGGTTTTTGAAGGGGAACTTGTGTCCGTCCGCTTCTCGTTCGACAACGAGCACCGCGCTTACAACTTGATGAGTTGCCGTGATGTATAATAGCATTGGTTCGCCCTTGTTGGGCGCGCCAGGACCGGGTTTGTTTCAATATGGCTTTTATTTCTTCGAGTCCGGCCGTATGCATCCATCCACTCGAAGTGTTCGTCTGCCGGAGGAGGTGATAAAGGGTAATGCCTTTTCTCCCAAACGGGAGATAAAGCGGCTTAGAGCCGCCACACATCCAAATCAACTTTTGTATTTGTTTGAGGTCCTTCGATATCCAGCCAGACAGAGCTCGGATCATGGCTGGGTTTGCTTCAATTCCTCTACCGGATACGATGAAGCCCAAGAGCTTTCCGACTGGTACGCCGAAAACACATTTTTCCGGGTTAAGCTTGATGTCATATGTTCGGAGATTATCGAATGTGAGCCTCAAGTCATCTACTAGAGTTTCGACATGCTTGGTTTTGATGACCACATCATCTACGTATGCCTCCACTGTTTTGCCAATCTGGTTTGCCAGACATGTCTGAATCATGCGCTGGTATGTTGCGCCGGCGTTTTTGAGCCCGAAGGGCATTGTGTTGAAGCAGAATGGGCCGTATGGGGTGATAAATGCCGTTGCGGCTTGGTCAGGCTCTGCCATCTTAATTTGATGGTAGCCGGAGTATGCGTCGATAATTTGATCGATGCGGGGGAGGGGGAAGGGATCCTTTGGGCAAGCCTTGCTGAGGTCCTTGAAATCGACACATAGGCGCCAGGATTTGTCCTTCTTTGGTACCATCACCAGGTTTGCTAGCCAGTCCGGATGTTTTATATCTCTGATGAATCCGGCTTCCAATAGTTTGGCTAGCTCCTCTCCCATGGCTTGTCTCTTAGGTTCGGAGAAACGCCGAAGAGCCTGTTTGACTGGCTTGAATCCTTTTAGGATGTTTAGGCTGTGCTCGGCCAGCTGGCGTGGGATTCCTGGCATGTCTGAAGGCTGCCAGGCAAAAATGTCCCAATTTTCGCGTAGGAATTCTCGTAGTGCGGCGTCTACATCAGGGTTTAATTGTGCCCCGATGGAGGCCGTTTTGTAGGGTCCGTTGGATGGACTTGGAATTTGACTATTTCGTCCGCTGGTTTAAAGGAGGTGGACTTGGATCTTTTATCCAAGATCACATCGTCCCTGTTCACCGTGAGAGCTTAGCGATCAGTTCCTCGGCCGCTAGGGCTTCGGATAGTGCCTCAAGGGCCAGTGCGGCTGTCTTATTCTCAGCGCGGAGTGCTATGTCCGGGTCACTAGCAAGAGTGATGATTCCGTTGGGCCCGGGCACTTTGAGCTTCATGTACCCGTAATGGGGTATAGCTTGAAAATTTTTGAATGCCTCTCGCCCTAATAGAGCGTGGTATCCGCAGCTGAACGGGGCCACTTGGAACGTGACCTCCTCGGACCTGTAATTATCCGGCGTGCCGAACACCACATCCAGTGTGATTTTTCCTGTGCAGCATGCTTCCCGACTGGGTATTATTCCTCTAAAGGTTGTGCTGCTTCGCTCAATGCGGCTCCAGTCTATTTCCATTTTTCAAAGGGTTTCCTCATAAATGAGGTTCAATCTGCTGCCACCATCCATCAGTACCTTGGTAAGGCGAAAGCCTTCCACTATTGGACTGAGGACCAATGCTGCTGGTGCTCGGGCTGTTCGGAATTTAGGTTCATCACTGGCATTAAAGGTAATAGCCGTGTCACTCCATGGGTTTATTGTTGCTACTTGGTAGACTTCGGCCAGGCTGCGGATGTTCGTTTTCGCATATTATTTGATGCGGAAGTCTTGAAGACTATTAATACCGTACTGGTATCCCTGGGCTAGTGCTCTGTGGATGCTGGGGTTAGAAGCTCTTCGCCACTTTTGGCCACCTGCCGGAGTATCCAACATGCTCTAAGGCTATGAGTTGGTGTGGCGCCCTCTGTATTATGAATTTTACAGGGTCCGTTGAGCCATCCCTCGATCTGGCTCCATACCCGTAGGGGTTTTTGTTTTTGTTGTTTAACCCGGTGATTGGCTATAAGGCACCCTTTTATTTCGGACTGGGTTTGTATTCAGGGCCGGATTGTCCCAAAATCTTACTTCGGTTTCCCAGGCGCTTTCCATCGCACAGTACTTTCATACTATGGACGCCAAGTCATCAAAGCGTGTGATTTCACGGCGACCTATGGCGTTGAGGATTCCCTTGTCCATGCAATTATTGCAGAAGAATGAAATTGCGTCTTCCTCGCGGCAGTCCTTTATCCTGTTCAAAACCAGGAGGAATCTGGCCCAGTAATGATGTACTGTTTCCTCGGGCTCTTGCCTAATTTTGGATAGATCGCCTATGTTCGGCTGGGTGGGTGGAATTAAATCCGAAACTCACCCAATCTGAGACTCAAAGGCCAAGGAGTTTCCGAACTCGGAAGCTTGGATTCTTGGATGTTGTCCAATGAATCTAGCCTATTGCCTGACTCTAAGTTCAGGTCTTGAGTGACGTCCTCCCCTCCGCGGGTATCCGGCTTGGAGGGATCGGGAATCCGGACATAGCTAGTCCTTAAGATAGATGATGGTTTGCCACATTGTTCCTCCACCACTGCAACGTGATGGGTGACCTAGGGAGAGTTAATCTCCCTCGGATCGGGTTTAGGCCCAATCTGATCGTAGTCTGTAGCGACTCCCAGGGCAAGGATGCGATCCAAGAGCTCGTTTAAAGAAGAGAGCTCCATCGGATCTAACTGCTCGGCGAGTTTCGAGTTGACGCGAAGATTTCTTTTGATGACCCGAGAAGTCATCGTCGGCACGGCGGCCGAACAGGTGGTCATAAGAAAACCGCCTAGCCGGAGAGTTTGGCCGATAGCCAAAGCTCCTTTAGCAACAGTGCCGTCTTGAAAGACGGGATGAGGCATCCTTCCTGATGGCGACGGCACAGAGGAACTCTAAATGAAAGCAGCAATGTCGGTGTCCAAACCGGCGGATATCGGGTATGGGGTCCCGAACTGTGCGTCTAGGCGGATGGTAACAGGAGACAAGGGACACGATGTTTTTACCCAAGTTCGGGCCCTCTCGATGGAGGTAAAACCCTACTCCTGCTTGATTAATATTGATGATATGGGTAGTACAAGAGTAGATCTACCACGAGATCAGATAGGCTAAACCCTAGAAGATAGCCTATGGTATGATTGTTGTTCATCCTACGGACTAAAACCCTCCAGTTTATATAGACACCGGAGAGGGCTAGGGTCACACAGAGTCGGTTACAATGGGAGGAGATCTACATATCCGTATCGCCAAGCTTGCCTTCCATGCCAAGGAAAGTCCCATCCGGACACGGGACGAAGTCTTCAATCTTGTATCTTCATAGTCCAGGAGTCTGGCCAAAGCTTATAGTTCGGCTATTTGGACACCCCCTAATCCAGGACTCCCTCACAATCCATCACCGTCCAGCAAGCCTACGATGGAATTACTCACGCACGGCAGTGAGCATCATGAAATTGGTGATGGAGGATGGTTGATGATGACGACAGCGACGAATCCCCCTCTCCGGAGCCCCGAATGGACTCCAGGTCAGCCATCCCGAGAGAGATTAGGGCTTGGCGGTGGCTCCGTATCGTAAAACGCGATGATTTCTTCTCCCTGGTTTTTTCTCCCTGAAAGCCAATAAATAGAGTTGGAGTTGGCGTCGGAGGGTGTCCAGGGGGCCCACGAGGTAGGGGGGTGTGCCCAGGAGGGGCGGCGCGCCCCCCACCCTCGTGAACAGGGTGTGGGCCCCCTGATCTACATCTTCGGCGAGGATTTTTTATTATTTATTCTAAGGTATTCCGTGGAGTTTCAGGTCATTCCGAGAACTTTTGTTTTCTGCACATAAAACAACATCATAGCAATTCTGCTGAAAATAGCGTCAGTCCGGGTTAGTTCCATTCAAATCATACAAGTTAGAGTCCAAAACAAGGGCAAAAGTGTTTGGAAAAGTAGATACGACGGAGACGTATCACTACTATTGGTAGCCTTGCGAGAATAGTAAGGGGAATTGTAGTAGTAGCGCGCCTACAGTTAGACGCGCTACTGCTATGATATTACCTGCAGCGCGTTTGGATAACATGCGCTAGTTGTAAATGTTGGGGAACGCAGTAATTTCAAAAAATTTCCTACGCACACACAGGACCATGGTGATGGCATAGCAACGAGAGGGGAGAGTGTTGTCTACGTACCCTCGTAGACCGTAAGCGGAAGCGATCACAACGTAGAGGAAGTAGTCGTACGTTCTCCTCGCGATCCTGCCGATCCCAGCGCCGTTACTCTGGCACCTCCGAGTCGATGATGACGTAGAGGAAGTAGTCGTACGTTCTCCTCGCGATCCAGCCGATCCCAGCGCCGTTACTCCGGCGCCTCCGAGTTCTTGGCACACGTTCAGCTCGATGACGCTCCACGGGCTCCGATCCAGCAAAGCTCCGGGAGAGGGAGTTCCACAAGACGACGGCGTGGTGACGATCTTGATGTTTCACCGACGCAGGGCTTCGCCTAAGCACCGCTTCGATATGACCGAGGTGGAATATGGTGGAGGGGGCACCGCACTGCAGCTGAGGAACGATCTCAAGGATCAACTTGTGTGTTCTAGGTGCCCCCCTCCCCGTATATAAAGGAGGGAGGGAGGAGGTGGCCGCCCAAGGGGGCGCACCATAGGAGGAAACCTACTCCAAGTAGGTTTCCTCTTTCCTTATCTTATTTGGAGGGGAAGGAAGGAGTACTAGTATTAGGAAGTAGTACTAGTAGTAGGAATAGGAAGAGGGGAAGGAGAAAGGAAAGGGGGCCGGCCCCTTCCCCAATTCGGATTGGGCTTGGGGGCGCGCCTCCCTTGTTCCTTCTCCTTCCTCCTACATGGGCCCAATAAGGCCCATATACCTCCCGGGGTTCCAGTAACCTCCCGAGCTCCAAACTTCTCCGGAACCTTTCCGTGTCCAAATATATCCGTCCAATATATTAATCTTTATGTCTCGACCATTTCGAGACTCCTCGTCATGTCCGTGATCATATCCGGGACTCGAACAACCTTCGGTACATCAAAATACACAAACTCATAATATAACCGTCCATCGAAACCTTAAGCGTGCGGACCCTACGGTTCGAGAACAATGTAGACATGACCGAGACACATCTCCGGTCAATAACCAATAGCGGGACCTGGATGCCCATATTGGCTCCTACATTTTCTCTGAAGATCTTTATCGGTCAGACCGCATAACAACATACGTTGTTCCCTTTGTCATCGGTATGTTACTTACCCGAGATTCGATCGTCGGTATCTAATACCTAGTTCAATCTAAATTCTTGGCAAGTCTCTTTACTTGTTCCGTAATACATCATCTCACAATTAACTCATTAGTTGTAATGCTTGCAAGGCTTATGTGATGTGTATTACCGAGAAGGCCCAGAGATACCTCTCCGACAATCGGAGTGACAAAACCTAATCTCGAAATACGCCAATCCAACAAGTACCTTTGGAGACACCTGTAGTACTCCTTTATGATCATCCAGTTACGTTGTGACGTTTGGTAGTACCCAAAGTGTTCCTCCGGTAAACGGGAGTTGCATAATCTCATAGTTACAGGAACATGTATAAGTCATGAAGAAAGCAATAGCAACATACTAAACGATCAAGTCCTAGGCTAACGGAATGGGTCATGTCAATCAGATCATTCTCCTAATTATGTGATCCCGTTAATCAAATGACAACTCATGTCTATGGTTAGGAAACATAACCATCTTTTATTAACGAGCTAGTCAAGTAGAGGCATACTAGTGACACTCTGTTTGTCTATGTATTCACACATGTATTATGTTTCCGGTTAATACAATTCTAGCATGAATAATAAACATTTATCATGATATAAGGAAATAAATAATAACTTTATTATTGCCTCTAGGGCATATTTCCTTCAGTCTCCCACTTGCACTAGAGTCAATAATCTAGTTCACTCACAAAACATTCTAACACCCATGGAGTCTTGGTGCTGATCATGTTTTGCTCGTGGAAGAGGCTTAGTCAACGGGTCTGCAATGTTCAGATCCGTATGTACTTTGCAAATCTCTATGTCTCCCACTTGGACTTGGTCCCGAATGGAATTGAAGGCGTCTCTTGATATGCTTGGTCCTCTTGTGAAATCTGGATTCCTTTGCCAAGGCAATTGCACCAAGATTGTCACAGAAGATCTTCATTGGTCCCGATGCACTAGGTACAACACCTAGATCGGAAATGAACTCTTTCATCCAGACTCCTTCATTTGCTGCTTCCGAAGCAGCTATGTACTCCGCTTCACATGTAGATCCCGCCACGACGCTTTGTTTAGAACTGCACCAACTGACAGCTCCACCGTTTAACAAAAACACGTATCCGGTTTGCGATTTAGAATCGTCCGGATCAGTGTCAAAGCTCACATCGACGTAACCATTTACGACTAGCTCTTTGTCACCTCCATATACGAGAAACATATCCTTAGTCCTTTTCGGGTATTTCAGGATGTTCTTGACCGCTGTCCAAAGGATCCACTCTGGATTACTTTGGTACCTTCCTGCCAAGCTTACAGCTAAGCATACGTCAGTGCAGTACACAGCATTGCATACATGATAGAGCCTATGGCTGAAGCATAGGAACATCTTTCATTTTCTCTCTATCTTCTGGCGTGGTCGGGCATTGAGTCCGACTCAATTTCACACCTTGTAATACAGGTAAAAACCTTTCTTTGCCAGATCCATTTTGAACTTCTTCAAAACTTTATCAAGGTATGTGCTTTGTGAAAGTCCAATTAAGCGTCTTGATCTATCTCTATAGATCTTGATGCCCAATATGTAAGCAGCTTCTCCAAGGTCTTTCATCGAAAAACTCTTGTTCAAGTATCCCTTTATGCTATCCAGAAATTCTATATCATTTCCGATCAATAATATGTCATCTACATATAATATCAGAAATGCTACAGAGCTCCCACTCACTTTCTTGTAAATACAAAGCTTCTCCATAAGTCTCAGATAAACCCAAATACTTTGATCACACTATCAAAGCGTTTATTCCAACTCCGAGATGCTTGCACCAGTCCATAAATGGATCGCTGGAGCTTGCACACTTTGTTAGCTCCCTTTGGATCGGTAAAACCTTCTGGTTGCATCATATACAACTCTTCTTCCGTAAACCCATTCAGAATGCGGTCTTTACATCCATTTGCCAAATTTCATAATCATAAAATGCGGCAATTGCTAACATGATTCGGACAGACTTAAGCATCGCTACGGGTGAGAAGGTCTCATCGTAGTCAACCCCTTGAACTTGTCGAAAACCCTTTGCGACAAGTCGAGCTTTGTAGACAACAATATTACCGTCGGCGTCGGTCTTCTTCTTGAAGATCCACTTGTTTTCTATTGCTTGCCGACCCTCGGGCAAGTCAACCAAAGTCCATACTTTGTTTTCATACATGGATCTCATCTCGGATTTCATGGCCTCAAGCCATTTTGCGAGAATCTGGGCTCACCATCGCTTCTTCATAGTTCGTAGGTTCATCATGATCTAGTAGCATGACTTCCGAACAGGATTGCCGTACCACTCACAGTGCGGATTTTATTCTGGTTGATCTACGAGGTTCAGAGTAACTTGATCTGAAGTTTCATGATCAACATCATCAACTTCCTCACTATTTGGTGTAGACATCCCGGAAACTGGTTTCTCGTGATAAACTACTTTCAAATAAGGGAGAAGGTATAGTTACCTCATCAAGTTCTACTTTCCTCCCACTCACTTCTTTCGAGAGAAACTCCTTCTCTAGAAAGGATCCATTCTTAGCAACAAATGTCTTGCCTTCGGATCTGTGATAGAAGGTGTACCCAACTGTCTCCTTTGGGTATCCTATGAAGACACATTTCTCCGATTTAGGTTCGAGCTTATCAGGTTGAAGCTTTTTCACATAAGCATCGCATCCCCAAACTTTAAGAAAGCGACAACTTTGGTTTCTTGCTAAACCACAGTTCATAAGGTGTCGTCTCAACGGATTTTGACGGTGTTCTATTCAGCGTGAATGCGGCCGTCTCAAGAGCATAACCCCAAAACGATAGCGGTAAATCTGTAAGAGACATCATAGATCGCACCATATCTAGTAAAGTGCGACACGACGTTCGGACACACCATTGCGCTGTGGTGTTCAGGTTGGCGTGAGTTGCGAAACTATTCCGCACTGTTTCAAATGTAGACCAAACTCGTAACTCAAATATTCGCCTCCACGATCAGATCGTAGAAACTTTATTTTCTTATTACGATGATTTTCAACTTCACTCTGAAATTCTTTGAACTTTTCAAATGTTTCAGACTTATGTTTCATTAAGAAGATATACCCATATCTGCTTAAATCATCTGTGAAGGTGAGAAAATAACGATATCCGCCACGAGCCTCAATATTCATTGGACCACATACATCAGTATGTATGATTTCCAACAAATCTGTTGCTCTCTCCATAGTTCCGGAGAACGGCGTTTTAGTCATCTTGCCCATGAGGCACGGTTCGCAAGTACCAAGTGATTCATAATCAAGTGACTCCAAAAGTCCATCAAGATGGAGTTTCTTCATGCGCTTTATACCGATATGACCTAAACGGCAATGCCACAAATAAGTCGCACTATCATTATCAACTCTGCATCTTTTGGTTTCAACATTATGAATATGTGTATCACTATTATCGAGATTCATTAAAAATAGACCACTCTTCAAGGGTGCATGACCATAAAAGATATTATTCATATAAATAGAACAACCTTTATTCTCTGATTTAAATGAATAACCATCTCGCATCAAACAAGATCCAGATATAATGTTCATGCTTAACGCTGGCACCAAATAACAATTATTCAGGTCTAAAACTAATCCCGAAGGTAGATGTAGAGGTAGCGTGCCGACCGCGATCACATCGACTTTGGAACCATTTCCCACGCAAATCGGCACCTCGCCCTTTGCCGGTGTTCGCAATCAGTAGTCCCTGCTTCGAGTTGCAAATATTAGCAATGTAACCAGTATCAAATACCCAGGTGCTACTGCGAGCTCTAGTAAGGTACACATCAATAACATGTATATCACATATACCTTTGTTCACCTTGCCATCCTTCTTATCCGCCAAATACTTGGGGCAGTTCCGCTTCCAGTGACTAGTCTGCTTGCAGTAGAAGCACTCACTTTCAGGTTTAGGTCCAGACTTGGGTTTCTTCCCTTGAGCAGCAACTTGTTTGCTGTTCTTCTTGAAGTTCCCCTTCTTCTTCCCTTTGCCTTTCTTCTTGAAACTAGTGGTCTTATTGACCATCAACACTTGATGCTCCTTCTTGATTTCTACCTCCGCAGCTTTCGGCATTGCGAAGAGCTCGTGCATAGTCTTTACTAACCCTTGCATATTATAGTTCATCACGAAGCCTTTGTAGCTTGGTGGCGGTGATTGAAGAATTCTGTCAATGACACAATCATCCGGAAGATCAACTCCCGGTTGAGTCAAGTGATTGTAATACCGGACATTCTGAGTATGTGCTCACCGATGCACCCATTCTCCTCCATTTTGCAGCTATAGAACTTATTGGAGACTTCATATCTCTCAATCCGGGCATTCTGTTGAAATATCAACTTCAACTCTTGGAACATCTCATATGCTCCACGACTTTCAAAACGTCGTTGAAGACCGGTTCTAAGCCGTAAAGCATGGCACACTGAACTATAGAGTAGTCATCAGCTTTGCTCGCCAGACGTTCTTAACGTCGTCCACATCAAGAAGCGTTCTGGCACCTAGCGGTGTATCCAGGACGTAACTCTTCCATGCAGCAATGAGGATAATCCTCAGGTTACGGACCCAGTCCGTGTAATTGCTACCATCATCTTTCAACTTTGCTTTCTCAAGGAACGCATTAAAATTCAACGGAACAACAACACGAGCCATCTATCTACAAACAGACATAGACAAGCAAGATACTATCAGGTACTAAGTTCATGATAAATTTAAGTTCAATTAATCATATTACTTAAGAACTCCCACTTAGATGTACATCTCTCTAGTCATCTAAGTGATCACGTGATCCAAATCAACTAAACCATAACCGATCATCACGTGAGATGGAGTAGTTTTCAATGGTGAACATCTTATGTTGATCATATCTACTATATGATTCACGCTCGACCTTTCGGTCTCCGTGTTCCGAGGCCATATCTGCATATGCTAGGCTCGTCAAGTATAACCTGAGTATTCTGCGTGTGCAAAACTGGCTTGCACCCGTTGTAGATGGACGTAGAAGCTTATCACACCCGATCATCACGTGGTGTCTCGCACGACGAACTTTGGCAACGGTGCATACTCGGGAGAACACTACTTGATAATTTTAGTGAGAGATCATCTTAAAATGCTACCGTCAAACAAAGCAAAATAAGATGCATAAAGGATAAACATCACATGCAATCAATATAAGTGATATGATATGGCCATCATCATCTTGTGCTTGTGATCTCCATCTCCGAAGCACCGTCATGATCACCATCGTCACCGGCGCGACACCTTGATCTCCATCGGAGCATCGTTGTCGTTACGCCATCTATTGCTTCTACGACTACCGCTACCGCTTAGTGATAAAGTAAAGCAATTACAGGCGTTTGCATTTCATACAATAAAGCGACAACCATATGGCTCCTGCCAGCTGCCGATAACTTGGTTACAAAACATGATCATCTCATACAATAAAATATAGCATCACGTCTTGACCATATCACATCACAACATGCCCTGCAAAAACAAGTTAGACGTCCTCTACTTTGTTGTTGCAAGTTTTACGTGGCTGCTACGGGCTGAGCAAGAACCGTTCTTACCTACGCATCAAAACCACAACGATACTTCGTCAAATAGACTCCGTTTAACCTTCTCAAGGACCGGGCGTAGTCACACTCGGTTCAACTAAAGTGAGAGAGAGACACCCGCCAGCCACCTTTAAGCACGAATGCTCGTAACGGTGAAACCAGTCTCGCGTAAGCGTACGCGTAATGTCGGTCCGGGCCGCTTCATCTCACAATACCGCTGAACCAACGTATGACATGCTGGTAGGCAGTATGACTTGTATCGCCCACAACTCACTTGTGTTCTACTCGTGCATATGACATCAACGCATAAAACCAGGCTCGATACCACTTTGTTGGGAACGCAGTAATTTCAAAAATTTCCCTACGCACACAGGACCATGGTGATGGCATAGCAACGAGAGGGGAGAGTGTTGTCTACGCACTCGTGAGACCGTGGCGAGCGATCACAACGTAGAGGAAGTAGTCGACGTTCTCCTCGCGATCCTGCCGATCCCAGCGCCGTTACTCTGGCACCTCCGAGTCGATGATGACGTAGAGGAAGTCGTCGAACGATCTCCTCACGAACCAGCAGATCCCAGCGCGTTACTCCGGCGCCCGAGTTCTTGGCACACGTTCAGCTCGATGGCGCTCCACGGGCTCCGATCCAGCAAAGCTCCGGGAGAGGGAGTTCCGTCAAGACGACGGCGTGGTGACGATCTTGATGTTTCACCGACGCAGGCTTCGCCTAAGCACCGCTACGATATGACCGAGGTGGAATATGATGGAGGGGGCACCGCACACGGCTAAGGAACGATCTCAAGGATCAACTTGTGTGTTCTAGGGTGCCCCCTCCCGTATATAAAGGAGGGAGGGAGGAGGTGGCCGGCCCAAGGGGGGCGCACCATAGGAGGGGAAACCTACTCCAAGTAGGTTTCCCTCTCTTCCTTATCTTATTTGGAGGGGAAGGAAGGAGTACTAGTATTAGGAAGTAGTACTAGTAGTAGGAATAGGAAGAGGGGAAGGAGAAAGGAAAGGGGGCCGGCCCCTTCCCCAATTCGGATTGGGCTTGGGGGCGCGCCTCCCTTGTTCCTTCTCCTTCCTCCTACAGGCCCAATAAGGCCCATATACCTCCCGGGGTTCCGGTAACCTCCGGAGCTCCAAACTTCTCCGGAACCTTTCCGGTGTCCAAATATATCCGTCCAATATATTAATCTTTATGTCTCGACCATTTCGAGACTCCTCGTCATGTCCGTGATCATATCCGGGACTCGAACAACCTTCGGTACATCAAAATACACAAACTCATAATATAACCGTCATCGAAACCTTAAGCGTGCGGACCCTACGGTTCGAGAACAATGTAGACATGACCGAGACACATCTCCGGTCAATAACCAATAGCGGGACCTGGATGCCCATATTGGCTCCTACATTTTCTACGAAGATCTTTATCGGTCAGACCGCATAACAACATACGTTGTTCCCTTTGTCATCGGTATGTTACTTACCCGAGATTCGATCGTCGGTATCTAATACCTAGTTCAATCTCGTTACTGGCAAGTCTCTTTACTCGTTCCGTAATACATCATCTCACAATTAACTCATTAGTTGTAATGCTTGCAAGGCTTATGTGATGTGTATTACCGAGAAGGCCCAGAGATACCTCTCCGACAATCGGAGTGACAAAACCTAATCTCGAAATACGCCAACCCAACAAGTACCTTTGGAGACACCTGTAGTACTCCTTTATGATCACCCGATTCGTTGTGACGTTTGGTAGTACCCAAAGTGTTCCTCCGTAAACGGGAGTTGCATAATCTCATAGTTACAGGAACATGTATAAGTCATGAAGAAAGCAATTGCAACATACTAATCGATCAAGTGATAGGCTAACGGAATGGGTCATGTCAATCAGATCATTCTCCTAATTATGTGATCCCGTTAATCAAATGACAACTCATGTCTATGGTTAGGAAACATAACCATCTTTGATTAACGAGCTAGTCAAGTAGAGGCATACTAGTGACACTCTGTTTGTCTATGTATTCACACATGTATTATGTTTCCGGTTAATACAATTCTAGCATGAATAATAAACATTTATCATGATATAAGGAAATAAATAATAACTTTATTATTGCCTCTAGGGCATATTTCCTTCAGTAAATTGTAGTAGCGCTTGTTTTTGTCCCGCGCTACTGGTAAGTTTCTATGTATAAGGTTTTCCCTAATAGTGAAGGGATGGAGAAGACACTCCTTGAGCTTTTCATGATGCTTAAAACTGCGAAAGTAGAAATCAAGAAAGAGCATCAAGTGTTGATTATCAAAAAGACCACCAGTTTCAAGAAGGGTAAGGGAAAGAAAGTAAACTTCAAGAAGAATGGCAAGCCAGTTGCCGCTCCCGTGAAGAAACCCAAGGCCGGACCCAAACTTGAGACTGAGTGTTTTTATTGCAAGGGGAATGGCCACTGGAAGCGGAACTGCCCTAAGTACTTGGTAGATAAGAAAGCTAGCAATGTCAACAAAGGTATATTTGATATACATGTGATTGATGTGTACCTTAATAGTGCTCGTAGTAGCGCCTGGGTATTTGATACTGGTTCGGTTGCTAATATTTGTAACTCAAAACATGAGCTACGGAGTAAACGAAGGCTAGCTAAGGACAAGGTGACGATGCGTGTTAGAAATGGCTCCAAGGTTGATATGATCGCTGTCGGCATGCTCCCTCTACATCTACCTTCAAGATTAGTTTTAAACCTCAGTATTTGTTATTTGGTGCCCACGTTGAGCATGAACAATATATTTGGATACATTTTATTGCGAGACGGTTATTCATTTAAATCCGAGGATAATAATTTGTATTTATATCAATAATATATTTTATGGTCATGCATCCAATGTGAATGGTTTATTCTTGTTGCATCTCGATCCTAGTGATACACATGTTCATATATTGATGCCAAAAGATGCGAAGTGAATGATGATAGTACCACATACTTGTGGCACTGCCGCTTAGGTTAAACTGGTGTAAAGCACATGAAGAAACTCCATGCTGGTGGACTTTGGGAATCACTTGACTTTGAATCATTTGATACATGTGAACCATGCCTCATGGTCAAGATGACTAAAACTCCATTTTCCAGCACAATGGAGCGGGCAAGTGACTTGTTGGTACCGATGTATGCGGTCCAATGAGTGTTGACGCACGCAATGGATATCGTTATTTCCTAACCTTCATAGATGATTTAAATACATATGGGTATATTTACTTAATGAATCACGAGTCTGAAACATTTGAAAAGTTTAAGGAGTTTGAGAGTGAAGTAGAGAATCATCATAGCAAGAAGATAAAATTTTCTATGATCTGATCGTAGAGAACACCAAGTTGTGTGGTTTCTCAAATACCAACAACAATGATTTTATTGGCACTCCGATTGCTCCTCCCGCCACTTGATCAATTTTCTGGTACTCCTAATGAGGAT
Source organism: Aegilops bicornis (assembly GCA_021605145.1). Taxonomy (NCBI): domain Eukaryota; kingdom Viridiplantae; phylum Streptophyta; class Magnoliopsida; order Poales; family Poaceae; genus Aegilops; species Aegilops bicornis. The sequence continues at coordinate 4,385,662 of CM038671.1, read as the reverse complement.
GCCGCATCCCATCTTAATACCTTCGTGGAATTATTCGATATGCAAAAGAAAAAAAATTGTGGACAATGATGTTGCGAAGTTGAAATTATTTCCGTTTTCTTTGCGTGATCATGCACAAATTTGGTTTTCTTCGTTGCCTCTCAATAGTATCGAATCTTGGAATAAGTGCAAAGATGCTTTCATCACTAAGTATTTTTCGCCCGCAAAAATTATTTCCCTTAGAACCCAGATCATGAATTTCAAACAACTTGAGCATGAGCATGTTGCACAATTTTGGGAAAGGATGAAAATGATGCTAAGGAATTTCCCAACTCATGGGTTAAATTTTTGGATGATCATACAAAAAATTTACGCGGAGTTGAATTTTGTTCTCGTAATCTTTTAGATTCTGCCGCGGGTGGTACTGTTATGGAAATTACTTTAGTTGAAGCCACCAAATGGCTTGATGATAAGGATGGTGGGAACACCAGCTCGAAACTGACAAGACATTGCGCCACATCACTCCTTAACCTTGGTAAGAGCGTAGCTGGCAGGACCTTCATACTGCTTTGGTGGCATGCCGCCTTTTTTGTGCACACGTTCCTGGTCCTCTCATGCCTCAGGTGTATCTTTGTCTTCCCATACACTCCCAAGAAGCCTAGTAGGTTCACGCAAAGAATCTTCATCACGTGCATCACGTTGATTGAAGAGTAGACCTCTAGGTCTTTCCAGTAGGGTAGGTCCCAAAACATAGGTTTCTTCTTCCACATGGGTGTGTGTTCCACAGCGTCATTTCGAGTAGGTAGTCCACCGGGACTGTTTCCAAAGATTACTTGTAAATAATTGACCATAGCAAGTACGTGATCACCGGTACGGATGGCGGGCTTCTTCCAATGATCTGCCTGGCCTTTGAAATGCTTGCCTTTCTTTCGACATTGATGGTTGGTCGGAAGAAATCAACGATGCCCCAGGTACACAGTCTTCCTACATTTGTCCAGGTATATACTTTCGGTGTCATCTAAATAGTGCGCGCATGTGTGGTATCCCTTCTTTGTCTGTCCTGAAAGGTTACTGATAGCAGGCCAATCATTGATGGTTACAAACAACAATGCATGCATGTCAAATTCCTCATGTTTGTGCTCATCCCACACAGGTACACCGTTTCCATTCCACATATGTAAAAATTCTTCAACTAATGGATTAAGGTACACATCAATGTCGTTGTCGGGTTGCTTAGGGCATTGGATGAGAACTGACATCATAATGAACTTCTGCTTCATGCACAGCGGATTAATGCCAAAAGGATTAACGCATCATAATGAACTTCAATGGTGATGTGATTGCTGCTCTGCTCCCCAAAAGGATTAATGCCATCCGCGCTTAAACCAAACCATACGTTCCTTGCATCACCTGCAAACTCCTCCCAGTACTTTCTCTCAATTTTTCTCCACTGCGACCCGTCAGGGGGTGCTCTCAACTTCCCATCTTTCTTACGGTCCTATCTGTGACATCGCATCAACTTGGCACACTCTTTGTTTCTTAACGGACGTTTCAACCATGGTATTATAGGAGCATACCGCATCACCTTGACAGTAACACTCTTCCTGGGGCGCTCGCCGTCAACATCACCAGGGTCATCTCGTCTGATCTTATACCGCAATGCACCGCATACCGGGCATGCGTTCAAATCCTCGTACGCACCGCGGTAGAGGATGCAGTCATTAGGGCAAGCATGTATCTTCTGCACCTCCAATCCTAGAGGGCATACAACCTTCTTTGCTGTGTACGTATTGTCTTGCAATTCCTTATCCTTTGGAAGCTTCTTCTTCAATACTTTCAGTAGCTTCCCAAATCCTTTGTCAGGTACACCATTCTCCGCCTTCCACTGCAACAATTCCAGTACAGTACCGAGCTTAGTGTAGCCATCTTGGCAATTGGGGTACAACCCTTTTTTGTGATCCTCTAACATGCGATCAAACTTCAGCTTCTCCTTTTGACTTTCGCATTGTCTCTTTGCGACAACAATGACCCGGCGAAGATCACCATCGATCACATCATCTGGTTCCTCTTGATTTTCAACTTCCCCCGTTGCAACATTATAGTGTGGCATGATACCCTTATAAAGCAGGTGGGTGTGATGGATTTTCCGGTCAGAGTAAGACTTTGTATTCCCACATATAGGGTATGGACAACACATAAAACCATTCTGCTTGTTTGCCTCAGCCACTTCGAGAAAATTGTGCATGCCCTTAATGTATTCGGAGGTGCGTCCGTAGCCGTACATTCATTGCCGGTTCATCTGCGTGCATTATATATAATTAAGTGACCAAATTAATAAAAGTTCATCATCACATTAAAACCAAGTACATACATAGTTAATTTGGAAGGAGAACAGCATAGGTTCACATGGCATTGGGGGGGGGGGGGGTGGCTGGCAAGTTATAAGTGCATCATATTCTATGCATCCGAAGCATAGATCCTCATCTCAGATGTGCGTTCTCCATCTGTTTTTTGAAATTGCAATGTCAATTTTATGCATCTGGTATCTATGTGTAACCGACCACATCGACCTCAGGACTTCCTCCATGCTGCCCTCTTCCATGTCGCAGGCTGCTCGCTCCTCTCTTTCAGGAACTGACCATACGCTGCAGGCACATGTATTCAGTCCACATCATCTGCCTAAAATACAACAAACCGATACGACAACAGAAAAATACTACTCCCTCCGTCCCAAAATATAAGAACGTTTTTGACACTACACTAGTGTCTAAAACGTTCTTATATTTTGGGACGGAGGTAGTAGCTAGCTAAGTTTGGCTACGCCAAATTTCTCAAGCCGAGCGGACAGATATTGTCGAAGTAGATCAAGTACATCTTGAAGCCCTCAATCTAGCACACGAAAATTAAGTCAGTTTTACATTGCTCAGAAATCAGAATGGTATCGCGCGCTATGCATTTTAGACAATTTCAACAGGCCAGTTTAGATAAGATTTATATATGCAGGATGGATAAAGTGGTATGATCATCCTTGCATAGGCTGAGTCGATGAGGCCAGCTCCAATCGCTCCAACGGTGTGTCCCTCGAGCAAGTTCCCAATGAATCTGTGTGTTATTAATCTCTTCATTATTAAAGACAAGATATATGTCCAGAAAAATCGAGATGTATTAAGAAGAAGAAGAAGAAGAAGAAGAAGAAGAAGAAGAAGAATAGACATTAAATTCCGTAACATAACCTGCTACATCCTATTCTTTTCAATATCATGCATCCGGTAGCGTCCTCCATCCTTGTGTGTCGAATCTGCATGTAACTAAGGACTGCAACCATTTGTTTCAGTGCTTTTCTTTAGAACACATATATTACAACAGTTTAAATAGATATATGCTGTCAGTACCGGGAGATGCAAACCAATATTCAGCCTTAGAATCCTCGTATTTTCCATACAACAATCGAATCTATAGATGGTGGATTGGGTATGGTAGTTACTATATTGCCTGTGACTCAATAAATAAAGATGCATGTACACTAGTAAAAAGCACCTATTAGTCCCGGTTCAGAGGCCTTTAGTCCCGGTTCATGAACCAGGACTAATGGATCGTTACAAATACCTCCACCCATTAGTCCCGGTTCAAACACGAACCGGGACAGATGTGCCTCCACGTGACCGGTCCGCCGAGCCCAGTCAGGGGGGCCTTTGGTCCCGGTTGGTGGCACCAACCGGGACCAAAGTCCATGTTTTTTTTAGAAAAGTGGCTGCTTTAGGTGTTTTGGGGTTATTTTTAGGTTGTTATTAGCTAGCTAATAGAGAGAAGTGTCCTCTCTTATATCTTCGTCCTTGGTTTATCAACGCTGCTGCTATGTTCATTTCACCCGCTGATATAACATGCTCATGCATGCTCGCATCATACATCATCATATATAATAACAAGTCCTACTAATCATGCATCATCATACAACTTCTACTCGTTATTAATAATAAGTCGTACGATCATCATCCTCATAGTCATCGAACCCAATCCTACATAATTGTTCTTAGCACATGATCATCAGTATCAGGTAGGACCTAAACACCCTTAAGGTAAAATAGCATAAAACAATATAGATCCTGACTCTCCGTTATGAAGAATGAAGATCATCCTGTCTCCAATTCTTGCGCTTCGCTTCCTTTTTCTTCCAAGAACCTCCTTACGACTGTCCATACATTTTTTCCATTCTTTGATTGTCATGTCTCCACTTCTTTTAGAAATCCGGTATGGACAGTTGAGATTCGTAGGATGACCTGGATATATGTTCAAAACATGAAGGCTGCCATTCTCATACATCAAATGAGGCACACAATCCTCTGGAATTCTCTGTTGAAAAACATAGTAATAACTTCGTAGTTAGCAATGATGTACTAGTTTTAGAAGTATGCAAAAAGATGCACGGATGTCGTAATAGTAAAAAATCTTATCAGGGTATCTCCATGGTAGTTACCGTAGTTCAACACGTGCACTAGTGTCACGTATTGACCATAATGTTGAGGAGTTCGATTGTAGACATTGTAATTCTCAAGATCAGTACAAAATGCGATCAGATGATTTTTCTCCTTATAAGTTAATTCGGAGCCATCGGTGTAGTGGGTTTTGTCTACCATCTTCCGCACATTCTTTGAACAATCAAAATAAGCTGTCAATGGAAATAAGCTGTCAACTATTTTGAAATAAACAATATAAATTACTTAATAACTATGTTAAGCTCACATGGGGGAAGAATTGGAGGTGTATCCACAAGGACCCAAATCGAAGGTCTCTCTTGCTCGATTGTAGGATCACTAAGATCCATGGTGACAAGCATACCCTCATCAAGAACATACATCTTGCAAAGTGCTTCCCAATTTTTGCAACCAAAATGGGTTACACTCTGAGCATTGTACAGCTTTACTTGAAAATCCACACCATGATGGGTACTTAGGATAATTTTTTGGTTTCAAACTTTAATGGTCTTCAAAACCCATCCCCTCCAAGACATAGCGTCTTGCAAAGCATGGGATAAGCTAGTCGAATTGGAAAAGATGAAAAATATTGTCATGATTAAAATAGTTGAAGTCATGATTAATTACGAAAAAAACTATTGTCGCTGCTATGCATCAGATGAACATCGAAGCTCACGTCGAGCTTAATGTTGAAGCGCCGATCTTCGTCCAGCTCAATGAACCTGTCGCAGATACCTCGGTCCTCGTGGCACCAGTTGCACTCCCCCGGGCGGTTTTCGTCGTCCGAGTACGACATTTCCCGCCTATGTTCATAATTCAAATGAAGGAGAACTTATCCAATATGTGCATTCAATAAGCAAAACCAAATCATAAAATAAGAAAAACCAAATCATAAAATAAAGTAGTATTCAAATTAGCATGCATTCAATAATTATAAGCTAAAGTACATCATCTCTTGGTGTTCGTACATCGTCGAATATTATCACTAATATAGCATCACTAATACAACTAGAACCGTAGTGCCCGACGGGTATCGACGCGGGCGGTGGACACCCAAAGATAAGGAACCATCACAGAATCATAGCTCGAGTGAGATCCCTGAAGAACCTGCCAGGTATTGTCGAACCTGCCCACCAATGCAACCATGTAGCGACGGACGTGCTCTTCCTCCTTGCTGACACGGTGACGTACCACCTCCGCGGTGTCCGGAAGCCTCGGCACCACATCGCCCACGCGACCGCCACCAAACAAGGATCGGGTCAACAACGGGCTGCCTCCTCACCAACCCTCGTCCCCGGAAGGTAGCACCTCCCAATACCAGCCCGGCGGAGCCCAGTCCCGAACATGGCCCTAATCAAGCAAGCCTCCACCGCCGAGTCAACGACGATGAGGATGCGGGATAGGCATCGCCGATGTCGATGCGGGAACTACTTCTATATATAGTTAAATAAAGTAGTTTTATTAATTAAATCAACTATCTAGTTCAACTACTATACTAAGCATTTACTATAAATAAATAAAGTAGTACTTACTATAAATAAATAAAGTAGCACTTGCTATAAATAAATAAAGTAGCACTTACTACAAACTATTTCTATATATTGTTAAATAAAGTTGTTTTATTAATTAAATCAACTATCTAGTTCAACTATACTAAGCACTTATTACTATAAATAAATAAAGTAGTACTTACTAAAAACAAAGTAGCACTTACTATATAGTACTTAGTAAAAATAAACTAGTATTTTTCTAACTAACTCATATTTTTCTGACTAATTATATTACCAAAAAAATCTAAATAAAATAGTAATTATATTTTTCTAACTAGCTAGTTCAATTATAGTACTTACTAACACAATCTAAATATCACCAAACATACTATGAACAAATTAATAGAAAAAATATCTATTAACAGAAAAAAAATCTAACAAAATATGAACAAATTAATTACACCAAAAAAATCTATTAACAGAAAAAAATCTAACACAATATGAAAAAATTAATTACACCAAAAAATCTATTAACAGAAAAAAATCTAACACAATATGAACAAATTAATTACACAAAAAAATCTATTAACAGAAAAAAAATCTAACACATTAATATGAACAAATTAATTACACAATCTAAATAAACATACTATGAACTACATATCTAAATTACTACACATCTAAGTTGCTCACGGCGAGGTCGACGGCGACGGCGAAGGCGAGGTGCGGCACGGGGCTATGTGCAGTGAAGTTTACACTATTCCGAACGGCTTGAAGCGAATTAACTAGCATTGCGCCTCTTTTTTATTTTAAATGATTTATTACCACACAGAAATAGATAGAAAAAAATAAATATAGCAGAAAAGAAAAAAAACTATATAAAAAACTACTCAGAAATAAATAGGCGGCCGAACTAGCCATGAAGGACTTGGTTGTCCGGTTGTGGCGGCGGAGCCAATTCCGAGCAGTTACTTCGGGCTCGTGAAGCGGATTGTGGGCGCCTGTCCTCAGCTTGATGCTGTTAAGCGATCGGTCTGCATAGAGGGTGCGCATATGGCATTTGCCCATGCAAAAGTGCATTGGGGGAAGCTTGACGCGGAGAAGCTGATGACTAAGGGGCCGCCAGAGGGTAAAGAGCACCGCAAGCCCGAACTATATTATGAAGGTGTACTGAAGGGAGCCCGCCTTGCGGCGGATAAGTGTGCCAAAGACATTATATTTCCCTGAGGGCATTCGTGCGGAATAAATCTTTAAGGATTTTACAACCTCTCAAACAGCTGACTAGCTCTCGCTGTATTATGACAGTCGGTTTTCGGCTCTCTACTGAGGTGCTCGTCTGGCAGATCCGGGACACAATCGCAGTAGTTCTCCCTGCGCTACCTTAGCCGATATAAGTTCGGGGTGCCGAGCGACCGAGAAGGTGGTCGGACTTTATTGCCGTACTGTGAAGCCCCTGATCGGACCCTGGTAAACCCAGCCGTTATACCGTTGGGTAGCGCGGACTCCTCAGTTGGTGTCCGGATAGTTGGCTGTCATATCGAAATTTTGATAGGCATGCGCGACTCGCTACTCCGGCAGCTGTATGATATCCGCCCTGAGGGCGGGGTTCGGCCTTGCCCATAGGTGTGATTGCATCACATGGTGTTGGCCTGAGTGATTTACCACGTGGTATCTAGTCAACGTGGTTCGTCCCATTAGCATACGGTAAATTACCGCATGGTGGGAAGGTGCTGAAAAAACTATATAAAAAACTACTCAGAAATAAATAGAAGAAAAAAAATAGTTGTGATTAACTTTACTAAAATCTTTGCCCATAGGTGTGATTGCATCACATGATGTTGGCCTGAGTGATTTACCACGTGGTATCTAGTCAACGTGGTTCGTCCCATTAGCATACGGTAAATTACCGCATGGTGGGAAGGTACTGAAAAAACTATATAAAAAACTACTCAGAAATAAATAGAAGAAAAAATAGTTGTGATTAAGTTTACTAAAATATTTTTTATTTTTAATGACTTACTACAACTCAGAAATAAATAGAAAAAAAATAAATATAGCAGAAAAGAAAAAGAAACTATATAAAAAAGTACTCAAAAATAAATAGAAGAAAAAATAGTTGTGATTAACTTTACTAAAAAATGAGCATAGATGCTTATTTTTAATGACTTATTACAACTCAGAAATAAAAAGAAAAAAAATATTGCAGAAAAGAAAAAACTGCATAAAACTATTCAGAAATAAATAGAAGAAAAAATAGTTGTGATTAACTTTACTAAAAATGAGCATAGATGCTTATTTTTAATGACTTATTACAATTCAGAAATATATAGAAGACAAAAATAGTTGTTATTAACTTTACTTAAAAATGAGCATAGATGCTTATGTTTAATGACTTATTACAATTCAGAAATAAAAAGAAAAAAATAAATATAGCAGAAAAGAAAAAAAAACTATATAAAAAACTACTCAGAAATGAGCATAGATGCGCTTATAGAGAAAATTCAACCTAAATTCATAATAAATTTCTACTAACTTCAAAGAAATTCAGTATGAATTTAGGTTAAATTCCCTGTATAAGGGCATATATTTCCATTTTGAGAGGAGCTCAACAAGGCAGAGAGGGAGGCCCTTATAAACTGGTCTGAGCCCCCTTCGGTTGGCGAGGTGGGACTAAACTCTGGCCACAACGAGGACCAACCCTTTAGTCCCAGTTGGTGGCATGAGCCGGGACTAATGGGCAGCCTTTGGTCCCGGTTCAAGCCACCAACCGGGACCATTGGTGGTGGGCCAGGAGCGAGGGCCTTTGGTCCCGGTTCGTCCCACCAACCGGGACCAATAGGTCCAGACGAACCGGGACCAATGGCCCACGTGACCCGGCCGGCCCCCGGGGCTGACGAACAGGGTCCAATGCCCCCATTGGTCCCTGTTCTGGATTGAACGGGGACTAATGGGCTGGACCGGCCTGGACCATTGGCCCCTTTTCTACTAGTGGTATGCATCGATTAATGCTGAGGCCGGGTCTTAACCTCATTTTCCAAAAAAAAAAAACTAACTACACGCACTCACACGCCGTTGTCAAGATTAGTGCTGACAGCTCATACCTATGCATCATCTTCCCAACTACTGGTACAAACCAATAAACCAAATCAGATCCTCAATCTGGAACGCGGAGGAGATCAACAGTCGTTGCGAGGGAAATAGGGCTCCGACTCTCAAAAAGATCGTTTCATCTGGCCTGGTGCGCTGGCTGTGCTCCCTTTTGGCCTCCTTGAGTGTACCTTTCTTTCTAGACATGCAATTTTTAATGAACAGAAAATGACTTTTTTTAGTGTAACACAAAATGGCATTGCAATGTACTCATAATAACGAAGAGTGAAGGGGATCAAGGTCTCGCTCGTTTTCCCTAACCTAGCCGCCGCCAGGTGAAGGAGACAAGGGAAGCAATCCTCTACCTCCGATCTACACCGGCCAGGGCTGGTCCCCTCTCCCTCCGACTACTGCTCGGTGGCAGGAGGGAAGGGGACCCCGTTCCTCCTCTTTGTAGTTAGGGTTTAGTGTTGTAGGTCATGGTGCACCGTTGGGTTGGTGGAAGCGGTGCTGGACCGAATAAATCTGCCTCAACTCCACTCTCACACCGACGGTGTCCTTCATGGCGGCGTCTTGGAGTTCATGGCATCGTGTGTTTGCTGATCCTTCAAATCGGCGGCGTTAGTGTTCATGGATAGTGTCCGCGAGGCGGCCGCGGTGACCCCTTCAGGTGTGTCTCTCCTTCTGCCCTGTCCCCATTGTTGTGGCGTTGTCTCCGACGTAATGGTTGAGCAGGAAGGTTTTGTCATCTGGGAGTACGCACAGGAAGTTGTCTACGCAGGTGATAGCTGGTAGAAGGTGCATCCTGTGATGGGTTCGTGTTTGGAAGCTGACAGTTCTTATCTCCTTCTCCGATGTCGTAGTCGTTCGGGGGTGTTAGTTCTGGAGTTCGATGGCATTTCCAGGGACATCTTGCCTCGGTATGATTCTTTCAATGACAATGTTTTTGCTTCCAGCAAACTGCTTTGGAGGTCACTAAAGCTGCGGCTCAGCGATGGAGCCGCATGAAACTCGGCTGAAGGGGTGATCTATATCCTTTTCCTTGGCAGGGAGGAACAGACACTGGTTTTTGCGTAGGATTATCCTATATTTTCACTCCTGTGTTTACGTGGCCTGTAACTAAATCTTTATTTTATTAATAAGACTCTCGTTAATACGGAAAAAAGCACACCTATAGTAGATATGTACGCCTATATTTTTTTGTTGGTTTTTTATCTTTATATATAATCTTGGGTTTTGGCTAGGGTTTCTCCTGCCTCTCGCTGGTGCCGCCGTTAGTCTATCTCGTCTCCTATGGTTTTAGGAACATGAAGGCATGGTGGATCACGTCCCCTACCGGCACGGGGGTGGGGGCTTCAATTTTTCATAATCTTTTGTGTTTTGTTAGGTTTGTGTCAAGCTCAGAGAGGCGAAGGGACGATGGTTCTCTAAAGATGGAATAAGGTTCTCCCTACATTGTCGTTATACTGGTGATGTTTCTAGCATTATCGGACGGCGTGTGGAGGTTTGTCTCCGGCTAATCTCGCGGGATTCGGCCGACCTTTGTCTTCGGTGGATCCACGTGGATCTTGTTTTCGTTCGTCTGTGTTTGTGAGTCTACAGGTTGGGTCCTTTTGATCTACGCTTCTATTCATCGGCGACGAATGTTGTGGTGTATGGGGCCTTAGAGCGGCGATTTTCCGACTGTTATTACAATAAGATTTTCCGGGCGCCTTTCAATCCACCTTAGTCTTGCATGTGAGATGCGTGCCTCCCCAATCCACCTAAGTCTGCATGTGAGCTCGTGATGGAACGAACACCCGATGGTCTCTTGGCTTAACGGCACGCGTTTACGCAGCCAACGGATCAGTCGGTTGATGGTAAGCCTTTTCCATTTTTGCCAGTCTCCTGGCTTTAAAAGCCTTTTCCATGCCGCTAGAGGCGTATCTCTCAGTATGACTAGCTGCGGATCTTTCTCAACAGCTCCATGTAATATGTTTCAACACGTCGCCCACCTTTAGTGCCTATTCTCTTTCCCTCGCTCACCGATGATGATAGCGGTGTTCACCTGATCACAACGCATCCAAACATGGTCAATCCCTTACAGAACCACAAGGCGCTTCAATGTGGTCAACCGTAAGCCATCTCTCTTGTGGCACAAGATGAGGTTTTTCTCTTTCTACATCTTTATTGTCTCCAATTTATTTGTGCGCTAGTACTTTTTAAGGGTTCACTCTAAATAGCATTTTAAAAATGGTTAAGAGGTAAGAATAACATTATCTTCGAATTCTACACATTTTTCAAATCAAATTTCATATATAACATGTTAAAATTGAGGTTATGGTTTAAAAGATATGGATATTTCAAAAAACAAATTGTTGTACGTAGACTACGGGTTAAATTAGTTTAAAAGACATGGTGTTGTCTGTAAAAACGCAAAAAAGATTCAATTTATCACTTAAAAGTGAATTGCGGATTAACTACCTGAAAGTGTAGGGGGTCTTATGTAAAAACACAAAAAAGATTCAATTTGTACGTAGACTGCTCAGAATCTATCACACCATTTGTTATTGTCTGCAATATATATGTATGTAATACTTTGTTGAAGCTCCTTCCGGAGCCACAACTCAGTCACTCGAAGATGCTCATAGAGGTAAGTTTTGCATGCGTGCATTCATAGGGGTAAGCGTATGAGCATCTACGTCTATACTGGGTTAAAAAATCTTAGATATCAATATCTAAAATTTATGGCCAATATAATTTAATCTATGTAGATGAACGTAATGCATTGGTTGCCTCTTGTTTTAAATATATAATGATAGATAGATATATTAACATCACAATAAAGATGGTGGTGTGCATCGCTTGCTATAGAGGCTGGACGTTATCCTACTTTTCATAAAAGAAAAAGAGATTAACATCTTAATTTCCAACAGTTCATTAAAAATCATTTTATAGTAGTCTAGCTAACTTTTCTGTTGTATTCACCATTGACGCAACGAATCATCTAGCAAGATCGGTATCCGAGGACGTTCCACCATAGGGAGGACAGAGATTGGCACTTCTCCCTGCGCGTACGTTCTTGTTTGTACAGCTCAACGCCTCCTCCATGACCTCCTTTCGTGATAACATCTGTGATCTTGTCTCAAACGAAGGATGAGTACCGAGGTAGTCCATTAATTTGGTGTCTCCAATGATCTCTCCAATCTTCTTGCGGAACTCAGGGGCTACGCGTGGATCGAAACCAGCGGCGGCCATTATCATCAATCCGATGTGATCCGCCTCTAATTCGGCCCTACAATGTATATACAGGTAAAACACACAAGAGATAAGATATACAGCCTCGACAATAAAATATCCTTGCATACATAGAGCACCTAGTATTTGGCAAACCAACATGTTCCAGTTTCCATACAAAATGCAATTTTTTTAAGAGAGAATGCAATTACTAATTTCAAGAACAATGTAATTAATTATTAAATCAATATACCTTCGTGAGAAGGGCATTAGTTTGTAGAACGGAATCGACCTCAACAACTCCATGCTATGCCTTGCAACAACATGTGCGGCCTGCAAAAAAATTGCGTCAATGACTATCCCACTTGAAAACAACCAAACTTCTGTCTGCAAATGCAGCGATACTGCAATAAGGGAGACCTACCTCATGGCCAATAACGGTGGCAATCTCGGCATCGGTCTTCAAATGCTTGAGGTATCCAGTGTGGATTACAATCTTCCCGCCCTTCAAGCTGAAAGCCCTTACTTTGTCATTTTCGACAACCATCACCTCCCAGTTAAGGTCAGTGAGATGCCCCGTCTGTGGCCGCACCACCACCTTCCCCTGCTTAACATCATCGTCATGGATGCCGTTGTTGGGGAAGAGGCGGCGGACTCCATGGATGATGTCTGAGGCGATGCGGCGGACGAGGACAGTCCTCGGGTCAGACGGGCCAAGGATGTCTTTGCCACGCTTCTTCTTCCAATCGTTGAAGTCTTCGTCGCCAAACTCGCGCTCCTCCGACGAGGTCAGGAGGACACGATGGGCCCGGTTGGTGTAGGGCACAGTCTCTTTTTGGCTTATCGCGGCAAGAATACTGAACTTGGCAGCATAGGGCAGGACAACCACCGCGGCGGCCACCTTCCACGGGTTCGGGTACCACCGTGGTCGGCTCCGTGAGACGACTGCCGGCAGTGACCACGCATGGGCCATATGGGAGGCGGCAGGCTTGTCGTGGCGGAAAAAGAACCGTCGGATTGAGCCCATGACATTGGAATGCGATCGAGAACCTTGTACTGTCTGGGTAGGGTTGCAGTAGCGTCGGGCGATCTGGAGCCTGGAGCAAATTAAGCGCGAGTTCCTGAGCCAGTTCATGCTAGCGGCGACAGGCGGGGTCGTTTGATTGTTGGAGGGCCGAGGGCTAACTTTAAGGGCGCAGCGCTTCATGAGAGTACGTAGACGATCTCGGGTTGCATGTGTCCGACACGATGTGCGTCTGTCCGAGACGGACTGCGTGGCTTTGGCTTGAGTTTAGGACGGATTGCGTACGTTTTGCTGCGTCGTCCCCACATCTTGCTTCGTCCATACTCTGCTCTGCACATCTACACTCCTCCTGCTTCGTCGATGCAGACTTAGGTGGATTGGGACGCGCGCATTTCACATGCAAGACTAAGGTGGATTGAAAGGCGCCCGGCAAACCTTATTGTAATAAACAGTCGGTGTTCTAAGTCCCCATACACCACAACAGCAATCGTCGCCGATAAAAAGAAGTGTAGAGCGAAAGGATCCAACCTGTACACACAAACACAGACGAGCAAAGACAAGAGCCACCTGGATCCACCAAAGACAAACGCCGGCCGAATCCCGCGAGATCCGCCGGAGACAAACCTCCACAAGTCGTCCGATGATGCTAGAAACATCACCGGTATGGGGACAAGGCAGGGAGAACCTTATTACATTTTCAGAAAACCATCGTCCCTTCGCCTCTCCGAGCAGGACACAAATCCTAACAAAACACAAAAGAGTATGAAAAAGTGAAGCCCTCCCGCCGATAGGGGACGCGATCCACCATGCCTTCATATTCGTAAGACCACAGGAGACGAGGTAGACTAACGGCGGCATCAGTGGGAGGCATGAAAAACCCTAGCCAAAACCCAAGATTATATATGAAGATATAAAAACAACAAAAAAGAATAGGCGTACAGATCTCCTATGCGTGTGCTTTTTCTCTAGTAATATGTGTCTCATTAATAAAATAAAGATTCAGTTATAAGCCACGTAAACACAACCATTGCAAGACTGAAAAGATAGATAATCCTACGCAAAAATTGGTGCCTCTTCACCCGAGCTCGACGGGGCTCCACCACCAATCTGTAGCTTCAGGGACCTCTAAAGTAGTTTGTCTGAAGCAAAAACATTGCCATTGAAAGAATCGGACAAAGCCAACGTGTCCCCGAACACGCCATCGAACTCCAGAACTAACAAACCCCGCACAACTACGACATCGGAGGAGGAAATCAGAACTATCAGGTTCCAACCACGAAGCCATCATAGGATGCACCTTCTTTGAGTTGTCACACTCGTAGACAACTTTATGGGCGTACTCACGGATGACAAAACCTCCCTGCTCCACCGTGATGTTAGAGACAACGCCGCAGCAATGGGGACAAGGCAGAAGGAAAGACACACCTGAAGGGGTCGCCGCCGCAGCCTCGCCGACACCATCCATAAACACTAACGCTGCCGATTTGAAGGTCCAAGACACTGCCATGAAGGGCACCGTCGGTGTGAGAGTGGAGCTGATGTTGATTTATTCGGCCCGACGTCGCTTCCACCAACTTAAAGGTACACCACAACCTACAAAACAAAACTCTAACTACAGAGGGGACGAATGGGTCCCTCCTTCCTCCTGCCGCCGGAGCAGCAGGCGGAGGGAGAGGGGATCAGCCCTGGCCGGTGTAGATCGGAGGTAGAGGATCACTTCCCTAGTCTCCTTCACGTGGGGGCGTCTAGGTTAGGGAAAACGAGCGAGACCTTTTATTGGGATTCCAATGCGTTTACTTGATCATGATCCAAGTCTATGCGTACGTTGTAATGTCATTTTCTGTTAATTAAAAATGGCATGTCTAGAAAAGAAGGTACACTCAGGAGTCCAAAAGGCAAATAGCCCAGCGAGCGCACCAGGCCAGATGAAACGATGTTTTTGAGAGTCTGAGTCCCATTTACCCTCTCTGTCGCTCCCCCTTGCTCTTGTCTTGTCGCACAACAGGCGCCGCCTACTCCAGTCCCATTGCGATCCCCGATCTGGGGTCGTGGCCGCATCTACCAGTTCGCCCAATTCTGGGGATGCTCGGGCGGCTTGACGGCCGGCGCGGACCTCAAGCACTGATACCAGTGTTCTGAATTCTGATTGTAAATCTTCTTTTGCTGATTAGCTCTTCCTGTTGTGTTGGCTTGACAGTCAAGAACCGATGGTTATGATGCCTTCCTAACACCCGATCTAGTGATCTAGACATCTAGTGATGCCATACTGTTTAAATAACCCGCTGCATCTTAAAATTGTCTCGTACTGATCTAGCTTGTGTAGTGCAGCCTGAGACTTGAGATTTCTGTTTTTCCACCCCCAAACAACAAGGTCACGGTGAATCAACCATCAGGCTAAGCTACTGCTTTTGGTTGTGTGGCCGAAGTTCTCTTATTATTGAGGCCAGCGGTAGCTCGCGTTTTTTCGTGGGCCGGCCCAATATGAAAAGACGATGTCCCACATATTTTTTTCTTTTGTTTGTACTTTCTGTTCCTTTTGTTCTCTTATGTTTTTTATTTCCATATTTCTTTTTCCTTTTTAGGTTTCTAAAGTATTCATCTCACTTTAAACAGATGTAAATCATCTATTTGAAATAAAAAAGTTTTTGATGTACAAGAAAAAAATGTACAATGTGCATGAAAAAAATAGTGATCAAAATATGAATTTGAAAAAATTGTTAATCATGTATTTAAATAATGTTAAACATATATAAAAATGCTTCAGATGTATATAAAAATTGTACAATGTGCACAAAAAAAAGTGGACAGCAAAACGTAGGTTTCCTGAAATTTTAACCTGTATAATCAAATATTTCATATGTACACCAAAAATGTACAATATGTAGAAAAAACTAGACATCGAAATGTATATATGAAAGTATATATTATAAAAAATTTAAACATGTACAAAGTTAGTACAAAGTTCAATCACTTATTTTGGGACGGAGGGAGTATAAAAGTATGTACAATGTGTATTAAAAAATGTCGACACGTGTTGAAAAAAAGTAGACATTATATATTTACTTTAAAAAATGTAATTATCTATTTGAAAAATGTTAAACATGTATAAAGATATGTGCCTGATATATACAAACAAATTTACAATGTGTAATAAAAACATAGACAATTAAACATATCTTAAAATAATGTTAACCATGTATTAAAAAATAATAAACGCATGCAATAAAAATATCCCTTGTGTATAAAAAATTGTCATTATGCTTAAAAAAATGTAGACAAGTAATATTTTTTTATGAAAACCTGAAAGGAATAAAGTGAAGGAAATCATAAAAAAACAAAGAAATAAACAGTGAAATGGAAGACTGAAATAGGAAAATGGAAAACCAAAAATACTGAAGAAAAACAGGCTGCAAGCAAGGGAAAAAACAAAAAAAAGATATAAAAATTAAGGTACAATGTTGGGCCAGCCCACTATTTCCTACGGGTAGGCGTTCCTAATAGAGAAATAGTCATCGCGGTCTCATTGTGGAAGAGAGTTTTCTTAACATAAATAAATAAACTACTCGTTCCTCAAGCCCACTGAGTTGGGCATATACGCTGTTTTTTTAGTCGCGCCGCACATCCCTATTCTGGATGTGTTTTGAGTTTTGACTATCAAAGCGCTCGGCAACCAAACTGTTCTTGCTCTTACTTACAAAAAAGCCTACAAATTAGGAGAAAAATATATTTAAATTTTTCAGGTGAAAAGTAATTCCAGGCAAGGTAGAAAACTAACTCTATGTCCGAGAGTTCATGGAGCACATGTCGGACCCCCATCATCCATCTCCGATTTGTCCTTGCCTTCATGACTCGCTCTGTCACGGACATCTCATGTGCATGTGATGTGCTCGACACCACCCATATCGGATTAATTGCTAACTAGTACTATGTCCGAAGACATCTTCTAAGGAAGGCCTATATATATCTTTTGGCTCAACCTTCAGTGGAAGCGATCGCAATATCTCAGTGTGTCGTCAATGTTGATGCTACCGTGTATCTCCCGCCAGACATCGAAATACAAACAGACGCGCTAATTATCATGACCTTTTTTATTTTTCGATGTAAGTACTCATCGATAACCTAGACATATGAAATAGTCTAGGAGCATTAGATGGGCGGGTGTTGGACGTGTACAAGGTGCATGCATGCATATGACATACCATCACATCTTCACCAGCTACCGCATCAACTAGCCGACGCCGGCACTGATGCGCTTTTGTTTTGGGCGTCATCGGGCAGGAGCCCACGTCATTTGCCCCACTACCATTGCTGGGTGGCATCATCCAGAGGCTGGTGTGTCGCGCTGGTGAATGTTTTGATGGACACGATAATTTTCTCTCCCGTTGCAACGCACGGGCATATGTGCTAGTAACTATTCATATCTTTTAAACCATAACTCCAAATTTAACTTGTTATATATAAATTTTGATTAAAAAATTTATAGAATCTGAATATGATGTTATTTTACCTGTTACCCATTAAAAAAATACTATATAGGGTGGAATCTTAATCAACAGTGTATTATCCGTCTTTCTTTCATATCGGTACTGATCGGGATTGTGTATGAACATGTTAGCAAAATCAGGATTGGAGATGAAATTGAAGATCACTTGCCCATTTCTTTGCTCGTTTGTTCGTACGTATTAAATATACCGAAAAAGGCTTCCGCCTGCTTTATATATAAAGCAAAGATCCACATCACCCGATACAAACCCAGGCCACCACCACACACACACCCAAGGCAAGGAACAAAGACGCTGAGCGCAGCAACACCACCTCTAGTACTACTACCACGAAGAGCTGAAGCCGCATACGACGAACCGTGAACTCCAAGGCGGCGCCTTCAGGAAGGAAACGACACCGGAATGCCGCCACCGCACGATCCAAGGATCAGAGTTTTCCCTGGAGCTGCACGACGGGCCATGAGCGCCGCGACGACGCCTTCAAGAAGGGAACGAATTTCGCCGCCGCCGGCCCGTCCGAAGACAGAACATGTTTTCACCCCGACCAACACTCACCGCCACCGAACGCCACACCCCGGCTACCACGCCGCCCACACGGCCATGGCCACCAGGCAGCACCAAAGCCACGGTCTCTGCCCAAGAGCACCGCGCTACCGCCTCCAGGGCCGCCACCCCGGCATCCAAGACCTTGACACCACCTCACCCGAGACCCGCCGCTACCCCGACCAGAGAGACGGGCGAAAAGGTCCCACCTTTCGCACCCCTGGGCCACCCCAGTGTCGAGACCCAATAGGCCGGCCAACACAGGCATCCATCGACCCGTCCTGCAACCCCAAGCGCGAGACGAGTTCGGTCCTGCAGCACCGAGAGGGGGACGAGGTCAGTCCTGCTGCATCGTGCACAAGACGAGCTCGGTCCTGCTGCACCGGGGGCGAGACGCGCGATGGACCGCAGATGGGAGAGGGCCAGCACTTTGATGGAAGAAGCGCCCGGGCATCGATGAGATGGGGTGAAGGCCGAGACGGACCGATTGCAGATGAGCCGACGCCGGAGAAGTCGGCCGCCGCCACAGGCAGATCCGTCGAGCCACCCGGAAGCCACCACGACACCGGGAAGCCGCCATCATGCGTCGGGCCTCCCCACGCCGCCGCCCCCGGCCGGAGCAACGGCCACACCAGACCGCTGCCCAACCCGCGTCGCCCGGCGAGCTCCAAGCGCCGGAGCCGCCGGGCACGCACCACCGAAGCCAAGCGCCGCCGGCCGACCCCCACTGCCAGATCCGGCCGGATCCAGCAGGAGGCCGTCTGGGCGCAACCTCCCGAGAAGGGAGCACCGCAGCCACCCGCTGCGCGCGGATCTAGGACGCCGGCGCACCGCCAGCAGCCAGCCACCCCGCCATCTCGCTGAGCCGGCCGCGCGCCGCTGCGCCCACGGCAGCCTAAGCGCCACCGCTCGAAGACGCTGCCCGCGCCAGCGCACCACGAGCAGAGGGGGAGAAGGGCCCCCCGCCGCCGCGACCACCGGGCTTTGCCAGACCGAGCTCGTCGCCGGCGGCGGGGAGGAGGGGAGGGAGGTTGGGTCGGAGGGGAGGGTGGACAGCACGACTTAGAGCGCAATCCCTTGACAGCTGGGAGTCAAGCTGCCCCATAAAGCAAGTGTCCCGTTCATGTCGAACAACTTTCTATGATGGCACAGCTGGGTGGGACTGCGAATCCACTGGAATGACTCGGCTTCTGTGTCGAACACAATAATATTTGTGCTGTGTCCCCCAATTTCATTGGCATCATAAGGACACCAGTGCAAGCTGCCACGGTGAAGCACTGATGGTGGACAGCACGACTTAGAGCGCAATCCCTTCAGTAACTGATGTTCTTGTTCCATGGATGGTGGTGAGAGTGTTTGCATTCTCACACTGATATGCCTCATCACATTGGATCCCACTGTGAGAACGTGCAAGCTGGATTTATACGGGTGCCATGGTTCTGAGACCAATTATGGTGTTGGATGGTGCTGGTAGGTGCTGGTAGAAACCAATTATGGTGTTGTGGAGGGCATGCTCCACATGAGGCTGGGGTAGGAGAGCATGCGTGTGGATAACCGGATTCACTAGTAGAAAAGGGGGCCTATTGATGGTCGGTACTAATATCCTGGCCCTTTAGTCCCGGTTCAATCCAGTACCGGGACTGATGGGCCTCCACGTGGCCTGTGCGTTGAGCCCAGGCAGGAGGGCCTTTGGTCCCGGTTGGTAGCACCAACCGGGACCAATAGTCATCCACGTGTCAGCATTTCTGTGGCTGGGGTTTTTGGTTTTTTTTAAAGGGGGGGGGGGGGTTGGGGGTTTTAGGGGGTTAACTTAGGTGTTTCATATATTGTGTTAGCAAGCTAATTAATAGAGAGAAGTGTCCTCTCTTTTGTCCGTGCTTGGTCGACGCTACGTACTATACATACATATAGAGAGGACTAGCTAGACACGCTAGCTAGCTAGTAAGCAAAGAAGGAAACAGAAGATCGTCATGAACATATATGCATATAGAGGGAAGTGATATAGACCACCTCTCCTTCTCCGAGAGATTAGTCGAACAACAAGTTCTCGTATATCTATCCGACACTACCGGCTACATATATACAATAATTATCTTTTACAAAAATAATCTTCTAACATACGGACGCGTGGTCCACATAGTATTCTCCGTCTTCAGCGATCACGTGGTCAAGAAAGAATGCTGCCAATTCCTCTTGAATTGCTCGCATGCGATCTGGTGCTAGTAGTTCATCCCGCATCCAAAACATCTAATTTTAAGAAGGGGGTCAATACATATATATATATATATGAATGAATGAAACTCAACACAAATGATGGTAATAAAATAAAATTATGAATATTGTTATTTACGCACTTCATATTGTTTGTCAGAGTAGCCCCGCTCACAGGTCATGTGGCGGATGGACTCACAAACGTAGTATCCATAGAAATCATTCCCTTGTTCCTGCCACAACCACTTTACAAGAAATAGAGGTCAATCAAACTGATAATTAGCAAGCATGTTAAATGATATTGATGAAACTAGCGCTTGAATCACTAGGAGATGCGTGGAATATGCTACTATAGTACTTACTTTGGTGTCTAAATTGCAGCTTCTTCGGCAGTCCCGGAGCTTTTTGGTGAATTTTCTCCAAACCCTGTCATACAAAGAAAACAATTACTTGATATCAGAAATGAACAAAGTTGCTGATATGGTGGATAATGATCGATTTAACTTACTTCTCGAGCATTTCAGTCATGTCCGCATACTCCTTGGGATCTTTTTGTCTCGAGTCTAAGACAGTTACTACTCCCTGCTCAAGCTTAATCTCTAGGAGAATATAGTGGTACCTGCGCACACATGCATAACTCATCAATATTACATTACTATAACCTGGACTAATAATGGAAACCGAATATGCCACAAGACAGTAACACTCACTTGAAGTTGTAAGGAAAGAGTATTATATCCTTGTGTTCATTTATTACGAATGATTGTAGCAAGTTGGCCTTGGTATTTTTGGCATGAAATTCAACCTCAGTTGCATCTATGAGATATGTGTTAATGAACCCAATGGAACCCACTTGTCTTTTCTTCAATTCGGCAATCTTCAATCTGCATAATATAGTGAGGATAATTATAAATACATGCAATGAAAGAGCTGAGTTATATAGAGAGACTTAATGACAGAAGTAGTACTACTTACAGACAGTAGCAGGTGACCGTTGCTTTATCGAGGGCCAATTGATTGAAAAACTGATAGAACTCCTCAAATGGAATAGACAACAGTTCAATTCCAACGAGTTCATGCTCCTTTTTAACTCTCACATACAAAGTACACCTCCCCTCAGACTCTCTGCAGGTTTTCATGTACCAATCATGCAATCTTTGCATCATCGTTGATAGAGAGCTTTCATCTTTGACGAGAGGCTTCCCGTACTCGTATCTTTGTATATGCACCTCCAAGAAATCATAATGTACATCGTCGGGCAGGTAATCTTCAGGATTGCCATAACCGGGCACCATCCTCGGATCGACGATGTCGCTAGCCGGCACCTTGAGCGGGGGGCATGATTGCTTCGCTTGTTCGCCGAGCTGGGCAATTTGTTTCCCAGCTCGTCGTTCTTTCATTCTTTGATCACTTTTACTACTTCCCGACCTCTCCTCTTCGGCAAATGCCTTTCCAATAATGCGCTCATAGTTGCCTTTCGGCGGAGACTTGGGTGGTTTTGTCAGGGCAGCCAGAGTGCGCTTCGCTTTCGCCGGATCTACCTTCTCCTGCGGAGGTGGATGTCTCTTTGCTTTCAACCCTTCAAACCAGTCATGCACTTCGGTCTGCGCGATCTTCGCGTTTTCCTCGTTGGTCCTCTCGTACGGTAACTTCTCTGGATTCTTCAGAGAAGGACCGAATCTGTATCTCCTCCCGCCTTTGGGTATATTGCTAGACGCCGGCAGAGCAGACGGAACAGATGTCTTCTTTCCTTTCTTACGAGGTGGAGGAGAAGGACTACGACGCGCCGGAGCAGCCGGAGCAGCGGCGGGTCTCTTCCTCCCTTACTGACGAGGCGGAGAAGGAGGAGGCTGGCTGCTCGGGCGTGCCGGTGCAGGCGGAGAAGGAGGCGGAGTGCCGCCACGCGCCAGAGAAGGAGCCGGCCGAGTGCCCTGATCTTCACTCGCCGGAGGAGGAGGCAGTGGAGGAGATGGAGTGCCCTGACTCACCGGAGGAGGAGGAGGAGGCGGAGGCGTCCAGTTCGGAAGGTTGATGAGATCCTTCCACTATAGGCATGGAGTCTTCAGAGCAGAACCCAGCCGATACTCCCCTTCACCGGTAGGGTGGTCAAGCCGGAGGTCCTCAAATCCCTCCGTTATTTCATCCAGCATCACCTTAGCATATCCTTCTGGAATCGGCCGGCAGTGAAAATTTGAGTCGGGTTTAGTAGGATAAACAGAGCCAACAACCGTCTTGACCTTCAAATTGCTCCATTGCGCCATAAGTTGGCAATTTTGAGACTCCGTGATAGCATCCACGGGATAGCTGGCAGGAGCCGTCAAGGCATGCTCCGGCTGAAGCAGCTCAGTGGAAGCCACGCTGCTTCTCCGCTGAGATGGCGGGGTAGCTTCGGGAGAAGCTTCGGTAGGTCGTTTGCTGCGATCTGCTGCTTCTCGTTCCTCTTCTCGTTCCTCTAGCCCCATTACCCTTTCGTGCAGCGCTTGCATTTGGCTCTGCTCCAGTTTCTTCCTCCTTTCATGGGTTTTGTAACCCACTGCGTCCGGAAATCCAGCCTTCCACGAAAGGGAGCCTGGCGTGCCTCGTGTCCGTCTGTGGTGCTCGAGATTCCCGAGGGCCATTGTGAGCTCGTACTTCTCCCTGTCTGGAACAAACTTCCCTTGTTGCACTGCTTTGATATATTGCTTTAGCCTCTTGACTGGTATGTCCAATTGCTCGTCCGTCCAAATGCACTTCCCTGATACAGGGTCCAAGGTTCTGCCAGCCCCGAAGAACCAAGTCCGGCAACGGTCTGGCTAGTTCATTGTCTCTGGGTCGATCCCTTTATCAAGCAGATCATTCTCAGCCTTGGCCCACTTAGGCCGGGCTATCAGGTAGCCACCTGACCCCGTGCGATAGTGAAGCTTCTTCTTCGCAGCATTTTGCTTGTTTGTCGCCGACATCTTTTTTCTCTTTTCCGATGTCCTGTGGGCCACAAATGCGGGCCAGTCATATCTGATCTTCTCATATTTGCCCTTGAATTCTGGTATCTCTTTTTTATCAACAAACTTATTCAGGTATTTCTTCCAATGCCTGAATAGGTCTGCCATCTTCTTAAGAGCAAAATACTTGATTAATGGCTCTATAACTGGCTTCTCCGGATCATCCTCTGGCAGTAGGGTGAAATTTGACTTCAGCTCAGTCCAAAGATCATTTTTCTGCAGATCATTGACATAAGACACCTCAGGCTCTTCGTTCTTAGGCTTATATCATTGCTGGATGCTGATCGGGATCTTGTCCCTAACCAGAACCCCGCACTGAACAACAAATGCCTTCTTTGTCCGGATGGGTTCAATCGGTTGGCCGTCGCGCGCGATTTCTATGATCTCAAACCTTTATCCGAGCTCAACTTTTCTTCGGGCCTCGCCTCCTTACCGGGTTGTGCTCGATCCGGAGGGCTAGAAAAAGGAAGAAAGACGAGAGTTAATTAATATGTGTACATACCAAAACAATGAATGCATCAATTAGCTAGTCAGCACAGGCTTAACTAATATATATACCTGGCCGGACTCAGTTCGGTGATCACCGGAGCAGTCCTCACGGTCTACTTCTTCACCCTCTCCTTCTTCCACCGGCATTGGGTCATCGGAGCCATCATAAGCATAGCCAGCTGCTTCTTCACCCTCTCCTTCCAGAACATCGGTGTCGTTGAGAAACATCATCGAGTTGATGGCATCACTTCCTTCTGCGATTATGTGCCTCAACAACGCTTCTTGTGCTTCGTCTCGGTGCGGGGTGTCCATAGTTTCTACAAATATTTACAACATGGCAATTATTATTGAAACATGACATATATGGATATATTAGTGGCAAACGTAGAACTAGCTAGCTAACCACAATAAGGAATCATATTAATTAGTGGCCTCGACGCTGCTTCTCTAGGGTTTCGGGTGGCCTTGACGTACAACGCTTCAAGGGTTAGGGGGTGGCCTCGAGAACGCTTCAAGGAGGGGGTAATATCGATCCCCCCCCCCCACGTGTTGAAGCTATCGGGAGGGGGTATATCGACAACAACAACAACGACACTACATCTATGTCCCACAAGTGACGTGGGCATCGACGCCCGCGTCACTTGTGGGACGTGGATGTAGTGTCCGACACCGACGGTCACATGTATCTCACACCGACGATACTTGCTATTTACTTAGTGTTTCCTCTACCGCTCGGCGACCCTCGACGACCCTCGGTCCCGATAAAAAAAAGAGGAAGAAGAAGAAAAAAAGAGGAGAAGAAAGAATAGAGGAGAAGAACTCCTCTATTCTTTCTTCTCCTCTTTTTTTCTTCTTCCTCTTCTTTTTTATCAAGGGGTCGAGGATCGCCGAGGGGTCGAGGGTCAAGGGGTCGAGGATCGCCGAGCGGTCGAGGGTCAAGTGGTCGAGGATCGCCGAGGGGTCGGGAGGTTGCCTAGTGTCAAAGGATTCAACAAAACCATGTCTTCATCACTAGGCGAAAGTAACAGGTGCATGATGGTACGAAGCTCTCCAAAGTTATTTTGGAACGAAGTCCCAGATAGGATAATTCGCTTTTTGGTACAAAGTTCAGCAGGAACCTTTCGAATATCGTTATTTGGAAGGCCTTTACTGAAATTCGTACAAAAAGGAAAATTATCCTATCCGGGACTCCATTCCAGAATAACTTTGGAGGACTTCGTACCATCATGCCCTGGTTACTTTCGCCAATGATGAAGCCATGGATTTCTTCAATACTTTGACACTAGGAAACCTCTCGACCCTCGAACCCTCGACGACCTGGAACCTCGACCCCTAGACGACCCTGGAACCCTCGACCCTCGATCCCTCGACCCAATAGAACCCTCGAACCCTCGACCCCGAAACCCTCGACCCTTGAACCCTTAACGACCCTCCACCCTCTACCCTAGTTCCCGACCCTCGACCCCTCGGCGATCCTCGACACCCTCGTTCCCGATAAAAATTAAGAAGAAGAAGAAGAAGAAGAAGAAGAAAAAAGAGGAGAAGAAGAAAGGAATAGCTAGAGGAGAAGATCGAAGAAAAAAAAAAGAGGTGAAGAAGAAAGGAATAGTGCAGAGGAAGAGAATATTCTATTTTCTCTTCCTCCCCACTATTCCTTTCTTCTTCTCCTCTCTTTTTCTTCTTTTTTCTTATTCTTACTTATTTCTCCTCTTCTTTTCCTCTCCTCTTCTTGTTTCTTTCATCTTCTTATTTTCTTCTTTCCTATCCTTCTTTTTTCTAAAATTGTAACTTTTGCATATATAAAACTTTTCTAAAATTGTATCTTTCGATATATGAACAAAAAACTTTCTATCAACCAAAAAACATTTTTAACATATATATTTAGCAAATTCTAGCCACATACATCACATACACATATACATTATAGCCACATACACATATACATCACATATGAACAAAAAAAATAAACTAATAAAAATAAAAATACATATTGCAACATATGAACAAAAACATATAGCCACATACATACACATACATATGAACAAAAACATATGGCAACAGAGGTGGTTTTATGTCACGGCTCCCAGAGGCACAAAGTGGGTGGCTGCCCCCGAGTTTCGCTCGGGCCCTCCGTCACAGTTGGCGTCTTGGACAGACGTAGGACGGAATTGGGGGCCCGCTGGTGATGTACCAGTACTGCAGAATCGCATCCGGGAGCTTCTTGAGAGGGACATTAACCTTGTCAACATAATGCAAGTGATGTTAATCCGACGGATGTTGCCGTGCCAACGCCGGCCTCTCCGGATGTGGGAGTTCAATCCGGAGGGTCCGCGGATTATCAAGCACTTCTTCGGCTTGAAGCTCGAAGAGATGTGCAAATTATTCTTTGGACGAAAAGTAGTGTGTCCGGATACCACCGAGGATGCGGGCCTAAGCTGCAATCGCGTAGATACTCAAGTAAATAGCTTTTATTATAAAAATCATCCCCGTCCAGGAATGGCTCAGCAAGGCGGAGAGAATCAGATGTCCGACGCCACTTCCCGAAGGCTCGCCCGCCCCCACCATGGCCAAGATGCTCGACCGGGTACTCAGCAGAATGCCCTCGGGAAAGTCAAGGGAGGAACGAAGAAACCGAACCCCACATGCTACGCATCCGAACCGGGGGAATTGTTACCTCCCCCAAGGAGGATAGTCGGGGAGGAGAGGCTAAGGCCTCCTCCCCGCGCGGGAAGAAGAGGGCCGCCTCCGAAGATTTGGAGGCGGAGATTGCCCAAATTACGGAAAAAGACATCCCCAGGGGGCCTTGCCCTGACGGGCACCCCCACCGCACCATGCCCTAAAACGGACCATCCCTCCACCGAGCTGTAAGTCAATCTATAATCCGAAGGTACCGTGTTTCTCCTAGATCAATAACCAGGATTCAACTTTTTGCAGTCCGGCCAGCAGCTCCTCTCAACAGGGTTATTGATCTAGGAGAAAGTTGATCATCTTCGGGGGACCTTCCTCCGGAGATGATGGAGAGCGAGACCCCACCCCCTTCTCCGACTCATGAAGCGGGCGACACCGAGGTGTCGTCACGGAGGAGTCCGGATCTGCCGAAGCCGAAAGTCAATCCGTCAGCCACCCTGCACCCGGAGCATTTGGCTACAACGGGGGGCGATGGGAAGAGTCCGGCGCAGTTCGATGTCTGGCCAGACGTACTAACGGATTTACTGGAGCGAGCTGCGCTCTCAGAGGAGCACCGCTCATTAATGAGCGCGGTGCTCAAGAAGATTTCATCCGCTACCAGCGGTTTGAATGAAGCATTCACAAGCCTGCCGTGAGGCTTAGAGGTATGTAATGGTGAATTCACTATTTCTTTGGTTGTAAGGCACGCGCTAGGTGTGCTCCATATAGATAGCAGCCCTCGAGACTTCGTTGCCCGCCCTAGGCGGCAAATGGGGGATCATAAACCAATGATAGTGTTGTAAACGTGTGCAGGTACCTGTGAGTCCGGACGCCGGCCAGTCCGTTGAAGTTGCCGAATTAACGAGGCAAATTGGATCGATTGATGTTGATATCACGTTGGTGAATGAGTGGCTGGACAAATCACAAGGTATGTGTCATGCCTTCCCTTGTATAGGGAAAATATGAAGATGGAATGATGTTGATGTAGTATGCTTGGACTGCAGATGGTGCTGCTGTCGTAGAGGCCCTGAGGGCGGAACTTGCTCAAGCCAAGGAACAAGCTCGGGTGAGCAATGCGACTGCCCTAAAGGCGGCTAAGGAACTGAGGGCCGAATAGGCTGCTCATCGCCTAAGCGAGGAAAAGATAGCCGAAATGGCTATTGAGTTAAAAGATGCCGCTGACCGGTATGAGCTCCTTAAAAGGAGTGTGAGGGTAATTCGGCCGAGCAGAACAAGGCGCGGAATGCCACCAAGGAAATCCGGACCGAGCTCAGGGGTGCGCGGGAGGAGCTTCGACAGGCCAGTGAAATCGCAGCTGGGGGCTCCTATTTACTGCGGACGAAATTTTTCGATCCGAAGTACGCTCCCCTGGATGGACGCTGGAGTCCGGCGGACGCATATGCGGATTTGGCGAAGAGTACGGCTGATGCTGCCGACTTCTTCAAAGGTCAAGGTGACAAGGAAGTGGAGAAGCTTTTCTAGGCGCAATTCCATGCTCCCACCCTCCCGCTGCCGTTGAGTGACAAGATGGCTGCTGTAGCGGAGCTTCACAGGCTGTTCGGCTTGCCATGCGGTATGTAATAGACCATCTTTGGTCAAGGGGTCTAAGCCGGACAGTTACTTTGGTTTGGTGCAGCAGTTCCTTGGGGCCGTGCCTCGGATCGATGCCATGAGGAGATCGCCATGTATAGAGGGTACACGGATGGTGCTCGCCCGGTTAAACCCTATTGGACGGATATGGATGCCACCATGATAGCGGCCCAGGATCCGGTGGGGGGCCAATATCCGGCCGAGCACTACATGGCGCAGGTCAGAGAAGGTGGCCATCTAATAGAGGCGTAGTGCTCGAAGAATGTCCTGTTTGAATGAACGGAATCATTGTAAAAACAATGTTTATTTTGATTATGAGGCTAGATGTATACTATTTGCCTGAGAATATGATTATTTCCACTGTGCGGCCGTTTATATATATGTATATATAAATATGTAATCCGAAAGTTAGCAGTCGTTGGCTTCAGCCCCCACGCATACAATACGGGGGTGTTCGCGAAAAAAATATGCTTAATCACACTTGATCCAACGTCTTGGTCCATTAAGGAGGTGATCGCACGACGAACAAGGCAAACTGACTATATAGCTGTAACACTTTCTCTTAGCCACGGGATTCTAAAGTGGGGCTACTATGTAGCCCCTGGTACCTTCGCGTGCATCCGAATACGGGCGCGTATGTACCTGGCCGGGAAATGGCCCTTCGTTAATGCGGAGGAATCCTAAAGATTCCGGTGAGTCCTCGAGTGGTTGACCAGTCTCTCGCTGTATCATGACAGTCTGTTTTCGGCTTTCTCTACCGAGGTGGTCGTCCGGAATAACCAGGGCACAATTGTCGGTGTCAAAACCGGCGGATCTCGGGTAGGGAGTCCCGATCTGTGCGTCAAGGCTAATGGTAACAAGAAGTAAGGGACACAGGTGTTTACCCAGGTTCGGGCCCTCTTGATGGAGGTAAAACCCTACTTCCTGCTTGATTAATATTGATGATATGGGTAGTACAAGAGTAGATCTACCATGAGATCGTAGAGGGTAAACCCTAAGAGCTAGCCTATGATGGTATGATTGTAATTGTGATCGGCCTTCTAAGGACCAACCTCTCCGGTTTATATAGGCACCGGAGAGGGCTAGGGTTTACATGGAGTCGGTTACAAGGAAGGAAATATAATATTCGGATCGCCAAGCTTGCCTTCCACGCCAAGGAAAGTCCCATTCGAACACGGGCCGAAGTCTTGAGTCTTGTATCTTCACGCTTCAATAGTCCGGACGTTGTACACAGTCCGGCCGTCCGGATACCCCTAATCAAGGACTCCCTCAAGAGCTCCCTGAACCAAAGGCGTCAATGTCGATGAGTCCGGCGTGCAGTATTGTCTTCGCATTGCAGGCGGGTTCCTTCTCCCAATACTCCAAGGTAATTATCGAATACTCAAACCGTGTCCGGATCCACAAGATGATCTTCAATGCCACCATAGAGAGAATGATGTTTCGCAAATGCAATCTGTCGACAACTTTCCAAGCAACGCGACGTGTCATTACGGTCGGGTCATTATTCAACCGCCTTCCCACAACCAGCCAAAACGCATATTGCGAGGCGGTTTCCTTGACACGCCTTGTCAAAGCAGAGATCGTGCCCCTTATTACGGGATTCTCATCAATACGGGCATGGGTAATCCAATCGCACCGCTTAATTGGCGGCGAAGCGGGAGGCAAACGGCTCAACCAGGAAAATGGGGAGGCGCAAAGGCACTTACCGCCCCTATAAAGAGACAAGGCCTCCTTCTCTTTACCCACGCCTTTTTCCTTCAGCTCGCTCATTCCCCTCTTTTCGAGCCCTAACGCCCAAGCACTCTTCCTTTCCACCAAAGAGAGGCTTTCCAAAGATGTCCAGATCCGGAGCAGGAGGCAGATGGATGGCCTCTACTGTCCGGGAGAAGGATATTAAGAAGCTCCGGGACGCCGGGTATCTCGGTCAGAAGATCGGCCACCGTCTCCCTCCGGCGGGACAGGTCGTCCCCACTCCCAAACCTCACGAGAGAGTCGTGTTCCTTCCTCACTTTGTCCGCGGGATTGGGTTTCCTCTGCACCCATTTGTTCGCGGAATCATGTATTACTACGGGATCGATTTTCATGATCTTTCCCCCAACTCCTTCCTCAATATCTCGACTTTCATCGTCGTGTGTGAGGCTTTTCTTCGGATCTCACCTCACTTCGGCTTGTGGCTGAAGATTTTTAATGTAAAACCCAAGGTGGTGAGCGGCGATCACGCCGAAAAGGGCGGGCGCCATGGTGAGCAAGATGCCCAAGGCCGCTTTGGCGAAGGGTGCTTTCAACGACTCCGTCAAGGAGTGGCAGCAGCAGTGGTTCTATATCACCAACCACGCGGCAAAAAGTGGGCGGCGGCTCCAGAGTTCAGATCTGAAGCTCCACCGCAGCTCACGCCCCGCCCGAGAAGGGCCTGAACCGGTGCTCGTCCGATGAGCTGTCAATGCTCCGCACGCGCCTTCAAGGCGTGGTCGATAGGGACGCCAAACTTGTGGACGAGTCCGTGTGATGCTAGTTCGCCTGGTTCTCCCCTCGCCGTCGAGCTTGTACTCTGTGGGAGTTCGACCCAGCCGAGCACCACACCCTTCGGGAGCTTTATGATTCCTCCCACAAGGATATCTAGAAGGTGCTCTTTAAGCCCGGCAAACCGTGGCCGGGTCCCACCGAGGACCGTGGGTATCACCATCCCATTCTCCAAGCTCCGTAAGTCATAGTCAAGCTCTGTCTATTCATGCTTCAGTTGGCATGTCGTGAGGGAGACATCCTAATCGTGACCTCAGGGACGGATAAAGAGAGTGGAGCTGATACATTGTCCGGCCCCGTTGCCGGAGGAACTGGCCGGACCTCTTCTGACGAAGATGCTGGTCCCCGCGCCTTACAAGGCGCAAAAGAAGGAGGCTTCCAAGAAGGTCAAGAAGACCCGGAGTGGCCTCCGTCACCGCGAGGCTTCGGACGCAAATTCCGAAGACTCAAGCGACGCTCCTTCTTCGGAAGACGAAGAGGAAGAGGCAGAGGAGGGCGAGCCTCATTCTAGAGGTGGGAAGAAGCGCGTACCTTCATCGTCCCTGGAGGCCGAATCGCCCAAGAGGAGAAAAGGTTCCCTCCCAGAGGCATCCACCACGGCTGCCGACAGCAGTCCGGAGTGGGATCCTGTGGCCCAGCCCTCGAGAAGTCGTAAGTGTACAAGATCCGAACATGCATATGCGTCCGGGATTGTTTTTGGGTATAATAGTTTTAACTGTTGCTATATTTTGCACAATCCGGCGAGGTCCCGCGCTGGCTAGTCCTCATCCGAGGATTCGCTGAGCTCAGAAGCCTTGGCGAGCGAAACGCCTCCAGAGGCCCCTTCCCCAAAGTCCCAGCGCGACATTGAGGTGTCGTCTCAACGGGCTCGGACCAGGGGGCATATAACTGGGCTGGACACACGGGAGCGATGGCCCCGGAGTGCGCCTGCCGCCAGAAAGCAACCTTGGGTTCGCCCGCAGAGCGGACAAGGTCCGGGAGACCTCTAAGGCCCCCGGATCAGGCGAGCAGCCACCTTCAACCGTGGGAGGTTTGCCCACTCCGCCGCAACCTCTGTTCGGATAGAGCTGCCAGCGGTTCATCGACGGCGTTAAAGAACGCAGATATCGTCGATGAACATCGGACCCTTATGGGTGCGGTGGTTGAAAAGATTCAGTCCGCCGAGAGCGGGCTGAACGAAGTCTCGCTTTGGCCTTATAATGGCCTTTGAGGTATGTTTTCAAAGATACCTTTGAGGAATCGTCATTATATGAGTAGTAGCCCCTGATACACTGTCTGGCAAAGGAGAGGGAGCTGGGCAGGGGATCAAATCCTCTCTTGTCGTGGGATCTTATGTTAATAACATGTACCTCTTTGCTTGAATACAGGCGTCTGCGGAGAGGACGACTGCTCATAATGCGGAAGTGTCCGAACTGAAGCGGAGTCATCTTCGGGGGACCTTCCTCCGGAGATGATGGAGAGCGATACCCCACCCCCTTCTCCGACTCATGAAGCGGGCGACACCGAGGTGTCGTCACGGAGGAGTCCGGATCTGCCGAAGCCGAAAGCCATTCCGCCAGCCGCCCTGCACCCGGAGCATTTGGCTACAACGGGGGGCGGTGGGAAGAGTCCGGCGCAGTTCGATGTCTGGCCGGACGTACTAATGGATTTACTGGAGCGAGCTGCGCTCTCAGAGGAGCACCGCTCATTAATGAGCGCGGTGCTCAAGAAGATTTCATCCGCTACCAGCGGTTTGAATGAAGCATTCACAAGCCTGCTCAGAGGCTTAGAGGTACGTAATGGGGAATTAACTATTTCTTTGGTTGTAAGGCACGCGCTAGGTGTGCTCCATATAGATAGCAGCCCCTGAGACTTCGTTGTTCGCCCTAGGCGGCAAATGGGGATCATAAACCAATGATAGTGTTGTAAACGTGCAGGTACCTGTGAGTCCGGACGCCGGCCAGTCCGTTGAAGTTGCCGAATTAACGAGGCAAATTGGATCGATTGATGTTGATATCACGTTGGTGAATGAGTGGCTGGACAAATCACAAGGTATGTGTCATGCCTTCCCTTGTATAGGGAAAATATGAAGATGGAATGATGTTGATGTAGTATGCTTGGACTGCAGATGGTGCTGCTGCTGTAGAGGCCCTGAGGGCGGAACTTGCTCAAGCCAAGGAACAAGCTCGGGTGAGCAATGCGACTGCCCTAAAGGCGGCTAAGGAACTGAGGGCCGAATAGGCTGCTCATCGCCTAAGCGAGGAAAAGATAGCCGAAATGGCTATTGAGTTAAAAGATGCCGCTGACCGTATGAGCTCCTTAAAAGGAGTGTGAGGGTAATTCGCCGAAAGCGTAACAAGGCGCGGAATGCCACCAAGGAAATCCGGACCGAGCTCAGGGGTGCGCGGGAGGAGCTTCGACAGGCCGGTGAAATCGCGGCTGGGGGCTCCTATTTACTGCGGACGAAATTTTTCGATCCGAAGTACGCTCCCCTGGATGGACGCTGGAGTCCGGCGGACGCGTATGCGGATTTGGCGAAGAGTACGGCTGATGTTGCCGACTTCTTCAAAGGTCAAGGTGACAAGGAAGTGGAGAAGCTTTTCTAGGCGCAATTCCATGCTCCCACCCTCCCGCTGCCGTTGAGTGACAAGATGGCTGCTGTAGCGGAGCTTCACAGGCTGTTCGGGCTTGCCATGCGGTATGTAATAGACCATCTTTGGCCGAAGGGGTCTAAGCCGGACAGTTACTTTGGTTTGGTGCAGCAGTTCCTTGGGGCCGTGCCTCGGATCGATGCCATGAGGAGATCGCCATGTATAGAGGGTACACGGATGGTGCTCGCCCGGTTAAACCCTATTGGACGGATATGGATGCCACCATGATAGCGCCTGTGATCCGTGGGGGCCAATATCCGGCCGAGCACTACATGGCGCAGGTCAGAGAAGGTGGCCATCTAATAGAGGCGTAGTGCTCGAAGAATGTCCTGTTTGAATGAACGGAATCATTGTAAAAACAATGTTTATTTTGATTATGAGGCTAGATGTATACTATTTGCCTGAGAATATGATTATTTCCACTGTGCGGCCGTTTATATATATGTATATATAAATATGTAATCCGAAAGTTAGCAGTCGTTATTTCAGCCCCCACGCATACAATACGGGGGTGTTCGCGAAAAAAATATGCTTAATCACACTTGATCCAACGTCTTGGTCCATTAAGGAGGTGATCGCACGACGAACAAGGCAAACTGACTATATAGCTGTAACACTTTCTCTTAGCCACGGGATTCTAAAGTGGGGCTACTATGTAGCCCCTGGTACCTTCAAGGCATCCGAATACGGGTGCGTATGTACCTGGCCGGAAATGGCCCTTCGTTAATGCGGAGGAATCCTAAAGATTCCGTGAGTCCTCGAGTGGTTGACCAGTCTCTCGCTGTATCATGACAGTCTGTTTTCGGCTTTCTCTACCGAGGTGGTCGTCCGGAATAACCAGGGCACAATTGTCGGTGTCAAAACCGGCGGATCTCGGGTAGGGGGTCCCGATCTGTGCGTCAAGGCTGATGGTAACAAGAAGTAAGGGACACAGGTGTTTACCCAGGTTCGGGCCCTCTTGATGGAGGTAAAACCCTACTTCCTGCTTGATTAATATTGATGATATGGGTAGTACAAGAGTAGATCTACCATGAGATCGTGAGAGGGTAAACCCTAAGAGCTAGCCTATGATGGTATGATTGTAATTGTGATCGGCCTTCTAGGACCAACCTCTCCGGTTTATATAGGCACCGAGAGGGCTAGGGTTTACATGGAGTCGGTTACAAGGAAGGAAATATAATATTCGGATCGCCAAGCTTGCCTTCCACGCCAAGGAAAGTCCCATTCGAACACGGGCCGAAGTCTTGAGTCTTGTATCTTCACGCTTCAATAGTCCGGACGTTGTACACAGTCCGGCCGTCCGGATACCCCCTAATCAAGGACTCCCTCAGTAGCCCCTGAACCAGGCGTCAATGTCGATGAGTCCGGCGTGCAGTATTGTCTTCGGCATTGCAGGGCGGGTTCCTTCTCCGAATACTCCAAGGTAATTATCGAATACTCAAACCGTGTCCGGATCCACAAGATGATCTTCGAATGCCACCATAGAGAGAATGATGTTTCGCAAATGCAATCTGCTGACAACTTTCCAAGCAACGCGACGTGTCATTACGGTCGGGTCATTATTCGAACCGTCTTCCCACAACCAGCCAAAACGCATATTGCGAGGCGGTTTCCTTGACACGTCTTGTCAAAGCAGAGATCGTGCCCCCTTATTACGGGATTCTCATCAATACGGGCATGGGTAATCCAATCGCACCGCTAATTGCGGCGAGCGGGAGGCAAACGGGCTCAACCAGGAAAATGGGGAGGCGCAAAAGGCACTTACCGCCCCTATAAAGAGACAAGGCCTCCTTCTCTTTACCCACGCCTTTTTCCTTCAGCTCGCTCATTCCCCTCTTTTCGAGCCCTAACGCCCAAGCACTCTTCCTATCCACCAAAGAGAGGCTTTCCAAAGATGTCCAGATCCGGAGCAGGAGGCAGATGGATGGCCTCTACTGTCCGGGAGAAGGATATTAAGAAGCTCCGGGACGCCGGGTATCTCGGTCAGAAGATCGGCCACCGTCTCCCTCCGGCGGGACAGGTCGTCCCCACTCCCAAACCTCACGAGAGAGTCGTGTTCCTTCCTCACTTTGTCCGCGGGATTGGGTTTCCTCTGCACCCATTTGTTCGCGGAATCATGTATTACTACGGGATCGATTTTCATGATCTTTCCCCCAACTCCTTCCTCAATATCTCGACTTTCATCGTCGTGTGTGAGGCTTTTCTTCGGATCTCACCTCACTTCGGCTTGTGGCTGAAGATTTTTAATGTAAAACCCAAGGTGGTGAGCGGCGATCACGCCGAGTGCGGCGGCGCCATGGTGAGCAAGATGCCCAAGGCCGTTTGGCCGAAGGGTGCTTTCAACGACTCCGTCAAGGAGTGGCAGCAGCAGTGGTTCTATATCACCGAACCACGCGGCAAAAAGTGGGCGGCGGCTCCAGAGTTCAGATCTGAAGCTCCACTGCAGCTCACGTCCTGGCCCGAGAAGGGCCTGAACTGGTGCTCGTCCGATGAGCTGTCAATGCTCCAGACGCGCCTTCAAGGCGTGGTCGATAGGGACGTCAAACTTGTGGACGTAGTCCAGGTGATGCTAGTTCGCCTGGTTCTCCCCTGTCAGCGTCGAGCTTGTACTCTGTGGGAGTTCGACCCAGCCGAGCACCACACCCTTCGGGAGCTTTATGATTCCTCCCACAAGGATATCTAGAAGGTGCTCTTTAAGCCCGGCAAACCGTGGCCGGGTCCCACCGAGGACCGTGGGTATCAGTCATCCCATTCTCCAAGCTCCGTAAGTCATAGTCAAGCTCTGTCTATTCATGCTTCAGTTGGCATGTCGTGAGGGAGACATCCTAATCGTGACCTCAGGGACGGATAAAGAGAGTGGAGCTGATACATTGTCCGGCCCCGTTGCCGGAGGAACCGGCCGGACCTCTTCTGACGAAGATGCTGGTCCCCGCGCCTTACAAGGCGCAAAAGAAGGAGGCTTCCAAGAAGGTCAAGAAGACCCGGAGTGGCCTCCGTCACCGCGAGGCTTCGGACGCAAATTCCGAAGACTCAAGCGACGCCCTTCTTCGGAAGACGAAGAGGAAGAGGCAGAGGAGGGCGAGCCTCATTCTAGAGGTGGGAAGAAGCTGCATCTTCATCGCCCCCGGAGGCCGAATCGCCCAAGAGGAGAAAAGGTTCCTCCCTGTAGGCATCCACCACGGCTGCCGACAGCAGTCCGAGGGGATCCCAGGCCCAGCCCTCGGAGAAGTCGTAAGTGTACAAGATCCGAACATGCATATGCGTCCGGGATTGTTTTTGGGTATAATAGTTTTAATCTGCTATATTTTGCACAGTCCGGCGAGGTCCCGCGCTGGCTAGTCCTCATCCGAGGATTCGCTGAGCTCAGAAGCCTTGGCGAGCGAAACGCCTCCAGAGGCCCCTTCCCCAAAGTCCCAGCGCGACATTGAGGTGTCTTCTCAACGGGGCTCGGACCAGGGGGGCATATAACTGGGGCTGGACACACGGGAGCGATGGCCCCGGAGTGCGCCGTCAGCAGAGCAACCTTGGGTTCGGCCCGCAGCCGGACAAGGTCCGGGAGACCTCTAAGGCCCCCGGATCGGGCGAGCAGCCACCTTCAACGGTGGGAGGCCTGCCCACTCCGCCGGCAACCTCTGTTCGGATAGAGCTGCCAGGCGGTCTATCGACGGCGTTAAAGAACGCGTATATCGTCGATGAACATCGGACCCTTATGGGTGCGGTGGTTGAAAAGATTCAGTCCGCCGAGAGCGGGCTGAACGAGTCCTGCTTTGGCCTTATAAAGGCCTTTGAGGTATGTTTTCAAAGATACCTTTGAGGAATCGTCATTATATGAGTAGTAGCCCCTGATACACTGTCTGGCAAAGGAGAGGGAGCTGGGCAGGGGATCAAATCCTCTCTTGTCGTGGGATCTTATGTTAATGACATGTACCTCTTTGCTTGAATACAGGCGTCTGCGGAGAGGACGACCGCTCATAATGCGGAAGTGTCCGAACTGAAGCGGAGCCTGGAACGGGCCGAGGAAGAACTTAGCCGCGTGAGAAAGCAATTAGAAGATAAACAAGGTATGATAAAACATTGTCTTGCATTAGGAACAAATAAGTAATTGTGTTTGTTGAAAAGTATTTGTGTTGTACGCCCTAGGAGCGAGTGCCGAATACGAGGCACTGAAGAAGGCTGTAGATGATGCCAACAAGAAGGATGCCGCCGAACAGGCACTCCATGAAAAACACAAGGCCAGGGTTGTCACAGCTGAGCGGGAGCTCCAGGAGGTTGTGAAGAAAAGCGAGGGCTTGGAGCAAAGTGTAATAGAGAAAAAAGCCGAACTCGCCCAAGCGCTCCAGGCTATGGAAGATGCCCGGGAAGAAGCCCGAGGTGCTGTACGGGACATTCAAGATGCCTGGAAAGTTGCGGCTGGTAAGGCCTTCTGTATTCTTAGCCATTTATTCATGATGGTGGAAGAATTCTAAGCGGCAAGCTGAATTCTTATTTTTCCAGGGGCGTTTGTGGATCTTCCTCGCAGCATATCAGACGCCGCCCAATTCTACCGAACCGAGGAAAAGAAGTCTGTGGAAAGGGATTTCTGCTCGTAGTATTTGGCATCGAACTATCCGGTGCCCTTTATCGATCAGCTGAAGCAGCTGGTCGAACTGCACCAGGCGGCCGAACTAGCCATGAAGGACTTGATTGTCCGGCTGTGGCCGGCGGAGCCAATTCCGGTAGTTACTTCGGCTCGTGAAGCGGATTGCGGGTGCTTGTCCTCGGCTTGATGCTATTAAGCGATCGGGTCTCAGCATAGAGGGTGCACGATGGCATTCTCCCGTGCAAAAGTGCAATGGGGAAGCTTGACGCGAGAAGCTGATGACCGAGGGGCCGCCAGAGGGTAAGGAGCATCGCAAGTCCGAACTGTACTTTGAAGGTGTAACGAGGTTCGCTTATGCGCGGATAAATGTACCAAAGACATTATATTTCCCTGAGGGCATTCATGCCACTTTTATGTAATATGGGATTATGGCGTTTATATATTGCCTGTTTTGTTTGAACATATGTTCTTCCTGCGCGGCTGTTTAATGTATGTAAATCCTGAGAGTTGGCCAGTCGTCGGCTTCTGCCCCCACGTAAAATGAATACTGGGGTGTTCTGGATATAACTGAAGGCTCTTTATCCCATAGTTGGGTCCTTTATGAGGCGCTTTCACCACGAACCAGGCAATCGGACTATAAGGCTTTATTACTCTCACTTAGCCATAGGAATTGAGTATGGTCGGCGAGTCTCTAGTGTTCTAAGGCCGAACTAGGGGCTCTATTGGCGCCTGATCAGAAGACCAATTCGTCGCACTCAGCATTTGTAATGGCGTTGTGCGAAATAAATCTTTAGGGATTTTACAACCTCTCGAACAGCTGACCAGCTCTCGCTGTATCACACCAGTCCGGCGCACTCCTCAACCAAGAGACCTGCCGGGTATGAGGCCGCTGTAGCCACCTGCCACCAATCCATCTTTAGTACTGTACTGCTGCATCAACCTTGCCCAGTCTAGCTGCCGTCGACGCCACCATGACGCCAGACAGCGCCATCATCCTGTGTTCATCCATCATCACACGCCCATCGGCGAGACCCCGCTGCTCCATGCCGCTGAGTCCCGCCGTTGTCGACATGTCAGATGCCACGCCACTCCTCCTCTTGTCCCCTCAGCCAGCACTTGTCCAAAATGAAGGCCCGAGAAGGGAGAACGACATCGAAACATCGTCATCTTCCGATCCGGTAGACCCAAATCCGGTGTTTATCCCGGAACCTCCCGACCAGGTTGACGTGACCTGCAACGACGATGCCTCGAGAAGGAAACGACGTCAGAGACACCGCCATCGTCCGCCAAGACCGCAGTCAGGCGCGATTTTCACCGGAAGCCGTGTTGTCCTGATCCCGTGGCTGGCTAGAACCACGCGGAGTCTCGTCATGAAGACGTATGCCACCGCTGGTACTCCGGCAGAGATCCTCTATACCCTCACCGGTCCCTCCACGCACCGCCGGCCAGCAAAGACCACGCCGCGGCGGATCTGGACGGGACCCCAGATCCGCCGTCGCCGCGACCCATCTTCAGGCAGAGCCATCCACCGGTTCATCCATGGAGTGCTGCCACCATCCATGCACGAAGGGAAGCCCATCGCCGTCCTGGACCGCTGCCCGCCGCCGCACAGGCTAGGGGCGCCGCCCTGCCTGCTGCCCACGGGCGCACCACAAGAGACGCCCCTGCCGCCTCAAGGGGATCCCGCTGCAGATCCGCCCGCCCTAGCGCCTTGGCACCGGGCCCGCCACCACCGCGGACCACGCCGGCGGCAGCGGCGGTAGGAGGATGACCGAGGGAGGCTGGCAGCGCTGGTTTTTTGGCCCCCTGGCGTCGCCCAGGGAGGCGACGCGAGGGGGTACGAGGGGGGTGCACGGGTGGCTTAATAAAATATTAATGCATGTCACTAAAAATAGCTTGATTTGCCTTATTTTTCGAAAGGACAGACAGATACGACTTAATACATGATGATTGTTAGAGCTTAATTAAGCAATTAAACCCAAAAATTGTGATTTAACCTCAAAATATGAGCTAGTGTCCAGCTCAGCCATGTCGATCAAAGACTTGAATCGATCGAGGTCCTAATGAAATAGCTACTGGGGAATATATGAGCGAGCACGTTAGGCTAACGTGATGGTCGTTCATCGATCCAAGTTGGCTTGACATGGCCAATGGATGGAGCACATGCAAGCATATTGTTGAGACGTGGCGCAGTCAATGGGATAGATGATGGGTCTGTACTAACAACACCATCTTCATCACACTCCAAGATGATGTCCTTATTGCTATGTTTAAAAAAACGAAAAATGTATTTGGCAACCGTGTGGCAGATTGCGAAACTGCCACACGCATCCAGCGCCGTCAGTTCCTTCCCGATCTCCTTCCTTCCCCGCACGTCCTCTCGATTTCTTTCCTTTCCCGCACGCCTGCTGATCTCATTCCTTTCCCGCACGACCTCCCCGATTTTATCGCGCAGACCCGCTCGTGCCTTCCTAATTTTCGTAATCGTCAATTATAGTCGGCGCCCCTTCCTGATTTTCAGCAAAAAAAATGCTTGGACTAGGATTTGATCTCTGTTCTGCAGGTAATCAACAAAGGGAGCTAACCACCTCAGATATGACACTATTTGTTGAACAAGCTAAGGGAAATACTGTTTTCGACATGTCCGTGGTAACTTTGATCATTGGGAATAAATTTGTTGAACCTCCCCGCGGGTAATTTATGTAAATAGCACGATAACATTCACGCCATAGACCTGATAATTTAGATACAAACATCATGCTAACTTTAACCATTGGGGAAGACAAATGTGAAAAGATACCCGATAATTTATGTGTAAATAGATTGTAATATACGCAGCGCACATCTGATAACCGAGGTAGAAACACCATGGTAACTTTGACCGTAGGGATTTGAAAAGATACTCCGGCATCTTCTGTGTAAATAGCACGGTAGTATACCTCCCTCCCCTGGCATTTTTATGTGTAAATAGCATGAAAACATATGCACTGCGATAACTAAACACCATGATAAGTTTTTGACCCGTGGGGGAGGGGGATTTTCTAAAACATACCCCTGATAATTTTTTGTGTAAATAGCATGATATTTTAAGCACTACGGGCTTGATAGGTTACCTAGAATCACCATGATAACTTTTTGTCCCGGGAAAAAGTTGTTCAAAACATCCTCAATATTTTTTGTGTAAATAGCATGATAATATAAGCACCGCATAATCGATAATTTGCAATATAAACATGATGGTAACTTTTTTATCAAAGGAAACTAAGTTGTTAAAAACATACGCTCGCCTCGCGCGTGGGCCTCTTGGATGAACAGAACGCATGGCGTGCCATGAGAAAGTCACATAATGTTTAGTGTCATGAGGGGCACACGTGCTATAGGCGTGATAAGTTATGCAAAAACTCCGTGGTAATTTTTGACCTATGGAAAAAGGTACCGAAACACACCCAGGTTTTTAGGTGCAAGTACCATGATAATATACGAACTGTACCCGGTAACTTAAGTACAATCCCTCATGATAACTTTGACCGGGGGGAGGTTGATGTACATATACCTGATAACTTATGTGTAAGTACCACGGTATTTTACACATCGAAGACCTTATAACTTGTGTACAAATCACAGTGGTAACTTTGAAGGATGTAGTTGTTGAAGCATAGATACCAGATACATTCTATGTAAATAGCACGGTAAGTTATGCAACACTGGCCTGATAACTTGCATACAAATACCATGGTAACTTTGTCCTGAGGAGAAATCATGTAGTAGACGTGAAGAAGTGACAGTTTTCTCAGGGGTGGGCGCCTAGATGTGCGAGAGAAGCAGGTTTCTCGGGCGAGCTTACAGGGTCGTTTGAGAGGAGGCGAGGTCAAAGGACGAGGAATCGTGTGGTACTTTAAAATGAAAAAAGTAGAGGTGTGACAGTTTTCCTTATATGGCACACGTGTGCCAAATATCACAGTCCTTCAAAAAATGCATGTTTGTTCAATATTTCCTCCGTCCCATAATTTTTGTCTTAAATTTGTCTAAATACGGATAATATCAAGTCACGTTTTAGTATTAGGTACAACCGTATCTAGACAAATTTAAGACAAGAATTTTGGGACGGAGGGAGTATGATTTACTGTACCTAGTTTTTGCTCTAAATGCATGCTGCTCAAAATGTGATACTTTGTCTCTAGCTGGGCCGTGTCGATCAAGACTTGGATCGGTCTAGGTCGGTCTTGATGAATTTAATTTCCACACTGCAGATCGATCCGAGGAACCTGCACGCGTGGTAGCACGTTGGGCTAACGTGATGCATGGCCTCATCGATGGATCGGACCGACAACAGCGAGCTAGTTGCTCGTGAGCATCTCTCGGGGCCTCCATGAAAGCAAGTTGACCTACTCAGCGTGGACTATCGACGAAGCAAGTATGGTAGGAAGGAACGTAGTATGTGAGTGGAGTAGATTCATGGGCATGCACTGGATCCAGAACCG
Source organism: Aegilops bicornis (assembly GCA_021605145.1). NCBI lineage: Eukaryota > Viridiplantae > Streptophyta > Magnoliopsida > Poales > Poaceae > Aegilops > Aegilops bicornis. Next base: position 4,343,204 of record CM038671.1, on the reverse strand, counting down.
TGTCATGCATGGACATGCACATGCACATGATAACGAACGAACCTGCCTAGCAAGCTGTGTACATGCATCCATCATGAAAATCTGCCGTGTGTGTACATGCATCCATCATCAAAACATGCACATGCACACTCATCGTCGTTTTGGACGCCATCAAAATGTCTCGTTCGGTAACTTGAACTAATCTCCTTCTAATGACCGTACAATTAGGATGAGACATCCAACGACGGATGGAGCACCTACAATGCAAACCTATCAATCAAACATGGGACGGTGCGATTCCTCGGGAATTGATACTTTGGATTCCTCCTCTACTTCACATTAATTAAGCTAATTACTCCCTCCGTTTCATTTTACTCCACGCACAAGTTTTGGTCAAAGTCAAACTAGACAAAGTTTGACCAGATTTATGTTAAAAAATATTAACTTCTACAATACTTAAACTATATAATATGAAAATACATTTCATGGTGCATCTAAAAATGTTGATTTCATATCGTGAATCTTGATATTTTTTAATATAAAGTTAGTCAAACTATGCAAAGCTTGACTTTGACCAAACCTTGTATACAAACTAAAAAGAAACGAAGGGAATACTTAGTTCCCAAGATGAAGCACATGCTCACCACAAATCAAGTTTCCACTCAACTCTCGCCGTAGTACATTTGGTCTTCAAAAATCGTCTATTCAGAAATGATTTCCCAACTATCCCATGGTATATTAGATATAAAAAGAAGTCTACATGAAATTCAAAGAAGATTTCCCTGCTATATCTTGATAGTACGTTTCATCTTACTAATGGTCGAAGCTGAATCTCATATGGATTCGTCTAAATGAGAAGGCAACGCTCCTGCCTGTTCCTCCAGAAAAAAAAAGATGGAAGAGGTTTCGATGTAAAAACAAATACTCCCTCCATTCCCTTATACAAGGCCACAAACTCATATTACAGGTATCAAGGGAAAATTTAATGATTGCTTTGCAAGTTCACTTTTCTTTTCGTTTACTGGGATCATTGATACGTCCGCATGCATGCAAGGAAGGAATTAGAAGGAAGTAGCAAATGTTATTATGACTACATGCATGCAAGTATTAAAAAAGTTGGTACTACTAGAAAACACTATTAATTTTTGCCTCGATTACAATTAGTGACCTTGTATAGATGCAAATTGTATTTTTTATAGTGGCCTTGTATAAGGGAATGGAGGGAGTAATATTACAACATCCGGCTGAGTCGTGTCAAGACTTGGATCGAGGTCACTCCATAGTTCAGAACCTTGCTGACGATGTACTATGTACGCCGTCACATCTCGCATTGTATTATTCTTGATGAAGGCTTAGATTACAACCATACGTTTAAATAACGGGCCATGCAACTATACATTTGGCGCTACATTTAAACTATTTTCATATTGCCGTCCGACATAAACCTAGCCTAGGGCGGCGGCCATTGTCCACTTCCTTTGTATTCCGTATCGGCGACCATGTCCTCCATCTGTCATCTCCATGAGCAATGGTGATTGACAAGACCGGTGAAGATAAGGTGCGGTCCCATTTGGCGCGGAAGAGTAGAACACGAGAGAGGAACCGTCCCATTTGGGACTTGCGCCCCGCAGCCTCCCTTGCCAGACTCATCCTCATCGGAGTCCCTGACCTGTCCGTCGCCGGTGCATATGGACGTGAGGTCTATGATAGACGTCACTAGGCAAAGAGTGTCCTCCTGCCAGATGCGACCCCGATAGTCCGGTGGAGGCTTGTAGGATGCGTTGCTCGCCACATTGTCGTCTTCCGACGCCTGTGCCGCCTCCATGTCTGGTCGTGCCACCGTCGTATTGCGCGGGGAGGCTTGAGCATGCTTGGCCTTGTTGGGTGCCAACTACTCGGTGATGAAGTTGAGTTTCTCCGCAGCCATGGTGGCCTCGGTCTCCTCACTAATGCTCTGACCGTAGATTTGGCCCTCCGCCCGCCAGTGCTGCTTGACGAGGATTCGGTTCTAAATCTGCTCCTCATATGCCTGTCGAAGCACCGACATAGGCGCGGTCGCAGGGTGCTCTCCAACATGGAAATGCTGATGTGTGCATGTGCACTAGCAGAAAACAAGGCATCAGTTCCAGTTACTAAGGGCCTTTAGTCCTGGTTCTGCAACCGGGAGAAAAGGTGCCAACTTCTAGTCCCGGTTGTGTTATGAACCGGGACTAAAGGAGCTCCAAGTTGTCGCTATGGGGCGCCCAGGCTGGAGGACCTTTAGTGCCAAGCGTCAGCACCTGCCAAGCGTTGTGGTTTTTTTCTTTGAAATGAGGGGTTTAGTGTTTTGGAGGGTTTAGGGGTTTCATATTTTGTTTTCCCCTTTTCCTTTTGTGTTTACTGTTCAATTCTTTTACATTTAGGGTTTTCGTTTTTATTTTATGTTTTCCATTCAACTTGACGCTAGCTACTACATATAGCAATTAAGGAACCATTACACAAATCGTCATGAATATAGAGAGAAGCGACCTCTCTCTCTTCATGCCTGGTCGAACAACAAGTTTTCTGTTGGAAATATGCCCTAGAGGCAATAATGAAGTGCTTATTATTATATAATTTCTTTTTCACAATAATCGTTTATAATCCATGCTATAATTGTATTAACCGGATACTCAAATACATGTGTGGATACATAGACAACAACATGTCCCTAGTAAGCCTCAACCGAACTAGCTCGTTGATCAAAGATGGCTATGGGTTCCTAGTCATGGACAAGAGTTGCCATTTGATAACAGGATCACATCATTGGAAGAATGATGTGATGGACAAGACCCAAACTATAAAAGTAGCATATGATCATGTCAAGTTTACTGCTATCGTTTTCTGCATGTCAAGTATATGTTCCTATGACCATGAGATCATGCAACTAAATAACACCGAAGGAATACCTTGTGTGAATCAAACGTCGCAACGTAACTGGGTGAGTATAAAGGTGCTCTACAGGTATCTCGGAGGGTGTCTGTTGAGTTGGCATGGATCAAGACTGGGATTTGTCACTCCATATGATGGAGAGGTATCTCAGGGCCCACTCGGTAATACAACATCACAATGAGCTAAATGCGACTAATGTGTTAGCCACGGTATCTTGTATTAAGGAGCGAGTAAATAGGCTTGCCGGTAACAATATTGAACTAGGCTTGTATGGAGATACCGACGATCAAATCTCGGGCAAGTAACATACCGATAGACAAAGGAAACTACATAAAGTATTAGCTGAATTCTTGACATCGAGGTTCGAACAATAAGATCTTCGTAGAATATGCGGGAACCAATATGGACATCCAGGTCCCGCTATTGTTTATTAAGCATAGAGTTGTCTCGGTCATGTCCCCATAGTTCTCGAACCCGCAGGGTCTACATACTTAATGTTTGGTTACGATATAAGTATAGTTGAGGTTGTTCGGTTATGACCGAAGGTTGTTCGGAGTCCCGGATGAGATCCCGGACGTGACAAGGAACTCCGGAATGGTCCGGAGGTGAAGATCGATATATAGGACGAATGGTACAGGAGTCTGGAAGTGTTGCGGGGGTACCGGGTTATGACCAGGATGACCCAAGGGGGTTTCGGGGGCCTTGGCAAGTTGTGGGAGCCTCATGGCCCAAGTGGAGGGGGCACACCAGCCAACTAAGGGGGTGTGCGGACCCCTCACCCCTTCCCACGATCACAAGGAGGGTGGTCTGCCCCCCTAGGGCTGCCTCCCCCTTGCTTGCGGGGCAAGCCACCTGGGAAGGGCCACCCAAACACTGGCCGCCCCCATCTCCCGTCTGTGGCCGCCACCCCCTAGGGGAAACCCTAGGGGTGCCCCCCTCCTCCCTTCCCCCTATATATAGAGAAGTAGAGAGTGGGCAGCTGTACCCATATGTGTGACGATGCTGCCCTCCCTCTCCCTCATAGCCTTCTTCCTCCCTGTAGTGCTTAGCGAAGCTCTGTTGAGATTCCATAACCACCGCCGCCACCATGCTGTCGTGCTACCGGATGACTCAAGCTAGTACTTCACCATCGCTCGCTGGATCGAGGAGGTGAAGGCGTCATCGAGCCGTATGTGTGTTGAACCCGGCGGTGCCGTCTGCTCATTACTTGGATCAGGAATTCGCGGGACGAATCATGATGGGATCGCAAAGATGTTCGACTACATCAACGCGTTTCTTAATGCTTATGCTTAGTGTTCTACAAGGGTATGTGGATGCAATCTCTCCTCTCATAGATGTTCATCTCGTAGATTGATCTTTGTGAGCGTTGGAAATTTTTTGTTTCCCATGCAACGTTCCCCAATAGTGGCATCATGAGCTAGGCTTTGCGTAGATGACATCACGAGTGGAACACAAAAGGAGTATATGGGCATTGATATTAAGATTGATTCCTTCCTTGGTATTTTCTTGATTCAACGGTATTGTGGGATGAAGCGGTACGGACCAACTTTAAATGTCATCGTACATGAGACCGGTTCCATCGACTAACATGTGACTTTGTTGCATAGAGATGGCTGGCGGGTGTTTGTTTCTCCCACCTTAGTTGAATCAAATTCGACAAATGCGGTCCTTGTAGAAAGTTAAACAGAAACTTGCATATCACCGTTGTGGATTTCAAACTCACATTCCCGAGCTTCTATAATTTTGAGATGATGTAGGCAACGAATTGATGAAGGAAGGGTGCTCAAATAAGTGGGAATTATTGCCATTGTTTACCCAAACATAACTACTATTCTTTAGACTTTAAGTCTTCTAGAGGGTCCATCAAGTTCTAAACTTGAATGGTGTATATGGATACTATCTCGGATTAATTACTTGAGCATATAGTCAATTACCGGAGTCAGGGCCCATCAACGCTTCTCTGTGTATTATAGATTCATTGTTTGTTCAACAATATTTCATTTGCACACCTTGAAGATCTGCACGAATTTTTCCAACCTATATTGTTCAGCTGCATGTTCGATCGAAGTCTCTATATCTCATGTAGAGGCTGCTGTATCAGTACAGTAAGAATTTTAGCACCACTTCTAGTGTTTCTTTTCTTTGAACTGATCATGAAGATTCTGTAATCTCACTGAGTTGCACTGTCCACCCACTCACTCTTTTGCAGAAAATATTTTCTTCAAAATTTCCGCACTATGTGGCAAAACACTTTGACTCTGCGTAGTGATAGAGGAATACCCAATCATTTGGGATAACCTACAAAGTAGCACTTATCATTCCATATATTATATGATCTTATTTCAACAGTTTTGATGGCACCCTTTTCAGTGTAAAGTCATAGTCTCTAAAGCATCACATTAAAAGTATATAGGCAAATTGATTATTTTCATCTTTGATCTCACTATGTCATACATAGCTTGATTACATCTACTCAGAACACTCTACTTTTAGTAGTGTTCCGGGAGGTGCAAGTGATAAAAAAAATCATAGCTCATCAAACATTATCTAAACTTATAATTCAAATATTATTTTCTGCAATCAAATTGTAGAAACATAATTTTTTCTTCTTACAATAATTTCTAATTCATTCTGGAAAAATCTTTTGAAACATTTCAAAAGATCCAGATTTATGTCTCAGTAAATATAAATATCTACTTGAGTCAATCTTGAAGATAGGTAAATCCACTGCTTGCAACAACACTTATTGAACTACATCTATATGTATGTTCCAGTTATTTTGTTGTTCGTTCTTTATGACCAGTGAACGGTATTTTAGTTTACTTCACTATTTGGACAAAAATTGCAAGTGTCAGATGATTCTTAATCCGATGACTTCAAAATCCATGACTATGGAATTTTCTCCATGCTGTTTCTCCAATGTGACTAAATGAAACGCCACACAGATGTGGTATTCTTTTAGTCTTGCGACATTTAGCGTTAATGTTATGGATGTTAAATTTTATCATCAATATTCATAACATACATCCTATTCAGAACAGGAGTATGGCCTTTTGTTCATAACATCAAATAACTATTGTTCTCTCATGAACAACCTCATTTTAACTTCTATGCAATGGCTAGAGTATACAAAAATCTAAAATGAATTTACAATAATCAATATAGAGGAAATACAATGATGAGAAATATTATAAGTTTTACAAGGTTTCCATCAAATACTTTAACCTCATTGTTTGTTGGTCATTTAGGCCATTTGTAGTTTCTTGAAACAATTCATATTAACATGCAATCAAGTCGATATCCTCATGATCAACTTTTAAGCATTATATCAAAGAATCAATGATCAACAAATTTATCATAATTCCCAAGAACTATACTTTACTTGATCAACCATCTATACATCTGATAACTCATATGACATTCATACCTGAACTAGAGATTCCAATCTTATTTTCTTTCTGCCTTTTACTTCTTATAGTTTTACTTCCAATATTTTTCCTGCTCACAAAAAGAATCCAACTTTTAAGAGTGGTGTAGGCCCCGAATTTCCCTAGGCACGTAAGTCTCATTACATCCTTCAATTTTATTCTTTCTCTTTAAGTTCTCACCATCAACTCATGACTGACGTTCTTTCGGATCTTATGCATTTCAGTCTGAAACATAGTTGAAGGCTTCACTAGAACTTGCAAACAAAACAGTTCTTTAGATATCACATATTTTTAACATTTGTTTGTTTATGAAAACAATTTTTAGTTCAAGAATATCACATAACTATTCCAAACATTTTGAAGTTCGGGTTTCGGAAGCAAGGAGATCGTAATGCAATTCTAGCTTTTGGATGGAAGGACGTGAGCCTCGTCATGCATAGCATTAGTAAGAAAGTATCGTAAACATGCAGTAGGACAAAATACTTCTTGGGACTTTTAGAAGACGACCCTCTCAATTATAAAAACTCAACCAGATAAATAACAGCTAATCAATTTCAACAACAAAGGTGGAACCATGAGCCAAAATTGTACAACTATAATGCAAACTACATAAACATTATTCATAATTAATTTGACTTGTGATTAAACTTAATTAATACATAATTATGGTCCCACCTAAATCAATATATCTCATAATTGATTTTAAGTGATCCAAGACCCTGATCTGATTCACAGCCATTGATGTGGACATCACTGATGACATGAACTTCAATTGGTAAGCAAACCTTTGCCGATCATATCTCCATCTGACTCTTATTCATCTTTTGATTCTTCATGCTCCGAGCTCAGAACGATTCCACTAGAACTTTAAGACAACCAAGTGCTATCTGCATACATGGTCTGACCATCCCCTTGTTACACCTCACATCCCGTTTGTACTCACGTGGACATGACGCACTCCCAAATGCTACGTGTTATATACGGTTGCAACATTGGGAAGAGCACCTTTTAACTTGATATTTACTGTAGAGATCACCCAAATAATTGACATGCGCAATCAAAGGGTGCAAACAACAAAGGGATAAACATCTTAGGCAATTCATAATAGCATGATATGATATAGCCCCGGACATCGGGAATCCTTCATGAACGTCTTCAATCTTCAGTTGAAGCGTTGTGACAGCCAATATTTCGTTGCCATGGCAATTGTTTCAAAACCGATGCCGTGGCAACAATTTTAGAAAACGTTGTTATGGCAACCGTTTCAGAAAACGTTGTCATGGGACCAAATTTAGAAATTCCACCGTGGCACGAAATTATAGCTCCTCGTCCCGCGCCTAATACACCTTCTCCATGTCGGGGTCCTCCGTGTATGCTTGCCACCGTCACATGTAACCTGTAGGCTATATCCACGATATTTACATTAACGTGGCAGTCTCGTGGCTCCAGCCATCATGCCGTCACGCGCAGGCCACATAACATTACAACATATAACCATCTCATACATAAACTCATTATCATGATGAAGGCTATACCGTATCACATGCAATTCCTGCAAAACCAAGTTAGACGTCCTCTAATCGGTTTGACAAAATTTTAATTATGTGGCTTCTAGGGTTTCCAGACAACACAAGCTACCTACATGCACACCATCAAGGCCATAATTCTTATTGCTAGATTAACCTTTGGGGTGTGTGAAAGAAGAGACTTAATTAACAATCTCGTCCCCCATACTAAACTTCGTCAAATACGTGTGACCCCCTAGAAGATCGTTCATCTTCATCGCCATATTGTGTATGCGATGGTTCACTATTCTTGACTATGGTGAAGCACAAGAAACTGTTAGCAGATCGTCGACAGCCGTAATCTTGCTGAGTGTCAGAACCTTGTGAAAAGCGACACCATGCTGTCGATGAACAGAACCGAAGCAACACTCGAGGGAAGCAGAGCACGAACATCAGCCCTCACATTCACATGTGATCTAGATCGAAACCTGCATCTATTCATAGAATCGCTCATGATACCACTGTTGGGAAACGTAGTAGAAACACAAAATATCGCCCTACGATCACCCAGGAACAATATGGAGATGCATATAATATTTGGATCACGACCGTTACCGACTCCGGAGTGCAGCGGAAGTAGACGAGTCGGTCTAGATTGTACTTGGAGTCCCTCTACCATTGATGACGATCCCGCGAACCGCCCTCAAATGTAAGACCGAAAGAAGGGCCTCTCTACTTAGTTGCAGGTGTACAGTCTTCACGATCCGGCAGCGCTTCGCTGTCCAGAGCTAATCGTCGCCGGAGAATTAGAGGGAGGAGATTAGAACCACACCAGGCTTCTAATTATGAGGATTAGATGATCTAGGTGAAGCTCTAATTGATCAACTAGGATCAACTAGAACTAGAACTAGAGGAACTAGAGGAGGCTCCAAAACTTGTGTATAGAAAAGGGCCAACACCTCCAATATATATAGGTTAGAGAGGGGAGAGGGGCAGACACCAAGGAGGAATAATCCCTCCTTGGGGCGCCGGCGTAGGGAAGAGGAGTTGGACTCCTCCTCTACTCCAATCCCCCCCCCCTCCCCACACACACACAAGGAAGGAAGAGCGGCGCTAGCTCCACTTTGGCCCTTGTGGCCCAAGTTGTCTTCCACCTATTGGCCTTTTAAGGCCCGTTGATATTAAATTAAATATAAAAGCCCTCTAACAATTACTAGAGCATATTATATATAGTTTTATACCTGGTATTGCCCAATAAACTCTGAAACCCTTCCGGTGACCCCGAAACGCTTCCGGTTCTTTTCGGAACTATTCCGAATATTAATGAAACAATTCCACATATAATCTCCAATACTTTCGTCCTAATAACACTCAGTAGATCGTGATTACCTTAAGCTTGTGACCCGTAGGTTCGGTAAGTCATAAACATGAATGAAACCCCTTCGTTCAATGACCGATAGCGAAACTGTGGACGTCCATATCGATCCGTATGATTACACGAATGACATTCGAGTGAACCTTTCGTTATTATGTGATGTTCCCTTTTCTTCTCAATACTTTACAACACCCGGGGTGCATCGGTATCCTCCTGAGTCGTCACCATGCTCACTATACCATTGCCCTTATTACCTGTTTTGTTCTTCTTTCTGTTGAAGTGTTCCGGCATCCCCGTGATGTAGTCACCTATTTTTGGACAGATGTTGATGGATGCCATCACACCGAGAGGGCCCTAAGAATATCTCTCCATCGCCAGAGGAGTAAATCCCACTCTCGAGCTATACAGTCCCTTGTCAAACTTTTCGATGAACCTATAAGTTGTCATTATGATCATCTAGTTACAGATAATGTTTGAGCAACCCCAAAGTCCACCGTATGGTAGGAAGTGATCATGCGATACTCTCATGGTCTGAGGAACTAGAAACACATGTTAACACTCCGTGTTATAAGAATTTATTTCAGACCATATTATCTCAAAGTATAACAAACAAGTTTGGGTCGATTCAATATGATTGTTCTTCTAACGTCATACTCTCATAGGACTATCGTTACACTTAACGATATCCTAAGATCCGGAAAGCATGATCACCAACAACACTTGAGCCAGTGATAACCCAAAAGTATAGGGGATCGCAACAGTTTTCAATAAGTAAGAGTGTCGAACCCAACGAGGAGCTAAAGGTAGAACAAATATTCCCTCAAGTTCTATCGACCACCGATACAACTCTACGCACGCTTGACGTTCGCTTTACCTAGAACAACTATGAAACTAGAAGTACTTTGTAGGTGTTTTTGGATAGGATTGCAAGAAAGTAAAGAGCACGAAAATAAAACTAGGGGCTGTTTCGATAAAGACACAACTAAACTAAATATGGCGAGTGTGGAAAAGTGGTGGTAGGAGTTGTGGAATTGTCCTTAGGCAACTGACTATGTTACTAGACCGATAATCGTTATTGCAATTCTATTTGAGGGAGAGGCATAAGCTAACATACTTTCTCTACTTGGATCATATGCCCTTATGATTGGAACTCTAGCAAGCATCCGCAACTACTAAAGATTCTTTAAGGTAAAACCCAACCATAGCATTAAAGTATCAAGTCCCCTTTATCCCATACGCAAACAACCTACTTACTCGGGTCTGTGCTTCTGACACTCACGCCACCCACCATAAGCAAATCATAAACATATTGCAAACCCTACAACGGGAACCCCTCACGCTTGCGCGACACGGAGGGCACAATAGGACAGCACCAATAATAAAGCATGCAACTCAAACCAATCATAGCAATTTATCAATCACCGATAGGACAATAGAAATCTACTCACACATCATAGGATGGCAACGCATCATCGGAAAATAATATGAAGCATAAAGCACCATGTTCAAGTAGAGGGTACAGCGGGTTGCGGGAGAGTGGACCGCTGTAGATAGAGGGGGGAAGGTGATGGAGATGTTGGTTAAGATGACGGCGGTGTTGGTGCAGATCACGGTGATGATGATGGCCCCCGGCAGCGCTCCGGCGCCACCGGAAGCAAGGGGGAGAGAGCCCCCCTTCTTCTTCTTCTACCTTGACCTCCTCCCTAGATGGGAGGATGGTACCGGTTTCCCCTCTGTTCCTTGGCTCCCATGGCTTGGGAGGGGCGAGAGCCCCTCCAAGATTGGATCTATTTCTTTGTTTCTGCGTTCTATTCTGGCTCTGTTTCACCGTTTCGCGTATATATGGAGATCCGTAACTCCGATTGGCCTAAAACCTTCGCCGTGATTTTTTTCCGAATATTATCTTTCTTGTGGCAAAAGAAGAGCATCAACCGCCTTACGGTGGGCTCACGAGGGTAGGCGGCGCGCCCGGGGGGGAGGGGCGCGCCCCCCTGCCTCGTGACCACCTCGGGCACCGTCTCGCGTGGATTTTTCTTCTGGAATTTTCCATATTTTCCAAAAATAAGCTCCGTCCGTTTTTATCCCGTTTGGATTCCGTTTGATATGGATATTCTGCAAAATATAAAACATGCAACAGACAGGAACTGGCACTTGGCACTGGATCAATATGTCAGTCCCAAAAATAATATAAAAAGTTGCCAAAAAGTATATGAAAGTGAATAATATTGGCATGGAACAATAAAAAATTATAGATACGACAGAGACGTATCAGCATCCCCAAGCTTAATTCCTACTCCTCCTCGAGTAGGTAAATGATAAAAAACAATAGTCTATCATTAGAATACCTAGCATAATCTTGATCATATGTCTAATGATGGCATGAATATTAAGACACGAGTGATTCAAAGCAATAGTCTATCATTTGACATAAAAACAATAATACTTGAAGCGCACTAATAAAGCAATCATGTCTTTTCAAAACAACAAGGCCAAAGCAAGCTTATCCCTACAAAATCATACAGTTTGGCCATGCTTCATTTTCGTCACACAAAATGCCCCCATCATGCACAACCCCGATGACAAGCCGAGCAATTGGTTCATACTTTTTGACGCGCTTCAGCTTTTTCAACCCTCACGCAATACATGAGCGCAAGCCATGGATATAGCACTATAGGTGGAATAGAATATAATGATGCAGGTTATGTGGAGAAGACAAAAAAGGATAAAGTCTCACATCGACGCGGCTAATCCATGGGCTATGGAGATGCCCATCAATTCATGTCAATGCGAGGAGTAGGGATTGCCATGGAACGGATGCACTAAGAGCTATAAGTGTATGAAAGCTCAACAATAGAAACTAAGTGGGTGTGCATCCAACTTGCTTGCTCATGAAGACCTAGGGCATTTGAGGAAGCCCATCGTTGGAATATACAAGCCAAGTTCTATAATGAAAATTCCCACTAGTATATGAAAGTGACAACATAGGAGACAATCTATATGAAGAACATCGTGCTACTTTGAAGCACAAGATATGAGACTCACTACATGAAGAACATGGTGCTACTTTGAAGCACAAGTGTGGAAAAAGAGATAGTAACATTGCCCCCCTTTTATTTGCGGGCTTCTTTGGCCCCACTTTTTTATTTAGGCTTCATTGGCCTTTCCTTTTTTGGGCAATGCTCTAATAATGATGATGATCACACTTTTATTTACTTACAACTCGATATTACAAATCGATACTAGAACAAAGATATGACTCTATATGAATGCCTCCGGCGGTGTACCGGGATGTGCAATGATCTAGCATAGCAATGACATCAAAAAACGAACAAGCCATGAAAACATCATGCTAGCTATCTTACGATCATTCAAAGCAATATGACAATAAATGCTCAAGTCATATATATGATGATGATGGAAGTTGCATGGCAATATATCTCGGAATGGCTATGGAAATGCTATGATAGGTAGGTATGGTGGCTGTTTTGAGGAAGATATAATGAGGCTTATGTGTGACAGAGTGTATCGTATCACGGGGTTTGGATGCACCGGAGAAGTTTGCACCAACTCTCGAGGTGAGAAAGGGCAATGCTCGGTACCGAAGACGCTAGCAATGATGGAAAGGTAAAAGTGCGTATAATCCATGGACTCACATTAGTCATAAAGAACTCATATAATTATTGCAAAAGTTTATTAGCCCTCGAAGCAAAGTACTACTACGCATGCCCCTAGGGGGATAGATTGGTAGGAAAAGACCATCGCTCGTCCCCGACCGCCACTCATAAGGAATACAATCAACGAAACACCCCACGCTTCAAATTTGTCACACAACGGTTACCATACGTGCATGCTACGGGACTTGCAAACCTCAACACAAGTGTCTCTACAATCCACAACCACCCACTAGCATAACTCTAATATCACCATCTTTATATCGCAAAACTATTGCAAGGAATCAAACATATCATATTCAGCGATCTACAAGTTTATGTAGGATTTTATGACTAACCATGTGAATGACCAATTCCTGTCATCTCTCTAAATAGATATAAGTGAAGCAAGAGAGTTTAATTCTTTCTACAAAAGATGTGCCCATGCTCTAACAAATATAAGTGAAGCAAAAGAGCATTCTACAAATGGCGGTTGTCTATGTAAAGGGAAACAGGCAATCCAAACTTCAAATGATATAAGTGAAGCACATGAAGCATTCTATAAAGCCATACTCAAAAGATATAAGTGAAGTGCAAAGAGCATTCTATAAATCAACCAAGGACTATCTCATACCAGCATGGTGCATAAAATAAAAATAAAGACCTAATTGCAAAAGAATCTCCAAGACTTGCACATAATGCATGAACGAAACGAATCCGAAAACATACCGATACTTGTTGAAGAAAGAGGGGATGCCTCCCAGCATCCCCAAGCTTAGACGCTTGAGTCTCCTTGAATTTTTACTTGGGGTGCCTCGGGCATCCCCAAGCTTGAGCTCTTGCCTCTCTTCCTTCTTCTCACAACAAAACATCCTCGATTAGACACTACATCCACACAAAACTTCAACAGAAAACTCGGTAAGATCCGTTAGTATAATAAAGCAAATCACTGCTATAAGTACTGTTGCAAACCAATTCATATTTTGTTTTTCCATTGTATCTACTGTAATATAACCTTTTCATGGCTTAGTCCACTGGTATAAATTGATAGTTTCATCAAAACAAGCAAACTATGCATCAAAAACAGAATCTGTCTAAAACAGAACAGTCTGTAGCAATCTTAACATCCGCCATACTTCTGGTACTTGAAAAATTCTGCCACAATTAGGAAAAATAAAATATTTGTACAGAAATACAGTGCAAAAATAATCAGAACCATTTGACGTTCCAATAAAAAAGTAAAATTCGCGCGCTACAGCCAAAGTTTCTGTCCTGCACCGTACAAACCAACAAGCATTGTAAACATCCTAAAGGCAAACCTTGGCACATTATTTTTATAATACAATGGAATTGTACAAGGGGATAATTATTTTGTTGAAAATTTTCTGTAATCAAGATTCACAAAGTTGCCGTGAGCATGAACAAAGTTCAAGGAGCTCTCCCACTTCAACAATGCTTGTCTTTCGACTTTCACTTTCCTTTTGAAAAAGGTTCTCCTCTTTATTTTTGTTGTTTTTAAACTATATGAAAGCACTCAACAGAAATAAATGACTCTCTAAAACTTCCGGGTTGTCTCCCTGGCAGCGCTTTCTTTAAAGCCATTAAGCTAGGCATATAGTGCTCAAGTAGTGAATCCACCCGGATCCCAAGGTATATCAAAGCCAATTTTAATTAGCAATGATTTGTAATTTAGTAGCGAGCACAAAGTAACATATATCATGTAATGACGAAGTTCAACTCTCTTCCTATGCATCGGCATGTCATAAAAGAACAATTCATGCACACATAGTAAAGGCCAATGCATAGTATAAACAGTTTCTTGCAATTTTATCGTATGGGAAACATAAAGAGGTGGAGATATAGTTCCTCTCTCATAATAATTGCAAGTAGGAGCAGCAAGCACATGCATATTATATCTATCAAAATCATCATGTGCAACGGTAAAAGGCAACCCATCAATACAATCCTTAATAAGTGCAAACTTCTCAGATATAGTGTAATCGGGAGAATTCAAAAAGATAATAGGACTATCATGCGTGGGTGCAATAGCAACAATTTCATGTTTAACATAAGGAACTATAGCAAGTTCATCTCCATAAGCATAATTCATATTGGCATCTTGGCCACAAGCATAGCAAGCATCATCAAAAAAGGATATTTCAAAAGAATCATAGGGATCATAGCAATCATGATAGCAATCATCCTTCGGTAAGCACGAAGGGGAATTAAACAATGTGTGAGTTGAAGAGTTACTCTCATTAGAAGGTGGGCACGGGTAGCTAATCCGCTCTTCCTCCTTTTGTTCTTCGCTCTCCTCATCATTTTTTTCATCCAATGAGCTCATAGTTTCATCAATTTCTTCTTCCATAGCTTCCTGCAAAATATTAGTCTCTTCTTCGACAGCGGAGACTTTCTTAATAAGTGCATTAATTTCATAATTGTATTTATAATTCTCATAGAAATATTTGAGGATAGCTAAATTTTCAGATCTATAAACAGCATCATCAAAATCCTCAAACTCTTTACACATAGCTTCAATTTCATAAGCACCCATAAAAGCAACAAATTCTTCCATTTGTTCCACATCATAGTAATCATATATACGTATCCCATAAGAAGCTAAGGTTTCATTATCATTAAATTTGCATGAAAAGGGAAGGTGTGGAGAATTCATCCTAGAGCAACAAGTATAATCATATTCCACGCATAGTTGCCAAGCATACCACTTCAATATATGAATTTGATCCCATAATAGTTTCCCTTTTTGTGTCAAGCGATAATCCCTAAAGTATTCACGTTGATCCAACGTTACTCCCATTACATAATTGAATGGGGTTTTCTACGGATTATTAAAGTAGTACATAATATCTTTCACATAACCAGCATCGAGGGTTCTAGGAGGTTCCCCATCTCCACGAGTGGCAAGTACACCTAATTTTTTTGGTATTTCGTGTTCCATATCCATAACTAAAGATAGAGAACAACTAAGAACAGCAAATAAAAATTACTTAGTGATAAAGCAAACAAGCACACACGAGAATATTCACCCCACGCTATTGCTCCCCGGCAACGGCGCCAGAAAAGGTCTTGATAACCCACAAGTATAGGGGATCGCAACATTTTTCGATAAGTAAGAGTGTCGAACCCAACGAGGAGCTAAAGGTAGAACAAATATTCCCTAAAGTTCTATCGACCACCGATACAACTCTACGCACGCTTGACGCTCGCTTACCTAGAACAAGTATGAAACTAGAAGTACTTTGTAGGTGTTTTTGGATAGGCTTGCAAGAAAGTAAAGAGCACTAAAATAAAACTAGGGCTGTTTAGATAAATACACAACTAAAGTAAATATGGCGAGTGTGGAAAAGTGGTGGTAGGAGTTGTGGAATTGTCCTTAGGCAACTGACTATGTTACTAGACCGATAATCGTTATTGCAATTCTATTTGAGAGAGAGGCATAAGCTAACATACTTTCTCTACTTGGATCGTATGCACTTATGATTGGAACTCTAGCAAGCATCCGCAACTACCAAAGATTCATTAATGTAAAACCCAACCATAGCATTAAAGTATCAAGTCCCCTTTATCCCATACGCAAACAACCTACTTACTCGGGTCTGTGCTTCTGTCACTCACGCCACCCACCATAAGCAAATCATAAACATATTGCAAACCCTACAGCGGGAACCCCTCACGCTTGCGCGACACGGAGGGCACAATAGGACAGCACCAATAATAAAACATGCAACTCAAACCAATCATAGCAATTCATCAATCACCGATAGGACAATAGAAATCTACTCAGACATCATAGGATGGCAACACATCATCGGAAAATAATATGAAGCATAAAGCACCATGTTCAAGTAGAGGGTACAGCGGGTTGCGGGAGAGTGGACCGCTGTAGATAGAGGGGGAAGGTGATGGAGATGTTGGTGAAGATGACGACGGTGTTGGTGTAGATCGCGGTGATGATGATGGCCCACGGCAGCGCTCCGGTGCCACCGGAAGCAAGGGGGAGAGAGCCCCCCTTCTTCTTCTTCTTCCTTGACCTCCTCCCTAGATGGGAGGAGGGTTTCCCCTATGTTCCTTGGCTCCCATGGCTTGGGAGGGGGGAGAGCCCCTCTGAGATTGGACCTATCTCTCTGTTTCTGTGTTCTATTCTGGCTCTGTTTCACCGTTTCGCGTATATATGGACATCCGTAACTCTGATTGGCCTGAAACCTTTGCCGTGATTTTTTTCCGAATATTATCTTTCTTATGCAAAAGAAGAGCATCAACCGCCTTTACGGTGGGCTCACGAGGGTAGGCGCCATGCCTGGGAGGCGCCCCTGCCTCGTGACCACCGCGGGCACCGTCTCGCGTGGGTTTTCTTCTGGAATTTTCCATATTTTCCAAAAATAAGCTCCGTTCGTTTTTATCCCGTTTTGATTCCGTTTGATATGGATATTCTGCGAAACATAAAACATGCAATGTATATGAACCGCACGGGCAATCGGATCAATATGTTAGTCCCAAAAATAATATAAAATGTTGCCAAAAAGTATATGAAAGTGAATAATATTGGCATGGAACAATAAAAAATTATAGATACAACGGAGACATATCAGCCAGTCTTAGAGGCAAGACTAGGAACCTATTCTTTACCGTTTAGCATTCCACACGTGCATATGAGTTATTCACTGAATCGCATATTCCATGATCATAGCAGTTATAGCATGAAATATAAACTCTTAATTATGAGCATGGAAATATAATAATACAATATTATTGCCTCTAGGGCATATTTCCAAAAGCATGATATGTGTCCTACACATTCTCTCCATGGGCCATCCTTATGCTTCTTTGCCTAATATTCTTACTTTTTCAGGAGTCTTTGGAAAATCGTGAATGCCACTCTTTTTCAAAGGAAAAGTCTTTGCCTCACCAGGTTCATCAGATGGAACTTGCAATCACTTCAGCTAATGATATACAGGATGAGCACTCTGTTTCTGTCTCTTCTGTAGGGAATTCACATCCTAGCGAGACAAGACCCCATGCGCCTTCTAATGGATATACAATATCTTCTGATCTTTCCATAGTAGGGAACAAAATTTTCTCTGACGCCTTGTGGAAAAATTGTAGAATCCCATCAAGATCCCACTCTCCAGCTACAGGAATCGACATCTTTGTTCAGATACAGATCAAGCCAGTGCAGAGATGATGATTCAAGCCTCCATGGACCTTGCTTTATCTCCACTAGTAGCTGAGACGGCGGCTTTACATCTTGGAGCATTAGCAAGGCTTGCTGCGCTTAAAGACATTCATCATCCTTCCTCTCGTTGGGATATCCGACAGCACCTGGCAGGTTTTGAATGCAAATCCAGGGCCCTTTCCCCTCCATCTTTCACATATCTAGAAGCCTAAATGGAATAGTGCACGACTCTAAGATGGAAACAAACTATTGAGTCCACCAATCAAGATTACTTAAATCTCCACATGGACATTGAATTACCAATCTAGGCATCAAACCACTAGTAGAAAAGGGGGCAATGGTCCAGGTCGGGTCAGCCAATTAGTCCCGGTTCAGTCCAGAACCGGGACCAATGGTGGCATTGGACCCGGTTCGTGAGCCCCGGGGGCCGGCCGGGCCACGTGGGCCATTGGTCCCGGTTCGTCTGGACCTTTTGGTCCCGGTTGGTGGGACGAACCGGGACCAATGGGCCTCGCTCCTGGCCCACCACTATTGGTCCCGGTTGGTGGCCTGAACCGGGACCAAAGGCTGCCCTTTAGTCCCGGTTCATGCCACCAACCGGGACCAATGAGGTGCCTATATATACCCCCTCGCATAAGAGCAGAGCACACTGCTCTGTTTTTTTTCCGCAGCCGAGGGGAGAGGGCTTGGTGGTGCTCTAGCTCACCTCCTATGCACACAAGGTGTTCGATGGAATGCCCGAGCCACACTACTTAAGCTTTCTCCTCTCCAAGCTCGTCCTCCAAGCTCCATTTTGCTCAATATTTGTCTAGGTTTAGCGGTCCGTCACGCCCCTTCCCCATCTTCACCACCGTCGATCACCCGCGCCGATCTCATCGCCGGCACCACCGTGGTGAGCCTCTTGTTCTTATCTTCTTTATGAAAGGAAAAATATTCTTACTTGTATGTTTAGATAAATACTTGTATTATTTTCTTACTTTTATTATTGCATCTTATATAGTGCGATGGTTTTGGTATCCGCCCCGCCGGCCCTCGTCCCTGTCTATGATTCAGATGTGGTATATATTATCTTTTCATAACTATTGGTTCATTTATTGTTTATGAAAATTATGCCGACCAACGTGACATAGATTTTATTTATCTAGGAGGTTGTTGAACCGAAATTCCAACCGACCCTATTGTCGAGAGGTTAAATTTAGTTGAAGAAGAAAACAATTTGTTGAAGGAAAAAATTAGAAAAATTGAGGAGGAGAAGATGATATTGGAGTTGCATGTTATGGATGTCGCCGATGATCACAAGATCAAGATGGATGCAATGCGCTTGAAGATTAGAAAGATTAGAAAATATGCCATTCATACCGAGGCTTGGCATCATTATGCCGTTGGATCAGTTGTTACATTGGTTGCGATTATGATCGCATTTGTTTTCGCATTGAAATGTTTTACATAGTTTCAGTGTATGGTTTAATTAATTTAGATGCTCTGCAGATCTTTATGTTGTTAGATGAGAACTATGTATGTACTTTGGTTTTAATGTGATGATGAACTTCTATTAATTTGGTCACTTAATTATCTATTCATGATGTTCTGTAATGATTTTTGACACACTTAATTATATATAATGCACGCAGATGAACCGGGAACAAAAAAAGTGTTTTCAAATTTGAAAACTAATGGCACTAATAGAAAGTTTATAATTTTTCTAAAACTAAAAGCAAAAAGAATTGAAAAATAAAGCAAAAAACCAAAGAAAATAAATAATGCAGAAATCAAAACAAAAAAAACAACAATAAGTATTTTGTTGTAAGTAGAAACAAAATAAAATAATTAAAGCAAGAAAGAAAACAAAAAAAACAAAAAAGTGTTTTCAAATTTGAAAAGTAATGGCACTAACAGAAAGTTTATAATTTTCCTAAAACTAAAAGCAAAAAGAATTAAAAAATAAAGCAAAAACAAAAGAAAATAAATAATGCAGAAAACAAAACAAAAAACTGGAAAGAAATAAAAATAGCAACAGTAAGTAAAGAAAACAAAAAAAACTATTAAATTGCCACCTACTGGGCCACCACAGCCTGAATACGACTAGAAACCCATCCATGGGCCAGGATTCAGGCCCGCAGCAGGGCCAGCAGGCCCATCAGGCATAGCAGTAACAAGTAGGCCCGTAAGCCTGCAATGGAGAGGAGGTTGAGAGGGGTGCGGCAGTGGGGCTTATAAACCACTGCGCGCCCCTCTCAACTAGCGAGGTGGGACTAAACTTTGTCCCCGACGCGTGCAGCACACAGGGGTTTTGGTCCCGTTGGTGGCACCAACTGGGACTAAAGGGGCATTGGTACCGTTCGTGGCACCAACCGTACCAAAGGCCGCCGCTTCCCGCCTTTGGGCTGCCGAAAAAGAGGACTTTGGTCCCGGTTGGTGGCACGAACCGGGACTAAAGGGGGGCATTAGTCCCGGTTGGTGCCACGAACCGGGACCAAAGGCTTTGCTATATAAGTAAACACTTTGCAAAAATTCAGAATCTCATCGCCAGTTGCCCCCCGACGACGCCGACCCTCCTCGACGCCGCTAGGCTACTCCACCTCGCCGCTGCCGCCGCCGCCGCCAAGGCCGTCGCCCCCCAACCCGCGCCGTCCTCGTCGCCGGCCTCCCCGAGCCAGGCTGCTCGTCGCCGGCCTCCCGAGCCAGCCCGTCCGCCTCACGCCGCCTCGAGCCCCTGCCCGTCGTCCCGCCCAGCGCCGGGCGCCCTTGCCGCCCCCACCATCGCCATCGTCATCTAGCCGCCCCCGCTGTGAGTCGCCACGCCGCACCGGCTCTGTTTTTTTTCACTTTTATTAGTTTAATTTTTTGGTTCATATATATATATATATAATGTATATGTGTATGTATGTGGCTATGTGTATGTAGATGTTCAAAATGTATAAAAAAATTGTTCAGAGCATGTTTTTCTTCTTATATGTATTTTTTGTTCATATGTGTATTAATGTTTTTTTTCTGTTCATAGATTTTTTTTGGTATTGTAGAAATATGCAAATGTTTGTATATTCATGCTTGGCCTTGTTGGGTGCCAACTACTCGGTGATGAAGTTGAGGTTCTCCGCAGCCATGGTGGCCACGGTCTCCTCACTAATGCTCTGACCGTAGATTTGGCCCTCCGCCCGCCAGTGCTGCTTGACGAGGATTCGGTTCTAAAGCTGCTCCTCATATGCCTGTCGAAGCACCGACATAGGCGCGGTCGCAGGGTGCTCCCCAACATGGAACTGCTGATGTGTGCATGTGCACTAGCAGAAAACAAGGCATCAGTTCTAGTTACTAAGGGCCTTTAGTCCTGGTTCTGCAACCGGGAGAAAAGGTGCCAACTTCTAGTCCCGTTTGTGTTATGAACCGGGACTAAAGGAGCTCCACGTTGTCGCTATGGGGCGCCCAGGCTGGAGGACCTTTAGTGCCACGCGTTAGCACCTGCCAAGCGTTGTGGTTTTTTTCTTTGAAATGAGGGGTTTAGTGTTTTGGAGGGTTTAGGGGTTTCATATTTTGTTTTCCCCTTTTCCTTTTGTGTTTACTGTTCAATTCTTTTACATTTAGGGTTTTCGTTTTTATTTTATGTTTTCCATTCAACTTGACGCTAGCTACTACATATAGCAATTAAGGAACCATTACACAAATCGTCATGAATATAGAGAGAAGCGACCTCTCTCTCTTCATGCTTGGTCGAACAACAAGTTTTCTGTTGGAAATATGCCCTAGAGGCAATAATAAAGTGGTTATTATTATACAATTTCTTTTTCACAATAATCGTTTATAATCCATGCTATAATTGTATTAACCGGATACTCAAATACATGTGTGGATACATAGACAACAACATGTCCCTAGTAAGCCTCAACCGAACTAGCTCGTTGATCAAAGATGGCTATGGGTTCCTAGTCATGGACAAGAGTTGCCATTTGATAACAGGATCACATCATTGGAAGAATGATGTGATGGACAAGACCTAAACTATAAAAGTAGCATATGATCGTGTCAAGTTTACTGCTATCGTTTTCTGCATGTCAAGTATATGTTCCTATGACCATGAGATCATGCAACTAAATAACACCGAAGGAATACCTTGTGTGTATCAAACATCGCAACGTAACTGGGTGAGTATAAAGGTGCTCTACAGGTATCTCGGAGGGTGTCTGTTGAGTTGGCATGGATCAAGACTGGGATTTGTCACTCCGTATGATGGAGAGGTATCTCAGGGCCCACTCGGTAATACAACATCACAATGAGCTAAATGCGACTAATGTGTTAGCCACGGGATCTTGTATTAAGGAGCGAGTAAATAGGCTTGCCGGTAACAATATTGAACTAGGTATGGAGATACCGACGATCAAATCTCGGGCAAGTAACATACCAATAGACAAAGGAAACTACATACAGTATTAGCTGAATTCTTGACATCGAGGTTCGAACAATAAGATCTTCGTAGAATATGCGGGAACCAATATGGACATCCAGGTCCCGCTATTTTTTATTAAGCATAGAGTTGTCTCGGTCATGTCCCCATAGTTCTCGAACCCTTGGGTCTACATACTTAATGTTTGGTTACGATATAAGTATAGTTGAGGTTGTTTGGTTATGACCGAAGGTTGTTCGGAGTCCCGGATGAGATCCCGGACGTGACAAGGAACTCCGGAATGGTCCGGAGGTGAAGATCGATATATAGGACGAATGGTACATGAGTCTGGAAGTGTTGCAGGGGTACCGGGTTATGACCAGGATGACCCAAGGGGGTTTCAGGGGCCTTGGCAAGTGATGGGAGCCTCATGGCCCAAGGGGAGGGGGCACACCAGCCAACTAAGGGGGTGTGCGGACCCCTCATCCCTTCCCACGATCACAAGGAGGGTGGTCTGCCCCCCTAGGGCTGCCTCCCCCTTGCTTGGGGGGCAAGCCACCTGGGGAAGGGCCACCCAAACACTGGCCGCCCCCATCTCCCGTCAGGGTCAGCCACCCCTAGGGAAACCCTAGTGCCCCCTCCTCCCTTCCCCTATATATAGAGAAGTAGAGAGGGCAGCTGTACCCATATGTGTGACGATGCTGCCCTCCTCTCCCTCATAGCCTTCTTCCTCCCTCAGAGTGCTTAGCGAAGCTCTGTTGAGATTCCATAACCACCGCCGCCACCATGCTGTCGTGCTACCGGATGACTCAAGCTAGTACTTCACCATCGCTCGCTGGATCGAGGAGGTGAAGGCGTCATCGAGCCGTATGTGTGTTGAACCCGGCAGTGCCGTCCGTTCGACACTTGGATCAGGAATTCGCGGGACGAATCATGATGGGATCGCAAAGATGTTCGACTACATCAACGCGTTTCTTAATGCTTATGCTTAGTGTTCTACAAGGGTATGTGGATGCAATCTCTCCTCTCATAGATGTTCATCTCGTATATTGATCTTTGTGAGCGTTGGAATTTTTTTGTTTCCCATGCAACGTTCCCCAATAGTGGCATCATGAGCTAGGCTTTGCGTAGATGACATCACGAGTGGAACACAAAGGAGTATATGGGCATTGATATTAAGATTGATTCCTTCCTTGGTATTTTCTTGATTCAACGGTATTGTGGGATGAAGCGTCACGGACCAACTTTAAATGTCATCGTACATGAGACCGGTTCCATCGACTAACATGTGACTTTGTTGCATAGAGATGGCTGGCGGGTGTTTGTTTCTCCCACCTTAGTTGAATCAAATTCGACAAATGCGGTCCTTGTAGAAAGTTAAACAGAAACTTGCATATCACCGTTCTGGATTTCAAACTCACATTCCCGAGCTTCTATAATTTTGAGATGATGTAGGCAACGAATTGATGAAGGAAGGGTGCTCAAATAAGTGGGAATTATTGCCATTGTTTACCCAAACATAACTACTATTCTTTAGACTCTAAGTCTTCTAGAGGGTCCATCAAGTTCTAAACTTGAATGGTATATATGGATACTATCTCGGATTAATTACTTGAGCATATAGTCAATTACCAGAGTCAGGGCCCATCAACGCTTCTCTGTGTATTATAGATTCATTATTTGTTCAACAATATTTCATTTGCACACCCTGAAGATCTGCACGAATTTTTCCAACCTATATTGTTCAGCTGCATGTTCGATCGAAGTCTCTATATCTCATGTAGAGGCTGCTGTATCAGTACAGTAAGAATTTTAGCACCACTTCTAGCGTTTCTTTTCTTTGAACTGATCATGAAGATTCTGTAATCTCATTGAGTTGCACTGTCCACCCACTCACTCTTTTGCAGAAAATATTTAATTCAAAATTTCCACACTATGTGGCAAAACACTTTGACTCTGCATAGTGATAGAGGAATACCCAATCATTTGGGATAACCTACAAAGTAGCACTTATCATTCCATATATTATATGATCTTATTTCAACAGTTTTGATGGCACCCTTTTCAAAGTGTAAAGTCATAGTCTCTAAAGCATCACATTAAAAGTATATAGGCAAATTGATTATTTTCATCTTTGATCTCACTATGTCATACATAGCTTGATTACATCTACTCAGAACACTCTACTTTTAGTAGTGTTCCGGGAGGTGCAAGTGATAAAAAAAATCATAGCTCATCAAACATTCGCTAAACTTATAATTCAAATATTATTTTCTGCAATCAAATTGTAGAAACATAACTTTTTCTTCTTACAATAATTTCTAATTCATTCTGGAAAAATCTTTTGAAACATTTCAAAAGATCCAGATTTATGTCTCAGTAAACATAAATATCTACTTGAGTCAATCTTGAAGATAGGTAAATCCACTGCTTGCAACAACACTTATTGAACTACATCTATATGTATGTTCCAGTTATTTTGTTGTTCGTTCTTTATGACCTGTGAACGGTATTTTAGTTTACTTCACTATTTGGACAAAAATTGCAAGTGTCAGATGATTCTTAATCCGATGACTTCAAAATCCATGACTATGGAATTTTCTCCATGCTGTTTCTCCAATGTGACTAAATGAAATGCCACACAGATGTGGTATTCTTTTTGTCTTGCGATATTTAGCGTTAATGTTATGGATGTTAAATTTTATCATCAATATTCATAACATACATCCTATTCAGAACAGGAGTATGGCCTTTTGTTCATAACATCGAATAACTATTGTTCTCTCATGAACAACCTCATTTTAACTTCTATGCAATGGCTAGAGTATACAAAAATCTAAAATGAATTTACAATAATCAATATAGAGGAAATACAGTGATGAGAAATATTATAACTTTTACAAGGTTTCCATCAAATACTTTAACCTCATTGTTTGTTGGTCATTTAGGCCATTTGTAGTTTCTTGCAACAATTCATATTAACATGCAATCAAGTCGATATCCTCATGATCAACTTTTAAGCATTATATCAAAGAATCAATGATCAACAAATTTATCATAATTCCCAAGAACTACACTTTACTTGATCAACCATCTCTACATCTGATAACTCATATGACATTCATACCTGAACTAGAGATTCCAATCTTATTTTCTTTCTGCCTTTTACTTCTTATAGTTTTACTTCCAATATTTTTCCTGCTCACAAAAAGAATCCAACTTTTAAGAGTGGTGTAGGCCACGAATTCCCTAGGCACGTAAGTCTCATTACATCCTTCAATTTTATTCTTTCTCTTTAAGTTCTCACCATCAACTCATGACTGACGTTCTTTCGGATCTTATGCATTTCAGTCTGAAACATAGTTGAAGGCTTCACTAGAACTTGCAAACAAAACAGTTCTTTAGATATCACATATTTTTAACATTTGTTTGTTTATGAAAACAATTTTTAGTTCGAAGAATATCACATAACTATTCCAAACATTTTGAAGTTCGGGTTTCTCGGAAGCAAGGAGATCGTAATGCAATTCTAGCTTTTGGATGGAAGGACGTGAGCCTCGTCATGCATAGCATTAGTAAGAAAGTATCGTAAACATGCAGTAGGACAAAATACTTCTTGGGACTTTTAGAAGATGACCCTCTCAATCATAAAAACTCAACCAGATAAATAACAGCTAATCAATTTCAACAACAAAGGTGGAACCATGAGCCAAAATTGTACAACTATAATGCAAACTACATAAACATTGTTCATAATTAATTTGCACTTATGGTCCCACCGAAATCAATATATCTCATAATTGATTTTAAGTGATCCAAGACCCTGATCTGATTCACAGCCATTGATGTGGACACCACTGATGACATGAACTTCAATTGGTACGCAAACCTTTGCCGATCATATCTCCATCTGACTCTTATTCATCTTTCGATTCTTCATGCTCCGAGCTCAGAACGATTCCACTAGAACTTTAAGACAACCAAGTGCTATCTGCATACATGGTCTGACCATCCCCTTGTTACACCTCACATCCCGTTTGTACTCACGTGGACATGACGCACTCCGAAATGCTACGTGTTATATATGGTTGCAACATTGGGAAGAGCACCTTTTAACTTGATATTTACTATAGAGATCACCCAAATAATTGACTACCGCGCAATCAAAGGGTGCAAACAACAAAGGGATAAACATCGTAGGCAATTCATAATAGCATGATATGATATAGCCCCGGACATCGGGAATCCTTCATGACCGTCTTCAATCTTCAGTTGAAGCGTTGTGACAGCCAATATTTCGTTGCCATGGCAATTGTTTCAAAACCGATGCCGTGGCAGCAATTTTAGAAAACGTTGTTATGGCATCCGTTTCAGAAAACGTTGTCATGGGACCAAATTTAGAAATTCCACCGTGGCACGAAATTATAGCTCCTCGTCCCGCGCCTAGTACACCTTCTCCATGTCGGGGTCCTCCGTGTACGCTTGCCACCGTCACATGTAACCTGTAGGCTATATCCACGATATTTACATTAACGTGGCAGTCTCGTGGCTCCAGCCATCATGCCGTCACGCGCAGGCCACATAACATTACAACATATAACCATCTCATACATAAACTCATTATCATGATGAAGGCTATACCGTATCACATGCATGTAGCGACCTGACCAAAAATCGGTCAAGTCTCTGTGTCTGTACCATCCCAAGATCATTCTGGTACTCACAGTACATCGATAAATTAATCAAAGTTCAATCACACCTGAATTTTATTACACGATTCTCATATAGAGTCTTTATTACAAGGGAATAAATTCGGCTCAAGGCCAACTCATGAGAAAATAAACTACTAATGCTGCGGAAGCGTAGAAGTAAAGCGAGTCCATCCGACTCCAAAGGGAAATCGCCAAGCGCGGAGCGTAGCCTCACTCCTGATCGGAATAAATCTCTGCAACATAAGACGTTGCAGCCGTGTAGGTCAGCTTTTTGAATAAGCTGGCAAGTCATAAAGAGAATAACAATAATAAAATTACTAACACTATATGCATTTTGGCTGTGGGGCTCTAAGTTTCATCATTTTGCTAAAAGCCAATTTTCTACTGCTGTGGACTTGCTTGCAAATTACTACAAATTGTTGGTAGTTATTGAGATGGTTCCGCCAACCAATATCTCATTCCCAAATTATTAAGTCATAAAACCCCTCAAATTAATTCATTAATTTAGTGTTGAGATTTCCGAATACTTCCAAGTTCCAGAGGCTCAAATTGTCCGTAACCGGGGACACGGCTAATCGATTAGATCTTTAAACTCTGCAGAGGTTTATGACTTTTCCCGCAAGAATCATTCCCTCCTTTTGAGTCTTCGCACTTCATGGTGTTTGAAGACGGGACGAATGAAACAGGGTCTTCCAAAGAGTTCTTCTGCTACCGCCGTACCCATCCAATCCTACCGTTCTTCTACATCTCGTAGTACCGGCCCGTACCAGCCACTACTACTAGGGTTGACCCAGCCAGAGCCCATAATGGCTTGCGGCTGCACAGGTAAGCTTCCGGTCATGGGGCATCCATCCGCCTCTTCGTGGCTGGGTGAAGCTTTCCGCAAGATGTCATGGCACTTCTCCATGCATCCCGCCAACCACCTGGTTCTCCAGTGGTGCCCACAACTGCCCTCCACCCAAGAGTGAATTTCAAGTCCATCTTGATCATTGTAGTTCATGGGGTTGTCATCATCATTGACTCTCACATCTTTCTTATGAATTTCACTCAACCCAAAACCCGTCTACGACCATAGCAAAGTAAACTACTTCGTCCCGGGGTCATGGTAACAAGGGGATTGGTTCATCCTACCACATGATACTACTCAAGATTAATAACTTCAAAAATTTCAACTACTGCATGCATGGTGGGGTGGGGACAATTTCTAATGCACAAAAACATAGGTATAGAAAATAACATGATCAAAACTTGCCTTGCTGACGATCTTCGTGAGCTAAGGACTCGTAGTAGCAAGCTTCGCACTCCGGAAACTCTACCGAGACAAACAATGAACATAATAAGCATATAGCATAACATCACTTAACACAATAACATAACAATAGCAACATAACACACCAAAACCAACAAAGAAACCAACTCAAGGTTTTTCCTACTTCAAACAATAACTAAAATAGTTTTTATATAACAAAAATTTATTAATATAACCTAATCATGGTTTTAGGTTAACTTAACAGAAAAGAATTCACTAAGCAACTAGGAGCAAAAAGAATTAATTTCAAAGCTATTATAAAACTCCTAATAGGCCTAATTCAATTTCTATTAAGAAAAATAAATTAAAAACTTTTATTAATTATAAATAAAAGTTCATCCTATGAAGTGACAGAAACTAACCTAGAATAATCAATCACAAGTTAAAAATAAATTTATTTACTAAATAAAATATTAGGAAAACAGGAGCTAGTTAATTAATTAGGATTAATAAGATTCTGCTTAAAACAATTTATTTAATAATCCTAAAATACCCAAGTTAATTTTTATGGTTTGGCAATGTCAAAATAAAGTTGGGACAAAAAGAATCATGCAAAAATAATTTTTCTAACTCAAGTTATAGCAGATTTACTATTCTGACTAAAACTAAAATAAAGCAATTTTAATTATTTTTAACATAGCTAAATATATATTCTAAAGAAACTACATAAAATTTTCAATCCAACAAAAAAAGAATCATCTAAAAATAATAAACATAATAAAAGATATCAATTTTTCAAAACAGAAACTATTCTGTTAAAACAGAAAAACAAAAATAAAAGAAAAAGGCCTAATGGGCCTAAACTACGCACTGTGCGTCAAATAACCTAGACGGGCCTAGGGCTAAACTAGAACGGACCGTCCTAATAAAAAATAAACCTAACTAATATTAAACCGAATGAACCGGGCCGGTTTTCTAAATAAAAACTTACCCCTTCGGGGTCTAATCCTAGCCGTTCGTGGGGATCGGACGGCGGAGGGGTTTTCCGGCGACGTACCGGAGTTCGGCGACGGCGGCGGCGGCGGCGAGAGTGCGTCGAGGGTTCCGGGCGTCGGGGAGCTCGGGAAGTAGCTGCAAGGTGCGGGGAGCTCGGGAGGGGTTTGGTGGGGTCGGGGAGACCGGGTGGTCTAGGGCGGCGACGGCGGCGATTTTTGGCGGGCGGAGCCTCGGGTCTCCAGTGAGCTCGAACGGGAGGAGAGGGGTTCCGGCAAGGGCTAGGGGAATGGGGTGCGAGCCGTGGGCTTTATAGCCAGGGGCTCATCCCGCCTTGGGGCGATCAGGCGATCGGGATCCCGGATCGCCGGATCCGCGATCCATGCAGCGGCAGCGTGGCGTGGGCGGGGTAGACGATGGGGCGGGCCCGCTGTCGATGAGAGAGAGAGAGGTGGGAGCGAGCGGGTGGCCGGGCGAGGCGATTCGGGCGCTGGGAGGCCTGGTCGGGCTGGGCTGGCTCGGTGGCCAGTGGGCTGGGCCAGTGGTGGGGGTGGCTGGTGGCTGGGGGGCTGGCGCTGGGGGTTTTTTTCCTTTTTTTAAATTTATTTTTTTAGCAAAACAAAAACAGAAAATAAAACAATAACTATAGATATTTTATATAGGGTATATATATACCAAAATGATCAGGGGAATATTCCCTTTCATTTGAACATTTCTCCAAAGGCAAAATCCAAACTTTATAAAAATCCATTTTTTTCAAATTCAAATAAAATTCAGATTTGAATCCAAATCTTTTGGCAATGTTTTCCTTTGATATTTTTGGAGTGTCATGTTTACTCCTCTCATACTTTTGATCAAGTATTTATCAGGCTTAGTTTTTGAATTGTTTCCCACTTGCCAAAGTTTGAATTCAAATTCAAAACTCAATTTTCTCTGAAACTCCAAATGGCATTCAAATTCAAACAGGATGCATAGGATGCTTAGCTATAATTGTAAAACAACCCAAATAGGAAATTTGGGATGTTACAATGCAATTCCTGCAAAACCAAGTTAGACGTCCTCTAATCGATTTGACAAATTTTAATTATGTGGCTTCTAGGGTTTCCAGACAACACAAGCTACCTACATGCACACCATCAAGGCCATAATTCTTATTGCTAGATTAACCTTTGGGGTGTGTGAAAGAAGAGACTTAATTAACAATCCCCCCATACTAAACTTCACAACACGTAGGACCCCTAGAAGATCGTTCATCTTCATCGCCATATTGTGTATGCGATGGTTCACTATTCTTGACTATGGTGAAGCACAAGGAACTGTTAGCAGATCCTCGACAGCCAGACCCGGTTGAGTGTCAGAACCTTGTGAAAAGCGACACCATGCTGTCGATGAACAGAACCGAAGCAACACTCGAGGGAAGCATAGCATGAACATCAGCCCTCACATTCACATGTAATCTAGATCGAAACCTGCATCTATTCATAGAATCGCTCATGATACCACTGTTGGGAAACGTAGTAGAAACAAAAAATATCGCCCTACGATCACCCAGCAACAATGTGGAGATGCATATAATATTTGGATCACGACCGTTACCGACTCCGGAGTGCAGCGGAAGTAGACGAGTCGGTCTAGATTGTACTTGGAGTACCTCTACCATTGATGACGATCCCGCGAACCGCCCTCTAATGTAAGACCGAAAGAAAGGCCTCTCTACTTAGTTGCAGGTGTACAGTCTTCACGATCCGGCAGCGCCATTGTCCGTGAGCTAATCGTCACGGAGAATTAGAGGGAGGAGATTAGAACCACACCAGGCTTCTAATTATGAGATTAGATGATCTAGGTGAAGCTCTAATTGATCAACTAGGATCAACTAGAACTAGAACTAGAGGAACTAGAGGAGGCTCCAAAACTTGTGTATAGAAAAGGGCCAACACCTCCAATATATATAGGTTAGAGAGGGGAGAGGGGCAGACACCAAGGAGGAATAATCCCTCCTTGGGGCGCCATGAGGGAAGAGGAGTTGGACTCCTCCTCTACTCCAATCCCCCCCCCCTCCCCACACACACACAAGGAAGGAAGAGCGGCGCTAGCTCCACTTTGGCCCTTGTGGCCCAAGTTGTCTTCCACCTATTGGCCTTTTAAGGCCCGTTGATATTAAATTAAATATAAAAGCCCTCTAACAATTACTAGAGCATATTATATATAGTTTTATACCTGGTATTGCCCAATAAACTCTGAAACCCTTCCGGTGACCCAGAAACGCTTCCGGTTCTTTTCGGAACTATTCCGAATATTAATGAAACAATTCCACATATAATCTCCGATACTTTTGTCCTAATAACACTCAGCAGATCGTGATTACCTTAAGCTTGTGACCCGTAGGTTCGGTAAATCATAAACATGAATGAAACCCCTTCGTTCAATGACCGATAGCAAACCGTGGACGCCCATATCGATCCGTATGATTACACGAATGACATTCGAGTGAACCTTTCGTTATTATGTGATGTTCCCTTTTCTTCTCAATACTTTACAACACCCGGGGTGCATCGGTATCCTCCTGAGTCGTCACCATGCTCACTATACCATTGCCCTTATTACCTGTTTTGTTCTTCTTTCTGTTGAAGTGTTCCGACATCCCCGTTATGTAGTCACCTATGTTTGGACAGATGTTGATGGATGCCATCACACCGAGAGGGCCCTAAAAATATCTCTCCATCGCCAGAGGAGTAAATCCCACTCTCGAGCTATACAGTCCCTTGTCAAACTTTTCGATGAACCTATAAGTTGTCATTATGATCATCTAGTTACAGATAATGTTTGAGCAACCCCAAAGTCCACCGTATGGTAGGAAGTGACTGCGATACTCTCATGGTCTGAGGAACTAGAAACACATGTTAACACTCCGTGTTATAAGAATTTATTTCAGACGATATTATCTCAAAGTATAACAAACAAGTTTGGGTCGATTCAATATGATTGTTCTTCTAACGTCATACTCTCATAGGACTATCGTTACACTTAACGATATCCTAAGATCCGGAAAACATGATCACCAACAACACTTGAGCCAGTGATAACCCACAAGTATAGGGGATCGCAACAGTTTTCGATAAGTAAGAGTGTCGAACCCAACGAGGAGCTAAAGGTAGAAAAAATATTTCCTCAAGTTCTATCGACCACCGATACAACTCTACGCACGCTTGACGTTCGCTTTACCTAGAACAAGTATGAAACTAGAAGTACTTTGTAGGTGTTTTTGGATAGGATTGCAAGAAAGTAAAGAGCACAAAAATAAAACTAGGGGCTGTTTCGATAAAGACACAACTAAAGTAAATATGGCGAGTGTGGAAAAGTGGTGGTAGGAGTTGTGGAATTGTCCTTAGGCAACTGACTATGTTACTAGACCGATAATCGTTATTGCAATTCTATTTGAGGGAGAGGCATAAGCTAACATACTTTCTCTACTGATATAAATTGATAGTTTCATCAAAACAAGCAAACTATGCATCAAAAACAGAATCTGTCTAAAACAGAACAGTCTGTAGCAATCTTAACATCCACAATACTTCTGTTACTTGAAAAATTCTGCCACAATTAGGAAAAATAAAATATTTGTACAGAAACACAGTGCAAAAATAATCAGAACCATTTGACGTTCCAGTAAAAAAGTAAAATTCGCGCGCTACAGCCAAAGTTTCTGTCCTGCACCGTACAAACCAACAAGCATTGTAAACATCCTAAAGGCAAACCTTGGCACATTATTTTTATAATAAAATGGAATTGTACAAGGGGATAATTATTTTTGTTGAAAAGTTTCTGTAATCAAGATTCACAAAGTTGCCGTGAGCATGAACAAAGTTCAAGGAGCTCTCCCACTTCAACAATGCTTGTCTCTCTCACTTTCACTTTCCTTTTGAAAAAGTTTTGGGTTCCCCTCTTTATTTTTGTTGTTTTTAAACTATATGAAAGCACTCAACAGAAATAAATGACTCTCTAAAACTTCCGGGTT
Source organism: Aegilops bicornis (assembly GCA_021605145.1). NCBI lineage: Eukaryota > Viridiplantae > Streptophyta > Magnoliopsida > Poales > Poaceae > Aegilops > Aegilops bicornis. Next base: position 4,309,819 of record CM038671.1, on the reverse strand, counting down.
GTCTCCCTGGCAGCGCTTTCTTTAAAGCCATTAAGCTAGGCATATGGTGCTCAAGTAGTGAATCCACCCGGATCCCAAGGTATATCAAAGCCAATTTTAATTAGCAATGATTTGTAATTTAGTAGTGAGCACAAAGTAACATATATCATGTAATGACGAAGGCTAACTCTCTTCCTATGCATCGGCATGTCATAAAAGAACAATTCATGCACACATAGTAAAGGCCAATGCATAGTATAAACAGTTTCTTGCAATTTTATCGTATGGGAAACATAAAGAGGTGGAGATATAGTTCCTATCTCATAATAATTGCAAGTAGGAGCAGCAAGCACATGCATATTATATCTATCAAGATCATCATGTGCAACGGTAAAAGGCAACCCATCAATACAATCCTTAATAAGTGCAAACTTCTCCGATATAGTGTAATCGGGAGAATTCAAAAAGATAATAGGACTATCATGCGTGGGTGCAATAGCAACAATTTCATGTTTAACATAAGGAACTATAGCAAGTTCATCTGGCATCTTGGCCACGAGCATAGCAAGCATCATCAAAAAAGGATATTTCAAAAGAATCATAGGGATCATAGCAATCATCATAGCAATCATCCTTCGGTAAGCACGAAGGGGAATTGAACAATGTGTGAGTTGAAGAGTTACTCTCATTAGAAGGTGGGCACGGGTAGCTAATCCTCTCTTCCTCCTTTTGTTCTTCGCTCTCCTCATCATTTTTTTCATCCAATGAGCTCATAGTTTCATCAATTTCTTCTTCCATAGCTTCCTGCAAAATATTAGTCTCTTCTTCGACAGCGGAGACTTTCTTAATAAGTGCATTAATTTCATAATTGTATTTATATTTCTCATAGAAATATTTGAGGATAGCTAAATTTTCAGATCTATAAACAGCATCATCAAAATCCTCAAACTCTTTACACATAGCTTCAATTTCATAAGCACCCATAAAAGCAACAAATTCTTCCATTTGTTCCACATCATAGTAATCATATATACGTATAGCATAAGAAGCTAAGGTTTCATTATCATTAAATTTGCATGAAAAGGGAAGGTGTGGAGAATTCATCCTAGAGCAACAAGTATAATCATATTCCACGCATAGTTGCCAAGCATACCACTTCAATATATGATTTTGATCCCATAATAGTTTCCCTTTTTGTGTCAAGCGATAATCCCTAAAGTATTCACATTGATCCAACGTCACTCCCATTACATAATTGAATGGGGTTTTCTACGGATTATTAAAGTAGTACATAATATCTTTCACATAACCAGCATCGAGGGTTTTAGGAGGTTCCCCATCTCCACGAGTGGCAAGTACACCTAATTTTTTTGGTATTTCGTGTTCCATATCCATAACTAAAGATAGAGAACAACTAAGAACAGAAAATAAAAATTACTTAGTGATAAAGCAAACAAGCACACACGAGAATATTCACCCCACGCTATTGCTCCCCGGCAACGGCGCCAGAAAAGGGTCTTGATAACCCACAAGTATAGGGATCGCAACAGTTTTCGATAAGTAAGAGTGTCGAACCCAACGAGGAGCTAAAGGTAGAACAAATATTCCCTCAAGTTCTATCGACCACCGATACAACTCTACGCACGCTTGACGTTCGCTTTACCTAGAACAAGTATGAAACTAGAAGTACTTTGTAGGTGTTTTTGGATAGGCTTGCAAGAAAGTAAAGAGCATGAAAATAAAACTAGGGGCTGTTTAGATAAATACACAACTAAAGTAAATATGGCGAGTGTGGAAAAGTGGTGGTAGGAGTTGTGGAATTGTCCTTAGGCAACTGACTATGTTACTAGACCGATAATCGTTATTGCAATTCTATTTGAGAGAGAGGCGTAAGCTAACATACTTTCTCTACTTGGATCATATGCACTTATGATTGGGTCTATGCTTTATCACTTTTATCCATAGCATTAAAGTATCAAGTCCCCTTTATCCCATACGCAAACAACCTACTTACTCGGGTCTATGCTTCTGTCACTCACGCCACCCACCATAAGCAAATCATAAACATATTGCAAACCCTACAGCGGGAACCCCTCACGCTTGCACGACACGGAGGGCACAATAGGACAGCACCAATAATAAAACATGCAACTCATACCAATCATAGCAATTCATCAATCACCGATAGGACAATAGAAATCTACTCAGACATCATAGGATGGCAACACATCATCGGAAAATAATATGAAGCATAAAGCACCATGTTCAAGTAGAGGGTACAGCGGGTTGCGGTAGAGTGGACCGCTGTAGATAGAGGGGAAGGTGATGGAGATGTTGGTGAAGATGACGGCGGTGTTGGTGTAGATCGCGGTGATGATGATGGCCCCTGCAGCCTCCGGGCGCCATCGAAGCAAGGGGAGAGAGCCCCCCTTCTTCTTCTTCCTTGACCTCCTCCCTAGATGGGAGGAGGGTTTCCCCTTTGTTCCTTGGCTCCCATGGCTTGGGAGGGGCGAGAGCCCCTCCGAGATTGGACCTATCTCTCTATTTCTGTGTTGTATTCTGGCTCTGTTTCACCGTTTCGCGTATATATGGAGATCCGTAACTCCGATTGGCCTGAAACCTTTACCGTGATTTTTTTTCCGAATATTATCATTCTTGCGGCAAAAGAAGAGCATCAACCGCCTTACGGTGGGCTCACGAGGGTAGGCGCCGTGTCTGGGGAGGGCGCTACCGCCTCATGACCACCAAGGGCACCGCCTCGTGGATTGTTCTTCTGGAATTTTCCATATTTTCCAAAAATAAGCTCCGTTCGTTTTTATCCCGTTTGGATTCCGTTTGATATGGATATTCTGCGAAACATAAAACATGCAACAGACATGAACTGGCACTGGGCACTGGATCAAAAAGTATATGAAAGTGAATAATATTGGCATGGAACAATAAAAAATTATAGATACAACGGAGACGTATCAGCCAGTCTTAGAGGCAAGACTAGGAACCTATTCTTTACCGTTTAGCATTCCACACGTGCATATGAGTTATTCACTGAATCGCATATTCCAGGATCATAGCAGTTATAGCATGAAATATAAACTCTTAATTATGAGCATGGAAATATAATAATACAATATTATTGCCTCTAGGGCATATTTCCAAAAGCATGATATGTGTCCTACACATTCTCTCCATGGGCCATCCTTATGCTTGTTTGCCTAATATTCTTACTTTTATGTGGAGTCTTTGGAAAATCGTGAATGCCACTCTTTTTCAAAGGAAAAGTCTTTGCCTCACCAGGTTCATCAGATGGAACTTGCAATCACTGCAGCTAATGATATACAGGATGAGCACTCTGTTTCTGTCTCTTCTGTAGGGAATTCACATCCTAGCGAGACAAGACCCCATGCGCCTTCTAATGGATAAACAATATCTTCTGATCTTTCCATAGTAGGGAACAAAATTTTCTCTGACGCCTCGTGGAAAAATTGTAGAATCCCATCAAGATCCCACTCTCCAGCCATGTGAATCGACATCTTTGTTCAGATACAGATCAAGCCAGTGCAGAGATGATGATTCAAGCCTCCATGGACCTTGCTTTATCTCCACTAGTAGCTGAGACGGCGGCTTTACATCTTGGTGCATTAGCAAGGCTTGCTGCGCTTAAAGACATTCATCATCCTTCCTCTCGTTGGGATATCCGACAGCACCTGGCAGGTTTTGAATGCAAATCCAGGGCCCTTTCCCCTGCCATCTTTCACATATCTAGAAGCCTAAATGGAATAGTGCACGACTCTAAGATGGAAACAAACTATCGAGTCTACCAATCAAGATTACTTAAATCTCCACATGGACATTGAATTACCAATCTAGGCATCAAACCACTAGTAGAAAAGGGGGCAATGGTCCAGGCCGGGTCAGCCCATTAGTCCCGGTTCAGTCCAGAACCGGGACCAATGGTGGCATTGGACCTGGTTCGTGAGCCCCGGGGGCCGGCCGGGCCACGTGGGCCATTGGTCCCGGTTCGTCTGGACCTTTTGGTCCCGGTTGGTGGGACGAACCGGGACCAATGGGCCTCGCTTCTGGCCCACCACTATTGGTCCGGTTGGTGGCCTGAACTGGGACCAAAGGTTGCCCTTTAGTCCCGGTTCATGCCACCAACCGGGACCAATGAGGTGCCTATATATACCCCTCAGCATAAGAGCAGAGCACACTGCTCGCTTTTTTCTGGCAGCCGAGGGGGAGAGGGCTTGGTGGTGCTCTAGCTCACCTCCTATGCACACAAGGTGTTCGATGGAATGCCCGAGCCACACTACTTAAGCTTTCTCCTCTCCAAGCTCGTCCTCCAAGCTCCATTTTGCTCAATATTTGTCTTGGTTTAGCGGTCCGTCACGCCCCTTCCCCATCTTCACCACCGTCGATCACCCGCGCCAATCTCATCGCCGGCACCACCGTGGTGAGCCTCTTGTTCTTATCTTCTTTCTGAAAGGAAAAATATTCTTACTTGTATGTTTAGATAGATACTTGTATTATTTTCTTACTTTTATTATTGCATCTTATATAGTGCGATGGTTTTGGTATCCGCCCCCGTCGGCCCTCGTCCTGTCTATGATTCGGATGTGGTATATATTATCTTTTCATAACTATTGGTTCATTTATTGTGAAGCTATGTGCATTCCTCAATGCAATATCTCAGAAGGTGATCGATCCAGAAATCGTAGCAACGCTAAGGAGTGATGTGGCGCAATGTCTTGTCAGTTTTGAGCTGGTGTTCCCACCATCCTTCTTCAATATCATGACGCACGCCCTAGTTCATCTAGTCGACGAGATTGTCATTCGGGGCTCGTATTTCTACACAATATGTATCCCTTTGAGAGGTTCATGGGAGTCCTAAAGAAATATGTTCAGAACCGTGCTAGGCCAGAAGGAAGCATCTCCATGGGCCATCAAACGAGAGGATGTCATCGGGTTTTGTGTTGACTTCATTCCTGGCCTTAATAAGATAGGTCTCCCTAAATCGCCGTATGAGGGAAGACTGATCGAAAAGGCACGCTTGGAAGAGACTCAATTATATGCAGGGACGGATATTCTTGGTCTCAAGCACACTACGCTTCTACGTAACTCTACCTTGGTGACCCCGTATGTCGATGAACACAAGAATAGTCTGCGCCCAAACACCCGGAGCAAAGGCGACGATCGGATTACATGTGAACACATCAGACTTTCAGCAATTGGTTGGAAACACGCCTCAGAGGTGACAGCACTATTTGTGATGAGTTGTACTTGTTGTCCAGGGACCATCTTTGACTGTAATGATTTGGAAAGGATACGAGATAAATGGGAATACATTTTACACGATTGACCAAGATGAAAAGAGCACCAACTAAAACAGCGGTGTCCGCTTTGATGCAGCAACCGACAAGGGAAATGACACATATTATGGTTACATAGTAGACATATGGGAACTTGACTACGGAGTAGATTTTAAGGTCCCTTTGTTTAAGTGCAAGTGGGTCAATCTGTCAGAGGCGGGTACAGGTAGACCCACAAAGACGGAATGACAACAGTGGATCTGAAAAATCTTGGGTACACCGACAAACCGTTCGTCTCTAGCCAATGATGTGGCACAGGTTATCTATGTGAAGGACATGTCTACCAGACCGAGGAAAAGAAAAGATAAGGAAGCGAATACATCATACAATGAGCCAAAGCGCCACATAGTTCTTTCAGGAAAAGGGACATCCTGGGAGTGGAGGGCTTGACAGACATGTCTGAAGAGTATGAAAAGTTTCATGAAATTCCCCCCTTCAAAGTCAAGGCTGACCCGAGCATCCTGATAAACGATGAAGATTATCCATGGTTACGGCGCAATAAGCAAACGACACAAGCGAAGAAAAAGTGAAGACTTCCTCCCGCAACTATTATGATGATACCATGCCAACTTTGTAACACACGAGTATGATACCATTGTCCGTTTTGTTCATGAACATGCTATGCCACCTTTTTCAGAGTTCATTTGAAAACTATGAATTTGAAAACCTCGCCAAATCAAGGGCGCCACACCGTTTATAAGCCCGTCCCTCTACGCCTTGTTGAGCTCACAAATTTGTGATTCACACAAATTTCAAAGAATTCAAATTTTATAAAACTAATGGCACAAACAGAAAGTTTATAATTGTTCTAAAACAAATGGCACTAACAGAAAGTTTGTAATTTTGCTGACCTAAAAGCAAAAAGAATTAAAAAATAAAGCAAAAAACCAAAAGAAAATAAATAATGCACAAAACAAAACAAAAAAACTTGAAAAAATAATAATAATAGCAACAATAAGCATTTTGTTGTAAGTAGAAACAAAATAAAATAAATAAAGCAACAAAGAAAATATAAAGCAAAAAAAAGTGCCACCTAAAACTAAAAGAAAAAAGAAATAAAATATAAAGCAAAAAAAAGTGCCACCTACTGGGCCCCCACGGCCTGAATACGACTAGAAACCCTACATAGGCCAGGATTCAGGCCCGCAGAGGCCCAATAGGCCCACAGCAAGAGCAAGATTAGGCCCGAAAGCCTGCATTAGAGAGGAGCTCGAAAGGGGAGGCACACCAGCGCTTATAAACCAGCGCCGGCGCCCTTCAACTAGCGAGGTGGGACTAAACATTTGCGCGGGGCAGCACAAGGCCTTTGGTCCCGGTTGGTGGCACCAACCGGGACTAAAGGGGGCATTGGTCCCGGTTGGTGGCACCAACCGTGACCATTGCCCCTTTTAGTCCCGGTTGGTGCCACCAACCGACCAAAGGTCGCCGCTTCCCGCCCTTTGGGCTGCTGAAATTTGCTTGGTCCCTTGGTGGCACCAACCGGGATTAAAAGGGGCATTAGTCCCGGTTGAGCCACGAACCGGACTAATGCCCTTGCTATATAAGAAAACACTTGGGATATTTCAGATTCATCGCCCATTTGCCCCCAACCTCCCCGACGCCGCCAGTTGCCCCGACGCCGCCCAGCGCTGTCATGCCGCCACGCCTGTCGTCACCATCGCTGCCGTCGCCCGCGCCCGTTATCGCGCCGCTGCCGTCGTCGCTGCCGCCGCTGCCCGCTGTCGCCGCCGACCGCATCTGCCCGGCCGTCGCCCTGCCTCGTCGCCGTCCCCCGCCTCGGCGCCCTGGCCGTCGCCGCCCTGCCTCCGCGACCTCGCCGACCTCGCCGTCGCCGCCCCTGCCTCCCGACCTCGTCGCCTCCGCCTCCCCGCCTCCGTCGCGCGACCTCGCCGTCGCCTCCGCCACAAGTGAGCCCCAAGCACCTGCCCTGCCCCCGCCGCCGCCATGTTTTTTTTTTCATAAATGTTCATGATTTTTTCATAAATGTATATATATTGATGTATGGATATATGTATGATGCTTTTTTGCAGTGTTGATCTAATGTTTTTTTTCTGCATATATATGTGATTTTTTTTGTTCATAGATGATCATATGAATATTCATAGATATGATCATATATATGATGTATGCATGGATCGATGTGGATGGAATATGATGTTTTTTGTTCATAGAATATGATGTTTTTTTATTCATATATTTTATTTTGTTCATTAGAGAGAGGCGGGACGCCGAGGAAGTTGTACTGTTTAGAGTTAGGGTCACGAGGAAGAAGGAAAATAAGGAAAAAGAATAAAAGAGGAAGAAGGAACAACGAGCCGAAGAGGAGCAACAAATAAGACGAGGAAGTAGAAGAAAAAAGGAGAAGAAGAAGGAATAGAGGAGAAGAAGAAAAAAAATTCTATTTTTTCTTCTTCTCCTCTTTTCCTTCTTCTAATCGGGAACGAGGGTGTCGAGGATCGCTGAGGGGTCGACGGTCGGGAACTAGGCTAGAGGGTCGAGAGGGTCACAGAGGGGTCGAGGGTCGTCGAGGCCGGGCCGAGGGTCAATGTTTTGAGGGTCGAGGGTCGCCGAGGCCGGGTCGAGGTTTCGAGGCACAAGGGTTTGAGGGTTCGAGGGTTCTAGGGTCGAGGTTCGAGGGTTCTAGGGTTCGAGGGTTCTAGGGTCGAGGGTTCGAGGGTTCTAGGATCCGAAGGAAGAAGGAAGAAGAAGAAGAAAAGAATGAGAGGAAAAAGAAGAAGAAGAGGAGAAGAAGAATAGAGGAGAAGAAGAAAAATAGAATTTTTTCTATTTTTCTTCTTCTCCTCAATTCTTTTCTTCTTCTCCTCTTTTTTCTTCTTTTTTCTTCTTCTTCTTCCTTCTTCCTTCTTCCTCTTCTTCCTTTTCCGATAGGGGTGCCGATAGTGTCAAAGTATTGAAGAAATCCATGGCTTCATCATTAGCCGAAGTAACCATGGCATGATGGTGAAGTCCTCCAAAGTTAGCCTGAATGGAGTCCCGGACAGGATAATTTGCCTTTTGCTGAACTTTATACCAAAAAGCGAATTATCCTATCTGGGACTCCGCTCCAAAACAACTTTGGAGAGCTTCGCACCATCATGCACCTGTTACTTTCACTTAATGATGAAGACATGGTTTTGTTGAATCCTTTGACACTAGGCAACCTCCTCGACCCTCGGGATCTTTCGACCCCTTGACCCTCGACCGCTCGGCGATCCACGACCCTCTACCCTACCACGGGCGCCGATGCCCACGCCACTTGTGGGACATAGATGTACTGTTCAACGCCGACCCTCCCGATAGCTTCAACACGTGGGGGGTCGATATTACATACCCCTCCTAGCTTGAAGCGTTCTCGAGGCCACCCCTAACCCTTGTAGCGTTGTCGTGGCCACCCCAAACCCTAGAGAAGCAGCGTCGAGGCCACTAATCTGATTCCTTATTGTGATTAGCTAGCTAGTTCTACGTTGGCACTAATATATCCATATCTGTCATGTTTGAATAATAATTGCCATGTTGTAAATATTTGTAGAAACTATGGACACCCCCGAGACGAAGCACAAGAAGCGTTGTTGAGGGACATAATCGCACACGGAAGTGATGCCGTCTGCTCGATGATGTTTCTCAACGACAACGATGGTCTGGAAGGAGAGGGTGAAGAAGCAGCTGGCTATGATTTACATGGCTCCGACCCAATGCCGGTGCAAGAAGGAGAGGGTGAAGAAGTAGACCGTGAGGACGGCTTCGGTGATCACCAAACCGAGTCCGCCAAGTATATATATTAGTTAAGCCTGTGTTGACTAGCTCTCGCCTTTGTTTTGGTATATATGTACACATATTAATTAACTCGTCTTTGTTCTTTTCTCTAGCCCTCCGGATCGAGCACAACTTCCGGTAAAGAGACGAGGCCGAAGAAAAGTTGAGCTCGGATGAAAAGTTTGAGTTCATACAAATCGCAAGGCGACGGCCAACCGATTGAACCCTACCGGACAAAGAAGGCATTTGTTGCTCGGTCTGCGGGTTCTCGTTAGGGACAAGATCCCGATCAGCATCCACCAATGGTATAAGCCTAAGAACAAAGACCACGAGGTGTCTTGTGTCAATGATATGCAGAAAAATGATCTTTGGACTGAGCTGAAGTCAAATTTTACCCTACCGCCAGAGGATGATCCGGAGAAGCCAGTAATAGAGCCATTAATCAAGTCTTTTGCTCTTAAGAAGATGGCAGAACTATTCAGGAATTGGAAGAAAGACCTCAATACGTATGTCAAAAAAAATGAGACACCAGAATTCACGGGCAAATATGAGAAGATCGTAGATGATCGGCCCGCATTTGTGGCCTTCCATAAGACATCGGAAAAGAGTAAAAAGATGTCAGCGACAAACAAGAGAAATGCTGCGAAGAAGAAGCTTCATCATCGCATCGGGGTCGTGGCTACCTCATAGCCGGCCTAAGTGAGCCAAGGCTGAGAATGATCTGCTTGATAAAGGGATCGAACCCGAGACAATGAACTGGCCAGACCGTTGCCGGACTTGGTTCTTCGGGGCCAGCGGATCCTTGGACCCTATAACGGGGAAGTGCATTTGGACGGACGGACAATTGGACATACCAACAAGAGGCTTAAGCATTATATCGAAGCAGCGCAGCAAGGGAAGTTTGTTCCAGACAGGAGAAGGACGAGCTCACAATGGCCCTCGGGAATCCCCGAGCACCTGGACGGACACGAGGCACGCCAGGCTCCCTTTCGTGGAAGGCTGGATTTCCGGACGCAGGGGTTACAAAACCCATGAGAGGAGGAAGAAACTGGAGCAGAGCCTAATGCAGCGCGCATTTAAAGGGTAATGGGGCTAGAGGAACGAGAAGAGGAATGAGAAGCAGCCGATCACAACAAACGACCTGCCAAGCTTCCCCGGTTACCCCGCCATCTCAGCGGAGAAGCAGCGTGGCTTCCACCGAGCTGCTTCAGCCAGAGCAGCATGCCTTGACGGCTCCTGCCAGCTATCCCGTGGATGCTATCACGGATGCTGAAAGTTGCCACCTTATGGCGCAATGGAGCAATTTGAAGGTCAAGGCGGCTGTTGGCTCTGTTTATCCCACTAAACCCGACTCAACTTTTCACTGCCGCCGATTCCGTATGATATGCTAAGGTGATGGTCGATGAAATAACGGAGGGATTTGAGGAGCTCGGCTTGACCACCCTACCGGTGAAGGGGAGTATCGGCTGGGTTCTCGCCTCGAGGACTCCATGCCTATGGCGGAAGGATCTCATCAACCTTCCGAACTGGACGCCTCCGCCTCCTCCTCCTCCTCCGGCGAGTCAGGGCACTCCGCCTCCTCCACCGCCTCCTCCTCCTCCTCCGGCGAGTCAGGGCACTCCGCTTCCTCCACCGCTCCTTCTCCGGCGCGTGGTGGCACTCCGTCTCCTTCTCCGCCTGCACCGGCGCGTCCGGGCAGCCAGCCTCCTCCTTCTCTGCCTCGTCAGCAAGGGCGGAAGAGACCCGCCGCCGCTCCGGCTGCTCCGGCGCGTCGTAGTCCTTCTCCTCCGCCTCGTAAGCAAGGAAAGAAGACATCCGCCCGTCTCGCTTCTGCCGGGCGTCTAGCAAGACAGCCAAAGGCGGGAGGAGATACAGATTCTGTCCTTCTCTGAAGACTCCAGAGAAGTTACCGTACGAGAGGAGCGAGGAGGAAAACGCGAAGATCGCGCAGACCGAAGTGGATGACTGGTTTCAAGGGTTGAAAGCAAAGAGACATCCACCTCCGGAGGAGAAGGTAGATCCGGTCAAAGCGAAGCGCACTCGCTGCCCCGACAAAACCACCCAAGTCTCCGCCGAAGGCAACTATGAGCGCATTATTGGAAAGGCATTTGCCGAGGCGGAGAGATCGGGAAGTACTGTCAGTGATCAAAGGATGAAAGAACGACGAGCTGGGAAACAAATTGCCCAGCTCGGCGAACAAGCGAAGGAATCGTACCCCCCGCTCAAGGTGCCTGCTAGCGACATCGTTGATCCAAGGATGGTGCCCGGTTATGGCAATCTTGAAGATTACCTGCCCGACGATGTACAATTTGATTTCTTGGAGGTGCAGATACAAAGATACGAGTACGGGAAGCCTCTCGTCAAAGATGAAAGCTCTCTAACAAAGATGATGCGAAGATTGCATGATTGGTACATGAAAACCTGCAAAGAGTCTGAGGGGAGGAATAGTTTGTATTTGAGAGTTAAAAAGGAGCATGACCTCCTTGGAATTGAACTGTTGCCTATTCCATCTGAGGAGTTCTATCAGTTTTTCAATCAATTGGCCCTCGATAAAGCAACGGTCACCTGCTACTGTCTGTAAGTAGTACTACTTCTGTCATTAAGTATCTCTATATAACTCAGCTCTTTCATTGCATGTATTTATAAATATCCTCACTATATTATGCAGATTGAAGATCGCAGAAATGAAGAAAAAACAAGTGGGTGATATTGGGTTCATTAACACATATCTCATCGATGCAAATGAGGTTAAATATCGTGCCAAGAAAACCGAGGCCAACTTGCTACGATCGTTGGAAATAAATGAACACAAAAATACAATACTCTTTCCTTACAACTACACGTGAGTGTTACTGTCTTGTGGCATATTCGGTTTCCCTTATTTAGTCCAGGTTATAGAAATGTAATATTGATGAGTTATGCATGCGCGCGCAGGTTCCACTATATTCTCCTAGAGATTAAGCTTGAACAGGGAGTAGTAACTGTCTTAGACTCGAGACGAAAAGATCCCAAGGAGTATGCGAAATGACTGAAATGCTCGAGAAGTAAGTTAAATCGATCATTATCCACCATATCAGCAACTTTGTTCATTTCTGATATCAAGTAATTGTTTTCTTTGTATGGCAGGGCTTGGGGAAAATTCACCAAAAAGCTCCGGACTACCGAAGAAGCTGCAATTTAGACACCAGTAAGTACTATATAGTAGCATATTCCACGCATCTCCTAGTGATTCAAGCGCTAGTTTCATCAATACCATTTAGCATGTGCTTGCTAATTATCAGTTTGATTGACCTCTGTTTCTTGTAAAGTGGTTGTGGCAGGAACAAGGGAATGATTTCTGTGGATACTACGCTTATGCGAGTCCATCCGCCACACGACCTGTGAGAGGGGCTACTCCGACAAACAATTTGAAGTGCGTAAATAAAAATATTCACAATTTTATTTTATTACCATCATTTGTGTTGAGTTTCATCTGCTCATATATATATATATATATATATATATATATATATATATATATATATATATATGTATTGACCCCTTTCTTAAAATTAGATGTTTCGCAGCGGATGAACTCCTAGCACCAGATCGCATGCGAGCAATTCAAGAGGAATTGGCGGCATTTTTTCTTGACTATGTGATCGCTGAAGACGGGGAATACCATGTGGATCACGCGTCCGTATTGTAAAAGATAATTATTGTATATATGTAGCCGGTAGTGTCGAATAGATATACGAGAACTTGTTGTTCGACCAATCTCTCGGAGAAGGAGAGGTGGTCGGTGTCACTTCTCTGTATGCATATATATGTTCATGACGATCTTCTGTTTGCTTAATTACTAGCTAGCTAGCATGTCTAGTTAGTCCTCTCTATACGTATGTATAGTAATGAAGCGTCGACCAAGCACGGATAAAACAAAGGACACTTTTCTCTATTAATTAGCTAGCTATAGCACAATATATGAAACATCTAAATTAACCCCCCCAAAACCCCCCAAACCCCCCTCTTTTGAAAAAAAAAAATAAAACCAGAGCCAAAGAAATGCCGACGTGGATGTTTGATTGGTCCCGGTTGGTGCCACCAACGGGACCAAAGGCCCTCCTGCCCTGGGCTCAGCGGACAGGCCACGTGGAGGACCATCTGTCCCGGCTGGATAGAACCGGGACTAAAGGGTGAGGGTATTAGTACCGACCCTTTAGTCCCGGTTCATGAACCGGGACTAAAGGCCCTCACCAACCGGGACTATAGGCCCTTTTTCTACTAGTGGAATATTACCAGAGAACTTATTCATGTCCAGGTTCAATATATTGAGCCCCTTTATATTTGTCAGTGACCGAGGTATGCTTCCCTCAAAGAAATTGTTGTCTAAGAATATATGTTCCAACACTATGCAATTTTGAATACTATCAGGTACCTTTCCAGACAATTGGTTTCCTGATAGACTCAGTTGGTTAAGGTTTCCCAAGTTACCAACTTCATTAGGAAGGGGTCCAGAAAGGGAATTGTATCACAAGTCCAAATACCAAGAAAGGCTAATTAATTGGAAAATCTCTTTTGGTATCGAACCGTTAAGATGGTAATTCTTTGACAAATCAAGTGCAAAGAGATTTTTCAACTCCCCCAGGCTTGCCGGAATTGGCCCCTCCAAGTTTGCATTACGTGCAGCAAGCTTATTCAACCGCGTAAGGTTCCCTAGCGACGACGGTATGAGGCCAGACAAGCTAGTATTGTACAATAATAGCTCAACCAAATTCTCTAGCTTACCTATGCCCTCTGGAATCACTCCAGATATGGAATTGACCGCTATCCCAAGTGCTTCTAGACCAACCAGATTGCCTATGTCTGCAGGAATAATCCCTGAGATCATATTGTCACTTAAGCTTAAAGTCTGTAGAGTAGTTGAGAGATTCACAATTGAACCCGGTACTTGTCCTCCAAGAGGATTGAAGTTCAATGATAGTCGCAATAGTTGGCTGCAGTTTGCCAGAGAAGTAATGAATTCCCACCCCTTGTTGTCATTGGCTTCAAGCTTATTGACTGCCAAATTCACTTGTTGAAGAGCTCCCAGCTTCCCCAACATGGGAGGCACATACCCACTAAAGTTATTCTGCACGAGGCTAAGTCTTACAAGGGAAGACATGTTGGATATTGAATAAGGGATGGTCCCCGTAAAGTGATTACCACCGAAGCCAAGATATCTCAACTTGGAGAACTTGCTTCCTATATCATTCGGAATTCTTCCGGACAACATGTTTTGCCCTACATCAAATGCTTCCACCAATGACAAGTTGTAGATAGAAGGTGGGAGCATACCGTTGAGGAGGTTGTTGAAGAGACCGAAATATCGCATGCTATGGATGCTGCCAAGCCCCGGTGGGATTAAGCCCACGAGCTGGTTATCGGAGAGGCTCACGGCTTGTAGATGGGACAGATTGGTCAATGACGTCGGGATGGGCCCTGTGAAGCTGTTGTTTCTCAGTGTGATCACTTCAAGGGATGTTAGCTTCTCGCCGAGTTCAGCCGGGATGGGCCCGCCAAGCGTGTTGTTGTCCAGTCTCATTTTGATGAGGCTGATGCAGGCGCTCAGGTTCACAGGGATTGTCCCGGAGAAGGAGTTCGTGTCCATGTAGAGCCACCGCAGGCGGCGAAGGCGGCCAAGGCTAGCCGGAATGCCCCCATGGAACGAGTTGGATCTCAGGTTGAGCATCCGCAGGAATGTGAGGTTCCCGATGGCGGGCGAGAGTCGTCTGACAAGGCCGGTGCCATCCAATGTCAGAGCCACCACCCGCATTGGCCTCCGGTGGCTACACACCACGCCTTGCCAGTTGCAGAAGCCCAGGCTGCTGTTCCAGGAAGCCAGCGAGCCACCATGGCTGACCTGCGCTTTGAAAGCAAGCAGCGCGCGGTCGCTGTGGAAGTCATGAGTACGGCTAGAAATGACAACACGAAGCTAATGGCGATGGCCCTCATGGCGATGACCCTCACTGACATGCTACTCTTGGGTTGGTTGCTAGGTTAGCAGTTACCTGTTCCATATATACTTGCTTACCTTGACGTGTGCGTGCTGCAACTGGTGTGCTAATATTCCAGCAATGTCTACATCACTATTTTTCATTTTCTCAGAAATGATGTAGCTTTGCCCCAAAGAAACTAATTACTACTCCCTTCGTCCCAGAATGTAAGACGCTTTTTGACACTATCATAGTATCAAAAAACGTCTTACATTTCGGGACGAAGGGAGTAGATCCCAAAGAATAGCTGCAGATATCTCCGCAGGCGTCACCATCAATTCGTTCAGCAGCTATACGGCATACCAAGTGGAGATGACCATCAAAATCGTGCAGAGTTTTCTAGGGAGATTGTCGACCATATATACTTGCTTACCTTGCCGTGTGCGTGCTTCAAGTGTTGTGCTGATATTCCAACAAATGTCTAAATCGCTATTTATGCCCCTTCACTTTCATTGTTGGATCACTGCTAGAATATAGGTGGATGATACGCTCTCTCCCTCCCAAGATTCTCTTTGTCGCGCTCGCTCTGTCTTGACGCATCATCTTTTCTCTCCTCATCTTTCACCTCTCTCGTCCTCCCTTCATAATCTCTCTCCTCACATTTTACTTAGGCCAACTCCATTGCACGACCCCGTCCCGTCCGGCCCTGTCTGTTTGGGGCAAAACAAACAAACCCCACTCCCCAGTGCGTGACGCCCTAGACCCATCTTGTCTGTTTTGTGTCCGGGCCGACTGATTTTCAGTGCAAACATGCGTCAGGTTTGGGTCCAGGTGGACAGCGAACGGACACGTCTCTCGTCCGCATCGGGGCCACGTGGCAGGCGGCCACCTACATCCCACCATCCAAATTGACTGTGCATGCGCGGTCGGCCCCAGCTGTCATCCGCCCAGGCGAGCGGTGGCCGTCCTTCTTAATGGGAAGCCGTCGACCGGTCACAGTCCACGCTCCTACCTAGTTCAATCTCGTTACCAGGACGTCTCTTTACTCATTCTGTAAGACAAGATCCGGTGACTAAACTCATTAGTCACATGAAGCTTCTTCTAATGTTGTATTACCGAGAGGGCCCAGAGATATCTCTCTGTCACACGAAGTGGCAACTCCCAGTCTCGATCCATACAACCCAATAGACACCTTCGGAGATACCTTTGAGCACCTTTATGATCACCCAGTTACGAAGTGACGTTTGATAGCAACAAGGCACTCCTTTGGTACCCGGGAGTAGCTTGATCTCTTGGATGAAGGAACATATAGTTGACATGGAGAAAGATATAGCAAATAACTTAACGACCTGATGCTAAGCTTACGGTTGGGTCTGTCCATCACATCATTCTCGTAATGATGTGACCCCGTTATTAAATGAAAACTCATGTCTATGCTTAGGATACCTTAAGCATCTTTGGTCAATGAGCTAGCATAGTAGAGTAGAGGCTTACTAGGGACACATCTTGTCCGTTTTGTGATCAATACTCCGTACGAGGTGACAACTTTGGTATACCCCAAATGGCGCCATGCTGCATTTCGTGAGTACATTTAGAGTGAAAGGTGAGAAGTACAATTAGAGTGTATATAGCAAGTGTAACACGAAATGAGGACATTTCATAGCTATCCTATCTACAAATACTAAACAAAGCCATTTCACTAATCTACTGGATGGGTATATATTAACACACACTAAACCAAATCCTAAGAACGGACAGCTCATCACCCAATTGCCCGATAGGCCAATACTACTGAAGTATCACTTCACTAGCAGCACAATAATCTCATATCAAGGTTCAGAGTTTGGAGACACTTAGTTTAATTTACAAACATTTTTAAAATCGCAAGCACTTTTAAACTTTTGTAACATTTTTTGAATTTTTTATCATGTTTTGAATCATGAACATTTTATAACTTTGCTACTCCCTCCGGTCTGTATTAATTGACGTTGCTCTAATACAAGGTTTTCATGGATTTTTTTATGTTTTTTTCTTTTTGTTTTATTTTTTCTCCTACACTTTTTTATGTTCTCCTTTTCTTTTTCCTTTTTTGTTTACTTCTGTTTTTTCTTCCCGGTCTTTTCTTCAAATACTTGTTCAACATTTTTCAAACGCTTGTTCAATAATTTTAATACTTATTCAACATTTTCAAATACTTGTTCAACAGTTTTCATATACTCATTTAACATTTTTTAGTACCTATTCAACATTTTTCAAATAATTGTTCAGCATTTTCAATACTTATACAACATTTTTCGAATTTTTGTTCAAAATTTTCAAATACTTATTTAACATTTTTCATATACTCGTTCAACATTTTTTAGTATCTATTCAACATTTTTTCAATTCTTCCTCAACATTTTTAATACTTATTCAACATTTTCAAATACTTAGTCAACATTTTTCAAATTCTTGTTCAACATTTTTAAATGTGTTTTGAAGAGTGTTTTTTGTATAGAATTTTTTAAAGTATAAGAAAAAATACAAAAATAATATAAAAATCGAGAACAGAAAACAGAAACAAAAAAATAGGCCGTGGCTCCCGCGGCTGGGCCGGCCCATGTAGTGCACCCTCAGAATCGAGCAGATCCGCCTGTCTCGCTGAACGCGAGAAACAGGGGTTCCCCAGCACAGGCAAATCCATTGTTGGAACCAATCCACCTTTGACCAAGGCAGCCGCCTCCTCCAAAAACCTAAGGTTTTTTGCCTCCCGCCGGCGCCGGTCCGTCCCGTCTCCGGTGGCCTTAGGGCCATGGAGACGGAGTGGATCTTAGCCCTTGTCGGTGGGAGGGCTCCGTTTTTAGATGTTTTTTCAAGCTTTGTTAGGGTTTGTATCCTGCTGAGAAAGGCGAGACGGCGGCGGCTCCCTGAAAATGGAATAAAGGTCTCCCCGCCTAGCCCCCGTTCCGGTGATGCGTCTAGCATCATCCGTGGGCGTGTGGAGGTGTGTCTCCGGCGGATCTATCTTTGGTGGATTCGCTCGGATCTGTTCGTCGTTCGTGTTCGATTGTGTGTCCTCAGGTTGGATCCTTTTGATTTACACTCTTCATCTGCGGCGGTTGCTGTTCTGGTGTGTTGGTTCTAAGGAGCCTTAGCACGACGAATTCCCAATTGTCTACTACAACAACGTTTGCCCGGCTCCGGCGAAGGAGGGGCGATGACAGCGACGCGCCTTCGGCTCGCTTCAGTGCTTGTAGTCGTCGCTAGGTGGTCTACGGATCTGGATGTAATTTTTTATTACTTTTAGTGTTCGTTGTACTACCATGATTAAAGATGAATAAATCGGAGGTTTTTCCTGAAAAAAAAAAGGTAGAAAATCCTTGACTAGCGAGTCAAGTCGGCAGTCTTGCAGATTTTTCACTTGACATCGACTCGGCGTTTTTATGTGGCCATAGGCGAGTCATGTTAGCGTTAGCAATGACCATCACATCTTATTGGAATAATGGCCCTGGAATTTCCTAGCTACATTTGCTATCTTGATTGATACTACAGACGACTCGTACCCGGGGTCGCCTTTATACCGTCTACAAATTGGCCAAGCCAAACACCGAACCCCAACACCAACACTAAACACCAAACAGACTAGCCTACCGGGCGAAGCGCAACGATGAGCAAGATACTCATCGCCATGTCTTTTGTGCTGATGCTCTCGGCAGCTCCGCCGCAAGCATCGGCCGCAGTCCATGGAGCCACCAGAGGGATCCTGTATATCCCTTCTAATGACTCCTTGGCTCACTGCATCACGGGGTGCGGGGACATCGACTTCACCTATCCCTTTGGTATAGGGCCCGGCTGCTTCCGTCAAGGCTTTGATCTCACCTGCAACCACTCCACCAAGCATCCCAAGCTCTTCTTGGGCAGCAGCACTGTCCAGATCACTGGCATGTACTCCAGCTACGGCATAGTTATGACCCCAATATTCTTCAACCTTACAACGAGTCCAGGTACAAATACGTACATCATGTCATGGGAGGCCCCTGCTAGAGGAATTACTATCAGCAGTTATAATACTTTGTATGTAGCTGGTTGTGATTTCGATGTCACCATGTTTGAGTATGGTACGGGAGAGATTGTTGGTTCTTGTATGAGTAGATGCGCCGGCGAGAAGGTACTGACTGAAGGGCCTTGTAATGGAAGAGGCTGCTGCCTCATCCCGTTAACAAGGGACCTGCCAGGTTTTCGGGCAAAACTTGTCAGCACTAATACGACTGCAACACAATCAGATTGGTTGCACCCTGGCATCATGGCATTCGTGTCACCTGACTATCATTACAGAGATGATGATGGTGACAACGCTAATACAACCACAATATTCTCAAGTTGGACAAATGCAAGCAATATTGATGGCGCATTTCTTAGTGTTAACATCATGGACCAGCCAAGCTGTCAAAGTGCACAAATGAACAATGCAAGCTATGCCTGTAGCAATGGTAGCAGTTGCCGTAAATCCTCATCTGGTGGTTACCAGTGTTACTGCTCTTCTTATGAAGAGGGCAACCCTTACATTTCAGATGGATGCATGGAAGGTGCTTCCATATCTACTTTTTCTCCATAATGATTTAAAACTCCCTTCTATTTAGCCTTCATCCTCTTGGTCTTACTATTTGTGTCTATCTACTGTGAAGCAGATTATAACCCCAAGCCCAAAGAACACTGCCCCACATCATGTGGACGCATTATTGTTCCCTTCCCATTTGGGCTCGAAGAAGGCTGTTTTGCAAAAGAAGGATTTCATCTTAATTGTACATCTGGTAATCTCACAGATTTTGTCTCAGAAGATACACAATATCATGTGACTGATGTATCCGTGGAAGATGGGACTCTGACTGTTAGCAACATGGTGAACAGAAGTAATGACAATACTGGATATATATTGGAGGCCCCTATGGAAAATCAATTAGATTTCTCTATGAAATACGACATTGTTATAAAGTGGGTGGTAGCCAATTTAACTTGTCAAACAGCTGCGCAACAGGGTACTATGTATGCATGCCGCAGTTCCAACAGCTATTGCCTAAACGTCAGTGACGGTGAAATATTTATGGGATATCGTTGCAAGTGTTCGTCAGGCTTTCAAGGAAATCCGTACGTCAAGGATGGCTGCACAGGTCTGATCCTCCACATTACCCTTCATTGTGCACTAATGTTGCTCTCACACCTACAAATGTTTAGAAAATCCATCTATCCATCTACTAATTAATAATAAAAGCATAATATGGAATAAAAATAGTGGGATCGCTGGAAATTCCCCAAAAAAGTAAAACATCCAGATGTTGATCTGGTGGACCGTCCTTCCTTAGTAGATCAAAATAACTATACCTAAACATATCGTATCCATTAGATCTACATAATCGTACATAAACATGTCACATCCGCTAGGTCTTCGTAATAGTACATGAATAGATCATTTAGATCTACATTACCTAAACTGATCACATCCGTTAGATATTCACAACTGTACCCAATAAAATAAATACGTACATTAGACATTCATAACCGTATCTAAACATGCCATTACCAGTACATTTTTGTATCCCCAAAAATAGTCATACCCGATAGACCATCATAATTACATTTATACAGATCCCACACAATTTTAAAAAAAGCATGAGTAAATTATTAGTTGAACTATAAAGGGCAAGTTGATGTTATGGCTGATTTAAATGATGTTAGACCTGGCCACATTCAACATGGATAGATATTCGACTAGAGCCCCATAAACATATAGCCAATGGAAGTATTCCTATATGTAGACAATTAGTACTATAAACAATGTAAATAATTCCTTAGCGGCGATATGTAAAATAAAATAGCTGAGGGTGTGATAGGCACCAACACGAGCATCCACAGAATAGTACGTAAATGGGTGTTGATTACTAGAACCGAAGGCTTGAGGATGTATTGGTCATTTATTTATTAAATTTTAATTTTTTTAATAAAATATTAATATAATTTTATAAGAATCTATAACCTTGCGAGGTGTGGATAGGAACAGAATTCGGTTACTCTATATAGCCGTACACGAACTGACAACACGGGCGTAGAATTGGACTCGTACGCTATAGAGCATATGACAATTGAACTAGCATGCATGCAGATTGTGGCTTAGTTTAGTTAGTGTCCTCGTTGCTCAACTACTGACTAAACACGTAAAAACAAGTATACTATTAAGAAGAATCAACAACATTAGATTTCCGCAAGTAACATTGTGAAGTTCTTTTTGGTTCTATTAGCAATATAATCATATATTTATATACCAAAAAGTTCAAACATAGACCTTTAGAATTCTATTAACATATAAACTTATTGTATTATACAACAAAGGGGATAAATACGAGTAAAAACATTCTGCATGCGATAATATAAATACTTCACACTTTCGACAAACTAAGGATGATGCCGCCACCTTGCTAGTTTTTGAAAACATCACGCAAACGTGTAGGAGTTCCAATTGATACTTGGAGATGATACCAATATATAACCAATGAGAGCTTTCAACAGATATCAATGAATGCGCACTATCAAATTCCTGCAATGGGCCATGTCAAAATTTCCCTGGAGGCTACATATGCACAAGTTGCCCTCATAGAAAAGAGTTTGATCCCATAAAAAGGCAGTGTGTTACATCGGCGAAGCAACACCATCTTCTTTTGGGTAAGTTGTAGCTAGCTAAATATCCTCATTGCTATTAAAATTAACCAAATGCAGCGTGACTCAAAGAGGGATGATTAAATGTAGGTATTGCAACTGGAATTGGATGTGGCATTGGCTCCATAATTATCGCACTCTTTGTAGTTGTATTCGCCAACAAGTGGAAGAAAGGCATCCAAAAGAGAATACGACGAGCACACTTCAAGAAAAATCAAGGTCTACTCCTGGAGCAGCTCATCTTAGATGACAACGCCACAAACAAAACTAAAATATTCTCCTTGGAGGAGCTAGAGAAGGCAACCAACAACTTCGATGCCACTCGTGTTCTTGGTCGTGGAGGACATGGTACGGTTTATAAAGGGATTCTATCTGACCAACGAGTGGTGGCTATTAAAAAGTCCAAAATTGTGGAGCAAACTGAGATAAACCAGTTTATCAATGAGGTTGCTATCTTGTCACAAATCATTCATCGTAATGTGGTAAAGCTATTCGGGTGTTGCCTCGAATCTGAGGTTCCTTTGCTCGTGTATGAGTTCATATCAAATGGTACACTGCATGACCTTCTTCACGTTGATGTTGGTGTTAAATGCTTGTTGTCATGGGATGATCGCATTAGGATTGCAGTTGAAGCAGCAGGGGCACTTGCTTATCTGCACTCGGCTGCTGCAATACCAATTTTCCATAGAGACGTGAAATCTTCTAACATACTATTGGATGGCAGCTTCGCTACAAAGATTTCTGACTTTGGTGCTTCAAGGTCTGTTTCACTCGATGAAACTCATGTGGTCACTATTGTCCAAGGAACATTTGGTTACCTAGATCCTGAGTATTACCATACTGGGCAACTGACTGAAAAGAGTGATGTGTATAGTTTTGGGGTAATACTTGTGGAACTTTTCACGAGGAAAAAGCCAATTTTCATCAATGATGTAGGTGCAAAACAAAACTTGTCCCATTATTTCATGGAAGGATTGCAAGAGGGGGATATCATGGAAATATTGGATCCTCAGGTTGTTAATGAGGCAAACCCAGAAGAGATCGATGATATTTGCTCACTTACAGAAGCATGCTTGAGACTCAAAGGAAGAGATAGACCTACTATGAAAGAAGTAGATATGAGGTTGCAATTCCTGAGAACCAAGAGGCTAAGGAAATGCAAAATTCTCGCAGCTAGTGATCAAGAAATTGAGCATTTGTTATGCCCAGAGATTAGCAATTCCAATGCACAGATGAACGTTGACAATACTGGTAATTTAACATCTGAAGGCATCTCCAATTGCTACAGTCTAGAGCAAGAACTTTCATCCTCAGTAACTTTGCCACGCTAAGTATATATGTGCCTACCAAAATTGCGCCCTTACTAGTATTTATCAGAATTACCATTTGTTTTCCATGGAATCATATTATCCTAAATAGATCTCTTTAGACGAGAGTATGTCATGTGATTTCGCGTCCTGTATATTTGCAAAATTTATTTGTAAACCCATCTCAGTTGTGTACAATCATAATACAATCATAAGATGCTTGTAAAGAATAACTTAAGATCCATTATTGTATTTAAATTTTGGTGCTGGGGGAAAACATATTGGTAGCGTTGCCAAAAATTTCATACCTTCCGTTGCCGTTCACTTACATGGTAGATGCTCCAATAGGATCAGACCGATGCCTGATTAATTTTAACCACATGGGAAGTTCACTGTATTTTTTACATTAATGTTGCAAATGACTTAGAAGTCAGAACAGAGAAGTATAGTAGCCAAGGAAAAATGAGAGAAAAAGTAAGGGATTCTCCGTTTGATGTGTTTGGCTATTTGCATAACAAGTATCGATGGAAAAATGAGAGTAAATGTAAGGGACTCTTGCATTTGATGCCTTTGGCTTTTTCCATAAAAATTATGGATGGCATAGTTCACATCATTTAATTTGCAAAAAATGCCAAGATCCTGCATTCTGCATAGGCAACGGAGCTGAAAATTGTACTTTCAAGAGTCTTCGGCAATATCTAGTTCAGTCTTCGGCAAAATTTCAAGAGTCCACGACAAAGCTCAATATGGATTTAAGTGGGTGCAAAGAAATTGTGGTATTCTGCAATTAATAGAGGCTCTTGAGCATGTTATTGTGCATGTATATTGTTTCTTGTACATCAAGCTCACCTCACTAGTTTTCTTGTAAAGATTGAGGTAGAGGCCCGCCTTGTACATCATATATACTGTGCACATTGCACATAATCAATACATTGTGCAATTCCAATATTCTACACGGTATGAGTTTCCAAGTTCTAACCCTAACTTGTCATCCTAGACCATTATGCTCACTATGTGTAGTCTTTCCCCCTACGGCGGAAATTGGATGTCCAACCCATTCTGACGGCTTTTTATTCCTATGTCACCATGCAGTTTGGGCGTCCCATTCATGCTCTTGAAACTGACAATTGAAAATAGTTTGACAACCACGCCATCCATAGCTTACTCTCCCACCATGGTTCTATTTTCCGTCTCACTTGCCCGTATACGTTGCAACAAAATGGTCGAGCTGAACATGTCCTTTGCAAATGTCTGTGCTTGCACGCTCCTATTTCATGCTAATGTTGTCGGTTCTATATCCGGAATATCTCGTAGTAGGGGTCCTAAGCTAGGCGTCTTGGAGTGATGGTAACATGAACACCGGATTTTACCCAGGTTCGGGCTCACTCGAAGAGATAATACTCTACGTCGTGCGTTTGGTTGTATTTATATGGGTGTAGTACAGGGTACATGTCTCTACCGCGAGATTTTTCTAATGAATATCAGATCCCCTGTTGACTAGCCTGGCCTTTGTTTATATAATACACCGGAGGCCTAGGGTTTAGAAGAGTCCTCAGCTTGGGCCCAAGGCTTGTGGAATATCCCTTGTATGCGGCATGGGCAGCCCGAAGTGGCCCATGAGTGAACCGCCATGGGGGTCCTCGGCTTGATCCCGCTGGTCGGGAGACGACGTGGTGAGTACCCCCTACTCCAGAACACCGTCAGTAGGCCCCCTGAACCGGTCTTGAAGTTGGGGACGCTCCTCAATTCTTCTGAACTGTTCTTCATCTTCGGTCGTCGGTCTTGAAAACTGGTTCAACAAATCTTCCCATCTTCGATCTTGAGGATCGCTAAAGTGAGTCTGAAAAGTTTACACGTTGGGTATCCGAGAAGCCCTTTAAGTCTTCGACCTTTATCAATGCGTTGTTGTTTCTACGCCACACCTCGGGTTTGAAGTGCTTCCCGTGCGGCTGTGTCCTCTGGCGTCTGAGCTCCAATGCCAGGTTGTATCCAAGCTCCAACATCGGACTGTATCCGAGCTCCAACACCGGACTGTATCCGAGCTCCAACGTCGGACTGTGTCCGAAGTTTCATAGATCACCTGCTCGAAAAAGTTGAAGGAGTTTAGCCAAGCTTAATTCCGGAAATGCCCTATATGGAGCCAACCATTTGTATCCAAGCGTTATGCTGGACTTCTTCTGAGGTGGTGCACTACCTCGGCAGTGGGCTGATTGTTTGCGGATTTAATTTCCGATTGGTGCAATTTATTTGCTGGCGAGATGTATAGCGAGTAGCCTTCAAGGTGTGTGTCAGCCTTGAAAGAGGGTTTTGAGAAGTCGTCGTAATATATTTGCTTGACACTGGATAAGTCCCAGATGGTACCTATTGTTGTCCGAAGATGTGTTTGCCCATATCTCGGTCAAGCCAAACACTGAACACTTTGAATTTTCTGCATTAAAGAGGCAATGTTGTAGCCAACGAGCCACTGGTCGGGTGTCAACACCAGATCAGAGGATGAATGTGCCACTTTAATATTTTTAAATGATAAGTGCGAAGCTCAGTAGCCCCCGACACTACTAGAAAAAGGCCTGCTAGTGGCGCACAAGTTTTGGCTACTAATGGCGCACTACAGGTGCGCCACTAGCATCACGCCATTAGAATTTTTTAATAATGGCACACATGTAGTGCGCCATTAGTATGCCTAGAGGTGCGCCATTACTATCTGACTTAGTAATGGCGCACCACATAGAAGTGCGCCATTAGTAACAACTTTTTTTAAAAAAAATTCATTTTTTTTTATTTTTTTTCAAATTAGAAGTGCGCCATCTCGGGTCAATACGCTTAATCTCAGGTCGAAACGCACTCCGTGGTCAAACTTCCCAAAAGGTCACCCATCCTCACACTACTCCAACCCAAGCACGATTAACTTCAGAGTTCTATCCAACCCCTGCACCAGCTCACTTCACAGCCACTTGTTCATATATCTAGCATATCAATCCTATTAAACCTTGTTGATGTTTAGTACTTTGTTCATGTTCATGAGTGTGATGAAATTTTGAAAAAATATTTCAAACTTCCGTTCATATTACGTATCATATTTTGAAAAAAAGTTCCAGAAAAAAATTCTAAACTAATTTTTTTCTGTTACTAGTGGCGCACCTAGCAAACGGTGCGCCGCTAGTAAGTTTGAAATTTTTTGAATTTTTTTGCCTCCAGATCTTAAAAGCCCCGTAACTTTTTTTCTGTTAGTTTTTTGAGGATTTTGAAAATGTTTAACGGCGTTCCCCTGGTTAAATTCTAATGTAACTTTTCGAGTAGATGATTTTTCATATAAAAACTTTTTAATCCGAGTTCGTATGCAAAAGTTATGCCCATTTTACAAATTCCAGAGAGATTTTGCAAATAAAGTAGAAATTCATATTCGTGAATTTTCCCAACAACTAGACCACATATCACATGGGAAACTTATTTTCTTATCTTTTTTGACATTTCCATCATTTTCTTTTATTTTTTCTAAAACTGAAAAGGCGGTCCAGAGGGGGTGCATTCGGGGGAATTTTGGGTCAAAGTTAGTAATGGCGCACCGTGGGTGTGGTGCGCCATTACTAGAACTAGTAATGGCACACTACATCTACGGTGCGCCAGTACTAACTTTGAAAAAAAATTAAAAAAAATTGTTAGTAATGGCGCACCATGGGTGTGGTGCGCCATTACTAGCCCACGGTGCGCCATTACTAACTTTGTATTAACTTCGAAAAAAAATAAAAATATATATGCTAGTAGTGGCGCACTGAGTGTGTGGTGCGCCATTAGTAGTTAAACTAGTAATGGTGCACTATCCCCTGGTGCGCCATTACTAGTTTTGTAAAAAAAAATCTTACTAATGGCGCACCGTGTGGTGCGCCATTAGTATTTGGAGTTTAATGGCATACCTATATGTGGTGCGCCATTGCTATATACTAATGGCGCACCACACATGTGGTGCGCGATTAGTGTCCATAGCTGTTTTCCTAGTAGTGCGAGCCTTATTATGGGCACTGGTGGCAGAATTAAGGATCTATATCCGTTTGACAAAAAAAATTGTTGTGTTTAACACAAACTTCTCGGAAAGAGAATAAAGATCTCTTAAAGGAGCTAGAGCCAGCGGAAGCTGGGCTTGCCAAGGTCGGCCCCAAGGGGCTTAATAGATAGGAAATCAATGCCAATTGGGAATTATGAGAGCGTTATGTCAGCTGCTCGGTTGTCTCGGAGAGATTGTGCCCTTTACTCTTTAAAAGATGGGCTGCAATAAATAGACTTTACTCACAAGTAATGATTCTATGTATCCAAGTACTTTACGTCATTAATGCTCGGATCCACATTGTACAAAACTTTGTTGACCGACCATCGGCTTCAACCTCATTGGCCAGTAGCCGGGGAGTGTTGTTCCCCCTTTATAAAGCCTTTATGAGGGCAAGGATTCATGGAAAACAAGGAAATCCAGCCTTACGGTTTTATGAACAAAGGTACGCAGAGGAAAATAAAGAATTAGAGAAGTGGTTACTGAGGGTCGACTATCGGCTCTCGGTAATGCTCACCTTTACTGGGAGTTGCTCTCGGCAAAGAGAATGCCAAACCTAGAACTTTCTCTTCTCCCTTTGTGTGCATTCTCGATAACATGTCTTATACTTTTTGTTGTTGTTTTCTTCCATGCTTGGCAAACCACCTTACCACATTATAGTTACCGTCTTGTGTCCTGCTTTTCAGATGGTCATCAGGTGGTTCTAGAGACGAAGCACCCATCTGGTTGCCCCGGCGGTGTAGGGCGTTGACCGGCACCGAGAGGGGGTAGGCCACGGTGAACAACTGCTTCTTTGTGTTACGCCAGGTCGTCGCGAGATGACAGACCAAGTCTAAGCCCATTCTGTCATAGGATCGCCCACTGAAGACTCGTTCTTATAGATGAACGCAGCCGGTCCTCGACGTTCCCACCCGTTTGTGTTGTTCGTGAGGCATGTGTCACGTCAAGGACGTGCATATGTTATTCCAACAGCACACCACCCATTTGCATGCATATGCATGGGGCCTTGCACATGCAGGTGTGGTCCCCTCCCCGCCTCGGCGGTTCTACCGAGCACCCATCCGGTGGCCTCCGCTGTTTAGGTCGCTGACCGGCACCGAGAGGGGGTAGGCCACGGTGAAAAAGCTTCTTCGTGCTACGGTAGGTAGTCGCGAGATGACAGACCAAGTCTAAGCCTGTTCTGTCACAGGATCGCGCACCGAAGACTCAGTCTCGCAGACGAACGCAACTGGTCCTCGACGTTCCCGCCCGTCTGTGTGGTTCGTGAGGCATGTGTCACATCAAGGACGTGTGTAGGTTATTCCAGTATCACACCACCCATTTGCATGCATATGCATGGGGCCTTGTGTATGCAGGTGTGGTCCCACCTCCCCCCATCGGGAGGTTCTACAGAACGAGCACCCATACGGTGGCCCCAGCGGTCTAGGGTGTTGACCGGCACCGAGAGGGGGTAGGCCACGGTGAACAACTGCTTCTTTGTGTTACGGTAGGTTGTCGCGAGATGACAGACCAAGTCTAAGCCCGTTCTGTCATAGGATCGCCCACCGAAGACTCGGTCTCGCGGACGAACGCAGCCGGTCCTTGACGTTCCCCCCCCCCCCCCCCGTCTGTGTTTCCTGAGGCATGTGTCACGTCAAGGACGTGTGTAGGTTATTCCAACAGCAAACCACGCATTTGCATGCATATGCATGGGGCGTTCCGCAAGCAGGTGTGGTTCCCCCTCCCCGCTCGGGCGGTTCTATAGACCAAGCACACATCCGGTGGTCCCGCGGTCTAGGGCGTTGACCGACACCGAGATGGGGTAGGCCACGGTGAACAACTGCTTCGTCGCGAGATGACAGACCAAGTCTAAGCCCGTTCTGTCACAGGATAGCCCATCGAAGACTCGGTCTGGCGGACGAACGCAGCCGGTCCTCGACGTTCCCGCCCATCTATGTGGTTCGTGAGGCATGTGTCACGTCAAGTACGTGCGTCGGTTATTCCAACAACACAGCACCCATTTGCATGCATATGCATGGGGCCCTGTGTTGGGAGACGTAGCATGCAAATTTCAAAAAAATTCTTACGCTCACGCAAGATCTATCTAGGAGATCCATAGCAACGAGAGTGGAGAGTGTGTCCATGTACCCTTGTAGACCGAAAGTGGAAGCATTAACTTAACGCGGTTGATGTAGTCGAACTTGTTCTCAAATCTACCGATCAAGTACCGAACGTACGACACCTCTGAGTTCTACACACGTTCAGCTCGATGACGTCCCTCGAACTCTTGATCCAGTAGAGGTATGAAGGAGATGAGTTCCTCAGCACGACGTCGTGGTGACGGTGATGGTGATGTGATCCACGCAGGGCTTCGCCTAAGCACTACGACAATATGACCGGAGGAGTAAACGGTGGAGGGGGGCACCGCACACGGCTAAGACAATTGATGTGCTTTGGGGTGCCCCTGCCCCTGTATATAAAGGAGGGAGAGCGGAGAGGGCAGGCCAGGGCGCGCCCACAAGGGGAGGGCCGGCCAGTCCAATTCGGATACCCCCTTCCTTTCCGGATGGGGAAAAGGGGGGAAGGGAGAGAGAGTGAGAAGGAAGGGGGGCGCCTCCTCTCCTAGTCCAATTCGGACTCCCCATGGGGGGGGGGGGGTCGCTCACCACCTCCTGTGGCCTGCCTCCTCCTCTACCCAATGGCCCATGAGGCCCATTACTTCTCCCGGGGGGTTCCGGTAAGCCCTCGGTACTCCGAAAATTACACGAATCACTCTGGAACCATTCTGGCGTCCGAATATAACCTTCCAATATATCAATCTTTACCTCTCAGCCATTTCGATACTCCTAGTCATTTACGTGATCTCATCCTGGACTCCGAACAACCTTCGGTCACCAAAACACATAACTCATGTAATACATATCGTCATCGAACGTTAAGCGTGCGGACCCTACGGGTTCGAGAACTCTATAGACATGACCGAGACACCTCTCTGGTCAATAACCAACAACGAAACCTGGATGCTCATATTGGCTCCCACATGCTCTACGAATATGTTTATTGGTCGAACCGCAATGTCAATATACATTATTTCCTTTGTCATCGGTATGTTACTTTCCCAAGATTCGATCGTCGGTATCTTCATACCTAGTTCAATCTTGTTACTGGCAAGTCTCTTTACTCGTTCCATAGTGCATCATCCCGTAACTAACTCATTAGTCACATTGCTTGCAAGGCTTCATATGATGTGCATTACCGAGAGGGCCCAGAGATACCCTTCCAGTACTCGGAGTGAAAAATCCTAATATCGATCTATGCCAACCCAACAAACACCTTCGGAGATACCTGTAAAGCATCTTTATAATCACCCTGTTACGCTGTGACGTTTGATAGCAGACAAGGCATTCCTTCGGTGTCCGGGAGTTGCATAATCTCATAGTCGGAGGAATATATATTTGACACGAAGAAAACAGTAGCAATAAACAAAACGATCATTATGCTAAGCTAACGGATGGGTCTTGTTCATCACATCATTCCACTAATGATGTGATCCCGTTTATCAAATGACAACTTATGTCCATGGCTAGGAAACTTAAGCATCTTTGATCAACAAGCTACTCTAGTAGAGGCATACTAGGGACACGGTGTTTTGTCTATGTATTCACACATGTATCAAGTTTCTGGTTAATACAATTCTAGCATGAATAATAAACATTTATCATGAATAAGGAAATATAAAATAACAACTTTATTATTGCCTCTAGGACATATATCCTCCAGTCTCCCACTTGCACTAGAGTCAATAATCTATATTACATTGTAATGAATCTAACACCCATGGAGTCTTGTTGTTGATCAAGTTTTGCTCGTGGAAGAGGCTTAGTCAACGGGTCAGCAACATTCAGATCCGTATGTATTTTGCAAATCTTTGTGTCTCCCTCCTTGACCAAATCTCGGATGGAGTTGGAGCGTCTCTTGATGTGTTTGGTCTTTTTGTGAAATTTGTTTTCCTTCGTCAACGGAATTGCTCCAGTATTGTCACAAAAGATTTTCATTGGAACCGATGCACTATGTATCACCCCTAAATCGGATAGGAACTCCTTCATCCAAACTCCTTCATTTTCTGCTTCTGAAGCAACTATGTACTCTGCTTCACACGTAGATCCCGCCACGATGCTCTGCTTGGAACTGCACCAACTGACAGCTCCACCATTCAATAAAAATACGTATACGGATTTTGACTTAGAGTCATCTGAATCAGTGTCAAAGCTAGCGTCGACGTAACCACTTACGACAAGCTATTTGTCATCTCCATAAACGAGAAACATATCCCTAGTCCTTTTCAGGTACTTCAGGATGTTCTTGACCACTATCCAGTGATCCACTCCTGGAATACCTTGGTACCTCCCTGCTAAACTTATAGCAAGGCACACATCAGGTCTGGTATAAAGAACCTATGACTGAGGCATAGGAAATGACTTTCATTTTCTCTCTATCTTCTGAAGTGGTCGGGCATTGATTCTGCTCAACTTCATACCTTGCAATACAGGCAAGAACCCTTTCTTTGACTGATCCATTTTGAACTTCTTCAAAACTTTATCAAGGTATGTGCTTTGTGAAAGTCCTATTAAGCGTCTTGATCTATCTCTATAGATCTTGATGCCCAATATATAAGCAGCTTCACCGAGGTCTTTCATTGAAAAACTCTTGTTCAAGTATCCTTTTATGCCTTTCAGAAATTCTACATCATTTCCAATCAACAATATGTCATCCACATATAATATTAGAAATGCTATAGAGCTCCCACTCACTTTCTTGTAAATACGGGCTTCTCCAAAAGTCTGTATAAACCATATGCTTTGATCACCTCATCGAAGCGTATATTCCAACTCCAAGATGCTTGCACTAGTCCATAAATGGATCGCTGGAGCTTGCACACTTTGTTAGCACCTTTAGGATCGACAAAACCTTCTGGTTACATCATATACAACTCTTCTTTAAAATATCCATTAAGGAATGCAGTTTTGACATCCATTTGCCAGATTTCATAATCATAAAATGCGGCAATTGCAAACATGATTCGGACAGACTTAATCATCGCTACAGTGAGAAAGTCTCATCGTAGTCAACTCCTTGAACTTGTCGAAAACTTTTTGCAACAAGTCGAGCTTTATACAGAGTAACATTACCATCAGAATCAGTCTTCTTCTTGAAGATCCATTTATTCTCTATGGGTCGGTGATCATCTGGCAGGTCCACCAAAGTCCACACTTTGTTCTCATATAGGGATCCTATCTCAGATTTCATGGCCTCAAGCCATTTATTGGAATCTGGGTTCATCAAAGCTTCTTCATAGTTCATAGGTTCGTCGTGGTCGTGCAACATGACCTCCAGAACAGGATTACCGTACCACTCTGGTGCGGATCGTGCTCTGCCAGACCTACGAGGTTCTGTAGCAACTTGATATGTAGTTTCATGATCTTTATCATTAGCTTCCTCTCCAGTTGTTGTTGGCATCACGGGAACAAATTTCTCGGATGAGCTACTTTCCAACTTGAGAGAAGGTACAATTACCTCATCAAGTTCTACTTTCCTCCCACTCACTTCTTTCGAGAGAAACTCCTTCTCTAGAAAGGTTCCATTCTTAGCAACTAAAATCTTGCCTTCAGACTTGTGGTAGAAGGTGTACCCAATTGTTTCCTTAGGGTATCCTATGAAGATGCACTTCTTCGATTTGGATTCGAGTTTATCGGATTGAAGTCTTTTGACATAAGCATCGCATCCCCAAACTTTAAGAAACGACAGCTTAGGTTTGTTGCCAAACCATAGTTCATACGGTGTCATCTCAACGGATTTTAACGGTGCCCTGTTTAAAGTGAATGCAACTGTCTCTAATGCATAACCCCAAAACGATGGTGGTAAATCGGTAAGAGACATCATAGATCGCACCATATCCAATAAAGTGTTGTTACGACGTTCAGACACGCCATTACGCTGAGGTGTTCCAGGTGGCCTGAGCTGTGAAACTATTCCACATTTTTATAAATGAAGGCCAAACTCGTAACTCAAATATTCTCCTTCATGATCAGAACGTAGAAACTTTATTTTCTTGTTATGATGATTTTCCACAAAAGCCGCCGCTCCTTAGCCGCCGGTCGGTGTCCCGGCGCACTAAGTTGAGGAGGAGGAGGTGGTACGTTAATGGATGCATCTTTCTTCTTGCCTCCTGTGACCACCACTGCGATCGGATCATCGTGGCCTTAATTTTTATTGTGTTGTTGCATTCTCGTTCCAGTCAATACCGACATGTGCGATCCCTTTGCTTAATTATATGCATCACTATAATTAGTACTCCATCTATCAATTTATAAGTTGTGCTTACCTTTTCCATCAACTTCTGCAACGCGTGGGCATCTTGCTAGAAACACTAGAACATGTCGGACCGCATGTGACCAAACCGACGATGCACCAACCTAGCTACTACGTACCCTGCTTATCTGGCGGAAATAGCCCCGCCCTAGCTGCACGTGCATGCTTATTTGGTATTGCCGGATGAAACCCATCGTACACAGTGGCGGAGACAGGGGGGACCAGCAGGGGCCCTGGCACCCCCTAACATTTTTCATCTAAGCCTAACATGCATATGAAAAGATGATTATTAGCCACTAAATTGATGTATTTTGATGCACCGGCCCTCCCCGATGAAAGATTATCAACACTTGGCCCCCCTCATTTGATTTTCCTGGCTTTGCCACTGATCGTACATATGTGTCCTTGACTAATCTTTGTTGTGCGTGCAATAGTATAAATCTAGTCTTGCCTAACCCCGCAAAAAAAAGAGTCTTGGCCTAATCTTCACCGTTGAATCATCTTAGTTTTTAGAGTGCTAAATCACCACCGTTAGTTTTCTATTGTTTTAAGTAAATAATAGATAGATAGATAATAGATAATAGATAATAGATAATAGATAATAGATAATAGATAATAGATAGATAATAGATAATAGATAATAGATAATAGATAGATAGATAGATAATAGATAATAGATAATAGATAATAGATAATAGATAATAGATAATAGATAATAGATAATAGATAGATAATAGATAATAGATAATAGATAATAGATAATAGATAGATAATAGATTAACGAATGGTATGTTTCCAGTATGTCATTTATTATGATCAATTTCTGTTGTTGCTAACAAAACAGGCAGCCTACCTGACTGTGGATTTTCTTTTAGCCACAAACTCATTCATGTCGGCAACATAGTGGATTTTTGACAAGCTAATGCAATATGCTCACAACTGCTATTGCACAACATCGGGATGAATTTTACCGATATGGTGTGAATATTAGATTTTACATTGCATTCCATTTTGCAAAACTCTCTACAACATCAGCTCTAATAGTTCACCTTAATCATGGAGTAATGTTGCCTGGATCTGTATAGTTTTAGACGATGGAATGGCAATCTCACCGCTTAAATCCTCGTGTCTCCTGCTTGTTTTAGTTATTCGTCATGTTGATTTGCCTGTCGTATCTCTAACACGCCGAAGGGGCGTACAGCTGGTACGGGATGACATGGTGGCTGCAGCTACAGTCGTGTTGAATACCGCCGGCAGCGCTGCCGCGTGTGTCTTGTCTTGGACTTTCGCCCAGGCTGCTGTTTATTATACCTTGGGTGGGAACAGAGGCAGACAACGAACAAAAATTAAGGTGGGGCGAAGTCTCACTAAGATTTTTCTTTATGCAAATCAAAGGAGTCAATACACACTAACAGTGCACACTACAAACGAATAACCAAATACAATGAAATTGCAGAATGTTTCAATAGAAAAACAACCTAAAACATACCGATAATGAAGCATTTAGTGGCGTGTAGAAGACCCAGGCAATGGCAGTGCCCTACCCTCCTTCTGAAAATCTTCCTTAATTTTATTGAGATCAATACTTTTGAAGATCTCTCGCTCAATGTAACACACCATCAAGTCATTTAGCCAGCCATCACACATCTTGCTGCGCAACTCAGTCTTGATGATTTTCATTGATGAGAAGGCTCTTTCAACTGTTGCCGTCGCTACCGGTAGTAGCAGTGCCAACTCAATGAGGCGATAAACAGCAGGAAACATGACATGCCTTTCAAGTTCGACCATCTTTTTTGCTAGACTTGCAATATCATGACATGCTCTAAAGTCTTCAATTCTTCTCATATGGATAATGAATAGCTCTAGGTTATCAACTATATGTTCACGTTCATAATCTGAGAAATCCTCATGATAAATCTCCGTGAGTCTAGCAAGCTTATTCACATTGAACCTAGAAAAGGAGTTTCTAGGGTCAAGACAAGAGAAGTTCTGGAGCAGCTCTGAAGATACCTCATTAAAACGATAATCAAACTCTGTGGTGATGGAGTCTATGGCAGCATAGAAGGTGTTCACGCGGAAAAAATGGTCAGCCGTGACATTGTTTCGGCCCACCTTTTCTTGATTTCCCCACTTTGTGAAGATGTCATCCATATTTGGTATGGGAATGTCGCTTTTAGGCGCCAAAAGGCTTTGACATCTTCCAAGAGTGGCTCCCAACCATTATTTCTCCAGTTCATCAAACGTGTTCTCACATCCGTAACCAATGACATTGCCTGAAATGAGACAATTACAATTTTAGATGCATGTATGTTTACATGAACAAAACATATCAAACAAACTAGATACATATAGCATGTTTCATCACATACCTGAACAATATTTTGATCCTTCTTTTGCAATAGAAGAGACAAATCATTTGTCATGCGAAGGATTTTTAGCATCATCTTCAGGATGAACACAAAGCTAAAAGTCTCCATTTGATGAACCAAACCTCCAGCCCTACATGGAACACGCACATCATCCTCAACAATGCCCAAAACCTCTATGACTGCATCCCACATTGATTCAATGCGAGATAAGGTTGTGTAATGAGAGCCCCATCTTGTATCTCCAGGTCTGACCAAGGATGTTTCTTGATTTTTCCCTCTTCCCATCGGCAACTCACCACTCTTAATCTTATCCAAAAGAACCTCTTTTTGCTTGTCAAGCAATTTATCCTTCCTCTTGCAAGATGAAGTACTGAGATTAGCAATCATGGTCACATATTAAAAAAAAAACCTCAACACCCTTGCAGCATCTCGAAACAGCAACAACTACCAACTGCAGTTGATGGGCAAAGCAATGGATATAGAAAGCATATAGATTCTCATCTCGAATTAACTTCTGAAGGCCATTGAATTCTCCTCTCATATTAGATGCCTCGTCATACCCTTGCCCTCGTAGTCGCGCAACAACTAGACCATTTTTAGCAAAAACCTCCAACAATGCCTTCTTTAAAGAAGCAGATGTTGTGTCCGGAACATGCTTAATAGCTAAAAAGCGTTCAATAGTCTCTCCTTGTTTGCTCAAATACCTACAGAAAGTCATATAATAAGTTGACCACTCTACATGAAACAAAATGATCAAAAAGCACTTAGACATTTCAAAAACTTAAACACGTACCTGATTACCACGGCCATTTGTTCTTTCACCGATATATCACGGCACTCATCAATAAGAACGGAGAAAAGACAATCACCCATCTCTTCTTTGATTGCTTTGGTGACCGCTTGTGCACAATGAGAAGTAAGGATTTTTTGAATTTTTCCGGAAGTCATTTTGGCATTCTTAGGGCATAGCTCATCAAATGCAACCTTCACTTCTGGAATTCTTTCTTTCACCCAATCAAGTAACTCTAAAAAATTCCCCTTGTTCAAAGAAGTATTGGATTCATCATGCCCACGAAATGGTTCACCTTGCAATGCTAGATAACTTACAATGCCCAAAGATGTATCCACACGAGTTTCGTACTTGACTAGTGAACCTTTGCTGTAAGTTGTAACTTTACTTTTCACACTTGCCCTTTGATTTTTAAAATCATCACATGCTGTTTTTGAAATATTGTGGATGGTACATGGCCCACCAACATGTTTACGGAATGCTGCAACCGCATTTTCCAACAATCAAAACCCAATTTGGAGAAAACATCATGCCCAAATTTATCATCCATTCGGTCATGCTTAAAAAGATAACAATAAAAGCAATAGGCCTTATGCTTTGTTACACTATATTCCAACCAATCAAAGTCCTTATACCATTGTGGCCGGAAGCATCTTCCATCTTTATTTGGGGGGAAAGTGCAACTAGTTGGTCGAGTTGCACCCATTCGTATATAAGCAAATCTAACATCATCTCTAATGTTGGGGGCAAATCTATCAAGTGGAATGCGAAGTCCAGGATCACCATTTATGTAATCTTCACTAAAAACAGATATACCTTCAACTCCATGAACTTCAACATTCTCTTCCACTTTAGCTTCAAGAGAGTCTGCAGTTTCTTCCACTTGTTCAGTTTGCATTAAATTCTCATGCTCTACTTCCACCGAACTCGCCTTATCTTGATGAGTGGCATGTGCCGGAACATTGACACTTTCACGGGTACTTGGGTTCGATTTCGAGCTGCTGCCACTACCAAGCACTTGAAAATATCTTTTCAAATCTGCAATTCACAACCAGAATGTTCACAACATTAATATGTCACTACAATCTGCTTGAATTTGAGACGTCAAGCTACTGTTAAAATTTGCTACAAAATTTCAGGAAATTTGAAAAATCACCTCCTCCCCTTTCATTTGGGTTTCCTGTTCCCTTCCTCTTCCTTTCCATCTCCGGGCAATCTGGCCGGGACTGTGCAGTCTGTGCTGGAGTAAGAAGTGGCCGGGACTGTGCTGGACTAAGAAGAAGTATCCAGCTTCAGTGGACAAGAAATTCATAGCGTTTCGAATGGCACTTGACTTTCTCGTACCTGAATGACCCAGAGCCCCAGAGCGCCACTGCCGCTTGCGCCCAGAGCGCCGCTGCCACTTGCTGCCGCGGTGCCGCCCTCCTCTAGCCCCCTAGAGAGCCGCCGCCGCCGCCGCGCTAGCTTAGGGTTAGTGTGTGCGTGGCCTCGTGGGTGGGGATAGAACAGAGCGGTCGCCTCTGGTCTGGTCGATTGCGTTCTGCTCGTGGCCGCCGCTCGCTCGCTCGATGCCTCGGGCCTCTGTGGCTCTGTTGCCTGTTGGCCCATCAGGTCGCAGTCGCTCGCTGCGCGGCCCGTTAACAGCGACAGTAGCGTATATTTTGCTAGCGTCTACGTACACGATCGATGCATACTAGTATTAAATTTTTTTTTGCTCAAAATCAAGGTATGGCAGGCGCCATACCCTGCCCACCGGGGAGCTCCGCCAGTGGGTGGGAACGTTGTATCATGCGAGGAAGATGGATTGAAAGGTAGATTTTGGTGGTGACTGCTGCAGATCAGATGGAGTAGCATGGGGGAAGAGGATAAGGGGCGAGATTAACCGGAGAAGATGCAGATGAAGTATGCGATGGGGACGTGAAAACCGGGTCGATTTTTCTGGGGAAAGGCGTTGGAAAAAAACAGACGTTAATGAAGGCCTACTGACGGAAGCAGGGCAAGGGCGGACGAAAAATCGAGGCAGGACGTGGTCTGCTCACATTAAAGGTAACCATTACCCGTTTTTAAAAAATAGTGTTAGGACGATTCCCGTGGATTGGAAAATGATATAAATATTCTACTCCATGCGCCCTAAAATGAGTGTTGCCGATGTAATACAACTTTTAAATAAGTGACACTATTTCGGAACAGAGAGAGTAGTACTCCGTCCGTCTAGGTGCATAGGGCATTTAAGGAGCTGAATTACATTCTAGGTGCGTGGAGATTAGATAAGAGAATATTAAATGAGAAATCAATGACAACAATGACTCCTATTTGGCCCACTTAGAAAAATGGGTGGAGCCAACGACAATGTTGATTTTCCATATCATTAATTCGTAAATAGCTACACACAAATCCTATTTAATGCACCAAACAACTGAGTGCCGAAACTATATGATGTTGTACTATGGTGTATTTAATTGTGAAATCCTGGTTGCCGTAATAGGAATATGAAATATGTTGTGCGTTTGATATGAAATGTCAATTCGATTATTTAATGACTAGCACAAATGCCCGTGCATTACAACGGGAGAAAACATTGGTTCGTATAATTCTGCAGGATCAAGGAACTATGCTGTTGGACAACGGATGTTAATGACCAAAAAAATGATGGATCATTTGATCAGGACATGAGGTACGATTTTCAAGTAAGTTGAGAACGAACATGAAAGATGAACCATGCATAAATTACCTCCATGCTATTAATAGAACCTGAGTCAGCAAGTTGTGTTCGACAAATTCAATCAATTAGGTAGAGCCTCTTCTACTCGCTCATCTCGTCTAATCCTGTAAGCTCACGAGAGTCCTTAGGTCATATGTCAGATCTCGACTGGAATCGATCATAATAAGAACGATGATCTTGCGAATAGGAACCTATAAAAAAAATATGCCTGTGCGTTGCAACGGAAGAACAAACCACATAAAGCTTGTGTGGGCATGATAGAGATCTCAAGCAAATGATAGACCCTGCTTTACCTATATTGATGAATCATACACCTCACATTTATTCATCCCAATACATAGTTTGTTCCATGATCTAAAATGGTGAAACCAGAGCGGACAGAACTGTGCATAGTTACGAAGTAAATCATACTTCACTCAGACAACGTGAACTCGTCCTTGACAAAGATCCAACATTATTGAAGGAGCACCGAGGATAATGCCCTACTTTACACTAGATTTCCAGTCCTCCTCATCAGTTGGTGACGGGTGCCAAAGATGGGCTTCTTCATGTCAGCATGACACGTCGCCTGCCTATGATTCCACCCTTGTTTTATTTTTTATCTTTTAACTGATAAATTCCATACCTTCCACTAACTTGCGTATTTTGTTTGTCTTATTTATTTTTGCATTTGCATTTCATCGTTCCATCAAATAATTTACACCAAATTGAAAACTATGAACATTTCCAAAAAAAAAAATTCATTGCTTCGTGATGAACTATAACATATCAGGGATAGATATGATGATCCTTGAGGTATTCATGATGTTTGACACCGCGAAAGTAGAAATCAAGGAGGAGCATCAATTGTTGATGGTTGTAATAAGGGGAACAACCACTGGAGCAGAATTACCCTAGACACTTGGTAGATGAGAAGGCTGGCAAGGTCGATAGAAGTATATTGGATATACATTATGTTAATGTGTACTTTACTAGTACTCCTAGTAGCACCAGGGTATTAGATACCGGTTCGGTTGCTAAGTGTTAGTAACTCGAAATAAAAGAGCTACGGAATAAACGGAGACTAGCTAAAGGTGAGCTGACGATTGGAAGTGTTTTCCAAGTTTGATGTGATCAAACATCGCACGCTCCTTCTACCATCAAGATTAGTATTAAACCTGAATAATTATCATTTGGTGTTTGCGTTGAGCATAGACATGATTGGATTATGTCTATCGCATAATCTGATTTATTCATTTAAGGAGAATAATGGTTACTCTATTTATTTGAATAATACCTTCAATGGTCTTGCACCTAAAGGAATGGTTTATTGAATCTCGATCGTAGTGATATACATTTTCATGCCAAAAGATATAAGATAGTAATGATAGTACCACCTACTTGTGGCACTGCCATGCAAGTCATATTGGTGTAAAACGCATGAAGAAGCTCCATGTTGATGGATCTTTGGACTCACTCGTTTTTGAAAAGTTTGAGTCATGCGAACCATGTCTATTGGTGTATACGCATGAAGAAACTCCATGCAGATGGATCGTTTGGACTCACTTGATTTTGAATCACTTGAGATATGCAAATCAATACCACATGGGCAAGATGACTGAAAAGCCTCGGTTTCAGTAAGATGGAACAAGATAGCAACTTGTTGGAAGTAACACATTTTGATGTGTGCAGTCCAATGAGTGCTAAGGCATGCAGTGAATATCGTTATGTTCTTACTTCACAGATGATTTGAGTAGATGTTGAGTATATTTACTTGATGAAACACAAGACTGAATTATTGAAAGGTTCAAGTAATTTCAGAGTGAAGTTGAAGATCTTCGTGACAAGAGGATAAAATGTCTGTGATGTGATCATAGAGATGGATATCTGAGTTGCGAGTTTGGTACACAATTGAGACATTGTGGAAATTGTTTCACAACTAACACCGCCTGGAACACCATAGTGTGATGGTGTGTCCGAACATCATAGATGCACCCTATTGGATATGGGGCATACCATGATGTCTCTTATCGAATTACCACTATCGCTTATGGGTTAGGCATTAGAGACAACCACATTCACTTTAAATAGGGCACCACGTAATTCCGTTGAGATGACACCGTATGAACTATGGTTTAGAGAAACCTAAACTGTCATTTCTTAAAAGTTTGGGGCTATGACGCTTATATGAAAAAGTTTCAGGTTGATAAGCTCGAACCCAAAGCGGATAAAATGCATCTCCATAGGACACCCAAAACAGTTGGGTATGCCTCCTAATTCAGATCCGAAAGCAATAGGGATTGTTTCTAGAAACGGGTCCTTTCTCGAGGAAAAGTTTCTCTCGAAGAATTGAGTGGGAGGATGGTGAAGACTTGATGAGGTTATTGAACCATCACTTCAACTAGTGTGCAGCAGGGCACAGGAAGTTGTTCCTGTGGCGCCTACACCAATTGAAGTAGAAGCTTATGATAGTGATCATGAAGTTTCGGATCAAGTCACTACCGTACCTCGTAGGGTGACAAGGATGCGTACTACTTCACAGTGGTACAGTAATCATGTCTTGAAGGTCATAGACAACAATGAACCTACGAGCTATGGAGAAGCAATGGTGGGCCCAGATTCCGACAAATGGATAGAAGCCATGAAATCCGAGATAGGATCCATGTATCAGAACAAAGTATGGACTTTGGTGGACTTGCCCGATGATCGGCAAGCCATTGAGATGAATGGATCTTTAAGAAGAAGACGGACGTGGACGGTAATATCACCGTCTATGAAGCTCGACTTGTGGCAAAGAGTTTTTCACAAGTTCAAGGAGTTGACTACGATGAGATTCTCTCATTCGTAGCGATGCTTAGGTCCGTCGGAATCATGTTAGCATAAGCTGCATTTATGAAATCTGGCAGATGGATGTCAAAATGAGTTTCCTTACCAGTTTTCGTAAGGGAAGGTTGTATGTGATACAATCAGAAAGTTTTGTCGATCCTAAGGATGCTAAAAGGTATGCTGGCTCCAGCGATCCTTTCTAAGGACTGGAGTAAGCATCTCGGAGTTGGAATGTGCGCTTTAATGAGATGATCAAAGATTTTGGGTTTATACAAAGTTTATGAGAAACTTGTATTTCCAAAGAAGTGAGTGGGA
The DNA here is from genome assembly GCA_021605145.1 of Aegilops bicornis. Lineage (NCBI taxonomy): Eukaryota > Viridiplantae > Streptophyta > Magnoliopsida > Poales > Poaceae > Aegilops > Aegilops bicornis. The sequence goes on along the minus strand of CM038671.1, from coordinate 4,267,388 downwards.
GCACTATAGAATTTCTGATGAGTATATGTTGTTGACATATTGTTGATCAGAAATGATGTAGAATTTCTGGAAAGCATATAGGGTTGTTTGAAAAGTGCTTTTCAATGGAAAACCTGGATTAGGCTACTTGAACATTGAGCATTAAGATCTATAAGGATAGATCAAAAATGCTTAATGGTACTTTCAAATGAGCACATATCTTGACATGATCTTGAAGGTGTTCAAGATGGATCAGTCAAAGAAGGAGTTCTTGCCTGAGATGAAAGGTATGAAGTTAAGACTTAAAGCTCGACCACGGCAGAAAAGAGGGAAAGGACGAAGGTCGTCCCCTATGCCTTAGACATAGGCTCTATAATATGCTAGGCTGTGTACCGCACCGAAAGTGTGCCTTGCCATGAGTCAGTCAAGGGGTACAAGAATGATCCAAGAATGGATCATTGGACAGCGGTCAAAATTGTCCTTGGAGTAAATAAGGACATGTTTCTCGATTATGGAGGTGATAAAGAGTCCGGCGTAAAGGGTTACGTCGGTGCAAGCTTTAACACCTATCCGAGTGACTCTAAGTAGCAAACCGGATACGTATAGTGGAACAACCATTTGGAATAGCTCCAAGTGGAGCGTGGAAGCAGCGTTTACAATATGACATGGAGAATTGCGAAGTACATACGGATCTGAATGTTATAGACCCGTTGACTAAAACCTCTCTCGCAAGCAAAACATGATCAAACCCAAGAACTCATTGAGTCTTAATCACATGATGATGTGAACTAGTTTAATGACACTAGTAAACTCTTTGGATGTTGGTCACATGGCGATGTGACCTGTGAGTGTTAATCACATGGCGATGTGAACTAGATTATTGACTCTAGTGCAAGTGGGAGACTGTTGGAAATATGCCCTAGAGGCAATAATAAATTAGTTATTATTATATTTCCTTGTTCATGATAATCGTTTATTATCCATGCTGTAATTGTATTGATAGGAAACTCATATACATGTGTGGATACATAGACAACACCATGTCCCTAGTAAGCCTCTAGTTAACTAGCTGGTTGATCAATAGATGGTTACGGTTTCCTGACCATGGACATTGGATGTCATTGATAACGGGATCACATCATTAGTAGAATGATGTGATGGACAAGACCCAATACTAAGCCTAGCACAAAGATCGTAGTTCGTATGCTAAAGCTTTTTTAAATGTCAAGTATCTTTTCCTTAGACCATGAGATTGTGCAACTCCCGGATACCGTAGGAATGCTTTGGGTGTACCAAACGTCACAACGTAACTGGGTGACTATAAAGGTGCATTACAGGTATCTCCGAAAGTGTCTGTTGGGTTGGCACGAATCGAGACTGGGATTTGTCACTCCGTGTGACGGAGAGGTATCTTTGGGCCCACTCGGTAGGACATCATCATAATGTGCACAATGTGACCAAGGGGTTGATCACGGGATGATGTGTTACGGAACGAGTAAAGAGACTTGCCGGTAACGAGATTGAACAAAGGTATCAGGATACCGACGATCGAATCTCGGGCAAGTACAATACCGCTAGACAAAGGGAATTGTATACGGGATTGATTGAGTCCTTGACATCGTGGTTCATCCGATGAGATCATCATGGAACATGTGGGAGCCAACATGGGTATCCAGATCCCGCTGTTGGTTATTGACCGGAGAACGTCTCGGTCATGTCTGCATGGTTCCCGAACCCGTAGGGTCTACACACTTAAGGTTCGATGCCGCTAGGGTTATAAAGGAAGTTTGTCTGTGGTTACCGTATGTTGTTCGGAGTCCCGGATGAGATCCCGGACGTCACGAGGAGTTCCGGAATAGTCCGGAGGTAAAGATTTATATACGGAAAGTCATGTTTTGGTCACCGGAAAAGTTTTGGGCTATATCGGTAATGTACCGGGACCACCGGGAGGGTCCCGGGGGTCCACCAAGTGGGGCCACCTGCCCCAGAAGGCTGCGTGGGCCAAGTGTTGGAGGGGACCAGCCCCTAGGTGGGCTGCCCCCCCCCCCCCCCACCACCAAGGCCCAAGGCGTGGGAAGTGGAGGGAAGGGGAAACCCTAGGTCCAGATGGGCCTTAAGGCCCACCTAATGGGCGCCTCCCCCTCTTTCCCCTCTTGGCCGCCTCCCCCTTTTCCCATCTAGGGCTGCCGCCCCTCTAGGGGTGGGAACCCTAGAGGGGGCGCACCCTCCTCCCCTTCCCCTATGTATATGAGGCCTAGGGGCTGCCCATAACACACGATTTGATCTCTGCCTATTGGTGCAGCCCTCCCTCTCTTTCTCCTCATATCTTGCGGTGCTTGGTGAAGCCCCGCAAGATTGCCACGCTCCTCCATCACCACCACGCCGTTGTGCTGCTGCTGGATGGAGTCTTCCTCAACCTCTCCCTCTCTCCTTGCTGGATCAAGGCGTGGGAGACGTCACCGGGCTATACGTGTGTTGAACGCGGAGGTGCCGTCCGTTCGGCACTAGGATCTCCGGTGATTTGGATCACGACGAGTACGACTCCTTCAACCCCGTTCTCTTGAACGCTTCCGCTTAACGATCTACAAGGGTATGTAGATGCACTCTCCTTCCCTCGTTGCTAGTTTCTCCATAGATAGATCTTGGTGACACGTAGGAAAATTTTGAATTTCTGCTACGTTCCCCAACATCGAGTGCCAAGTACAATGAATCGTGACTAAGATCAACATCAAGAAGCATCCCATGATATTCAACCCCGTAGATCTTGTGTTGATACACCTTCGCAAGGACCGCTTCCCCAACAAGTGCAAGTTCAAACTACTACCTCGAGCCCACGGCCCTTCAAGGCGATCGAGCGCTAGAACAACAATGCATACAAGATCGACATACCGCGTGACAAGTATGTGAGTGATGTATTCAATGTCAAGGATCTCTCTCCCTACCATGGTGATGAGGTTTTCAATCCGAGGTCGGATCTTTCCCAAGAGGGGGGGGGGATGATGATGAGCATCCTAGGGTCATCCCCATGGACTTACCTTTTTGATATTCCATATGACCCACTCGACACATGGCTACTACATAAGTCGGAAATGTTGTGCATGATCAGGTACCTAGAATACCCTCTCGGAGATGCACATGAAGATGGAAAAGTCTCCAAGTTCACGGATGAAGAGGACCGACGGAAGGAACCAAAGATGTCCCCAAGACCAAGACATCCGACCCCTGGAACCTCAGCCACCGAAGGACAGCGTCATAAGCTACAGCGCTCGGATGGCCGGCCCGACCAGCCCACGACATCCGGCCCCAACTCAGACCGTCACGATGTGCCAGAGAAGGACGCTTCTATCGAACGCCATCTTCAAGCTCCACCCCAGGCGTTTGGTGTGGCCCAGATGTTGCTTGTTCAGTGTCCACTCACCCCTGTGGTTGTTGAATCTCTTGTAGCTGGCAGCATCGTGGATGTATCATTTCCACCCATCTTCAATCTCTGTAATTGCTTCTGATGAATCAGACGGTCCTTGTTCTATATAACAATGCATGTTAACATAGTCCTTGTAGCACAAAACTGTGGCAAGCTTCAACAAAGTAGTGGACCTCTTCTTACGAGCATAGAACGACAGGAGGCTATACTGGGAAACCTCGACGCATCGAAAGGCTGTGATGATAGGACCAAGAAAGAGCAACAGGAAATCCAGTGGTAGGGTACCATAGAACAGGATGTAAGTTACCTGGACATCTTCTACATTGTAGTCGTGATATTTGTGGCTTCTGAAGAAGAGGATGACGGAAGCTAATGCCAGGAACGGAGACAAAAGATGCAAACATAAGCCAAGGCTATCATATGCAATTTTCTGTAGAGCGCACCCCAAATAATCAAGCGAGGCTGGATTGTGAGATGGAATGTGCATGTTGGCAATCAAGGACCATTAAAAGTTCTAGGATTTTAATCCGACTAGAGTATGGACTTGACATGTCTACCATTAGCTTGTAGACATACATTTTTATAGACTATGAAGCCAGTCCTTTGGCTTTCTCTTGATCACTGTCTAACTTTGAGAGAAGGACGCACCTGCTTGCTTCTTCTACAAATTATTCAAGCGGAATATCCTTCTATTCGGCTGCCGCTTCTAGTCTTCCGCTTTCGGACAATTCAGTGCCAACAATGAAAATGCAGCCTTCCTAGCATAATGCAAACAAACCTTGTTCCTTTCGTGTGGATGGAGAGGAAGAAGCAACCATGCCACTAATACTGCCATTCTTTAGAGCCCATTGGTTCTGGACGGATCTTATGATCCCAACCACGAATAGCAAGATTGCCGCCTAAAGCAACCTCTTTTCCCTGGACCACGACTTGCAGAAGACGTAGAGGGCAACCGTGACCTGGGACACCACAGTTATGGCTTGCCGCGCCCACAGCTCGTTGTCTTCGATACTATAGGTCCTGATTGGGTGCTGGCTCCCGAGGTGGATGAGAAGGACAGACGCCCATCAGACCTCCAGGCCGCTACCATCGGTGGGCAGCTGCTTGTGGCGGTTGAAGAGGGTGGCCAAGCCGTATATGGCCAGGGCATCCCCGCCTAGGTAGGAGAGCCACATGAACAGCCTGAGCCAAGATGGAACATTATATCTGCACACTATGGAGGACAAGAATAGGAAGTACTGGATGAAGAGGCTGGCCAGCACCAGAATGCGCAGCTACCACTCATCAAACCATTGCATAGCGTCAGAGAAACCCATACTATTCATCCGTCTCTCCTTGTCGTGGGAGACCACGGTCACCTATGGGGCCATGAGCCCCTTTTGGTTCGGCGGGGGGATGGAAACGTTTCCCAAAGAGCGGAGAAGCGTGGCACAACGTGTCAGAGATCACACGGGCAGTTTTACGCAGGTTCCGGCCGCCGCGAGAGGTAAAACTCTACTCCTGCTTTGTTGGATTGATGGTGGAAAAGGTGGTGGTGAGCGCAGCGCACTTGCCCAGCAAGGTCGCCTCGGGACTAGAGTGGCTACACGCGTATGGATGTGTGAGGGTTTGAGCTTCGTAACCTCACGAACCCTTTCTACGGTTGCCACGTGCCTCCTTTTATAGATTATAAGGGGTCACCACAGTGGCAAATCAGTCTTTACGTACTGGTTAGATAACAAATAGTGCTATCATACCTAACTCTGCAGGCTGATAGAGCGCACTAAATGCGCCATCGAGTGTCATACCACAGCATGCCCGGCAGCCCTTGCCGGGCTTTTTTTGCCAGCTTCGCGCCTGCTAGCTTGACGCGTCTCAGGACGGGTGTCATATGGAGGTGTTTGGTGTAGGAAGTGGGTGCTATGTGGCGAAAAGTAGCCACTTAGTTACCTTGGGGCTTGACACCGCACTGATCTATGACTTGCATAGCTCGTGAGGTGGAGCGGTGGAGTGGCTTGCCTCTGCAAGCCCCGGTAGACCTGTCGGGACGATCTGGAAGCTTGCTTCCGGGGTAAACCTAACCTCGCCAGGCTCGCCTGCCCGACAAGGGAGGTTCTTTCCTTAGCAATATCTTGCTTCTTTGGCTCATCTTGGTTTTCTTGATCTGCACTTGGATCCTTCAAAGAATTGATCCCTCTTGCTTGATATTTATATTTTGTCATTTCACTTCTGTATTGACTCTCGAAGCACAACTGTAAGAACACAAAGCCGAGAAAATTATTGTTACCGCGAAAATTATATTTATATTGATTTTCCTGGACAAGAGCTTTGTTGGGTTATTTTAGCAAACTGTTTTTTAGGTCATGCCTTGGAGTATAGGCGCTCTTGACTTCTAGTGTTATCTTAGCATGCTTTATGAGAATATCTGGGTGGATAGCGAATTGAGGGCAACTCATATGGTTAGAGATAGGTGTCGTATAATTTACATCACCAAAAAAATGCATTTTACATCTTCAATCAAGTCGCATAAATACCTACCACGTAGTACATTTGTAGTATCATTTAGAAGTAAGCAAAAGCAGACCAACATCAAATTCCTTCATATTGAGTACTAATAACATATGAAATTTACATGTATGGAAAATAGGATTGCAGAAATCACACGGAATCAACCATAGAAGCACTGCCATACTGAAACATGCCAAACTAATGAACAAACACACAGAGATATGTCTTGGAGATGAGATATTTTAACTTCTGACAAGTTCTCACCTATGCGCATCTGATTTGAGGGTGTAGTCAACATGCATGCTCATCAGCCTGTTAGACTAAGTATATGTTAGATATACGTGTTGTAACATAACTTGTATTTGTACGGTTCCCTCTTATAAATATGTGACAGCCGTGGGAGTGGCCTAGAGGTCTTGTGGACGCCTTTCCTCCTCATCCACCTTGGGGGCCAACACCCGATGACGGCCTACAGCATCGAAGACAATGAGCTGTGGACGCGGCACGCCATAACCATGGTGTCCCAGGTCACGGTCGCCCTCTACGTCTTCTGCAAGTCATGGTCCGGGGAGAAGAGGTTGCTTCAGGCGGCAATCTTGCTATTCGTCGTTGGGATCATCAGATCAGTCCAGAAGCCATGGGCTCTAAAGAATGGCACTATCAGTGGCATGGTCGCCTCTTCCTCTCCATCCACGCGAAGGGAACAAGGTTTGTTTGCATTATTACGGGAAGCCTGTATTTCCCTTCATGGCATTATATTGTCTGACAGAGGAAGACGAGAAGAAGAAGCCGAAGAGCAGGACATTCCGCTTGAAGAATTTGTACAAAAGAGCAAGAAGGTGCGTATGACAGTCAGAGTTAGACAGTGATCAAGAGTTCGCCAAAGTACATGCTTCATACACAATGGAAAAGTATGTCTACATGCTACTAGTAGAAATCCTAGAAGTTTTAATGGCCCTTGATTGCCAACATGCACATTCGATCTCAGAATTCAACCTCGGTTGGTTATTTGCGCTGCTCTACACAAATTTGAATATGATAATCAGTGGCCTTGGCTTATGTTTGCACCTCGTGGCTCCATTCCTGACATTAGCCTCTGTCATCCTCTTCTCCACAAGCCACAAATATCATGACTACAATGCAGCAGATGTCAAGGTAACTTACACCCTATTCTGTTGTACCTTGCCGCTGGATTTCCTATTGCTCTTGCTCGGTCCATTCATCGGGTTCATTGGATTCGTCAAGGTTTCTCAATATAGCCTCTTGTCGTTCTATGCCCGTAAGAAGAGGCCCACTACTTTGATGAAGCTTGCCACAGTTTTCTGCTGCAAGGACTATGTTAACATGCATTGTTATATAGAACACAAACCATCTGATTCCTCACACACAATTACAGAGTTGGTCCTTGGATATGTGATTAATGGGTGGAAAGGATACATCCACGACGCTGCCAGCTACAAGAGATTCAACAACCATAGGGGCGAGTGTACACTGAACAAACATCATCTGGGCTAGGCCAAACGGCTGGGGTGGAGCTTGAAGATGGCATTCGACAGGATTGTCCTTCTCTGGCACATCGCCACGGACCTCTGCTTTCACCACCAAAATACAACCCCTGGCGGCCAAGAGCGCGCCACTCAAAGCAGAGTGATATCCAACTACATGGCTTACCTGCTCTCCATCCATCTTGAGATGCTGATGCTCGGAACCAGGAATGGTATCTTAACCGTTGCTTGTGATGATGTCGAGCTTATTTTGGGCAGCGAGTTAGCGCTGGATGTAAGAGGACTTGCACAGGGAATTCTTCGTGGGGTGCAACAACCCCACTTGTCACTCGCCAGCAGGATAGGACCTCTGGTTCCCAATGATGCAAGCTTGCTCAAGCATTGATGGAGCTGTGCGATGAAGGGGAAAGGTGGAAGGTGGTGCAGGGGGTATGGGTGGAGATGCTATGCTACTCTGCCGCTAGGTACCGGGGGTACTTACACGCCAAAAACATGAGTGAAGGTATGGAGCTGCTCTCTCAGGTCTGGTTCCTGTTGTTACTCATGGGAATGGAGACATCCGTCGACAGGTATCAAAAGTTGGAGCCTCCCGAAACAAATGAAGAAGAAGAAGGTGGCGACCCTGGCGGTGAACGTAGATCCATCGAGCATGAGATTAATATATCTGTCGAGGTTTCCTGAATCTTTACTTTGTTTGTTCATGACGCTTTGGTGCTGAACTTTCTTACTAGTGGGAATGCCTTATATATCGCTCTTATGTTTACATTTATATGGCCAGTCGACCACTTTGTCTTTTTTTTTTTGGGGTGAGCACTTGAATTACTGTTGGTGTATAACAATAATACAAATATTCTTTTTGGGCTGTGTTAGACGTATTAGGGTTTGGAACAATGCTCGATAGCCTTGGTGGGTACGGCTGTCATATATTTATAAGAGGGAACCGTACAAATACAAATTATGTTACAACACGTATATCTAACATATGCTTAGTCTAACACCCTCTCTCAATCTTAACTATGTCCTGAAACACTCAGGAGGTTAAGATTGCTACGACATCCTTCAAAAGAAGGCAAGGGCAAGGGTTTAGTGAAAATATCAGCAAGCTGATCCTTAGAAGAAATAAACTTAATCTAAAGGAGCTTCTGAGCAACACGTTCCCTCACAAAATGATAGTCAACTTCGATGTGCTTTGTTCTGGCATGAAATACTGGATTGGATGAAAGGTATGTGGCACCAATGTTATCACACCAAAGAACAGGTGGCTGACTTGGGGAGACCTTCAACTCTCGAAGCAATGACTGCACCCATATGATCTCAGCTGTGGCATTAGCAACGGCTTTGTACTCAGCTTCGGTACTACTTCGAGACACCGTAGCTTGCTTGCGAGCTTGCCAGGCGATCAAGTTAGGACCAAAGAACACAGCATGTCCCCCCGTGGATCGCCGATCATCAGGACTACCAGCCCAATCGGCATCAGAAAATGCTGAAATTAGTCCAGAACGTGCAGGCTGAAGATGGAGACCATATGAACCAGTGTGACGAACATAGCGCAAGATGCGCTTAACAGCAGACCAGCGAGGATCACGCGGTGCATGAAGGTACTAGCACACACGGTTAACAGCAAAAGATATGTCAGGTCGAGTAACGAGCAAGTACTGCAGCCCTCCAACAATACTGCGATACTCCGTGGCATCCTCAGGAGAGAGCAAGTCACCATCAAAAGCCATCAATTTGTCTGTGGCAGACATAGGAGTCGCGGCGGTCTTGCATTGCAACATACCAGCACGACGTAGAAGATCCTGAGAGTACTTCCTCTGAATAAGAGTCAGGCCACCATCAGAATGAAATACCTCTAGACCCAGGAAGTAATGGAGTCCCCCAAGATCTTTAACGGCAAACTCAGCACTGAGAGAGGACACAAGCCGATCCGTAGCAGAAGCGGATGAACTGATAAGAATGATATCATCAACATAGACCAGAATGTACATAGTCACCTCCGGTCGCTGAAGAATAAACAGAGATGTATCCGCTGTAGAAGGCACAAAACCATGCGCACGAAGAGCAGCTCCAAGACGCGCATGCCACGCACGAGGGGCCTGCTTCAGACCATAGAGAGCCTTGACAAGACGACACAAATGATGCGGCTGATCAGGATCAACAAACCCTGGCGGCTGACGCATGTAAACCTCTTCTTCCAGAACTCCATGGAGAAAAGCATTTTGAACATCAAATTGTCGAAGCGACCATCCTCGAGTAACAGCCAATGAAAGAAGAACACGAATGGTAGTTGGTTTAATAACAGGACTGAACGTGTCTTCATAGTTAATGCCATACCGTTGTTTGAACCCCTTTGCCACCAGGCGTGCCTTGTACCTCTCAATGGAGCCATCAGCATGTTTCTTCACCTTGAACACCCATTTGGAGTCAATGATATTGACACCGGACGGAGGTGGAACCAGACGCCAAGTGTTGTTCTTCTGAAGAGCATGAATCTCCTGCTCCATCGCAGCACGCCAGTGTGGAATGCGAAGCGCTGCCTGAAAGTGTCGTGGTTCAGTCGCAGGATCAGCTTCAGCATGTGCCACACAAGCCGCAAGCCATGCGACAGTCCCGTTAGTATACTTCTTCGGCTCAAAAATGCCGCTCTTGCTGCGAGTATGAGGGCGCAGGACAACATGCGGAGGTGGCGAAGCTCGGCCGGCGTGCTTGACGAAGATTGGACCGGCGTGGTTGACATAGACGGATCAGGTGACACAGGTGCACCAGGCGACATGGGCGCTCCAGCAAACCCTCATGCATGGGACATGCACGGGTCTTCACTCGACGGGGCCGCCGGCCCAGGCGACCGAGCCGCGGGGTCAGCCGACCCAGGCGGCTGCGAGGCCGCAGGCCCAGGCGACAAGGCCACGGGGGTGGCCGGCCCAGGCGACGAGGCCACAGGGGTGGCCGGCCCAGGCGACGAGGCCACGGGGTTGGCCGGCCGAGACGACGAGGCCACGGGGTGGCCGGCCCAGGCGACGCGGGCATGCCAGCAGATCCACGTGCATGAGGCATGCACACGGGATCAACGTCGGCGGCAGCCGTCGTGGCAGTAGGAGCAGTCGACGTAGCAACAGTTGGCGGGGATGGCACATCATCATCATCAAGAAGCTCCAGTCGAGCACCTCGTCCAGTCCCTGCACCGTGGTTAGGCAACAACAAAGGAGAATATGCAACATCCACAAATTGATCAGGCTAAACTGGAAACGAGTGTAACTCGGCGACATGAGTGTCTGTGGGCGATGTGAGCATGGAAAAAGGAAAGACAGTCTCATCAAACACAACATCGTGGGAAATGTAAACACGGTTTGATGGAACGTGGAGACACTTGTAACCTTTGTGGAGAGGACTGTACCCGAGGAACACACATTTTTTCGACCGATACTCAAGTTTATGCTTATTGTACGGGCGAAGATGTGGCCAACATGCACAACCGAACACTTTGAGGAAGGAGTAATCTGGAGTTTCATGAAGCAACACCTCTAGAGGGGACTTCATATGAAGAAGTCGCGTGGGAATCCTGTTTATCAAAAAACAGGTAGTAACAAAGGCATCAATCCAGAACCGAAACAGAACAGAGGCATGTGCAAGAAGTGTTAGACCAGTTTCAACTATATGACGGTGCTTACGCTCAGCTGCACCGTTCTGCTGATGTGTATGAGGACAAGACACATGGTGTGAAATGCCAAGCTTCTGAAAGAAGGTGTTAAGATTACGGTATTCACCCCCCCCCCCCCCAAATCAGACTAAACATGTATAATTTTGTGCTTGAGCAATCGTTCAACATGTGCTTGAAATTGCATGAAAACATGAAACACATCAGATTTGCGCTTAATAAGATAAATCCAAGTAAAGCGACTGAAAGCATCTATGAAACTGACATAATAGTTGTGCCCACTAACAGAAGTTTGGGCATAGCCTCACACATCGGAGAACACAAGTTCAAGAGGAGCTTTGACAACACGACTTGATACAGAAAAAGCTAACTGATGACTCTTGCCTTGTTGACAGGCATCACACACTAGAAACTCCTTATTACTGGACTCAATGGGAGTGGCAGGGTGGCCAAGGCGAGAATGCCACTGCGACGATGACGATGAAGCACATGGCGCACAATGGGAGTGGCAGGGTGGCCAAGGCAAGAATGCCACTGCGACGATGACACCCGCACGCCACTGAAAACTTGAGACATGCGTGGCACACCAAGCATTCGTGGCACGTCAAGTGCATATAAGCCGTCGCGAGCTCGACCACTAAGAAGAATGTCCCTCGTGTCCCGGTCCTTAATAAAAAAAATAGAAGGGTGAAACTCAACAAACACATTGTTGTCACGAGTTAATTTAGGAACCGAGAGTAAACTACGTGTGACAGAAGGAACACAAAGGACATCAAGGAGACGCAAGGTTTTAGTGGTACGGGAAAGAAGAGATGCCTGACCAACATGTGAGATGGGCATACCTGATCCATTGATAGTGCGGACATGATCATGACTGGTGTAGGGCTGGCGAGTGGCCAACTTGTCAAGCTGGCTCGTCAAATGGTCCGTGGCGCCTGTGTCCATGTACCAGGCAGGATCCACAGAATATGATGGAGTGAACCCGGGCTCCTGTGTAGCGAGAGCAGCTTGCTCCTCGTTACCCTTCCCATTGTTCCCGATGCCAAGAAAATCGCGTTTAAAACGACGATGACACCGAGACGCCAAGTGTCCCTCAATGCCGCAGAGCTGGCACTCGATCCCACCACCACACGCCTCGCAGTGAAGGCGCTTACGACCAGCCGTCGGAGGAGCTGGAGCGGGCGGGCGTAGCGGGTTGCCCGTGGGCAGCGGCGGCTTCGGCTTGGCACCACGGGCACCCCCGCGAAGAGCAGCGTTCCCAGAGGGGCCCTCCGTGTAGACTCCGACAGAGCGACGAGCAGCGAGCCGCTGCTCCATGTTAAGGAGGCGGGCATAGAGATCACGAGGTGGCATCGGCGTGTCACGTCCATTGACGTTTTCCACCAGAGAGTCATAGTCCTCGTCGAGTCCATTGAGAATGAACGAAGTAAACTCCTCATCACGGAGTGGCTTCCCAATTGAGGACAGTGTATCAGCCAAGCTTTTTACTTTGTTGAAGAAGGCCGTGACAGAGAGATCATTCTTCTTGACCTCACCCAGCTGGTTGCGAATGGCAGACGAGAGTGCAGGGGACTGCGAGGAGAAACTGGAGTCAAGCGTGGTCCATGCATCCCTCGATGTAGCGGCAAAAACCACCATGCCAGCTACAGATGGAGTGAGCGAAGACTGAATAGCACCCAAGATGGCCTGATCTTGAGCAGTCCATCAATGATGAGCAGGGTTGGGGACCATGACAGAGCCACCATGGGGCGAAGGTACAGGAACCATAGCCGGAGGACACGGCTAGGAGCCATCAACATACCCCTCAAGGTAGTGGCTACGCATCAGCGGCAACACTTGGGCGCGCCACAGGAGGTAGTTATCAGCAGAGAGCTTCACCGTCACCAGATGAGCGAAGTGAAACGGCCCTGGTTCGGTCATCGGCGTGGAGGGCAGCAGATCAGGCGGCGAGACGACACTGTACGGGACGAGTGCATCGGCCGATGGTTGTTGATGATGACCGTAAGCCGCCGATGGGTGCACACCATACGGGAGTGCAGGAGGGGCGGCGTACGCTGGGGCGGCAGCGTAGGGCGTCGGGACGGCAGCCGCGTATGGTGCGTACGGCGCAGCCGACGGCGTGACGTATGGAGGGGGGTACGGGCCCCCGTACGGTGCCTGGTGAGCGCCATAGGGCCCCGAGGCCGCGGGTGCGTCGCGGTAATGGACCGGAGCCGGCGGGCCACCGTAGGCCGCCTGCCCAGAGGCGCCGTAGGAGGCCGGCTGCAGATGCGTGCCGTGCGACGGGATCGGGTCGCCCGCGATTGGTAGGGCAGGAGACTGAGGCGGCGGCGGCATCGCAGATGGTCGAGGCGCGGGCGGGTGCGATCCCGCGGGTGCAGATCGGGCCCAGGCAAGCGGAGGTGACGCGAGGAACGGCGACTCCATCGCCAGGGTGGAGAGAGGTGGCGCGGCGGCGGGACCGGCGCGGCAGCTGCAGAGGCAGAAGCGTGACGCGGATCGAATGCGTCGTCTGATACCATGTTAGATGTATTAGGGTTTGGAACAATGCTCGATACCCTTGGTGGGTACGGCTGTCATATATTTATAAGAGGGAACCGTACAAATACAAGTTATGTTACAACACGTATATCTAACATATACTTAGTCTAACAGGCTGATGAGGATGCATGTTCACTACACCCTCAAATCAGATGCGCATAGGTGAGAACTTGTCAGAAGTTAAAATATCTCATCTCCAAGACATATCTCTGTGTGTTTGTTCATTAATTTGGCATGTTTCAGTATGGCAGTGCTTCTATGGTTGATTCCGTGTGATTTCTGCAATCCTATTTTCCATACATGTAAATTTCATATGTTATTAGTACTCAATATGAAGGAATTTGATGTTGGTCTGCTTTTGCTTACTTCTAAATGATACTACAAATGTACTATGTGGTAGGTATTTATGCGACTTGATTGAAGATGTAAAATGCATTTTTTTGGTGATGTAAATTATACGACACCTATCTCTAACCATATGAGTTGCCCTCAATTCGCTATCCACCCAGATATTCTCATAAAGCATGCTAAGATAACACTAGAAGTTAAGAGCGCCTATACTCCAAGGCATGACCTAAAAAACAGTTTGCTAAAATAACCCAACAAAGCTCTTGTCCAGGAAAATGAATGTAAATATAATTTTCGCGGTAACAATAATTTTCTCGGCTTTGTGTTCTTACAGTTGTGCTTCGAGAGTCAATACAGAAGTGAAATGACAAAATATAAATATCAAGCAAGAGGGATCAATTCTTTGAAGGATCCAAGTGCAGATCAAGAAAACCAAGATGAGCCAAAGAAGCAAGATATTGCTAAGGAAAGAACCTCCCTTGTCGGGCAGGCGAGCCTGGCGAGGTTAGAGTTACCCGGAAGCAAGCTTCCAGATCGTCCCGGCAGGTCTACCGGGGCTTGCAGAGGCAAGCCACTGCACCGCTCCACCTCACGAGCTATGCAAGTCATAGATCAGTGCGGTGTCAAGCCCCAAGGTAACTAAGTGGCTGCTTTTCGCCAGATAGCACCCACTTCCTACACCAAACACCTCCATATGACACCCATCCTGAGACGCGTCAAGCTAGCAGCGCCGGCTGGCAAAAAAAGCCCGGCAAGGGCTGCCGAGCATGCTGTGGTATGACACTCGATGGCGCATTTAGTGCGCTCTGTCAGCCAGCAGAGTTAGGTATGATAGCACTATTTGTTATCTAACCAGTACGTAAAGACTGATTTGCCACTGTGGTGACCCCTTAATCTATAAAAGGAGGCACGTGGCAACCGTAGAAAGGGTTCGTGAGGTTACGAAGCTCAAACCCTCACACATCCATATGCGTGTAGCCACTCTAGTCCCGAGGCGACCTTGCTGGGCAAGTGCGCTGCGCTCACCACCACCTTTTCCACCATCAATCCAACAAAGCAGGAGTAGAGTTTTACCTCTCGCGCGGCCGGAACCTGCGTAAAACTGCCCGTGTGATCTCTGACACGTTGTGCCACGCTTCTCCGCTCTTTGGGAAACGTTTCCATCCCCCCGCCGAACCAAAAGGGGCTCATGGCCCCATAGGTGACCGTGGTCTCCCACGACAAGGAGAGACGGATAAATAGTATGGGTTTCTCTCACGCTATGCAATGGTTTGATGAGTGGTAGCTGCACATTCTTTGCTGGCCAGCCTCTTCATCCAGTACTTCCTATTCTTGTCCTCCATGGTGCGCAGATATAATGTTCCATCTTGGCTCAGGCTGTTCATGTGGCTCTCCTACCTAGGCGGGGATGCCCTGGCCATATACGGCTTGGCCACCCTCTTCAACCGCCACAAGCAGCTGCCCACCGATGGTAGCGGCCTGGAGGTCTGATGGGCGTCTGTCCTTCTCATCCACCTCGGGAGCCAGCACCCAATCAGGACCTATAGTATCGAAGACAACGAGCTGTGGGCGCGGCAAGCCATAACTGTGGTGTCCCAGGTCACGGTTGCCCTCTACGTCTTCTGCAAGTCGTGGTCCAGGGAAAAGAGGTTGCTTTAGGCGGCAATCTTGCTATTCGTGGTTGGGATCATAAGATCCGTCCAGAACCAATGGGCTCTAAAGAATGGCAGTATTAGTGGCATGGTTGCTTCTTCCTCTCCATCCACACGAAAGGAACAAGGTTTGTTTGCATTATGCTAGGAAGGCTGCATTTTCATTGTTGGCACTGAATTGTCCGAAAGTGGAAGACTAGAAGCGGTAGCCGAATAGAAGGATATTCGGCTTGAATAATTTGTAGAAGAAGCAAGCAGGTGCGTACTTCTCTCAAAGTTAGACAGTGATCAAGAGAAAGCCAAAGGACTGGCTTCATAGTCTATAAAAATGTATGTCTACAAGCTAATGGTAGACATGTCAAGTCCATACTCTAGTCGGATTAAAATCCTAGAACTTTTAATGGTCCTTGATTGCCAACATGCACATTCCATCTCACAATCCAGCCTCGCTTGGTTATTTGGGGTGCGCTCTACAGAAAATTGCATATGATAGCCTTGGCTTATGTTTGCATCTTTTGTCTCCGTTCCTGGCATTAGCTTCCGTCATCCTCTTCTTCAGAAGCCACAAATATCACGACTACAATGTAGAAGATGTCAAGGTAACTTACATCCTGTTCTATGGTACCCTACCACTGGATTTCCTGTTGCTCTTTCTTGGTCCTATCATCACAGCCTTTCGATGCGTCGTGGTTTCCCAGTATAGCCTCCTGTTGTTCTATGGCCGTAACAAGAGGTCCACTACTTTGTTGAAGCTTGCCACAGTTTTGTGCTACAAGGACTATGTTAACATGCATTGTTATATAGAACAAGGACCGTCTGATTCCTCAGAAACAATTACAGAGATTGAAGATTAGTGGAAAGGATACATCCACGATGCTGCCAGCTACAAGAGATTCAACAACCACAGGGGTGAGTGGACACTGAACAAGCAACATCTGGGCCACACCAAACGCCCGGGGTGGAGCTTGAAGATGGCATTCGATAGAAGGTCCTTCTCTGGCACATCGTGACGGTCCGAGTTGGGGCCGGATGTCGTGGGCTGGTTGGGCCGGCCATCCGAGCGCTGTAGCTTATGACGCTGTCCTTCGGTGGCTGAGGTTCCAGGGGTCGGATGTCTTGGTCTTGGGGACATCTTTGGTTGCTTCCGTCGGTCCTCTTCATCCGTGAACTTGGAGACTTTTCCATCTTCATGTGCATCTCCGAGAGGGTATTCTAGGTACCTGATCATGCACAACATTTCCGACTTAGGTAGTAGCCATGTGTCGAGTGGGTCATATGGAATATCACAAAGGAAAGATGTCACCTCGGTCGCGGGAGCTGTAACACGTGCTCGAGTCATTGATCCATTTGGCATTTGGTGAGACGATGGTAGGTCCATGGGGATGACCCTAGGATGCTCTGCATCATCCCCCCCCCCCCTTGGAAAGATCCGACCTTGGATTGAAAACCTCATCACCATGGTAGGGAGAGAGATCCTTGACATTGAATACATCACTCACATACTTGTCACGCGGTATGTCGATCTTGTATGCATTGTTGTTCTAGCGCTCGATCGCCTTGAAGGGCCGTGATCTCGAGGTAGTAGTTTGGACTTGCACTTGTTGGGGAAGCGGTCCTTGCGAAGGTGTATCAACACAAGATCTACGGGGTTGAATATCATGGGATGCTTCTTGATGTTGATCTTAATCGCGATTCATTGTACTTGGCACTCGATGGTGTGCCTTGTATCTTCATGCACCTTGTTGAGATAGCTTGCTCGTGCACTCGCGTCCACGTTGATGCACTCTTGTAGCGGTAGCGATAGAATGTCCAATGGGGACAATGGGTTGAATCCGTAGACGACCTCAAAGGGGCACTTGCATATAGTTGAGTGTCTTGCTCGATTGTAGGCGTACTCGGTGATGGGTAAGCATTCCAACCACTCCTTGATGATCTTCTTGATCAACACCCGGAGTAGAGTAGATAGCGTCCGGTCCGTGACCTCCGTTTGGCCGCCGGTTTGTGGATGGTATGCCGAAGAGAATCGGAGCTTGATTCCGACATGGCGCATAGGGTCTTCCAAAAGTAGCTTACAAACTTGACGTCGCGGTCCGAGACAATAGTCTTTGGCACTCCATGTAGGTGCACGAATTCCCTACAAAAGAGATTGGCAACATGTGAAGCATCGTCTATCTTGTTGTGTGGAATGAAATGTGCCATCTTAGAGAAACGGTCCACAACAACAAACACGAAATCTTGCCATTTTGAGTTCTTGGCAAAACAAGCACAAAGTTCATACTAATATCTTCCCATGGGTGATATGGAATAGGAAGTTGCATATAGAGACCATGTGATTGAGCTTTAGACTTAGCTTTGCGACATGTAGAGCATCGGTTGGGGTAGCGGGAGCAATCGGATGGCCCTGATTACCTTCATCATGCGGTGCATGACTGGTCTGATGGATGCATTCCTGTTGTAGTCTGATGCCTAGTGCTCTCCGATATTAACTGCAGCTAAAAGAGGACTGGGGAAGTGCTCTTCCCTCACTCAGGCATGCTGGTGGGACAGTCTTCAGAAACATGGCCATCGGGCACAATAAATCGACATCGATGCTGCCAACAGCAACATGATTGGCATCGCCATTAAACACACCTAATACATTGAACTGAACTTTTTTCGTGCCATGATATGTTGCTGCTATGAAGTATGAATCTCTTGATTACGATGAATAATGGATTGATGGGTGGATGCAGGTGGTTCTGATAGAGACAACGACGGAGCTGGGCGGCGTCACTGTCAGTGGCAGCTGCCCGGAGGATCTTTGCATACAGCATGTTCATTATGGCTGCCCTCTATGAAGGATGGCAACCACATCTGTCAGTGCTATTGCTATCAAATTGATGGTTCCTACTAGCTTGATTTTGGAGCATATATATGTTGTATATAATAATAAATAGAGAGAGATTAACAACATAGAGAGGTTTATTAGGAACTTGCTCAAGGGCCAGACTGTTGGAGTGATCGGAGCTGGTCGCAT
Organism: Aegilops bicornis; assembly: GCA_021605145.1. Lineage (NCBI taxonomy): Eukaryota > Viridiplantae > Streptophyta > Magnoliopsida > Poales > Poaceae > Aegilops > Aegilops bicornis. The sequence goes on along the minus strand of CM038671.1, from coordinate 4,248,784 downwards.
TGGCTTAGCTTATGCAAGGATGATGGTATCAACCTGTTGAAATTCCTGACATGAGTGCCAATATCATTCCGAGCAATGTAAAATTAACTTAATTTTTGTGTGCTAGATTGATGGCTTCAAAATGAGCTTTACCTACTTCGACCTATATACTTGTCCACATGGCTAGAGAATTCATCAAAGGCAAGCTATGCTTGCTATATGTGCGTTTGGTATGGTTTTAATACATATGTATAGTGTATTCTTTATGCGTACAAATAATTATGGTGCGTTTGATATGGATTTAATACATGTTAATGTAATATTATTACATGCAAATAGTTATGGTGCATACATCGTATGTCCAGTTCTGGAAAGCAGCATGATAAGGTTGTACCCAGTGCTATACAAGCCTGATAAACTAGGAGCTAAACTAGGAGCGTCTAAACTTGCCAAAGACTCCATTCCCTATGCAGAGTGCAGGATTTTAGTATTTTTAATGAATTAAATTGACATGAACCATGCCATCAATATTCGTTTTGCAAAGAGCCAAGGACATTGAATGCAAGTGTCCCTTACTCTTGCTCTCATTTTGCCTTGGCTAATACTTACCTGGTCTGACAAGTCTTTTGTGATGTAAGTATAAAAAAATAAAGTCTACCCATCTGGGCTAAAGTTAATCAGGTATTTGTCATGCTATTGGTGCCCCTAGAGAGTAAGACAACGGCAATGGAAGGTATCAAATTTCCTGACACCGCTACAAATATGTCTTTCTGCACCACTGCAACTTAAATACAATGGAAGTTATTCCTTACAGGCATATTTGCCGAAATAATTGTAATATAGTTGTACACAATTGACATGGGCTTACAAACAAACTCTGCGAATACACTGAAAGCGAAACTACATGACATAGTATGGTCTAAAGTGATCTATGTTACATAAATACATAATACGACTCCATAGAAACTAAATGGTAATTCGGATGAATACTTCGAAGGACGCGATTGTGGTATTGCACGTATATACTTAATGTGGAAAAGTATGTGAGGATTAAAGTTCTTGTTCTAGACTGTAGCAACTGGGCAACATCTGCGCATCAGAGTTACTAACCTCTGGGGGAATATTGCATTTTCTTAGCCTCTTAGTTCTTAGGAATTGCAACCTCATATCTACTTCTTTCATAGTAGGTCTGTCTCTTCCTTTGAGTCTCAAGCATGCTTCTGTCAGTAAGCAAATATCCTCAATCTCTTCCAGGCTCGCCTCTTCGACAACCTGAGGATCCATTATTTCCATGATAGCTCCCTCTTGCAACCCTTCCACGAAATAATGGGCCAAGTTCTATTTTGCACCTAGATCATTGATAAAAATTGGTTTTTTTCTTGTCAAAAGTTCCACAAGTATTACTCCAAAACTATACACATCACTCTTTTCCGTTAGCTGCCCAGTATGGTAATACTCTGGATCTAGGTAACCAAATTTACCTTGGAACCACATGTGTCTCATCGAGTGAAAGAGACCTTGAAGCACCAAAGTCAGAAACCTTTGTAGTGAAGTTGCTATCCAATAGAATGTTAGAAGATTTCACGTCTCTATGGAAAATTGGTATTGCAGCAGCCGAGTGCAGATAAGCAAGCGCCCCTGTTGCTTCTACTGCAATCCTAATGCGATCATCCCAAGACAACAAGCATTTCACACCAACGTCAATGTGAAGAAGGCCATGCAGTGTGCCATTAGATATGAACTCGTACACCAGCAAAGGCACCTCCGATTCCAGGCAACAACCGAACAGCTTTACCACATTCCGATGAATGATTTGAGACAAGATAGCGACCTCATTTATAAACTGGTCTATCTCAGTTTGCTCCACAATTTTGGATTTTTTAATAGCCACCACCCGTTGGTCAGATAGAATCCCTTTATAAATGGTACCGTGTCCTCCATGACCAAGAACACGAGTGGTATCGAAGTTGTTGGTTGCCTTCTCTAGATCCTCCAAGGAGAATATCTTTGTTTTGCTTGTGGCACTTTCATCTGAGATAAGCTGCTCCAAGAGAAGGCCTTGATTTTTCTTGAAGTGTGCTCGTCGGATTCTCTTCTGGATGCCTTTCTTCCACTTGTTGGTGAATCTAACTACACAAACTGCAATAATTATGGAGCCAAGGCCACATCCAGTGCCAATTGCAATACCTACATTTAATCACCACTCTTTGAGTCACTCTGTATTTGGTTAATTGTAATTATAATAATGACGAAATTTTGCCAGCTGCAACTTACCCAAAAGAAGATTGTGTTGCTTCGCTGAAATAACACACCGCCTTTTTATCGGATGAAACTCTTTTCTATGAGGGCAACTTGTACATGTGTAGCCTCCAGGAAAATTTTCACATGGCCCACTGCAGTAGTTTGATAGTGTGCATTCATCGATATCTGTGGAAAACTCTCCTTGATTATATAATGGTGGCTAATGTATTACTACTTTGTAAAAAATTATATATTAATTTTTATGATCACCAAAAATCGATAGAAAGGCCTTCAGGTTTGCGTGATGTTTCCATAAACTAGCAAGGTGGCCCTCACAAATGCGATGGCATCATCCTTAGTTTGTCAATAGTGTTAAGTATTTTTTTTCTCATGTAGATTTTTTTACACAAGTTTACCCCCTTTATTGCATAATACATTACAATTCTAAAGGTATATCATTGACCTTTATTTTGTATATAAATATATGACAATGTTTTTAATAGAACAAAATAACAATAAAATATTAATTATAAAAAATAATGCTATTGGTTCTTCTTAATAATAAATTTAGTCTATCAGACATTGAGCCACGAGGACACCATCTTAACTAACCAGCAATCTACATGCCCACTGTGTAAGTTGTCATATGCTCTCCAACGTAGAGTGCAATTCTACGCCGTTTGTTATTTTTGGCACGGCTATATAGAGTAATCCTATTTTGTTCCTATCCACCCTTCTCGCACGGTTATCGGTTAATATACAATTGGATTGATCTATTATAAGGAAACAAATAAATGACCAGTGCGTTCTCAAGCATTTGGTTCCAGTAATTAACACTCACTTATATAAGTCAATGCTTATTATTGGTGCCTATCATACGTTCGGCTATTTTGGTTTATGTATTGCTCTGAGGAATTCTAATTTGTGTGTTGTTGATAGGACTAAATCTCTACATAGAGGAACATTTTCATTGGCTATATTTTTTTATAGGGCTCCAACCGAAGATATATCCGAAGATTAACATTGCTGAATGTGGTAAAGGTTTACTAGGACTGAAATCAGCCGTAACATGAACTTATTGTTTATTGTTTGATTAATAATTAACACTTGCATTTAAAAAAGTGTGAAATATGTATAATTGTCATTATGTTGATCTATCAGCAATGCTACTAGTGTGATATATGATTGTGTGCCGCCTTTGCCCAAGTGCGCCGCTGCAGACGGGCGGTTGATCAATGGCCCCTACGCTGGCCGCTGGCCATACCGTAAGAAGATTTTGTTCAATCTCCAGTTTTCGCTTTCTACCTCAAATTCAGCACACACGGTCAGATCTTCTGATGGGATTTATTAATCCATGCATCATGGACTTGTTCGGTTGAATTTGTTTTCTACATGTGAGTACGTGACCTTGTAGATTTTGCTATGGCGAGACCTTGTAGATTGTCATAGCTATTTTGAACAATGTGCAATACACTAGTAGCATAACTGATAATTAATCAACTGTAGCATTATTCGTTATACTTTTGATAGATTAATCATTAGTGAATTACTTTGTGCTCTACAGCCCAAGCTTCTGACTTGGTTGCGATGATCGGAGTGGCCTTGCCGGTGTGGTGGCCATGTGGCCATCCTCTCCCAGTCCATCCGGTGTCAGAGGTGAGATCTTCTGCTTGTCGACTCGGATGGCCGGGTAACGGTATGGGGGTTGACGGCCGTGCTCTTCCACTGGCGGCGGGTTGTTCCATTATCGTGAGCATATCGGGGGCATGTCCTGGAGTTGCCGAGGTCCTCGATGTCCTAAGTTCTAGGTGTAGTCAGGATTGTTGTTGTTCGGTGTCATCTTGTATCCTTGTGTCGCCTATCCTTTTTTCTTTTCTGTTGTATTGATGGTTGCATGCTCGCTGGTTGCTTTATAATATAAAGCGGGGCAAAACCCTTTATCGTCATAGCCCAAGCTTCTGAATTCACATGAATTGGTAGAATTGTTTTATGAAGATGGATGCTCATACATCAGTTTTTACACATAGGCCCAGTTTATTAATTTAGCAATATATAACTTTCCTCTTTCAGTACTCATGTTTGATCTATTTCTAAATATTGCATGAAATAACCCATAGTTGTATGGAATAACACATTTTAGAATTTATATAATAAAATAAAAGTCTGATTTGATTATATTAGTTCTTTAGTTAGAGGATTTTTGAAAAATTCCAGAGCCTCATTTAACATTTTGCACCTGGCCGGCCCTCGAAATCCTGGAGACGGCCCTGTGTTCAGGTATGGTTATGTGAATGTAATGTTCGTGGTCGACGACCGGATGTTTTACTATTTTTGTAATTTCTAGGGATTTCAGTTTTTTCTTCTGCATTGTGCTTTTAGTATATAATTAATTAATAGATAGATTTTCTAAATATTTGTAGGTATGACAGAAACTTTTGTGCACGATGAAGGGTGATGAGGATCAGACCTGTGCAGCCATCCTTGACGTACGGATTTCCTTGAAAGCCTGGCGAACACTTGCAACGATATCCCATAAATATTTCCTTGTGGGTGACGTTTAGGCAATAGCTGTGGGAACTGCGGCATGCATCCATAGTCCTATTCAGACAAGTTATATTGGCAACTGCCCACTTTATAACAATGCCATAGTATAGTGAGAAATCAAATTGATCTTCCATAGGGGGCTCCAATTCACCTCCATTTTCGTCTGTACGGATTATTACTGACTCTTTTTGTTTACTTGCATTCACCATGTTGCTAACAGTCATAGTCCCATCTTCCATGGATACATCAGTCACATTGTATTGTCCATCATATAAGTCAGTAAATGTGAGATTACCAGATGTACAACTAAGATGAAATCTTTTGCTTGCAAAACACCCTTCTTCGAGCCCAAAGGGGAAGGGAACAGTAAAGTGTCCACATGATGCGGGAGTCGGACAGTATTCTTTCGGCTTTGGGTTATAATCTGCTCCACAATAGATAAGACACAAAAAGTAAGAACCAGAGGATGAAGACTAAATAGAAGGGAAATTTAGATCATTTTGAAGAACAAAAAAGTATGGCCGGAAGAACCTGCTTGTTGCATGATGCATCCATCTAAAATGTAAGGGTTGCCTTGTCTATAAGAGCAGTAACACTGGTAACCACCACTAGATGCGGGATTGTGGCAACTACTACCGTTGCTACAGGCATAGCTTGCGTTGTTCATTTGTGCACTCTCACAGCTTGGTTGGTCCGTGATGGCAATACTAAGCACCGCGTTATCAATATTGCTTGCATCTGTCAAACTTGAGAAAAGGGTGGTTGTATTGAAAAACCGATCGTCAGCTGACACGAAAGCCATGATGCCAGGGTGCAACCAATCTGATTGTGTTGCAGTAGAATTAGTGCTGACAAGTTTTGCCCGAAAGCCAGGCAGGTCCCTTGGCAATGGGATGAGGCAGCAGCCTATTCCATTACAAGACCCTCCAGTCGGTGCCTTCTTGCCGGCGCATCTACTCATACAAGAACCAACCATGTCTCCCGTACCATAGCCGAACATGGTGACGTCAAAATCGCAACCAGCTACGTACAAAATATTAATACCTCTGATAGTAATACCTTTAGCAGGGGCCTCCCATGACATGTTGTAGGTATCTATACCTGGCCTCATTGTCACGTTGAAGATTATAGGGGTCCAAAATCTGGCGTAGTTTGTGTAAGTGACCTGGATAGTGCTGCTGCCTAAAAAGAGCTTGGGCTGCTTGGTGGAGTGGTCGCAGGTGAGATCGAAGCCTTGACGGAAGCAGCCGGACCCTATACCGAAGGGATAGGAGAAGTCGACGTCCCCGCACCTTGTGATGCAGTGAGCCAAAGAGTCACCAGAGGGGGTCTGCAAGATCCCTCCAGCGGCTCCGGAGACGGCGGTCGATGCTTCGGGCGAAGCTGCCGCGAACATCAGCAGAAAAGACATGGCGATGAGTACCTTGCTCATCGTTACGCTGCGCCGGTAGGCTGGTCTGTCTGGTGTTTAGTGTTTGTGTTGGGGCTCGGCGTTTGGCTCGGCGCAATTTGTAGACTGTATATCGGCGACCCCAGGTACGAGTCGTCTGTTGTGTCAATCAAAACAGTAAATGTAGCTATGAATTCCAGGGCCATTATTCAAATCAGATGTGATGGTCGTTGCTAACGCCAACATGACTTGCCTAACGACAACGTAAAAACGCAGAGTCGATGTCAAGTGAAAAATCTGCAAGACTGCCGACTTGACTCGCTAGCAAAAGAATTTTCTACCTGTAATGATTTCCACCCGGACAGCGCTTGTCTACCAGGAAAGAAAATGCTACAATGAAATGTCACCCATTATTTCCAAAAAAAATTGCTACCAAAAAACATTTAGTTCCACCAATTATTTCCACCCGGACAGTGCTTGTCTACCATGAAATGTCATATCAATTGCTACAATTTTTAAAAAATGCTACGACTACCATAATTCTAGTGTGTGTGTGTGTCTTTTTTTTGCTACGAGTCCTAGTTCTAGTTTAAAATTGCCAGAGTACAAGTTTAAGTGGGATGGCCGCATACAGTACGGTATGGTCACGTATACGGTCGGTCGTTCCTGCTTGCTTGCCGTGTGCGTGCTGCAACTGCAGTGCTAATATTCCAGTATTGTCTACATCTGTATTTTTTCATTTCCCAAAAATGATGTGGTCTTTTCCATATGCGTCTCCATTAATTCAACTAGCAGCAACACGGCATGCAAATTGGCGATGACAATCAAAATCATGGAGAGGTTTCCACGGAGAATGTCGACCATATCTTGGTCAACAAAGACTGTAACCATCATGGTGTACAAAACACAGTTTTTTTAACGCCGTATAGACGTAAGCGCTCATATACACGCGCATACACTCGCCCTATGAACACACACACGCACATCCTACCGGTCTAAGCACCTCCGAAAGACTGAGCCGGCATATTACCTTGAAATTTACGAATTCACCGTAGGCGCCTCGTCGTTGAGAACGTCTCCAGCCACTGAATGCGCATCGCCGGAAATCCTCAAATAAATCCAGGAATAAATGCGAGCACCAGGATTTAAACCCTAGTGGGCTGGGATACCACAGTCCCTCTAACCATCCAACCACAGGTTGGTTCACGTGTACATAACGCAGTTGCGACTCGGTCAAACACTTATTTTCCGCAGGATCCCAACAATGGATTAGCGTGTGTTGGGGAACCCCTATTTTTTGCGTTCAGCGAGACGAGCGGATCCGCTCGCTTCTGAGGGGGCACTAGATGGGCCGGCCCAGCCGCGGGAGCCACGGCCTATTTTTTCTTTCTATTTTCTGATTTCAATTTTTACTTTATTTTGTATTTTTTCTTATACTTTTAAATATTCTATATATATATAGGGAAAATGCATCCTACCACCTAGTGGTAGTTACCTTCACCTTTTCTACCGTGAGATTCTTTTAGATGCGTGCTTCTCTAAACGGGTTGTGGAGCTAGTGATTTTGACCAGCCCAATTGGTCGTACCAAACTTTGCTATTTTCATGCAGGTGAAACCACAACTGCATAATCCCCGGCTCAAAGAAAATTAATTAGTCAACCGGCCACGCTGCGGCGGCGACCATGCGTTTGGATGGAACATGAGCGCCAGATCGATTTGTTCAGGTAAAATATAAAATACCACCATGATTTGATCTACCGCTCACCAATTTTCTAACATAATTAATCAGTTTCCAAATCTACATACATACTAATCTAGATTGTATGTCATTTGGAGTAATTGCTTCTCTCCCTCTCAAATTGATCTGGAATTTTGGCCATGCAGCCGTGGTAGATCACTCTGGCATCTCATGGGAAATCCCGAGATGGGGCAACGAACTCAGCGGAGATCAGCCCGCGTAATTTTCTTGCCTGTCCCACCGTGATTGGGCAGAGTAGTCATCCATTATATGCATGCTAGTGCATTGCCGTCACCGTCGGCGTACCAACACACATGCATGACCTCATGCGTGTGGCCAGGACCCATACTTGCTAGCTTATGCATCACCTACAGATCGTGTGCTTTGCATGAACTGGATTTACTATAGTGCAGATGACATTCTTCATGGTACTCCTTTTAAAATAAAGTATATAAGCTTCATACTCCCTTCAAAAAGACATTATATTCTTTCTTTCTTTTTGCGAATGAAAAAGACTTTATACTCTCATGAGCCCCAAAAAAGAAGTTCGGACAACTACTTCAAAATACATTCGCAGATACACACTCAATATTTTGGTTACAAGATAAGTATATCCAGTTGCTTTTTTCAGAAGGATAAAGTTACATACTCATGTTCTACAAAACACACACACACACACACCATTCTAATATTTATAAATATATCAATCTCAGAAAACACTTTTGTAAATATACTCCATACTACAACTAAGAGTACGTATGTATGGTCCATATTTTAAAAACATATATATATATATATATGCTACATACTAAACACTACTTTCTAAGTTTGTACGCTAAGAAATTTCTTGTAAACAAATATTAATACTCCATACTCCAATTTTATGTTAATACTCCATACACCATACTCCATATGTAATGAGTATATGCTGATACTCCATACTCCATATTTAATAAGTGTATATTGATACTCTATACTCCAAATTTCGTGGAGTATACTCTCCACATGGTTTCTAAAAAAAGCTATATTTCTATATTATGCAAACTCTAGAAAAAAGTTATAAAGTTCACAGCATATACACCATACTACCTATTTATAACCAGAAGTATGTAAGCACTCTGACTAAATTGTCCTTTGAAAATTAAATAAATTGTCCTTTATTCACATACTTATCTATACACGGTTTGTTCTATGCACCTATCCTAGAATCAAGGAGGTAGTTGAACCAGCGTCCAACTTGCCGGATTATTTTAATTCAAAAGATAATTAGTTGAGGCCTATTGGATTCTACAACACCCGCTAACGGATCCTTCTACTGGATTGACTTGGGACACGTGGAGGGCATACAGATAAGAGGTAACTACCACCGCTTGTAGATAAAATTTGTCCATATATATATATATATATATATATATATATATATATGGATTGACTATTCGTCACCCTGGGTGAGGAATAGTTATTCTTCACCCCCCTCTATTTTATCATCAATGCACCGTAATTTTATTTTTCGTAATTCTTTTCTTATTTTTGATATAAAAAGAGACTGTTAGAAAACATATAGTCACCGTAAAAAATATTTTATGTTATGAAAACTTACAAACGTAAAAACATAGTGTAAAATATACATAAACTACAAATTTTCTTGTCTTATGACCTACATTTTTATTTTCTTATGCCAAATTTGACGTAGTGAATCAATAAGAATGTAACTTTTTTTTATTTCAAACGTAATTTATTTAGGAAGCGGTCGCAAGATTACCTCGGGTGAAGAATAACTTATTCTGCACCCTGGGTGATGAATAGTAACACTATATATGTATATGTATATGTATTACAAAAAACAATCTTCAAAACACTTTGAAAATGTTGAACAAGAATTTGAAAAATGTGGAACAACTATTTGAAAATGTTGAATAAGTATTAAAAATGTTGAGCAAGTATTGAAAAAATGTTGAATAGCTATTAAAAAATGTTGAACGAGTGTACGAAAAATGTTAAATTAGTATTTGAAAATTTCGAACAAGAATTTGAAAAATGTTGTATAAGTATTGAAAATGTTGAACAATTATTTGAAAAAACGTTGAATAGGTATTAAAAAATATTGAAAAAAGCCCATTTTACTACCCTGAATAAAGTGGTTGGTTCACTTTACCCCCTAATCTATTTTTCGGCTTGTTTTACCCCCCAAACAAACGCAAACCAGACAAAACACCCCCTGGCTGGTTTTTCCCGACCCGCTGCTGATGTGGCACTAGTCAACGGCGGTTTTGATCTGGGTGGGGCCCCCTTGTAAGGTCTCTCTCTCTCTCTCTCTCTCTCTCTCTCTCTCTCTCTAGGTCAGTACCGCCGTCGCCGAAGGAGCTCGCCCCGGGCCCGAGCCACCCGCGCCCCACCTCCCTCACCGCGTCGCCCAGGAGCCGTCGCCCTCTCCCCGCCATCGCACATGCGTCCTGCCAGAGGAGCCCCATCCCACTCCGCCGCAGAGAGAGGTGAGAGAAACCTTACAAGGGGGCCCCACCCAGGTCAAAAACGTCGTTGACTAGCGCCACATCAGCAGCGGGTGGAGAAAAACCAGCCAGGGGTGTATTTTGTCCGATTTGGGTTTGTTTGAGGGGTAAAAGAAGCCGAAAAATAGATCAGGGGGTAAAGTGAACCACCCACTTTATTCAGGGTAGTAAAATGGACTTTTTTCAAAAATGTTAATGAGTATATGAAAAATGGTGAACAAGTATTTGAAAAGGTTGAATAAGTATTAAAATTGTTGAACAAGTATTTGAAAAAAAATGTTGAACAAGCGTCTGAAAAATGTTGAACAAGTATTTGAAGAAAAGACCCGGGAGAAAGAAAAAGAAAGCAAAAAATGGAAAAGGAAAAGGAGAACATAAAAAAAGTGGAGGAGAAAAAATAAAACAGAAAGAAAAAACATAAAAAAAGTCCATGAAAACAAATGAAAAACTGGCTTCACCCACCTCAAATGTAGAACGCGTCTCTTATCTCCCACTAGCGAGACTCGGACCGAGTGGCTATCAGACCTAGCTGTCGCCAAGGAGCTCGGGGATCGAATCCTGGTGCTCTTAGTGCGATAAATAGTCGCTGCGCGTGTGCTGCGACGCAGTCCTTGATGAAGTACCAAAGTTACAACTTTGTATGAGAGCAACGTCAATTAATATAGACCGGAGGGAGTAGCAAAGTTATAAAATGTTTATGAACTAAAAACATTATCCCAAATTCTTAAAATGTTCCTAAAACCGATGCCAAACGGTTCCATGCACTGAGCAATACTTTTGAAGAAAACATTATCCCAAATTCTTAAAATGTTCCTAAAACCGATGCCAAACGGTTCCATGCACTGAGCAATACTTTTGAAGAAAACATTATCCCAAATTCTTAAAATGTTCCTAAAACCGATGCCAAGCGGTTCCATGCACTGAGCAATACTTTTGAAGACCTTCTCCTAGGACGTAGATCGTGCTCCAACAAGGCAATTCAGCCAATTCAAAAAACATCTATATGCAGCTAGGTTAGTCATATAGTTATATAATATTTCTAGAGTATGTGGTCAAATTTGACAGGTGTCAAGCATCAAAGTTCAGTTTAGACAGTAATTTTTTAGCAAACAGCTTCGTGGCTGCGCTCCAGAGTTCATAATATGGTCTTGTTAGCTGACGATACCATCCATTTTCTATGCCCCTTCCGTTCGTAGATCTTCATCAAATAGCTTGCAGCAGACGTTCTCGATGCATCTGCAATGCAGTGTAAGCATCCACGAGTCTACTGCATTAATTTAATCAACGCATCAGCCTTACCTTGTTGAAGAAGAAGCCTGCACATTCTCCAGGGAGCTGGACCTTCTGTTGACTTTGTGTCTGAATATTTTGTACTAGTTGGGTTACGTTTAGACATTTTCGAAAAGGGGTGCTTTATTACTTAAAAGGTTTAAGCATTACACCCGGCCTCTGCATAACTAAAATGCACACAGCCAACAAAGTCCTCACGGCAAGCCAAAATAAAAGAAGAAGGCAAAATACAAAGATGAATATCTGTATGACACCTAAATGGTAGGAGGCCCAATCCTAAGATCATGTTGCCACCCATGTTGGGTAAAAGTATCCCTCGCCGCAGCCTCCAATCGTGAACACACCTCCATAAAGAGGTCTCGATTCTCCACTCGTTGTAGAGAGGACCATAAACGAAGCGTCCCGGTACATTTGTCGATAACCTGCATAAGGGAAGTACTTTTATCATTAAAAACCTTATGATTTCTACATAGCCAAAGCGACCAAATCACGGCAAGCGCTCCCACCCTGAGAAGAATTCTAAACTTGTGATCAATCCCATATAAGCAGTTGCCAAATATATTAGCAACACTACATGGAGGATACAAGCCAGAAGCTATCTGGATGACTGACCATATAGAACGAGCCAATTTACAATGGAAGAACAAATGTTTTATTGTCTCATCATGCAGACAAAATACACATTGTGTACTTCCATGCCAATTCCTCTTAATAAGGTTATCTTTAGTAAGAATGACTCCGCGACGAAGATACCACGCAAAGATATTATTCTTAAGAGGTATCTTCATCTTCCGCATCTTCTTATTATTATCAATCGCACATCTGACCGGATCAGAGCTCTATACAGAGACTCCACTGAGAACTGCCCATTCCCGTGTAGGTTCCAACGAAAGATATCGGACCCTTGTGACAACTGTACCGTGGTTAACCGTTGGAGCAGTATGTTCCACGATTGGAGTCTAGGTCCAATTAAATCCCTTCTGAACGTCACATTTGGCGGAAATGATTCCAAAACCTTGGCAATAGTATCGCCCTTGTGACGCACAATATTGTATAGAGCTGGATATTGTTCCCGGAGAGTAGCATTAGCTAACCACTTATCCTCCTGTAATCTAATTTCCGAGCCATCCTTAATTGAGAAGGAACCATAGCGGAAAAATATTTCTTCGCTGCCATTAGTCCGCCCAAAATTAGAGTCCCTGTGCTTCCAGTATACTTGGGATACCGCCTTAGAACCAACATATTTTCTTCTTAGGAGGGTTTGCCATACACCATCTTCCGTCAATAACTTAAACAACCATTTGCCGAGGAGGGCCCTGTTCTTAACCTCAAGGTCATGAATGCCCAACCCGCCTTGTTCCTTGGGACGACAAACCACACTCCATTTAGCCAGCTGATATTTTTTTCTCTCGCTATCTCCTTGCCAAAAGAATCTCGATCGGAAGTAATCAAATCTATGTAAAACTCCTTTCGGCAATTGGAAGAAGGAAATCATATATAGTACCATGTTGCTTAGTACTGAATTTATGAGGACCAACTTTCCACCCAGAGATAGCAATTTACCTTTCCAACTACTAAGTCTTTTTTGTAGTCTCTCCTCGACGTGTTTCCATTCAGCATTTGTGAGTCTCCGATAATGTATCGGTATCCCCAAATAAGTGATAGGAAACTGGCCCAATCCGCATCCGAAAAGCTCAGCATACAGATGGGCCTCGTCTTGAGCCTCGCCAAAACAAAACAGTTCAAATTTATGGAAATTGATCTTAAGCCCTGAGAGTTGCTCGAATGCTGATAAAATTAATTTCAGATTTCTTGCTTTCTCGAGGTCATGATCCATAAAGAGAATCGTATCGTCAGCATATTGGAGGATAGATAGGCCACCATCCACTAGATGATTCACTACCCCATCAATTTGACCATCAACCTTGGCACGCTCAATCATGACCGCTGACATATCAGCCACTATATTGAATAGCATGGGCGATATTGATTCACCTTGTCGCAATCCTTTCTTCGTTTGGAAATAGTTGCCAACGACATCATTGATTTTAATGGCAACACTACCTCCGCATACCTAAACTATGGATCATAGCGCGCCACTCTTCAGAAAAACCTTTCATTCTGAGAGTCTGTTGAAGAAAAGACCACTTGACTTTGTCACAGGCTTTTTCAAAGTCGATTTTAAGAACCACCCCATTCAGATTTTCCGATGCAATTCGTGAACTGTTTCATGAAGGACAACAACCCCATCTAGGATGTTTCTTCCTTGCATGAAAGCAGTTTCAGAAGGACGAACCACATGTTCAGCAATCGAATTTAGCCTAATCGTCGCTACCTTGGTGAATATTTTAAAACTAACATTAAGGAGGCAAATTGGACGATATTGTTGTATCCTTTCAGCCTCATTAACCTTAGGTAATAAAATAATTTCACCGAAGTTTAAGCAGAACAACTCTAGTTGGCCAGCGTGAAGGTATCCAAACAAGAGTAGGAAATCCTGTTTGATGACCTCCCAAAAATTCTGGTAGAACTCAGCTGGAAAACCATCAGGACCCGGTGCTTTGTTATGCTCCATTAGGAAAACCGCCTTTCTAACTTCCTCCTCGGAAAATGGAGATGTTAGAAGGCTATTTTCCGCATCAGAAACCTGCGGGATGTCATCTGTTCGAGACTCATCCATCGAGAAGTTTCCTTCCTCAGGGGATCCAAACATATTTTTATAATAACTAGTAATATAAGACTTAAGTTGCTCATGCCCTTCAATCGTGCCCTCCTCCTGTTGTAGGGAATGAATAAGTTTCTTCCGATGTCTACCATTAGCGACACCATGGAAAAATCTTGTATTCGAATCACCTTTCAGGATAAACTGAGAGTTTGAATGTTGGTACCACTTGAGTTCCTCCTCACGCAGGTTATGTTTATACATGGTGTTGTATTGTGGTTAGGATGAGGAGGCACCCATGATGGACAGAGAGCGTCACGCACGCAAAGGGGGGCTGGTGGCTTGTGCCGGCGTCCAGGTGGCCGGTGTTGCGGAATCTCGAGTTGGAGTGCCCGTAGTCATTGCCCTCAGAAGTAAGCGAGTCCGCCGAACCTTGTTAACAAATCTCGGTGTCGTCATTGTGCTATGATTGCTTGTTCCTCGGTGGATCAATCGCGTACTTCCGATTAATTCTAACACTTTCCAGCTGCGCCGCTGCTCACGATCGTGGCGCCATATGGGTCGGCCAGAGCTTAGGGGACCTGCTGGGGTGGGACCTGAGAAGAAAGAAATCAGGACAGCTCTGATCTTACAAGTCAAGCAACATCAATTCAAGACTGGAGTTGCCTCCAAACTCTGAACCTTGATATGAAATTATTGTGCTGCTAGTGAAGTGATACTTCAGTAGTATTGGCCTATCGGGCAATTGGGTGATGAGCTGTCCGTTCTTAGGATTTGGTTTAGTGTGTGTTAATATATACCCATCCAGTAGATTAGTGAAATGGCTTTGTTGTAGTATTTGTAGATAGGATAGCTATGAAATGTCCTCATTTCGTGTTACACTTGCTATATACACTCTAATTGTACTTCTCACCTTTCACTCTAAATGTACTCACGAAATGCAGCATGGCGCCATTTGGGGTATACCAAAGTTGTCACCTCATATGGAGTATTGATCACAAAACGGACAAGATGTGTCCCTAGTAAGCCTCTACTAGGCTAGCTTGTTGATCAAATATGCTTAAGGTACCCTAAGCATAGACGTGAGTTTTCATTTGATAACGGGGTCACATCATTACGAGAATGATGTGATGGACAGACCCAACCCTAAGCTTAGCATCAGGTCGTTAAGTTATTTGCTATATCTTTCTCCATGTCAACTATATGTTCCTTCAACAAAGAGATCATGCTACTCCCAGGTACCAAAGGAGTGCCTTGTTGCTATCAAACATCACTTTGTAACTGGGTGATCATAAAGATGCTCAAAGGTATCTCCGAAGGTGTCTATTGGGTCGTATGGATCGAGACTGGGAGTTGCCACTTCGTGTGACAGAGAGATATCTCTGGGCCCTCTCGGTAATACAACATCAGAAGAAGCTTCATGTGACTAATGAGTTTAGTCACCGGACTTGTCTTACAGAATGAGTAAAGAGACGTCCTGGTAACGAGATTGAACTAGGTAGGAGCGTCGACAGTGACCGGTCGACGGCTTCCCATTAAGAAGGACGGCCACCGCTCGCCTGGGCGGATGACAGCTGGGGCCGACCGCGCATGCACACTTAATTTGGATGGTGGGATGTAGGTGGCCGCCTGACACGCAGCCTCGATGCGGACGAGAGACGTGTCCGTTCGCTGTCCGCCTGGACCCAAGCCTGACGCATGTTTGCACTGAAAATTAGTCAGGCCAGACACAAAACAGACAAGATGGGTCTAGGGCGTCACGCACTGGGGAGTGAGGTTTGTTCGTTTTGCCCCAAACGGACAGGGCCGGACGGGACGGGGTCGTGCGCTGGAGTTGGCCTAAGTAAAAGGTGAGGAGAGAGATTATGAAGGGAGGACGAGAGAGGTGAAAGATGAGGATGTATACCTTTTATCATCAGGACAACCTGCCCAGCCTACATCAGAAAAAGCACTAGCAAGCATGGAATCAGACTTGCAAAGTTTAAGTCCATGACATGCGTTCCTTGAAGATACATAAGCATCCTTTTCACTGTAGTCCAATGAACAGAAGTGGGAGCATGCAAGAACTGACAGACCTTATTAACTGCAGAAGAAATATCTAGTCGAGTCAATGTAAGGTACACTAGTGCTCCACAACACTCCTGTACCGAGTGGAGTCATCTGACGCAAGTAGTTCCCCATCATGAAGAGATAGTTTTTTAGAGAGAGACAAGGGTGTAGGCGAGGATTTGCAACCCTTCAACCCCATGCGCTGAAGGATTTCTTGCACATATTTCTCTTGTCACAACAGAATACCGCTTGCAACCTTTTTTACCTCAATCCCAAGAAAGAAATGCAGAGGACCTAGATCCTTGAGCGCAAAATCCATTCATATGTACTTAAGAAGAGACTCAACTGCTGCAGAGGAGGAACTTGTAACAACAACATCATCAACATATATAAGCATAAAGATGGTGATTCCATGCGTACGATAAAAGAACAAGGAGGTACCTCCTTTGGAAGCAATAAACCCAAGAGAATGTAACTTGGAGTACAAACGAAAATACCAAGCTCGTGGTGCTTGTTTCAAACCATATAGAGCCTTATCAAGCTTGCAAACATGATGTGGTGAGCTTGAACTTTCATACCCAGGGGGTTGCCTCATAAAGACTTCCTCTTCTAGAACACCGTGCAAAAACGTGTTCCTTACATCTAGTTGCCGAATGCACCAACTTCTTGATACTGCAACTGAGAGAATTAACCTAATGGTGAAGGCCTTCACTTTAGTTTGTACACCAATTTGCAGTCAATCACATTGCTACCGCTGACTGGTGGAACCAAATGCCAGGTTTTGTTGTCCATGAGAGCTGAATATTTCTCATCCATAGCCTTCTTCCATTTCGGATCACCAAGAGTTTCACGTGCATTCTTTGGTTCACCTGTGGCACAAAAAGACCATCAATGAATACAACCATATTTATAAACTTTGGGTTTAATAATATCACTTTATGACCTGGTTTGCAAGCGCATAAGAGGAGGCAGATCCGGTTGTGCGGCTTGAAGTTGCAGCCTATTTTGTATTTTGGGTTTAATAGTACCACTTTGTGACCTGGTTTGCAAGCGCATAAGAAGAAGCAGAGATGGCGGAGTTGGGTGCAGCCACAGAAGATCTAGACCCGACCGCAGCGAATCCCGATATGGACTCCTGTAGCAAGCCGGACATATCCGGCGCATCGTCCCGTGGGGAACTGCCACTTGGCAGATCCTGGCTGGACTCCGGAGACTGCAACGGGAGGGGCGCACCGAGCCCACATGCGCTGCACTAGAGCACCCACATGGGCCGCCCTGAGCCGCAGAAGTGGGCCGACCAGGAGCACGTGGGGGTGGCCCTTCTGTCCTTGGCGCGGGTGGCGACCGATCGGGGGACAGCGAGGCAGAGGCCCCGACTGGCCGCCCGCCTGACGTGTCTGGGGGCGCCGATCCCGCGAGGGATTGCGCTGCTGCCGCTGCAGGAACTGATTCCGAGGAGATACGCCCGCCAGAATCAGCTCCGAGAGTTGCATCCAGATCTTCTGCTGCATGAATATTTCGCTGCATAAAATCAAGGTTATTTTCACCCATTTCTTCACGGATTTTTTGCCATGTTTCCTGCACACTTTCAGCGTAATTATCATCAAAGGTATGAGACATTGACATAGATCCAGCAGTTGAATCGACTCCCCCTTGAACCAAGCTAGACGGCAGAAGATGAGGGAGTAAAAGGACAAGTTGTTTGCCAAGTTGTGCACCAGCATTGGGATGGAGATTAGCGAACGAAAAAACTTTTTCATCAAAAACAACGTCGCGAGAAATGTAGACACGTCCAAAGGAAATATCTAGACATTTATATCCTTTGTGAAGGCTACTATAACCCAAGAAGGCACATTGCTTGGAGTGAAACTCAAGTTTGTGCTTGTTAAAAGGACGCAAGTTGGGCCACACGGCGCACCCAAAAATGCGAAGAAAAGTATTGTCTGGTTTAGTACCAAAGAGATGTTCTAGTGGAGTTTTATTTTTGATGACTCTACTAGGAACACGACTGACGAGGTAAACAGCGGCGAGGAAAACTTCGTCCCAAAATTACAGTGGCATGGATGCATGAGCCAAAAGAGAGAGACCAACTTCCACTATGTGGCTATGTTTTATTTCAGCGGATCCATTCTGTTGATGAGCATGAGGGCATGAAACATGATGAATAATGCCAATGCGTTCAAAGCAGGAATTCAACCTTTGGTATTCACCTCCCCAGTCTATTTGCATAGCAAGAATTTGCGATTAAAAAGACGTTCAACATGAGCTTGAAAGACATGAAATTTCTCAAACACATCAGATTTGTTTTTGAGCAAATAGATCCAACTAAACTTGCTGAAATCATCAATAAAACTGACATAGTATTTTTGTCTGCCTACATAAACGGGCCCTGGACCCCAAACATCTGAAAAAGAAGCTCTAAAGGAGCTTTTGATTCACTAGTTGAACGGGAATAAGGTAGCTGATGACTCTTTGGCCATCTGGTATGCATCACAAACTAAAAGATGATCTTGTTTATCTGACACGGGAAGATGGGAATCTTGAAGAATTCTCTGGACTACCGGAAAGGAAGGATGCCCTAAACGCTTGTGCCACCGAGATGTGGATGGTCTCATTGCTCCAAGCACTTGATGTTGAGGAGCACTTTGCCGCGGTCACAGGAAACATGCGCCATCTACTCTTGTTTTGAAGAATGGTTCTCCCGGTAGCCTGATCCTTGACAAGAAAAGTTTCAGGGTGAAGTTCAATAAACACATGATTATCTGTCATAAGTTGATAAGCAGAAAGAAGGCTTCGTTCGGCACTAGGGACATGAATAATGTTGTTCAAGTTCAGTGACCCAGAGGGAGTAGATAAAACTAAATGGCCAATATGTGCAATATCCATACCTTGACCGTTAGCAGTGTGAATATGTTCGTTGCCGGTGTAACGATCACGAACGGCAAGCTTCACCAGTTCTCCGGTGATATGACATGTAGCACCGGTGTCAACTGGTTTCTACGCCATATGAGTCTGCTGCGTTGGTAGCGCGATGTTGGCCGCCACCGCCACCACCGCCGACACCGCTGTTGCTGCCACCACCGCCTCCTGCAGGATTGCAGACGTTGTTGTTGTAGCTCTTGTCGTAATGCTTTCTGCAGCGCCACGCTCCATGGCCTTCCTCTTTGCAGATCTGGCAGCGTTCACGGTCACCGCGATCACCACCTTGCTTGCGCGGCGTACCACCAGAGGAGCCACCGCCGGAGTTGTAATTGTAGCGAGGATGGCCGGGGTTGTTGTTGTTGTTGTTGTTGTTGTTGTTGAAGCCGCCACGTCCGCCGCTGCTGCCGCCTCCACGGCTGTAGTTGCCGCCGCGGCCTCCGCCGCGGGATGCAAGGTTGGCAGAGTGGTTGGGGGAGAAGGCCGCCTGCTGGGCGGCGATGCGGGCCTCAGCCGCCAAGAGAAACGAGAAGAGCTCAGTGAGCCTGATCTGTTGATCCATGGCTGCGCGCGTAGAGATAGCGGAGACGAAGCCGTTGTAGTCGTGTTCGTGCACCAGGCCTTGGAGAATCTGGTCGACGAGTTCATCTCCTCCAAGAGGCTTCCCGGCGGTTGCGAGCTCATCGGCAATGCCCTTGATCTTGGTGAAGTAGGCTGCTGCTGAGAGATCCCCTTTGCATGTGTTCCGTAGGGCAGAACGAAGCTGGATGGTGCATGCCCTGGACTGCGATGAAAAACACTGGAGCATAGCTTGCCAGATGCTAGCAGAGGTGGTGTGGTTCGAGACTTGCATGAGAATGTCGCGAGAGAGCGAAGCAATCAAGAACTTGAGCACCTGTTGATCCTGCGTTACCCAGATGGCGTACTCAGAGTTGGGCGTGGTGACGATCTCTTTCTTCCTGTCAGTGATCTCCTTCTCAGTGAGAAGGACAACGTTCGGTTCCTTGATCGAACCATCGAGGTAGCCTATCATCCCTGCCGCTTTGACATGCAGCATAACTTGCGCCTTCCACAGCAGGAAGTTTTTCTTGGTTAGCTTCTCGGCGATGGTGTGGCCGGGCGATGCAAGGGAAGGGGAGGCCATGGCGACGGGAGAGGAGGAGGATAAGATGACCTAGATGCGTTGGAAGAGAGAGGCTCTGTATACCATGTAGAAAAGGAGGCTTAAGTGTATTCCGTAGAGCAGGGACGTGTGCGTGTTATATAGGCGCATAAGACTACAGAGAGGATAGGAGGTTAGGACTGTAGATTGACCTCCAAGGAAACTAGCTACAACCGGATCAGATCACAACAACTCTAACCTATCCTAACACGTACGGTTACAACAAACACACGCACACAATCTAGCTACATACGGTTTATAGTTATATCGTATTATACAATGTTTAACAAAGTGCTGCTGCTGCTGCTGCCAAGTGGCTCCATGTATTGAAGGTTGAAGTTGTTTACCCGGTGGAAACATTTGTATCACTGTCTTTTAAGTGCTGCTGCTGTTGCTGCCATGCTACACAAGTGGAGTGAGGTGGGGCTCAGTACTGTCTGCTCCAGTAGTCCAGTACAGAGCAAGTTCTAGGGAGTTTGAGTAATCAAGTTTATAGACATGTGCTTTAAGACTGATGTTCTTCAATAATAGCACTGATAGTTTCAGTAATGAAGCAGTGTGATTGCCTTTCCATCCTCATAAACTATACAGAACCAGGCAACATTACTCCTTGACTAAGGTTAAGTAGTAGAGCTGAAGTTGTAGAGACTAGAGAGTTTCGCAAAATGAAATATTTCCACCATATAAAAAGCATCCCGGTGTTGTGCAATAGCAGTTGTCAGCATATTGCGACAAAAGAGTTGTAACATTCGTCTATTGATTAGCAGTCCCTTCCAAAGCAGCAGAGCAGCACGCCTTACCTTACCCTAGTTAACAGGATGTGAACTTGGCAGTAGGCAGTAGAAGTAGCTGGGAGCAGAAATTGACGTTGATAAAATTCCGCATACACAGTAACAGAGTAATTAATGTGTACACTACTAGAAAAAGGGCTATAGATGGGATTGACACTAATGGCGCACCAGACAAGCGGTTCGCCATTAGTATATACTAATGGCGCACCACCTTCTGATACGCCATTAGAGTTGAAACTACTAATGGCGCACCTGGACCAAGGTGCGCCATTAGTATCAAAAAAAAAATTTAACTAGTGCGTCTGTCCAAACATACTAATGGCGCATCCAGACTCAGTGCGTCATTACTAGTTGCGGACATCAGACAAGAATTCTTTCGCATCCAGTCGGAGTTTACGGAAATTATCCATCAAGATGTCCTTCGTACCTCGGGGCAGTTCTACCTCAGAAATCAACCGTCCAACAGTGACATCGACACAATGCTACAAATGCAGGCTGACAACGCCCGTTATTTCATGACTCCCACGGTAGACGGCGGCTTCATCCACGCTCCCGTCCCTTGAGTCGAGTCGAAGCAGTGATGCTGTGTCTATTTCTGAAACATCGATTGGATCATTTTTTAATTAAACTTTAATGAACTTGTAATATGTCTCTTTGGTTTCGAGAGTCGTTCAACTTAGATGTAATCGATGCTATTAATGTCTTGCTTTTCTCTTCCGATCGTTCTTTTGCATACTTATATATTGCTTATGTATTGTCTGTGAATTGGTACTAACGTTTCGTTTGGCTATAGCGATGCCGTCGTATGTCGTGTACAAGGGTAAGGTTCCCGGAGTCTACGACGACTGGGAGGAGTGTCGGAGACAGGTTCACCGATTCAGCGGTAACAGTTATATAGGGTACACCACTAGGGCCGAGGCCGAATCTAGATACGCCCGCTATCTAGCGGGAGAGGGGAGGGAGCGTTGGAGGAACCGGATGAAGACGAGTTTCATCGTGATGATGCTCATCGTGATGACCGCAGCTCTCTTCTATGTGATGGTAGTTTAGATGATCGATATCGACTTGTAATGTGAAGACAAACTCGCTACTCGCGGTCTCGAGACTTGTAATATATTGTTCTATCTTTGTTCGGTCTTTTTAATTCGGAGACTAATATGATGAATTGTATTCGGAGACTAATATGATGAATTGTATTCAGAGACTAATCTTCTATTGTATTCGATGAATCTGTTGTTGATGTGTGCTGTCTATATTCTGTCCAATTATACATTTTGTAACCTGTGCAAAAAACAGAAAATTAAAAAATAAAAAAACATAATATTCATACTAATGACGCATCATATCACAGTGCGCCATTAGTATGCCAAAGGATACTAATGGCGCATCATTAAACAGTGCGCCATTAGTATGCCGAAGTTACTAATGTCGCATCTTGTTATTGTGCGCCATTAGTATGCCAAAGCACCTGGGTATACATGGCCCCCTGGGAGGCATACTAATGGCGCATCTGAGGTGCGCCATTAGTATACCAGATACTAATGGCGCATCAGTGGTGCGCCATGACGCACCATTAATGCGCCATTAATGACCAAATTAGGTGCGCCATTAGTAGGCCTTTTCCTAGTAGTGGTAATTTTTCGTAAAATTAAGACCTTGATTAACAAACTAGAGACCAACCATCTAGCATCGATTCTCATCAAAATTTGATTTCTCCAGGCTGCACAGAAAAATCTAGATAAGCAGAGCCGCACAACCTTACCTGGCTTAAGGCCCGTTCTTTTAGGCGATTCTCCCAGAATCGCCCCCCTCTCCAGCTTCTCCCAGAATCGTCACTCCATATATTTTTTGCAATCCTAGCTAATTAGACCTTAACTAGGTAGGACTGTAAAAAAAATATGAAGTGACGATTCTGGGAGAAGCTGGGGAGGGGGGCGATTCTGGAAGAATTGCCCAAAAGAACTGGGCCTTAGAGGATGCTAATAGCTTGGTGGATCTGGAGAGCGGGAGCAGGGCCGTAGGTAGGAGGCCTACTTGGCTTGGAGTAGTATGGTTTCCTTCTTGATTGATTCGGGGGGACGCGGAGGTGGAAGAAAGAGGTAGCCGCCATGGCCATTGGAGGCCGGCCAGCAGTCCACGGAGACGGAGGAACAAGATATGGGCGCAGTCGGCATGTCGATTATTTGACATTTCCCCGACACCCTACAATATATACCAACAGTGTCACTAGATAGTTTACAATAGCATTACAGATCTTGTCGATCCGTCATACATTTGTAATGTTGGTGCAGCAGGGAACAAGAATCAATTTGTCTCTAGCTACCGTGTTTGTTTCTAATTAAGGACCTTGGCACAAAGAAAAATACTGGAACGATAGGAAACCTAGCTCAACAATTTAATTAGAAGATGACAGACAGTACCAACAGATTATCCAATCCAAACTCGTATGACTGCAAACCACATAAATAGATCATCAGAATAGTATTTGTTGTTTAATGAACCAAATTAACACAAGATGAAATCGTGGTCCATCAATCACACAACACTAGGTCGATTCACACAGGCACACCCCCTTATTACACGCAGACATCAAATCAACACAACCAAGGCAAGGAACACCACACCAAGCTGGAGAAAGCTATAGCACTCCAGTGCTTAACACACCAATCCAAGCATACAATTTATTGGCTGTGCAAGTAGCACCATAACCTGCACGCACGCCGCACTGTAGAACTTGTATCAAAAAAGCAAACACACACAGGCAATGGGAAACACTTTGAGAGCTGCGAGATCAGAACTTGCCACAAGGTATGGTAGACCGATGCTCCATATAAGCCGGCATCCTGAGTAGTGCACCCGATTACCTGAGACATGAACAGAGGAAATTAAAAAATATATATATATTACTTGGAATATGGAACTTGCTCAATCTATCTATATTCATGTACGAACTCTATATGTAATGCGACAAACCATAGAACGGAGACCCTCGGGAGGGTTTTCTTGTAGTAAGCCGAGTGGCGTGTTTGGAAGAGCGACTTGTCATGGTTGGCCTTCAAGCCATCCCACTCCAGCCTCTCCCACCAGTCCTTCTCGCAGTCCACCATCGGTAGCTTAGAGCCTACAGCCGGTAGCCGCCTCAGGGCCGAGCAGTCCCTGAGGCTGATGGTTTCCAACGCCGGCGCTGTCAATCTAGCCTCACATATCTGCTCTAGGTTGTGGAGATGGTATAGCTTGATGTGCTTCAGGTTATTGAATGTGACACCAGATGCAATTTCTTCAGAGTGCTTGTCATCCAATGGGAAAACATGTTGGAGCTTACTGCAGTATGCTATGTGGAGGGTCTCCAAGCTTGGCAAGGTGAAGGTCGAGATGGGGATGACGAACGCCAGCCTGGGGCAATTGTGTAGGTATATGTGTTGTAGTGCTTCCAAGGTATAATCCCCGACATTACGAAGGCCTCTACCCAAGATGCAATATGCCATCGGGAGATCCGACGCCGAAAGTATTCTTAAAGAACGGAAGTCATGAAGTCCAGAAGTAAGGAGAGCCAGCAGTTTGGGGCACCTCTCAGCATGACACCATTCTAACCTGTACCAGTCTGCTTTAGTTTGCGGGATAGCCGTGACTGAGGAATTGTCATGCACATGCATTGATCGAACGATGTAGCTGAAAGAACCGCTGTACATCAGCATAGTCTCTAAATCATGGCTTCCTTCGCCAATCTCGATATGGCAGCCCAAAGGATGAAGCTGTTGGTGGTCCCACACCAAGGACGGACATGTTAAATCCCTTGCAAGGATGGTACCACTGTAAGGTAACAATGGCCCTGTTGGAACCAGATCCTCCTGGCTTGGGGGAATCTCCTCTATACTTTTAGTGATGTTGACTTGGCTGTGGACTGTAGAAGAGATATGGAGGTGCACCTTGGAGTCACGGGACATTCGCACATGGAGTGCCTTTATGAGCGACCAAAGAAATCTTCCATCTCTACAAGAAATACATGCCGCAAGGTCAACGGAGTTCTGTTCTCCACAGCAGACCCCTGATCCCGTCATCCCCCGATTAGTGTCTAAATACAACACATCCAATCTCGGGTTTCGTCCATCCCATAATAGCATACGGAGTTGCTCACAACCCAGCAGGAATAGCTTCTTGAGTTGTGGGACATCCATTGCACCAAGATCAATTGTTTTGATGTCCGTACCTGACAGGTCCAACTCCTTGAGATTGAACAATGCACGCAAGAATATGCTATGCAGTCGAGCACAACCCTCTAGGGAGATCTTTGTCACCTTGGCTTCTTCAATTCGATTGACGCGAGACTTTGGGCGCAATTCTTTTCTTGGCAGTTGTATGGGATGAGTCCAATTATCTGCCGGTCCATAACCATCGAAGCTAAAGCTCTCAATTAGTGGAGGAGCTCTTTTGAACGCAACATGCTTCAAGCTGGAACAACCATCAAGAATAAGCACCTTCAAGCTTCCTGCTGATGAAATTTCAGGCAATGATTCCATGTGAGTGTTGCCAGAAAAGTCAAGGAGCTCCAGATTCATCATGTCTACCGCAGAGCAATTGTCCAGTGGGATCACATCTGAAGATTCAGTTAACCGGAGCTTCTGAAGATTCTGTAGCTTTTTCCAGAAGTGACGACATAGAGTCCTCCATGAGACTCCCTTTGTATTTAGCTCCCTGAGATTGGTCATCAGTTCAATCATCTGTGGCAACAAGACATAATTTATGGAACGTAAGTCAAGCACCAGCAAATCAGGGAAACATGCCCCTTCTCCCTCCTCCTTCCCTGTGCTTGTGCAATTGTCAAGCCATAAGAATCTTAGCTTTTGGCAGCAGCGGAAAGGCGGGGATGAAAAATCAAAGCTACACTTGCAGAGTTTTAGCACACGGAGGTTGCTGGCTAGTTGAAACATATCATTTTGTAGGTCTTCTGGCTGACCATCACTCTCAAATGCTAGGAAATAAGATGATGCATTAACAGGAACAGCAGAGATATTCTGTGTTGCTTGCTTGTTCGAGGTGATTGAATTCCAGCCTCGGTAGGGTTTTATGTTTCGGTCCAACAAACTTGTCAAATATTCTGTTTCCGCTGAAAAATAGTCCAACGTTGGTATCACTCCATACAAGGCATTGCCAACCTCCCAAGCTCTGTACCCGTCAAGTATTCCATCACATATCCAGTAGTTGCAAGCATGAGTAGCCCAACCATAGTCAACATTGCTAGACTTTCCACCTAGTTGTTCTGTCAGGAACAGTGAGTACAAAAAGCAATCCACAACTATTGATGGGTCGATTTCATCCATGCCGGTGTAACCAATCACTTCAGCAGCTTCTTTGGGCAATAAAGCACGCACTTGGGACTTCAACATATATTCGTCTCCCTCAAAATACATATCTATATTAACAGAACTGGACATCACCTTCAGTTTTTTCCGTGGGAACTGAAATCTTCCATGAATTGTCCATAACAATTTGCCTTCACCAAAAATAGGAACGCCAAACTCTGTGAGATCTATATCTTCATCTCCTCCGTAATGAAAAATCATAATGAATCGTTCATTTTTTAGGGACCGGTTGATCACACTTCCGATGCTATCTATAACTGCTCTAGAGCTGTCATCTACTCCTCTGAAATCATCTTCTTCATCCTGCTCATCAAACACGTGCATTAGGTTGTGAAGGTTTAACTCCTCTGCAATTGCCCTCTGCATCGTCCTTCTATTTTTCCACAGAGAGCAGTCCACGTGGATAATTTTACCAAAATGCTTTCTCATGTCAGCATCAGTTCTTGTGGATTTTAGGCGTTGGGCTACAGCTCTAAGAACAGCAGACGCTCCCAGACCATCGCCACGCCAGCCACGAAAGAAGAATGCTTTAATTTTGCCTTGTGCGGTACCATCGCTCTCAAGCAAAAGATGAAGCACTTGTTTGACGGCGTCATCAAAATCCTTTACCCACTGCAGTTTGACATCCACAATACGGCAGTTAGATTATTATACAGTTAAATTAAGGTCAGCTATTTCGAAAGGTAATTAAGTGAATAAATTGGTAAGATGCGATCTTAATTATAATAAGTTAATACAGTGAAGGCGTGCCTCCAGTTTGGAAGTTTAACTGGAGTGGAATTAATCTATAAATACAGAAAATAGCTATGTACTTTGGTTCCAAAAACTTTGGTTTTGGATATATGCAGTGTCAAAATTTAGAAACTAGTACACCTCTACCCCCGAGCGAGTTGCACCACCCCCGCTTTGCCAGCGTTGGCGACACGTGGGACGCCCTCGCCTCCGTCGGGATCTTCCCTTGCCTCCGCCACGCCCGCATCACTGCCACCAGATGGCCGACCGGCAAAGCCGCGCCGCACCCGGTCATGGCATACCGGGCCCTCTACTCCGCCACCGCCTCCCTACACCGCCACCGCTGTAGCGCCAGCCGGTGTTGCGGCGTCACGCCCGAGGATGGCTGTTGTGGGAAGGACTAACCCCCTCGCGCTGGAGGACGCTCCCTCCCCACCAGGCCCTAGATCTGATCTGGCATGCCGTGGCCACCCCCGTCCATGTGCTGCAACGCTTCCGTCCGGTTCTGCGTCCAGCTCGGCCTCGGCCATGCCTGTGGTGATCCTCCCCCCGTCCGGCTCTTGCTCCTAGTTGGCACAACTCCTCTTCTTCCTGATGTCCGTTCGGGCGGGCATGGTCCATGGGGGAGGTGGCCGGAGCTCTCTACCCTGCCGCCTCTTCGACACCTTCCACCTACATGCCATGTTGGTTCCAAAGCATGCGTTTTTTGTCCGCAGCTTTCGATGATGCGAAGTATTTTCCATTGGGGGCGAATGGGACATAGGGGCTCTAGCCCCAATGTCACACTCGTTGCTCATGAAGCTCGAGACATGAGCATCGCCCGCGCAAGACCCTGCGCCTAGCTCGAGACATGAGCATCACTCCGGGCTGCACGGTCAACTAGAAGACTACCAAGGAATTACTGACAACATCATATTGATCCACAAGCAAACACCACTAAGTCGGATGACGTGCATCTAGGTTCGAGCTTTGTCAAGGGTATGGCCTTGCAGAGATACCCTACTCCTCACCCGGTGAGTATCCTAGAAGCATCCAAGACGACCAAGCGAGACCAACCCACAAGCATCCTCTGGCTAAGCAGGACATGGATATTGACGTCAAGATGAACTCCGAGAAGAGACGGATGTGCTACATCTCCTTAAACAACCAGGATGGGGAGAGGCACCCCACTGATCCGCAGGAGGAGGGGTAACAAAGTCTTTGACTACAACATGAGCATGCAGGTCACCGTTGGATTACATTATGCATGAGGCGCGCGCGCACACAAACACACACCTATTGTGGGCCCATGCGGCTATGAGCTATCCTAAGATCATCTCCAGCCGTTGAGCCCCCAAGAGGCATTTTTTTGGCCTCCTGGGGGGCTGCCGGCGAGAACTTTGGCCTGGGGGCGGGAATTTTTCCACTCGTCGCGCCCCCAGGAGGCGAGAAGCGGGGCCGACTCAGACGAGCGGGTTGCCGGTGATCATCAGGAGGCAAGAAGCGGGGCCGACCAGGGCGAGCGGGTTGCTGGTGATCATCAGCGGACGAGGGAGGAGAAGGACCGGGCTCCTCGCCAGCGTGCACCTCCCCTGCCTGGCCGCCGCGTGTGCCCCACCTTGGCCACCGCGCGCCCGTGCCCCTGGCCGCCGCGCCCCCTGGCTTACCGTGTCCGCGCCCAGGCCGCGCCCATCTCAGGCCTTGCCGACCGCGCGTCCGCGCCCAGGCCGCCGCACCTGCTCGTCCTCCTCTCCCGCTCGCGGGGCGACGAAGAAGGCGAGCCAGTAGGGAGGAGGCCGAGCCGGCGCAGCTCTTCGTCCTCGCGGATTTGGCTCAGCGGGGCGCCGGAGGGGGCCAGGCCGGCGAGGAGCAGCGCGTGCTCGAGGGAGAAGGTGGCGGGGCTTGCGGGGAGGCGGAAGGCGTGGGAGCGGCGAACAAGGCATGCCAGGCGGCCGTGGCCGTGGCGAACAGGGCAGCCCCCCGGTGCGCTGGGTGTCGTATGCGGTCGCCGGCGGGAAATTTTGCTTCTAGCGATGAAAAACGACGAGTGGGAAGATTTTTACCCGCCGGCGCCCAAAAAATGGCTTGGGGAGGCTTCTTGGGGGCACTATTGGAGATGCTCTAAGTAATTAACCATGCAGTACTATGGCTACGAGTTTATTCAACAAGACCATCCTTGGGACAAACTCGGAGACGGGCATGACTCAGCTAATCCATGCTAGCAGCAGCGGAGCCAAGAAGAACCGACAACCCAGACCGGCGTCACTTGTACTGGGCGCTACATCGGGCTACAACTCAACAATATGCTATTGTAAACGAATGCTTTGTCTGTCACATCCCATGAAGCGGCCTTGGCTGCCTAGGCCTAATGCCGCACCTGCATGGTCGTATGCCTATATAAGGAGACCGGGGGCAACACACCACCATGGAGCAACGAGCAACAACGGCACGAGCACATTCATACCATCGAGCCTAGTTTAGACCCCCTCTAGATTGGTCCATAATCCTTATACTAAAAGAGGTGCAGACATGACGTTGGGCTTTTCCGATCACGGGGGCTGAACCTGGGTAAATCGTGTCTCATTTTCCTTTGTCCTTCTACAAGTGTATCAAAATGACCCCTTCATGACCAAGAGCAAGGCACCGGAGCACGGCAACCCACCCTCCCTAGCGCCGACCCCGACCACCTCGGGGGCAACTTCAACTGCGCCAAGTTCCTCCAGTCAGGTCGATCGAGTAGACTAGGTCAACAATTTTCATGGCTACGAACCTTTCTGCATCATACTTTGTGGAATTGAAGGTATAATAGGATCACCATCATGATCGTTAGCGATCAATTGCCCCTTCGCCTCTAGACCAGTTTTTCTGTCAAAAAAATTCCATGACTCGTTTGATACCCCTTCGCTTTGGTTCTCATTTTCTTCTATACATGACACGAAGATACAAATTCCCCCTAGTCGTTTGGCAGACGCCGGTCTAAGGTTGGTTGGTGGCAAATAGTGGGGAGATTGTTGATTGTATTAGGAAGAAGTGGCGGTATGCACCAACTGTCAATTGCTAACCGAAATGTCTGACTGTCAATTCGCATATGTTTTGGATTTTTTTTTTAAGTTGAAATCCAGTGCAGCTACTGCCTACCGCTACATCCCAGGTTGAAAATTTATATTTATAATCGTGTGATTGCCTAGTCCAACTTTTTCTGTCGGTGTGCTACAGAAACTGAGAAAGAGCAGGGTCATATAAGATAACGGATGTAAATGATGCACATGCTAACAAACACAAGTTACAAACAAACAACTCAGATTGCGAGGTTAATAGGGAGAAGAGGAATTGTCGGGAAAAAATTAGGAGAAGCGGTACCAACCAGATTCAATTGAGACATGTCGAACTTCTCCACAGAAAACTAATACCAGAAGCAGAAAAGCATCATGGTTTGTAACAAGAAAACAATCCGAGACAACTACATCTAACCCATCGGCCGCAGATTTCTCCACTCCCTACAATAGCGAGAAGCTTACATTAAATCCTGATCTGACACTGCACAAAAAAAGCTTATATATGTCTATGCACAAGATCAACTGTAGTACCTCTAAAGCCGCAAGTCGATGAGGAGAGAACAAGACATGCAGAGAAAAGGAAGGCTATCTCGATGAAATCCAGTCCCAGATGGAGATATGTATCATGACTCAAATCATCTTGCCCTGGAATCGAAAGATAATTTCACTCGGTCATGCATGGCTGCCGGCAATGCTCGGGAACGGAATGTGTTGCAAGAGAGAGCTGCGATATGTTTAGGCATCACCCCATGATTGTGTTGCTTTCTTTTCTTCCAAAGCATACATGGTTCCTTGCGTGCAGTTTCAGACAATGTCTGTACTTTGTGAGCTTTACTTTCCTTCTCCTCTTCTTTAGAGGAGCGTCTGCTTTTTCTTTTCTTCTTCTATTCTTTAGAGGAGAGTCTGTCTTTTCTTTTCTTATTCTCTTCTTTAGAGGAGTGCCCAAACAATCGACCTGAGCTCAAACCACAGCGCGGCGGCATCTGGTGCGCACACAAAAACTAGACTAATGTATACATAAGCATATAGTACCACTACCATGGCAAATACCATGGTGCACGGTCCAGGATTGCTCCAGGATTGCACGGTCTGGACATAAGCTCGGCCATCATGTCTGCCATGCACTGCTCCATGGTGGTTGTTGTCGAGAAGGTCATGGACTAGTTGTGCGCTGTGATCTAGTCGACCAGGGGTTATCGCGGCGGGAGAAATGTAGGCCCCGGAGGCAATGGCCAAAGCACGAGCATGGGTGAGCGATGTTGCAGACGTGGCTTCGATGCGGGGGTTGAGGCAATGAGACTGCACACAAGGTGCTTGATAGAATGCCAAAGAGAAAAAGTGGGAGGAGAAAGAAGACAACCAAGTCGACATGTCTATGTGGCATTTTTTTACCAACTGAGCCCAATGGGCGACCAGTTAGTGACGCCATCAAAGCAATTAGCACTTCGGATAAGTGTTTTTTGCCACTGTCAGTGTGTTGCGTGCGTTGAATATTGGCACAGTTTGTAAAAGTGGTAGTTTCTCGGTAACGATGCCCGCTATTGTAGTAGTGCTATGGAGTTAACTCCTACGGAAAACCAGAGAATGGTTTCTTAGTAGTCTGTTTGATGATAGCTACTACTTGCCCACCATGGGAATCTCCGGAGCCCACACCCACGCAGCTCACACCTCCATCATTGATAAAAATTGGCTTTTTTCTTATCAAAAGTTCCACAAGAATTACTCCAAAACTATACACATCACTCTTTTCAGTTAGCTCCCCAGTATGGTAATACTCTGGATCTAGGTAACCGAATGTTCCTTGGACAATAGTCACCACATGAGTCTCATCAAGTGAAAGTGACCTTGAAGCACCAAAGTCGGAAACCTTTGTAGCGAAGCTGCTATCCAACAGTGTGTTAGAAGATTTCACGTCTCTATGGAAAATTGGTATTGCAGCAGCAGAGTGTAGATAAGCAAGTGTGCCGGCTGCTTCTACCGCAATCCTAACGCGGTTATCCCAAGACAGCAAGCATTCAACACTAACATCTATATGAAGAAGGTCGTGCAGTGTACCATTAGATATGAGCTCGAAAACCAGCAAAGGCACCTCAGATTCGAGGCAACAACCAAATAGCTTTACGACATTGCGATGAATGATTTGAGACAAGATAGCAACCTCATTGATAAACTGGTCTATCTCAGTTTGCTCAACAATTTTAGATTTTTTAATAGCCACCACCCGTTGGTCAGATAGAATACCTTTATAAACAGTACCGTGTCCACCACGTCCAAGAACACGAGTGGCGTCGATGTTGTTGGTTGCCTTCTCTAGTTCCTCTAAGGAGAATATCTTTGTTTTGTTTGTGGTGCTTTGGCCTTGATTTTTCTTGAAGTGTGCTCGCCGGATTCTCTTCTGGATGCCGTTCTTCCACTTGTTGGTGAATACAAATACACAAACTGCAATAAGTATGGAGCCTAGGCCACATCCAGTTCCAATTGCGATACCTACGTCTAATCATCGCTCTGTGAGTCACTCCATAATTGGTTAGTTTTAATTGTAATGAGGATATTTTTCTAGCTACTCCCTCCATTCACTATTATAAGATAGTACGGGCTCTTTTGTATCCCTTACTTGTGCACGGGCAGTCGTAGCCACACCTGCGGCAGGGTTTAGCGGGGCAGAAGGAGGCCAACTACAAGACTACCAAGCCAAGCATTCAAGCCAAAGGACGAAGAGCAGAAGACTAGCTGGGCCTCCCCCGGCAACAACCTTGCCGGGGCGGCCGCCTACGTAGCCTCGGCAAGACTCTTACCGGGGAAGCGTACGAAACACCAGCAAGGCCATCACCCATGAGGATGAGAGCTCTGACACCATTGACAATGTTAAGGCCAAGGCTTGGGGGCGCATGCACAGTGGCATGTAGATCTTTGTGAAGATTGATGGCCCGCAGGTCCACGTGGGACCAGAAGACGAAGACCCCTGGCAAGGCCCTTGCCGGGGACGACTGCGAGGCCCCTGGCAAGCCTTGCTGGGGACAATTGCGGGGCCACAGCCAGGCTCGCACCCGACAAGGTTTCGCCACTCCACCACTGTTCCAACGCGGCGATAAGCTCGCCAGCTAGGCAGACGCCTGCGTGGCGGCATGCAGATCTTCGTGGAGGCTCTACCACCGCGTCAACAAAGCAGCTAGCCACCCAGCCTGGCGGTGCATGCCTCGTCAGCCTGGACGCGTGTCAAGGCAAGGAGAGGCGGGGACGGACGAGACGGCTTCTGTTACCATCCCCGATAAAGTAAGAGGACACGCAGGCAGCGCATTAAATGCATTTGTCCTACGATGTCAGCGATAAGCTTGAGCATTGTGGATACTTACCACCTCCCGTGTGCCACTGTGGCAGCCCCTTTGACGTATAAAAGGAGGCCCGAGGCGTACTGAGAAGGGATTCGGACTTTTTTTGGACATGGCATGCACCGCAACTAGTTCGAGAACCCAAGAACACAAGATATACACAAAAGCAGGACTAGAGTTTTACGCATCATCGCGGCCTGAACCTGGGTAAAAATCCCTCGCGCTGATCGCTGGACCTGCTCTTCGCGTAGCTCTCTCCCTGCAAACCGTAGAAGGGATCCTCGTGATCCCATAGGTGTTGTTCCCCCGATAATAGCCAACATTATAGCCTACCGCATGGACGACGACGGGTCTTGTTGGTGTGTGTGCAGTGGAGTGTCCATTGATGCGCACAGGATCCCGGTACGATCTAGTGTCGTGGTAGCGTCGATGACAATTGGGCCTATCACGGTCAATGCGTTGATCCCTCCTGAAAATGCAACGGTGGAAGATGGAGGCGGAGTATTCTAGAGCGTCGCACGCGGTGTGCTCTGAGGGTCTGCTAGACTGGTTTGTGCTCTTGGCTCGCCGTGGGGTTGCTTGGTGAGGCCATTAGATTAGATGAGGTGCATTGCTGTGTGGTCAAGACGAATCATCAAACATGTAGGGATATCGGCAGATATTGCCATGAAGGTGGCTTTGGGTCATGTATTTGTTTTGTCAAACTCTGTGGAGTAATATAATAAAGACGGTTATGTGCATCCTAGGGTGCAGAGGCTATGGATTTCAACCTCCTTTTCGAAGCTAGATCACACAATCCAGCCAATAGAGCAAGAGCCTTGGCATCCTCCATCGTGGTGCACGGCCCTAGACTCTTGGACATTGAAAAAATATAAAGCCCCTATAAGAGCATGGTTAACAGTATATGCAACTGATGGCTTTGTGCAGTTGTCATGTTATCCATAGTCATCAATTAGTCACTCATATAGTAAGGTAGGCAACTAATTTTTTTTTGACTTCGATAAAGCATCTGACTGTGTGCTGTGATCCTTTTCCAGAGATGTCATGTTGTCCAAGGGCTTTGATGTTGGTTATGTTCACTGCATTATGTAGCTGGTTAGTGGTGGTCACACGACCGTGTCTCTCAATTGGGTTGCGGGCCCTTTTTTCTCCATCTGGAGTGGTCTCAGACAAGGTGATCCTATCTCTCCCCTATTGTAGAATTTTATTGCTAATGCCCTTCTTGTACTCAGAACAATGTTGTGGCATCTAGGCATATATCTCCTATGATCTCTAAGCTCATCCCATCCGATATATCCCACCTTCAGCATGCTCACAATATGAACATTTTACAAGAAAATAACGACCTCTGTATATCAAACATGAAATTCCTTCTGCTTTGAAGCGATGTCATGTCTCAAAATAATTTACCTAAAAGCAAGGTCCTTCCCTCTGGCTGCTTTGATGTCAAGGCGCAACGAGCTGCTAACCTTCTTAATTGCCAGTTTGGTTCATTTGCTTTCAATTATCTTGTGATTCCCATTTCCCCTGTCAAAGTTTGTTCATAAGATTTCACTCCCACCATGCTTGAATATTTTAATAGGGTGATGACCTGGCCTGGTGATTATAAATCTTTTGCGGGCAAAGTTTGCCTCGCCAATGCTTGCCTCTCCTCCCTTCCCATGTTGTTGATGGGTTTTCATGACCTTCCTCAAGGGTCCCATGCAGGCTTTGGAAAACACTGCAACTGTTTTTACTGGAGCACGGCTGATAACTAGAAAAAATATCATCTGGTTAAATGGAAAATCATGTGCCATCCCCTGGGCCTTGGGGAGCTTGGGATCATTAATACCTTTGTCATGAACAAGTGCCTTATCATTGCATGGTGGTGGCACATTTAAATTTTTCTCCTACTATGCTCTAGTATGAGATCCTCAGAGCCAACTTTTCTCCATATGCATGTCCCATGTTTGCTTTGTCTGCAAGCGGTACTCAATTTTGGCGTGACATGATTAAAGTTCGTGATGAATTCCGCTCTCATGACAAGGTTGTTGTTGATGATGGTAAGGTTTGGGTCTGATTGGTGGTACAGTGATGGCCCTTTTCTGTTTGTCTTTTTTGTGTTGTTTTCCTTTTTCTGTAACCCGAAGATCTCCATTTCGGAGCGCTCCCGGAATAATTAGGCACTTGGGCTGCGCAAGGTGTTTTCTCCAAAAGAGCTTGGGGGCTAGCACAAGCTCGCTGCCATCTTCCCCACTATCTGGGAGTCAAGTGACTCGGTGATCTGGCCAACTCCGCTTCTTATGGGTTTTCGGTTAAGTCCCTCTATTGTAGGTTGGTTTCAGGCTCTTGTGAGAATACGTTTTAGGAAATATGGTGTTCCGGTATACCTCTCAATATTAAATTTTTTTCTTTTGCAAGCCGTTAGAGGCTGTTTTGCTGCTAATGATCAAATTCGGAAACACCACGGCCCGACTTCTCAATTATGCGCCCTTTGTGCTGAGCTCGAGGATACTGACCACATTCTGTTCAATTGTGACCTCGCAAAGTTTGTTTGGAGCTGCACCCTGTCATGGCTAGGTGTTGATTTGGCTGCATTCTCATTCTCTCAGTTACTTACTTGAGCTCGCCAAACACCTGTTGGGCCAACAAAAGTGTATTTTTTGGTTCGGCTTTGCTGCGGCATGTTGGATGCTTTGGACTACTAGGAACAAGTTCATTATTGAACACTTATTTCCTATCAAACCTGTTGATTGTATTTTAAAACTGATTTCCATTATACAGCAGCGGAAGCAGCTGGTTAACGCTTGTGATGTGGAGGCCATGGATGTCTTGGTCTGGCGTACGTGTGCATGCAGCAACGTCTTTTCTTTACCAGCTTGATAAAGCACCTGTGGCCTAGCTTGGCGCGTGCCTCCCAGGTCGGCCTTTTATTGCTCATAGTTTGGTGGCCTGCGTGCCCAGTTATTTGTTGTTGGCCTCTGTTAGCTTTTGTGAAACTATGTTATTGTTCTTCCATGTGACGATGTGCAACTCTGCATGGTAGCTTCATTTACAAAGTCAGAGTCTAGCCTTTTCTCTACAAAAGTTTTAAAAAATTCAAGCTTGTATTAGATTACCTGGACAAGTGAAATGATGCATACCACCGACGCCCGAGTGGCTGCTCACAATCAGACGCATGCACCATGGACGCTGCCGCGGTCATGCATCTCTGGTCAGTCAGACTACCCGCAAAGGTAACCGTTCAGTCACTACCGTAAAGCATTTGAACAGTTAGCTACAAAATGACAACTGGCTAGGCCCATGGTACATCAAGGCATTTGAACAGTCACGACAAAGACATTTGAACAGTTAGCTAAGCCCAGCTGATTTATACTATACATGATGAAAAGATGGACACCACGCTAGCTAGGCAGTTGGACTATCTCCATGACCCTTCAGTCGCTGTCGATAAAGGCATTTGAACAGTTAGCTAAGCCGAGGTAACTTCTGTTGGGTTTGTTCGTATAGGACGTGTCTGACTGCTTGTATCTTTTTTTGGTCATTTTCGTATTTGTTTCAGTTGGGTCTGGCTGAGCATATGGATGAAAAAAACATGTTCTTTACATTGTTTGGTTGCCTGCATACTGCTTGACTACATCATAACATTCTAGACCTTGTGTTTGGTTGCCTTTATTGGCTGGTTGATGCAACTACCCGGCGTTTTGTTGTGTATATTGAACATGATTAAGAGTAAACTGATAAACATGACACATAGAGTTACGCTAGAGTGCCTCGACCACTACGGTGGATGGCTGCCGCGGCGCCTACGCGACAAGCATGGAGTCGATGGCGACTGATCATGTCGGCAGCTCAGCGAACCAGTTGCTAGCGTCGTGGTAGCAAAGAAAGTGTGTGGGAAGGGACAAATAGGAGGGTGCTGTGCTGAGGCAGAGGACAAGGAGGTGAAATGCAGGACAAGGGACCAATAGTCTTTTTGATGATGTATACCCCTGCCATTCCATAGTTTTCTTCACCAAAGATCATCGGCACTCATGTCCCTCCCTCAACCCGATCGAACTGGAAACTTCGCATGAAGCCGAAAATAAGCTAACAACACACTAGTGCTTCAACCCAGATTCGGAACTCAAAAGATAAGGAAGCCCAAAATAGGGCCAACCACACAAACAAGCTTCGACCCAGCTTCAAAACTCAAAAGACCACACCTTACAAAGTCAATCTTTCAAATTGAAACAATCCAGGAGATCGGCAGAAATACATAATAGTTCAGCCTTTGTCTCTAATTTTGGAAATACGCACGGTTTACACAAAAAGCATATAAAGATAAATCAGTAATAGAAATACAATTTGATGAATCCCGAATCCGTAGACTTCACCCCCATCAATGGTGGTCGGACAACTCCCACCACTTGCTCTAGGCGTAGACATGCACCCTTGGCCAAATGGCAATCCAACGGACCAAGAAGCGTTGATCAAGTACGGAGCCAATGTGTATATGATTATATAATGATCTTTTTATGTAAAGCCATATCATTCCCGCAGCACGTCTATACCGAAAGCATTTTATTAGATGATGCAAGAGAATATTCAGCCTCTGCGTAAATTGTGGATACACACAACCTTTCTTGTCACAATATTGCTAATGCAAATAACAGGCATCATATGAAACTAAAATGTCACTTTTAGACATAATGGTGAGCAAAACTTGTCCAGGGCAAACAACCCCAACACTAATAAGAGCAAACCAGGATACATGTTTGAGATTCTAAGCATACATATCTAACATCTGCCAATTCATTTAGTTAGATGTTGGTGCTTGGAAATTGGTCTGCTGCGACATAAACAATCGGCATTTTCATCATATCCACCTTCCCTTCTTCAAAGAAGGCAGTAGTGATCTGATCGGATGTTAAATCCTCATTAACACGAGCACCCTGGACAACAAACATGTCATGGTAGTGCATATTCATTGGTGCCTCCTCCTGTGCGTTAAGTGTCACAGAGATATAGCGCTTAGAACATGGCGGCATAGCTCCGATGCTTGGCTGTGCATAATACTTTCGTTTGTTGGTTTTTATATTAAATGCAATGAAGCCCTCTGTCATGTTAGCTAGCTGCAGGCAGGTTGAAGCGTTCATCCTTGGCTCGAATAGGAAGCATAACTCTTGGGATGGATCGAGGGAAAAAACAGTACTACAGCCAGAGCTTCTCTGCGCGGAATATGAAATGAATTAATATGGACCACCAAAGCTTTTGAGGAAAGAAATCATATCAGTTATATATCATAGACCTTAAAGATTCCCTAGCCATGCAAGTTAAAGATATGGTGTTTTGTTAATGACATGGGTCCTCAGAAAAAAGTTTAATTTAAATTGCTCCATTCCTCATATCCAAAGTTTTACTTAATTTCACGTTACGCTGAACATGCCTTCCAATGAATTTGGTATGTACCATGTTCCTTGGATTTCATTAAGTTCAAATTATATAGAAGAAAATTGTACTTCCTTTTTTTCAACTTTCGACACGGCATTGCTTTTTTTGACAAACATAGTGTTGATTTAATACATCGACACCAATTGTTTTTCCTCTCAACTTGATTTAAAGGTTCAAGATCTAATTTACAGTCCATTAGTTGACACTAAAAATTAACTTTTTTCTTTATAAAACGTGTAAAACCTAGGATTGCCCAATGGTCTAAAGACATCCATAAATTCCTTAAACCTAGATAAACATTGCACCTTCATTGTTACTCAATTAGTAAGAAACGGCATCCACGTGATAAAAAAGACTTCCATGTTGCTAGTGATCATACCTGGCCAATTAGGTCTTCTGAATTGTGAGAATGTAGTGACATTTTCTTAATCTCCAATTCTAGTTCTTCCAGTTCCTGGACAATATCCTTTATAGAGGGTCTTTCATTTCTGTCATTTTCTGCGCATCTTAATGCTATTTTAACAGATGTCTTCACTCGTAAGATGTCTTCTTTTGTTGATGAATAACTCAATGTCGACATTCCTGTCAGCCTTCTATCCCAATTTCCTATAACCTATGAAATTTGCAAATAAAATTGGGACTCTCAGAAGAACTTCTTCACATAAATAAGGGCAAAATGACATATGTTCATGATGTATTTATTTCTTACGTTTCCAATGAACTTTTCGGCACCCATTTCACAAAAATGAGAGTGGCCATTTGCTCCATCCATTATTTTTATAATGATAGCTCCCAAACTATAGACATCAAGCTTATTTGATATAGCGAATTCATCTATGTATTCAGGCGGCATGTACCCACTGCATCATAGGCATTAAGGGTGTTTTTTAGGGAAACACGAATGAAACCAAGAGCATCATCATATATTAATACATGATCATACAATGTTCCTCTGAGGCTGGCTACCATGTAAGTTTGTGTTGAATTAACAATTCTTGATAAACCAAGATCTGCAATTTTAGCCGTCATGTTCGTATCTAGTAATATGTTAGCAGGTTTCAAATCCATATGGAAAATAGGTTTGTCGTGTGCACTATGTAGGTGATTTAAACCATCACAGGTCCCAGTAATAATTCTGTAGCACGATGGCAGTCAAGGTCACACAACTCACCTGAAAAGGAGAAACAAACATATATCAAGCTGCTGAAACATTTATCCTAACATAACCTCGAGCACTATTCTGTACCTGTAATATGGCTGTCAAGGCTTCCACCCTGCATATAGTCAAAGCAAAGAATTCGCTCCTTTATTGTAGCCATGTTTAGTTCTCCATTGTACTCAATAAAGTTATTCCGTGATTCATAGCAGTAGCCAACTAACTGTAGTATATTTTCATGGTGGACCATGCTAAGGTTACGGAATTCATTCTTAAAATCCTTATCATCAAGTCCTATCAAGGGACGAAGCTTCTTCACTGCAATCTCTTTTCCATTATGCATTCCCTGTACAGATTATTTGTTAAAATTGCTCATGGTTTCTACTCAACAATTATATATTTTTGATAATGGATGAGAGAACTATCTGGGCCTCTTATGGGTGTATCCACTGGTGGAAAAACAGGCTTCCGTCCAGCCCCATAAGTCGCGAAGCTGTAGGAACCGCGACTAATGGGACCTTTAGTCGCGGTTCTGGAGGTGAACCGCGACCAAAGGCCTGGGCCCAGGGCGCTCGGTGGCCAGCTGGTGCACGTGAGGGGTTTTTAGTCGCGGTTGGCCAGGACAACCGCGACTAAAGGTTTTGGGCACCTTTAGTCACGGTTTGCCAGGCCAACCGCAACTAAAGCCCCTTCCCTATATATACCCATCCAGCAGCCAACACTTAGCCATTTGGAGCCATTCTCTTCACAAGTGGGTGTAGGTTTGCTTTTGGTTCCTCTTATGCACATAAGGTGTTTGATGAAATGCCCCAAGAGCATGAAACAAACATGACATGAAGTGTTGGAGCCACACTCTTCGATCGCGGTTAGCAACTTGATGAACCTTTGATGTGTCAATATGCATGTGTGTAGTTCATTGTTTAATTTATATTGTTTGTAGCTAGTTAGTTTAACAAATGCATGATGGTTAATTATATATTTTATATTATAATAATGCAGATGAATCGGCAATGGATGTACGGTAACCGACTCTCCGGCGAGTTCACTACGGGTTTGAAAGATTTCCTCGTAGTGGCTAATGCGAACAAGCGGGGGTGTTTTGTTATCTGTCCATGTGTTATCTGTAAGAATGAGAAGGGTTACTCTTCCTCAAGAGTTGTTCACATGCATCTGCTTCAGAAGGGTTTCATGCCAAGCTATAATTGTTGGACCAAGCATGGAGAAAGAGGGGTTATAATGGAAGAAGATGAAGAAGGGGATGATTTCATCGATGAAAGCTATCTTGCTCATTTTGGTGATACTTTCATGGAGGATGCTGAAGGTGAAGGGGAAGGTGAAGAAGAGGCACGTGATGATCCCGTTGATGATCTTGGTCGGACCATTGCTGATGCACGGAGA
This sequence comes from Aegilops bicornis, assembly GCA_021605145.1. Lineage (NCBI taxonomy): Eukaryota > Viridiplantae > Streptophyta > Magnoliopsida > Poales > Poaceae > Aegilops > Aegilops bicornis. The sequence continues at coordinate 4,207,086 of CM038671.1, read as the reverse complement.
CGCTGCGAAACTGAAAAGGAGAGGGAGAATTTGGATCGCATGTTAGAGGATCACAGAAAGGCGCTGTACCCGGATGCGATGATGGTCTGAAAAAGCTGGGCTGCACACTGGATTTGCTGAAATGGAAGGCAGAGGCAGGTGTAGCTGACTCGGCATTTGAAAAATTGCTGAAAATGTTGAAGAATATGTTTCCAAAGGATAACGAGTTGCCCGCCAGTACGTACGAAGCAAAGAAGGTTGTCTGCCCTCTAGGTTTAGAGGTACTGAAGATACATGCATGCATCAACGACTGCATCCTCTACCGCGGTGAATACGAGAAGTTGAATGAATGCCCGGTATGCACGCATTGCGTTATAAGATCGAGGCGATGACCACGGTGACGATGTTGAGGGCCGTAAACCCGTGAAGAGGGTTCCCGCCAAGGTGATGTGGTATGCTCCTATAATACCACGGTTGAAACGTCTGTTCAGGAACAAAGAGCATGCCAAGTTGTTGCGATGGCACAAAGAGGACCGTAAGTCGGACGGGGAGTTGAGACACACCGCAGATGGAACGCAATGGAGAAAGATCGACAGATGGTTCAAAGATTTTGCAGCTGACGCAAGGAACATAAGATTTGCTCTAAATGCGGATGGCATGAATCCTTTTGGCGGCAGAGCTCCAGCCATAGCACCTGGCCCGTGACTCTATGCATCTACAACCTTCCTCCTTGGTTGTGCATGAAGCGGAAGTTCATTATGATGCCAGTGCTCATCCAAGGTCCGAAGCAACCCGGCAACGACATCGATGTGTACCTAAGGCCATTAGTTGATGAACTTTTACAGCTGTGGGGTGGTGTCCGTGTGTGGGATGAGCACAAACAAGAGGAATTTGACCTACGAGCGTTGCTTTTCATAACCATCAACGATTGGCCTGCTCTTAGTAACCTTTCGGGACTGTCAAATAAGGGATACAATGCATGCACGCACTGCTTACATGAGACTGAAAGTGTACATTTGCCAAATTGTAAGAAGAACGTGTACCTTGGGCATCGTCGATTTCTTCCAAAATTCATCCGAAGAAAGAAAGGCAAGCATTACAACGGCAAGGCAGATCACCGGCGAAGCCTGCGGAACGACTGGTGCTGAGGTATTTGATATGGTCAAGGATTTGAAAGTCATCTTTGGAAAGGGTCCCGCGGACAATCAGTTCGAAGGAGCTGGCAGGCACGCAGCCATGTGGAAGAAGAAATCTATATTCGGGAGCTAGAATATTGGAAAGTCCTAGATGTCCGCTCTGCAATCGACGTGATGCACGTTACGAAGAATATTTGCGTGAACCTCCTAAGCTTCTTGGGCGTGTATGGGAAGACAAATGATACAAAGGAAGCACGGCAGGACCAGCAATGTTTGAAAGACCACGATGACCGCATCCGAATGGTTTCAAGGTCGTGCCAGCCACGCCTCGACCAAAGAAGAGAAGGTCATCTTTTTGAATGCCTGTGCAGTATGAAGGTTCCGTCTGGATTCTCGACCAATATAAAGTGAATAATAAACATGGAGGAGAAAAAGTTACAAAAACTGAAGTCTCACGACTGACACGTGATTAAAACGCAATATCTACCGATTGCTTTGAGGGGCTCCTGCCGAAAATGTTCGAGTAGCCATTGTGAAGCTATGTGCATTCCTCAATGCAATCTCTCGTAAGGTAATCAATCCAGAAGTTCTACCACGGTTACAGAGCGATGTGATCCAATGTCTTGTCGATTTCGACTTGGTGTTCCCGCCATCCTTCTTCAATATTATGACGCACCTCCTGGTTCACCTAGTCGAAGAGATTTTCGTTCTCGGTCCTGTATTTCTACACAATATGTTCCCCTTCGAGAGGTTCATGGGAGTATTAAAGAAATATGTTCAGAATCGTGCTAGGCCAGAAGGAAGCATCGCCAAGGGCTATGGAAATGAGGAGGTAATTGAGTTTTGTGTTGACTTTGTTCCTGACCTTAAGCCGATTGGTCTTCCTCGATCGCGCACGAGGGGAGACTAAGTGGAAAAGGCACGATCGGAATGAAATCAACGATATGTATGGACGGCCATTCTCTCGACTGAAGCACACCACACTGTCTTGACCAATTCCAGCTTGGTGGCTCCGTACTTTGAGAAACACAAGAATATTTTACGTTCGACAACCCGGGAAGCCTGAATCCTGGATTAGGAAGGCCCACATGGAGACTTTCGGCAGTTGGTTGAGAAAACATTTAATGAATGACAATGATGTTGTAGATCAGCTGTACATGTTGGCCAAGACACCATCTTCGACTATAACGACTTTCCAAGGGTACGAGATAAATGGGAATACATTTTACACGATCGCCCAAGATAAAAAGAGCACCAACCAAAACAGTGGTGTCCGCTTTGATGCAGCAACCGAGAATGGGCAAGAGGTCACATATTATGGTTACATAGAGGAGATATGGGAACTTGACTATGGACCCTCCTTTAAGGTCCCTTTGTTCCGGTGCAAATGGTTCAAGCTAACAGGAGGTGGGGTAAAGGTGGACCAGCAATACGGAATGACAATGGTGGATTTCAACAATCTTGGTTACCTTGACGAACCATTCGTCCTAGCGAAAGATGTCGCTCAGGTTTTCTATGTGAAGGACATGAGTAGCAAACCGAGGAAATGGAAAGATAAGAAAACGATCAAGACATCATGCGATGATCCAAAAGCGCCACATTGTTCTTTCAGGAAAAGAAACATCGTGGGAGTGGAGGACAAGATGTACATGTCAAGATTATAATATGTTTGCTGAAATTCCGCCCTTCAAAGTGAACACCGACCCAAGCATTAAGTTAAATGATGAGGATGCTCCATGGATATGGCACAATCGTAAGCAAGCAGGGACACAAGGGAAGAAATGATGTGTAATAATTTATTGTACCAAACTTTGTTGAATGGATCATGTGAATTATATTACCCGTGATGTGTTTGGTGTCCATTTTCGAATTTGAAAACTAATGGCACTAACAGAAAGTTTATAATTTTTCTAAAACTAAAAGCAAAAAAGAATTAAAAAATAAAGCAAAAAACAACAAAAATAAATAATAATGCAGAAAACTAAAATAGCAACAATAAGTATTTTGTTGTAAGTAGAAACAAAATAAAATAAATAAAGCAACAAAGAAAACAAAAAAAGTGTTTTCAAATTTGAAAACCAATGGCACTAACAGAAAGTTTATAATTTTTCTAAAACTAAAAGCAAAAAGAATTAAAAAATAAAGCAAAAAACAACAAAAAATAAATAATAATGCAGAAAACTAAAATAGCAACAATAAGTATTTTGTTGTAAGTAGAAACAAAATAAAATAAATAAAGCAACAAAGAACACAAAAAAGTGTTTTCAAATTTGAAAACCAATGGCACTAACAGAAAGTTTATAATTTTTCTAAAACTAAAAGCAAAAAGAATTAAAAATAAAGAAAAAACAACAAAAAATAAATAATAATGGAGAAAACTAAAATAGCAACAATAAGTATTTTGTTGTAAGTAGAAACAAAATAAAATAAATAAAGCAACAAAGAAAACAAAAAGTGTTTTCAAATTTGAAAACTAATGGCACGAACAGAAAGTTTATAATTTTTCTAAAACTAAAAGCAAAAAGAATTAAAAAATAAAGCAAAAAACAACAAAAATAAATAATAATGCAGAAAACAAAACAAAAAACTGGAAAAAATAGTGCCCCTCATCGGACCCCCACGGCTGAATACGACTAGAAACCCTACAAGGGCTGTGGATTCAGCCCGCAGGAGGTCAAGTAGGCCCACACACATAGCTAGTAAATGATTAGGCCGAAGCCTGCAGTTGAGAGGAGCTCGAGAGGGTGGGCGCAGACGCTTATAAACCACTCTCGAGCTCTCTCAACTAGCGAGGTGGGACTAAACATTTGGGCGCTGGGCGCTGGGCAGCACAAGGCCTTTAGTCGCGGTTGGGCAAAGCGACCGCGATTAAAGGTACCCTTAGTCGCGGTCGCCTGCCCAACCGCGACTAAAGAGGGGGGCGGATCGCAAAAAACCGCCAAACCCTTTAGTCGCGGTTGGGCGGCGACCGCGACTAAAGGGTACCTTTAGTCGCGGTCCTCGTCGCCAACCGCGACCAAAGGGGGCTATAAATACCTGCTCCGTTCTCGTCTTCTCCGATTCCACTTTGTTAAGCGCCCTCGACGCCGCCCGCCGTCGCCCTCGCCCTCGGCGCCGCGCCCGCGTCGCCGTCGCCCTCGACGCCGCCCTTGTCGCCCTCGCCCTGTAACCCTCGCCGACGCCCTAGGGTTTCCGCCCTCGCCCCAGCCCTAGCCGCCCGCCTCCGACCTCCCTCCCTCCCCGTCCCCTCTCCACCCCCGCCGTCGGCCCTCGTCCGCGCGGCCACCCACCTTCCCGATCCCCGCCGGCATGCCGTCGACCTCCGCCTCGTTCCCCTGACCCTCCACGCCGGCCTCCCGAAGCTCCTGCCCCCCTCCGAACGCTGCGCTCGCACAGACACTGCCGCCGCTGGCCTTTCAAGATGGCGGCGCTGTCGGCTCCCGACGTCTCGGTTGCCGCCTCGCCGTGGTTTCTTCCGCCCACGCCTGCCTTGCTAACGCCAAGCGCGCCTCGCCTTGCTTGGCGAAGGCCTTATAGGCCGGGCGCCAGACGCCCGCCAGAATCTCGACGCCTGATAGGCCCTCGTGTTTATGACAATGGGTCCCACCCCAAAAGCGTTAAAAATGATATAAAAAGAATAATAAAAATATATTAATTAATTAATTAATTAATTAATTAACTTAAATAGTTAAGTTTAATTAACCTAATTAAAACTGTTATGTTAACACTAATAGTCTGTTAGTTAAAACTGTTATGTTAACACTAGTAGCAATTTAATCTTTATTCTCGAATTAGTTTTAATTACAATATATCAATAAAACTTTAGAAAATCATAGAAAATAAACCGTAGCTCGGATGGAAAAACTTTGTACATGAAAGTTGCTCAGAACGACGTGACGAATCCGGATACGCAGTCCGTTCGTCCGCCACACACCCCTAACCTATCGAACCTGCAAACTTTCCTCTCCGGTTCATCTGTCTGACAGACGTCCGGAACCGGGAAAACTTCCCGGATGTTTTCCCCCTTCGCCAGTATCGCCTAGCGCTGCGTTAGAACACGACTAGCTCTGTCTGTTGTCCTGTTATGCACTTGCCTGCTATGTATTTAGAATTTTATAAGAGGGGCGGCGAGGGTTATACATGTGTGTTGTCCTCGCCTCCCTCTCCGTGGACGCCGTCTGCTCGCCCGTCTCGCGCTCTACCGCGACACCCTCTCCCACCCCTTCCTCGCCCCCCTCCTTTTGCCACCGCCCTTTCGCCACCGCCACCGCCACCGCCCCCCTTCTTCACTTAATTAATTTGTTTTTACTACATGTTTTCAGGACTGACATAATGGCGGACGATAGAGCTGACCCGATTATGGACAACTATGATCCGGATGGTGAAGCACATATGTTCGGCATCATAAACGGCGATATTCAATATGTGCCGACCGGAGAAGAAGAAGATGATATCTCTTCTTATCTGAACCTTGACGGTGAAGACGAAGGGCGCCACAAGAAGAAGATGTCAAGAAACGTCGATAAACGATTTATCTTCAAATGGAAGTAGCAACCACCTCCGGCGCCGAGGTATATATATACATTGAGCCTCCGTGATACAAACTAACTGATTTGAATAAATATGTGTGTACTAACGCCGCGACTCTCTTTCTTATTTTAGCCCTCGGCCGGATCGTCAAACAATCGAGTACGCCGTCAAAGCGTGGCGCAACCAAGACGATGAAACAAGGAGAAACATGCACCATCGAGGTTGTCGACAAGGCAACCGGCAGGTCAGCTGGAGCCCCGCAAGAACGCCACCAAGTTTGTCAGCCAATGCGGAGCCATTGTTAGAGACAACGTCTCGATCACCGCCCAGGAGTGGAATGAGCCAAAGAAGGCACGAATTGATGGTTTCACTTTTGTCGATAAGAGAACAAAAAAGATTGCTTCAAGAAGCTTATGGAACATTTCGCTCTACCTCCGGAATACAACAAATTCGATGAGGAGGGTAACAAGATTGAGGAAAACAAGGAGAGGAGGAGGCTAGTCAAACAGTTCGCTCTTCATAAGATGGCCGACGCATTCCGGAAATTCAAGCAAAATCTAGCCCGTGACTTTGTCAAGCAGAACAAGACTCGGATTTCAAAGGACAATATGAGAAACTGAAACATGATTGGCCAGAATTTGTGAAGCAAAAGAAATCGGAGCAGTTCATTGAAATATCGAAAAAATAAGGAAAATGCGGCTAAGAAGGAGTACAATCATGTTATGGGGCCAGGAGGGTATCGCATTTTGGTGCCTAGGTTGGAGAAGATGGAGAACGAGATGAGGGCGCGAGGAATCCGTCCAGTACGGAGGGATGGGACCCAAGGGCCAAAAGCTGGTGGTACGGGCATGGGGAACGCTGAACCCGGAGACAGGGAGTGTGTTTACCGGGCAAATTAATTAAACCCACCCAAGCCCTTATTGACGCAATGAAGGATGCTCAACAGGGAAGATCAAGTTCAACAGAGAGAACGACGCTACCGACAAAAGCCCTCGAATCCACGAACACGGAGGACGTGTACGAGGCATGGGGCACATTCCGTGGAAAATAGGGTTCCCCTGTGACGATGACCCGTCTGACGGTTCTGAAGCCGTAAGAGAAAGATGGATCGGGAATCAGATGTTGTGGCGCGGTTGGCATCGGAAATGGATGTGATGAAGAAAACCATGAGTGTATTCGGTAGCCGAAAGAGATGCAGCTCGGTGCAGCATGAAGATCATCCAGCGGATCTCGGAAGCCAGCAGCGGAGAAGCAGCGTGGCTTCCACGGAGGCCCCACCGGCTGGTGCAGATGCACCGACGATCGAAATTACTGCACCGGAGCCTCCGGTGGTCGAAATTACTGCACCGGAGCCTCTGGTGGTCGAAATTACTGCACCGGAGCCTCCTCGCTACCCGTGGGCGATATAAAGGAGATGAAAGAATGTCATCTGTATTATCCTATCGGGAACATGTCCATGAAGGTAGCCATCGGCAGTGCTTTACCATGTTTACTCGGAGCACTCCACCACAACAACCCCATTCAAGATGGCTATGCTCGTGTCACGGTGGAGGACATAGTCCAAGGGTTTGAGGACCTGAGATTGACATTGCTACACCAAGGGGAGAAAAGACTTGGAGATGTCAAGCGCCATTTCATTCTATGGCAAAAGAAGTTTATCAAGTTTCCAGCGAGGCGCCAAGGACAACAAGTCCACCCCCTCACGGTGGTGGTGGTGGCGGTGGTGGTGGTGGCGGTTCACCCACACCTCCGTCCACGCCACCGACGCCGCCCGATCCACAACGTCCCGGCGGGTGATCAGCCGCCGCCCCGATCCTCGTCCGGGCGGGTGATCGACGCCGCCCCCAATCCACCTCCGACAAAGAAGCGAAGCAGTCCTGGATTATTAACCCGGACCCTTATGTACCTAAGACCACAAAGGTACCGGAGCCATCATCAAGCCTCTCCCCACAAGGCCTTGGGAACGTAGGTGCCGAGGAAGTCGACGCGCCGCTGCTGCTCATTATGAGAAATGGAAGGCGGACTGCAAGAAGAAAAGAGAGCCCGAGCCCAAGCCAAGATATTCGATGAGCAAAAGAAGTGGGCTAAGTCATTTTTGAGCACACCGTCCCAAGTCACGAAGAATCTGCTCGACGACTATGCACGTGAACTGCGAGGCAGGCACTCATGTTCAAGGAGAACAAAGAGCGGAGAAGGCCGAAGTAAAAAAGCGGAAACAAGTTGCCCAGCTCGGGAACAAAGTAAACAATCGATTGCCCGCTTATAGTGGAAGCCCGGATGCCCCGAGATCATACAAGCTGCGACAGCACATGGATTGACTGTAACGAAAAGTGCGGAGAACAAGCGGCCAGCTTAGGTATTACTCTTCGTGAACTGTTAGGCGTTGATGAGGAGCCAGTGAATGTTGTAGTAATTACATCTGTCTAGATTGTGCCTCTCGTCGAGCCTGCGCAGTTAATGGTTCTACCTCGACATATGAAAGGTCTGCTGAATTGGTACAAGGGTTACATAAAAATAAAAACGCCAAAGAATATATTTATGCGGAAGTTAGACATGAGCATCACTTCAAACATTACTATGTAACAATTGCACTGAGTGAATTGTTCCAGCTTTTCAATCTGCTTGTGAGCTCGACAAATCTATCATCGATTGCTACGCTACGTAAGTGATTTATTAATTTCTACCCCATCTCGCTCATATTGCTTGCACTATATATATGTCCTAACTATATTGTTGTGTCCGCTATTATACATGCAGAATGAAGATTAAGGAATGCAGAGTAAGGAACATCCATGATGTTGGGTTCATTGACCCACACATCGTTAATGGATATGTGTTGGAGCGTCACCCCACCGACGTGGAGGCAGACCTGTGGCAGTTTCTTACAAAGCAGGAACTCAAAAGTGATATTCTATTTCCTTACCATTTTGGGTGAGTGTTTCTGTCTTGAGCACATTAATTCTCTTTTGTTTACTCCATGCATGGTATGTGGCCGGCTAATCGATGAGTTATGCATGACGTACTGTGCATGTATCGTGTCCGCAGGTTCCACGGGATTCTGCTAGAAATTAAAGTTAACACCTCGTAATGTCTCGCCCACGACTCTCTGAATATGGATCCAAAGCTTTGGGCCGACATGAGAAGAATGCTGCGAAGTAATTATTTTCATTCATTTGCGCTCTATATCGATCGGCCTATTTCGCTTCATTTCCTAATATCAAGTAACTAATAACTCTCTTGTTCACTTAATTTTCTTTGCCTCGTAGGGTTTGGAGACGGTTCGTAGATACAAAGGTCGGTGAATTCAAAAAGAGCTAGAATTCAAAATGTTAAAGCCTAAGAATGCTGGGGATATTCAGCCACCGGAGACCAATCTATGTGGATACTATGTTCAGAGAGGATCCGGAGATACACCTCTGAGCGGGCCGTTCGAGTGATACCAATGCTCAGAGGAATAACCTCCGGATGATGCTTAGTCTAGAAGCTCGCTTCCGACCACTTCAAGAGGAACTAGCTGGATGGTTCAGCAGGAAAGTCCTCCATCCTAAAGGAGAACACTATTACGAGGACGTAGAACTTTATATGGATTAAATCATGTATGGAAACTTGTTCAAAATTGTATATGGTCATCCGATGATATTGAATATATATTGTATATTCCTCTTGAATTCTTTTTGGTTCTAATTTCAAATTTATTTGAGATTGTACATTCATATGCATGTATGTAGTACCGTAGAATATATGAAACTCCTTCAAAATTAAAATAAAGCACAAAAGAAATAAAACAATACAAATTAAACAGAAAACAGGTTTAGGGGGTGGCTAAAACCCTAAACCTGTGGCGGCTTTTAGTCATGTTGGCGGAAGAACCGCGACTAAAGGGCCTCCGCCCCGACGGCCGCCTGGCGCCCACGTGGACGGGCCTTTAGTCGCGGTCCTTAGTCGCGCTTATTTGGTCGCGGTTGCGCAACCGCGACTAATGGCAGTTGCGAACCGCGACCAAAGGCCTTTTTTCCACTAGTGATCGTTTGGAAAGTAGTATCTATGCAACACAACCTGGTGTGTCGTTTGGTCCAAGAGAGAAATACAAAACAAATTTTCTATATAGAAGATATAAATATAGTGATTATTCATATATTATGAGCCCTCTTACTCTACTATGATACTTAACATCTACCAACTTGTTGGACATACAACAAGCAGGCAAATTACTAACTTTAATTCAACATGCCATATTCCAAAGTGGCATCTTACAAATTTAATCCAAAGGTGCTGTAGTGTACCTTATAAACATCTCCATACCCACCACTGCCGACTTTTTTCTGATCGGAAAAATTGTCTGTAATAGTTTCAAGCACTTGGAGTCTAATATCCATGCTGGTGTGGACTATATATCCTACCAAACTTGTATCATTCTGTGGCAATAAAAGAAAGAGAGAAGAAAATCACGTAAGTACAGAGATATTCACAAGGCGTAAAAGTACTGAAATTCGAACATGCCACAAAGCTAAATATGAAGCATATTGATTGGAAAGAGGAGCGGAATAAGATGTTGAATGGAAACAATACCAGTGATATGAACAGGGAGCACAAACTACCTCGAGAGAGATTCAATCGAGAAGGATGGTTTGTTCCTCGGAGATGACGATCCCATCACAATCATGTACATTTAAGTAGAGCGAGGTAGTAGGTGGTTCCACAAATTAAGAATTCAGCATTGATAAACAAATAGTGTTGACTTGACTCCTACCTCAATAACCATTCAGATCAATATATATTCCAGTACCCCAAATTATGAGTAGAATAAAAATTACATTTGAAACAAGTACTAGCTTTAGCAGTTAATTAATCTAAGCCGTGGGCCATCACGTTCTGTCACTAACAGCCAGCGATTGGTTTCATAACCCTATTATTACTTGTGTACTTAACTCTAACCTACTTTTCCGTAAGCTACATACATGCCAACCTAACTCTGATCTAGTCTATCATCTTCCATATCCAGTCAATGTCCTACGCCCCTACCAGTTCGTGTTCATTTTTTTCTGTCGGAACTTCGTCTTCAAATTTGAAGTCGTATTCATCATGCCAAGAAAATCTGCTGCACTTTCACACGCAGTCAGGAACTGCATGGAAAATTTGCAATAAAATGAAATTGGTTGGAAACGTTCTCAGGCAACTCTCTCTCTCTCTCTCTCTCTCTCTCTCTCTCTCTCTCTCTCTCTCTCTCTCTCTCTGGAAGATCTATTTGATTTCTCTATGGAATACAACATTGTTATGAAGTGGGCGGTTGCCAATTTAACATGTCAAACAGCTATGCAGAAGGATATTTATGCATGCCGCAGTTCCCACAGCTATTGCCTAAATGTCACCCATGGGGAAATATTAATGGGATACCGTTGCAAGTGTTCTTTAGGCTTTCAAGGAAATCCGTACATCAAAGATGGCTGCACAGGTCTGATCCTCCTCCTCATCCTTAATTTTGCACTAATGTTGCTCTCGCACGTACAAATATTTGGATCTTCATATCTAAACATATCATAATCAGTTCATCTTCATATGTCAAAAAATTATATCCAATAGATCATAATGATTACATTTATATAGATCTTACACAATTTATTTAGAATGCACGTGTTAATTATTAATTGAACTATAAATTACAAGCCGATAGAGCATCTCTCCTGATCTGGTGGTTGACTTCGGTGGTGAGATACAAATTATGGACGATGACTTGACACAGAGGGATGGTTGTGCAGTGGCAGCACTCACATCATATGTAACAATCAGGATCATAGAAAAATGGTGACGACACACATGAGTGACTATAAAATATTAGTTATGAAAACATAACCATATATCGATCATGCCAGAGTATTTGTCCTCCCCTTGTCGCGCTACCACTACTTTCTCCTCCCCTCACCGCGTGGTTGACGGCGTCGGCATGTCACCTTCCAGTGGAAGCCTCCGGTCTATAGGGCAGCAGCTCTGGGTGGTGCGTCGAGACTCGGCCGGGGTCCCAGGGACCTGCGGTTCTTCTTGCATCCTCGCGTGGGGCACAACAACGGTCTCCGGTGGCATCGTAATGAGGTTGTGTTAGGGCCGTGAGGCATGTGCGGCGTGATGACCGGGTCCGTCTGCTTGTGTGGCGGTTGGGCTCCTGCTTGGAATTGGGCACTGGCCATACGGCATCTCGGTGGAGTTAGGCCAGGGACCATTTGTGTCGCGACCATGCGGAATGCGGCGTCATGGTTCTTTCCTGGAGGAAAATTTTGCTTTCCGTGCTTCAGATCTGGCCATGTCGGCCCTGGTCGATGAACCTAGACAGAACTCTCTCCGGTGAGGTGGCAATCGAATGTGATGGGTTGTGCCGTATGTGTTGATCTGTATAAAAGTCAAAGATAGACCTTTAGAATTGTATCAACATCTCAAATGTAATGTATTGTGCAATTAAGGGGTAAATATAAGTAAAAAATCTACAAGAAATGAAATAAATAATTAGCCACCTTGCTAGTTCGTGAAAGCAACACACAAATCTAAAGGAGTTTCAATTGATCTGGCATTTTTTTAGCATGTAGTAATATATTCGCCACCCATATATAACCAATAATAGTTTTCTACAGATATCGATGAATGTGCACTATCAAACAACTACAATGGGAGATGTCAAAATTTTCTTGGAGGCTACACATGCACGAGTTGCCCTCATAGAAAAGAGTTTGATCCAATAAAACGGCAGTGCATTACATCAGCCAAGCAACACAGTCTTCTTTTGGGTAAGTCATAGAGCTAGCGAAATATCCTTATTGCACTTATAATTAACCAAATGTGGTGTGACTCAGAGAGTGATGATTACATGTAGGTATCGCAATTGGAAGTGGATGTGACCTTGGCTCCATAATTATTGCATTATGTGTACTTCTATTCACCAACAAGTGGAAGAAAGGCATCAAGAAGAGAATCCGACGAGCACACTTCAAAAAAAATCAAGGTCTACTCTTGGAGCAGCTGATCTCAGATGAAAGCGCCAGAAACAAAACAAAGATATTGTCCTTGGAGGAGCTAGAGAAGGCAACCAACAACTTCGATGCCGCTCGTGTTCTTGGTCGTGGAGCACATGGTACAGTTTATAAAGGTTCTGTCTGACCAACGGGTGGTGGCTATTAAAAAATCCAAAATTGTGGAGCAAACTGAGATAGACCAGTTTATCAATCAGGTTGCTATCTTGTCTCAAATAATTCATCGAAATGTGGTAAAGCTCTTTGGTTGTTGCCTTGAATCTGAGGTGCCTTTGCTTGTGTATGAGTTCATATCTAATGGCACACTGCATGACCTACTTCACATCAACGTTGGTGTTAAATGCTTGTTGTCTTGGGATGATCGCATTAGGATTGCAGTAGAAGCAGCAGGGGCACTTGCTTATCTGCACTCGGCTGCTGCAATACCAATTTTCCATAGAGATGTGAAGTCTTCTAACATTTTACTGGACAGCAGCTTCGCCACAAAGGTTTCTGACTTTGGTGCTTCAAGGTCTCTTTCACTCGATGAGACACATGTGGTGACTATTGTCCAAGGTACATTTGGTTACCTAGACCCAGAGTATTACCATACTGGGCAGCTAACGGAAAAGAGTGATGTGTATAGTTTTGGAGTAATACTTGTGGAACTTTTGACAAGAAAAAAGCCAATTTTTATCAATGATCTAGGTGCAAAACAGAACTTGGCCCATTATTTCGTGGAAGGATTGCAAGAAGGAGCTACCATGGAATTAATGGATCCTCAGGTTGTCAAAGAGGCAGATCCGGAAGAGATTGATGATATTTCGTCACTTACAGAAGCATGCTTGAGACTGAAAGGAAAAGACAGACCTACTATGAAAGAAGTAGATATGAGGTTGCAATTCCTAAGAACTAAGAGGCTAAGAAAATGCAATATTCCCCCAGAGGTTAGTAACTCTGATGCGCAGATGTTGCCCAGTTGCTACAGTCTAGAACAAGAACTTTCATCCTCACTTACTTTGCTACGTTAAGTATATACGTGCAATACCACAATCGCGTCCTTCCAAGTATTCATCTGAATTATACCATTTATTTTTGATGGTAGTCGTATTATGTATTTATGTTTCATAGTTCACTTTAGACCAGAGTATGTCATGTAGTTTCGTTTCCAGTATATTTGCATATTTTACTTGTAAGCCTATGTCAATTGTGTACAACTGTATTACAATTATTTCGGAAAATATGCTTGTAAGGAATAACTTAAGGTACATCATTGTATTTAAGTTGCAGTGATGGAGAAAGACGCATTCATAGTGTTGTCAGCAATTTTCATACATTCGCTTGCCGTTGGCTTACTTGGTAGAGGCTCCAAGAGTATCTGACGGATACCTGATTAACTTTAGCCAAGACGAGTAGTTCACTGTATTTTCTATATAACATCGTAAAAGACCCTTCAGACCCGATAAGTAGTAACCAATGAAAAATAACAGCAAGAGTAAGTGACTCTTGCATTTGATGTCTTTGGCTCTTTGCATAACCAGTATTGATGGCATGGTTCACTTTAATTGAATTTGCTTAAAAGGCCAAAATCATGAACTCTGCATAGGGAACAAAAGCTGCAAAATTGTTCTTGCAAGAGGCTTTGGCAATATCAGAGCTCCTGGTTTATCAGGTGCTACATCGTCTTGTCCAGCACACAGGATGCACCATATGTTTGGAGGAGGTCCTCCTCCAATCTGGAAGCCGCCTTCCATGCCACGGGCTCCTCGCCGCTGTCTTTCAGGAACTGAACATATGCTACATGCACCATAAGAATTTCTATGTATGAATTTTACATTACACATGTATTAAATCCACATCAAAGGCACATATAGGAAGCACAGCTTGCCTGTGACGAATTTCTCAAGCCGTGTGGATTGATACAGGTCGAAGTAGATGAAGTTCATTTAGAAGCCATCAATCTAGCACACAAAAGTTAGGTCAGTGTTACAACAGGTTGTAACGAGATCTATATATGGATGTATAAATACCATCAGACTTGCATCAGCTGAGCCGATGCGGCCTGCTCCGATCATTCCAACGGTCTGCCCCTTGAGCAGTTCCTAACAAACCTCTGTGTGGTTAATCCCTCTGTATTTATTATTACATACGGCATATACATGCTACAAAGGAAGGCAATCGTTGGTGCGGCAGCTGGAGATGAGGCCGCCGGATCCACTGCCGATGCTGCGCTGGGCGGCCACCTTCTCCACCGCCTTCATCGACGGATCGCCGGCCTGGCATGTTCGTGCTCTATTCCTAGATCGGCCGGGGCTATGCTACCTACAGAATGGCGATGGAAAGATCGTGGAATGGAGGCATCTGTGCGAGGGGGAGAGGATTCTCAGCGGGGAGGAGATCGTACTTGTTGGGTGCATGGTATGTCACTACCGGAACAGGGCTCTACGCCGACAGCCAAATATATGCCGACGGCTACCGTCGGCCTAGTCCGAGCTATGCCGACAGCTAGCTCCTGGCCGTCGGCATACAATGGCCGTCGGGCTATCCGCGTCTACGCTGACAGCAGCCGTCGGCATAAACAGGCCGTCGGCTTATGCCAAACTACGCCTACAGCTGCCGTCGGCATATACTGGCCGTCGGCATAGATGCGGCTCACGACAATCGCCATCACGGCCGGGTTAACGACGTTAAATCAATGCCGACGACCGTGGACGGTGGCCGCCGGCATAGATACGGGTGACACGTCAACGATCCGTAGCGCACCGACAAGGAGCTATGCCGACGGCATTCGCCGGCATAGCCGACAAATCATCGATCCGCTACCGTCCATCTCGCCTTCCTCAAGATTTATGCCGACGGGCTTTGCCGTCGGCATAGTTTTTTTTCTTTTTTCTTTTTTTCCATATAGTATTATTATTATTATTAAGCATACAGTATGTGTTAATAAGCATACATATAGTATGTGATAATAAGCATATAGTATGTTAATAAGCATATAGTATGTGTTAATAAGCATACAAATAGTTTTTTTTCTTTTTTTCTTCACTGTTTTCTTTATTATTTTTATTTAACTAACTTACATACACTATGTGTTAATAAGAATACATACATTATTTTTCGGTTCTGTACAGAGCGTTGTGACCCCCCTCACGAACGGTGCCGCCGCCAGCCGGCAACTAGAATGGGGAACAGCCGCATCGGGTCTATACGAAGGGGACTTTGCTCCAAGTGTTTATATATATCGGATGACCTACCACAACCGGATGGTGTTATGGCATGTCCGAAAAGGCGGCACGCATCTCCGGGGTGTGGCCCCGTCACTGGACGGCGCCGCCGCCGGCACCTGGAGGGGGGGAACGGACGCGTCGGGTCTACATGGAGTGGATTTAGGCGGGTTTGGCCCGGATGTTGCTCCCGTGTCCCTCTCGGCCGACTCGACACAACCGGGTGGAGAGGTCCACCGTCAAAGCCCGTCTGCGGGAAGTCAAAGGGCTAGATCTCGTGGTCAACCGCCTGTGGTTAGGGCGGACGGGGCCCTGGGGGTAGCAATGCCACTGAAGGCCGTATCGCCGCACTCATACATGCGGGTGGTGTTGTGGCATGTCCAAAGAGGCGGCACCGGAGGGTGAAACGGACGCACGGGTCTACACGGAGGGGATGTAGCTGTCGGTTTGGCCCGGATGTTGCTCCCAGGTGTCCCTCTGAGCTGACCTCACACAACTGGGTGGAGAGGTCCACTGTTCAAAGCTCGGTTAGATCTCGTGGTCAACCGCTCCAGGGTTAGGCGGGACGCGGGCCCTGGGGGGATGGGGGTAGCAATGCCACCGGAGCGTCGCACCGGCCCCTCATACATGCAGGGTGGTGTGGTGGCATGTCTGAAGAGGCGGCACGCGCCCCGGTTCGCCCCTCACGGTCAGGCGCCATCGCCGCACTGGAGGGGGGGAAAACGGACGCGCCGGGTCTACACGGAGGGGATCTTTGCTGGGCCTGGCCGGATGTTGCTCCAAAGTGTTCCTATGGGCTGACCTAACACAACCGGGTGGAGAGGTCCACCGTCAAATCCCGTCTGCGTGCAAAGTCAAAGGGCTAGATCCCGTGGTCAAACGCTACTGAGGTTAGGCGGGGCCGGGCCCTGGGGGTAGTAATGCCACCGGAGCGCCGTGACCGGGCCCTCATACATGCGGGGTGGTGTGTTGGCATGTCCAAGAGGCGCACGCCAGCGTGTCCGGGTGTGGCCCTCACGGACGGCAATGACACGGTAGTAGACGCTTCTGATAACGATGCAGCGTGAATATTATTAAATACTTGGAGCGCGGTAAAATCTTGAGTTTTTACACAACGTGGGCACATGTGCTATAGGACTGATGGTAATTTTTCATAATTTTAGTGATTGAGAAGTATCTGAACACTTCCTCTACGCTGATTGCTCTTCAGACGCTCACGATCGTGGCCGGCGGCCTCCGGCCAGCATATCGTCAAATCTTGCGTGGCGGCCTCTCACAAGTCTCAAAGTGTTGAGGCGGTTGCAAACGCCCAAAGACGCTGCCTCCGGTGTGCCTCCCCCCTCACGGACGGCGCGCCCGGCACCGAGGGGGAAACGACGCTGGCCGGGTCTACACGGAGGGATCTTCTTTGTGGGCCTGGCCCGGATGTTGCTCCAAAGTGTTCCTATGGGCTGACCTAACACAACCGGGTGGAGAGGTCCACCGTCAAATCCCGTCCGTGCAAAGTCAAAGGGCTAGATCCCGTGGTCAAACGCTATGAGGTTAGGCGGACGGGGCCCCGGGGTAGTAATGCCACCGGAGGCCGCACCGGGCCCTCATACATGCGGGTGGTGTGTTGGCATGTCCAAGAGGCGGCACGCGTATCCGGTGTGGCCCTCACGGACGGCAATGACACGGTAGTAGACGCTCATGATAACGATGCAGCGTGAATATTATTAAATACTTGGAGCGCGGTAAAATCTTGAGTTTTTTACACAACGTGGGCACATGTGCTATAGGACTGATGGTAATTTTTCATAATTTTTAGTGATGGAGAAGTATCTGAACACTTCCCTCTACGCGGATTGCTCTTCGCACGCTTCACGACTGGTACGGCGGCTCCCGTGACCAGCATATCGTCAAATCTTGCGAGGCGGCCTCTCACAAGTCTCAAAGTGTTGAGGCGGTTGCAAACGCCCAAAGACGCTGCCTCCGGGTGTGCCTCCCCCCTCACGGACGGCGCCGCCACGCACCGGAGGGGGAAACGGAAGGCCGGGTCTACGGAGGGGATCTTTGCTGTGGGCCTGGCCCGGATGTTGCTCCAAAGTGTTCCTATGGGCTGACCTAACACAACCGGGTGGAGAGGTCCACCGTCAAATCCCGTCTGCAAAGTCAAAGGGCTAGATCCCGTGGTCAAACGCTATAGGGTTAGGGCGGACGGGGCCCCGGGGTAGTAATGCCACCGGAGCGCCGCACCGGGCCTCATACATGCGGGGTGGTGTGGTGGCATGTCCGAAGAGGCGACGCACGCGTCTCGGTGTGGCCCCCCCCTCACGGACGGCAATGACACGGTAGTAGACGCTCATGCGGTAACGATGCAGCGTGAATATTATTAAATACTTGGAGCGCGATAAAATCATGAGTTTTTACACAACGTGGGCACATGTGCTATAGGACTGATGGTAATTTTTCATAATTTTTGTGATGGAGAAGTATCTGAACACTTCCCCACGCTGATTGCTCTTCGCACGCTTCACGATCAGGCTGGCCGCCTCCGGTGGCTAGCATACCGTCAAATCTTGCGTGGCGGCCTCTCACAAGTCTCGGTGTTGAGGCGGTTGCAAACGCCCAGACGCTGCCTCGGTGTGCCCTCCCTCATGGACGGCGCCGCTGCCGGCACCTGGAGGGGGGAAACGGACGCGTCGGGTCTACACGGAGGGGATCTTGCTGTGGGCCTGGCCCGGATGTTGCTCCAAAGTGTTCCTATGGGCTGACCTAACACAACCGGGTGGAGAGGTCCACCGTCAAATCCCGTCTGCGCAAAGTCAAAGGGCTAGATCCCGTGGTCAAACGCTACGTGGTTAGGGCGGACGGGGCCCCGGGGTAGTAATGCCATCGGAGCGCCGCACCGGGCCCTCATACATGCGGGTGGTGTGGTGGCATGTCCGAAGAGGCGGCACGCAGCGTCTCGGTGTGGCCCTCACGGACGGCAATGACACGGTAGTAGACGCTTCCGCGTAACGATGCAGCGTGAATATTATTAAATACTTGGAGCGCGGTAAAATCACGAGTTTTTTACACAACGTGGGCACATGTGCTATAGGACTGATGGTAATTTTTCATAATTTTTAGTGATGGAGAAGTATCTGAACACTTCCCTCTACGCGGATTGCTCTTCAGACGCTTCACGATCGCGGGCTGACCTCCGGGCCAGCATATCGTCAAATCTTGCGAGGCGGCCTCTCACAAGTCTCAAAGTGTTGAGGCGGTTGCAACGCCCAGCACTGTCTCCGGGTGCCTCTCACGGACGGCGCGCCGCCGCACACCGGAGGGGGGAAACGGACGCTACCGGGTCTACACGGAGGGATCTTGCTGTGGCCTGGCCCGGATGTTGCTCCAAAGTGTTCCTATGGGCTGACCTAACACAACCGGGTGGAGAGGTCCACCGGTCAAATCCCGTCTGCAAAGTCAAAGGGCTAGATCCCGTGGTCAAACGCTATGTGGTTAGGGCGACGGGGCCCCGGGGTAGTAATGCCACCGAGCTGCCGCACCGGGCCCTCATACATGCGGGGTGGTGTGGAGGCATGTCCGAAGAGGCGGCACGCAGCCTCCGGGTGTGGCCCCCTCACGGACGGCAATGACACGGTAGTAGACGCTCTGTGATAACGATGCAGCGTGAATATTATTAAATACTTGGAGCGCGATAAAATCATGAGTTTTTACACAACGGGCACATGTGCTATAGGACTGATGGTAATTTTTCATAATTTTGTGATGGAGAAGTATCTCAACACTTCCCTCTACGCGGATTGCTCTTCGCGACGTCTCACGATCGCGGCTGCTGACCTCCGGCTAGCATACCGTCAAATCTTAAGCGAGGCGGCCTCTCACAAGTCTCGGTGTTGAGGCGGTTGCAAACGCCAAAGACGCTGCCTCCGGGTGTGCCCCCCCTCATGGACGGCGCGCCACGCCGCACCGGAGGGGGGGGAAACGACGCTGCCGGGTCTACACGGAGGGGATCTTGCCGTGGGCCCGCCCGGATGTTGCTCCAAAGTGTTCCTATGGGCTGACCTAACACAACCGGGTGGAGAGGTCCACCGGTCAAATCCCGTCCGTGCAAAGTCAAAGGGCTAGATCCCGTGGTCAAACGCTACAGGTTAGGGCGGACGGGGCCCTGGGGTAGTAATGCCACCGAGCGCCGCACCGGCCCCTCATACATGCGGGGTGGTGTGGTGGCATGTCCGAAGAGGCGCACGCTGCTCGGGTGTGGCCCCCTCACGGACGGCAATGACACGGGTAGTAGACGCTCGCGGTAACGATGCAGCGTGAATATTATTAAATACTTGGAGCGCGTAAAATCACGAAGTTTTTTACACAACGTGGGCACATGTGCTATAGGACCTGATGGTAATTTTTCATAATTTTAGTGATGGAGAAGTATCTGAACACTTCCCTCACGCTGGATTGCTCTTCGCACGCTCACGACCGCGGGCCGCGGCCTCCTGGGGCTAGCATATCGTCAAATCTTGCGTAGGCGGCCTCTCACAAGTCTCAAAGTGTTGAGGCGGTTGCAAACGCCAAGCACGCGTCTCCAGGGTGTGCCTCCCCCCTCGCAGACGGCGCGCCGCCGCACCCGGAGGGGGAAGCGGAAACGGACGTTAGCGGTCTACACTCGGAGGGGATCTTGCCGTGGGCCTGGCCCGGATGTTGCTCCAAAGTGTTCCTATGGGCTGACCTAACACAACCGGGTGGAGAGGTCCACTGGTCAAATCCCGTCTGCAAAGTCAAAGGGCTAGATCCCGTGGTCAAACGCTATGTGGTTAGGGCGGACGGGGCCCCTGGGGGTAGTAATGCCACCGAGCGTCGCACCGGCCCTCATACATGCGGGTGGTGTGGTGGCATGTCCGAAGAGGCGGCACGCTGTCTCCGGTGTGGCCCCCCTCACGGACGGCAATGACACGGTAGTAGACGCTCATGATAACGATGCAGCGTGAATATAATTAAAAACATGGAGCGCGATAAAATCAAGAGATTTTTACACAACGAGCGCACATCTCCAATAGGACTGATGGTAATATTTCATAATTTTTGTGATGGAGAAGTATCTCAACACTTCCCCACGCTGATTGCTCTTCGTGACGCTTCACGATCGCGGGGCTGCCGGCCTCCGGTGGCTAGCATACCGTCAAATCTTGCGTGGCGGCCTCTCACAAGTCTCAAGTGTTGAGGCGGTTGCAAACGCCCAAAGACGCTGCCTCCGGTGTGCCCTCATGGACGGCGCCACGGCCGCACCGGAGGGGGGAAACGACGCGCCGGGTCTCTACACGGAGGGGATCTTGCTGTGGCCTGGCCCGATGTTGCTCCAAAGTGTTCCTATGGGCTGACCTAACACAACCGGGTGGAGAGGTCCACCGTCAAATCCCGTCCGTGCAAAGTCAAAGGGCTAGATCCCGTGGTCAAACGCTACGTGGTTAGGGCGGACGGGGCCCTGGGGTAGCAATGCCACCGGAGGCGCCGCACCGGCCCTCGTACATGCGGAGTGGTGTGGTGGCATGTCCGAAGAGGCGACACGCGTCTCCGGGGTGTGGCCCCCTCACGGACGGCAATGACACGGTATTAGACGTTCTGTGGTAACGATGCAGCGTGAATATTATTAAATACTTGGAGCGCGATAAAATCACGAAGTTTTACACAACGGGCACATGTGCTATAGGACTGATGGTAATTTTTCATAATTTTTAGTGATGGAGAAGTATCTGAACACTTCCCTCTACGCGGATTGCTCTTCGCACGTCTACGACTGTGGCCGGCGGCCTCCGGGGGCTAGCATATCGTCAAATCTTGCGTAGGCGGCCTCTCACAAGTCTCAAAGTGTTGAGGCGGTTGCAAACGCCCAGCACGCGTCTCCGGGGTGTGCCTCCCCCCCCCTCACGGACGGCGCCGCCGCCGCCCCGGTAGGGGGGAAACGGACGCCGGGTCTACACGAGGGGATCTTGCTGTGGGCCTGGCCGGATGTTGCTCCAAAGTGTTCCTATGGGCTGACCTAACACAACCGGGTGGAGAGGTCCATCGTCAAATCCCGTCCGTGCAGTAAAGTCAAAGGGCTAGATCCCGTGGTCAAACGCTTCTGTGGTTAGGCGGGGCCAGGGCCCGGGGTAGCAATGCCACCGGAGCGTCGCACCGGGCCCTCATACATGCGGGGTGGTGTGTTGGCATGTCCGAAGAGGCGGCACGCGTATCCGGGGTGTGGCCCCCCTCACGGACGGCAATGACACGGTAGTAGACGTTCTGCGGTAACGATGCAGTTTGAATATTATTAAATACTTGGAGAACGATGCAGCGTGAATATTATTAAATACTTGGAGCGCGGTAAAATCTTGAGTTTTTTACACAACGTGGGCACATGTGCTATAGGACTGACGGTAATTTTTCATAATTTTTAGTGATGGAGAAGTATCTGAACACTTCCCTCTACGCGGATTGCTCTTCGCACGTCTACGACTGTGGCCGGCGGCCTCGGGCCAGCATATCGTCAAATCTTGCGTGGCGGCCTCTCACAAGTCTCAAAGTGTTGAGGCGGTTGCAAACGCCAAAGACGCTGCCTCCGGTGTGCCTCCCCCACCTCACGGACGGCGCCGCCACCGCACTGGAGGGGGAAACGGACGCGCCGGTCTACACGGAGGATCTTGTCTGGGCCTGGCCCGGATGTTGCTCCAAAGTGTTCCTATGGGCTGACCTAACACAACCGGGTGGAGAGGTCCACTGGTCAAATCCCGTCTGTGCAAAGTCAAAGGGCTAGATCCCGTGGTCAAACGCTACAGGGTTAGGCGGGACGGGGGCCCTGGGGGGTAGCAATGCCACCGGAGCGTCGCACCGGGCCCTCATACATGCGGGTGGTGTGGTGGCATGTCCGAAGAGGCGGCACGCGTCTCCGGGGTGTGGCCCCCCTCACGGACGGCAATGACACGGTAGTAGACGTTCTGCGGTAACGATGCAGCGTGAATATTATTAAATACTTGGAGCCCGATAAAATCATGAGTTTTTTACACAACGTGGGCACATGTGCTATAGGACTGATGGTAATTTTTCATAATTTTTTGTGATGGAGAAGTATCTGAACACTTCCCTCTCGCGGATTGCTCTTCAGACGCTTCACGACCGTGGGCTGACCTCCGGTGGCTAGCATACCGTCAAATCTTGCGTGGCGGCCTCTCACAAGTCTCGAAGTGTTGAGGCGGTTGCAAACGCCCAAGACGCTGCCTCCGGTGTGCCCCCCCTCATGGACGACGCCGCCTGCGGCTTTGGAGGAAGCAACGGACGTCGGGTCTACACGGAGGGGATCTTGCTGTGGGCCCGCCCGGATGTTGCTCCAAAGTGTTCCTATGGGCTGACCTAACACAACCGGGTGGAGAGGTCCACCGTCAAATCCGTCCGTGCAAAGTCAAAGGGCTAGATCTCGTGGTCAAACGCTACAGGTTAGGGCGGACGGGGCCCCGGGGTAGCAATGCCACCGAGCGCCGCACCGGGCCCTCATACATGCGGGGTGGTGTGGTGGCATGTCCGAAGAGGCGGCACGCTGCGTCTCCGGGTGTGGCCTCACGGACGACGGCAATGACACGGTAGTAGACGCTCGCGGTAACGATGCAAAGGTGAATATTATTAAATACTTGGAGCGCGATAAAATCATGAGTTTTTTACACAACGTGGGCACATGTGCTATAGGACTGATGGTAATTTTTCATAATTTTTAGTGATGGAGAAGTATCTGAACACTTCCCTCTACGCGGATTGCTCTTCGCACGCTTCACGATCGTGGCCGCGGCCTCCGGGCTAGCATACCGTCAAATCTTGCGAGGCGGCCTCTCACAAGTCTCAAAGTGTTGAGGCGGTTGCAAACGCCAAAGACGTCTCGAGGTGTGCCTCCCGTCACGCAGACGGCGCCGCCACGGCACTGGAGGGGGGAAACGGACGCGTCGGGTCTACACGGAGGGATCTTCTTTGTGGGCCTGACCCGGATGTTGCTCCAAAGTGTTCCTATGGGCTGACCTAACACAACCGGGTGGAGAGGTCCACCGTCAAATCCCGTCGTGCAAAGTCAAAGGGCTAGATCCCGTGGTCAAACGCTTCTGTGGTTAGGGCGGACGGGGGCCCTTTGGGGTAGCTATGCCACCGTAGCGTCGACACCGGGCCCTCATACATGAGGTGTGGTGTGGTGGCATGTCCTAACTGGCGGCACGCGTCTCCGGGGTGGCCCCCTCACGGACGGCAATGACACGGTAGTAGACGCTCATGATAACGATGCAGCGTGAATATTATTAAATACTTGGAGCGCGATAAAATCATGAGTTTTTACACAACGGGCACATGTGCTATAGGACTGATGGTAATTTTTCATAATTTTTGTGATGGAGAAGTATCCGAACACTTCCCTCTACGCGATTGCTCTTCGTGACGCTTCACGACCGTGGCCGGCGGCCTCCGGGGGCTAGCATACCGTCAAATCTTGCGTAGGCGGCCTCTCACAAGTCTCGAAGTGTTGAGGCGGTTGCAAACGCCCAGCACGCGTCTCCGGGGTGTGCCCCCCCCTCACGGACGGCGCCACCGCCGGCACCTGGAGGGGGAAAACGGACGCGTCGGGTCTACACGGTGGGTATCTTGCTGTGGGCGTGGCCCGGTTGTTGCTCAAATGTTTTCTTTTGGGCTGACCTAACACAACCGGTGGAGAGGTCCACCGTCAAATCCCGTCCGTGCAAAGTCAAAGGGCTAGATCCCGTGGTCAAACGCTACTGAGGTTAGGCGGGCCGGGGCCCTGGGGGTAGCAATGCCTACCGAGCGTCGCATCGGCCCCTCATACATGCGGGGTGGTGTGGTGGCATGTCCGAAGAGGCGGCACGCGTCTCCGGGGTGTGGCCCCCCTCACGGACGGCAATGACACGGTAGTAGACGTTCTGCGGTAACGATGCAGCGTGAATATTATTAAATACTTGGAGCGCGATAAAATCATGAGTTTTTTACACAACGTGGGCACATGTGCTATAGGACTGATGGTAATTTTTCATTATTTTTTGTGATGGAGAAGTATCTGAACACTTCCCTCTACGCGGATTGCTCTTCGCACGTCTACGACTGTGTGGCGGCCTCCGGCTAGCATACCGTCAAATCTTGCGAGGCGGCCTCTCACAAGTCTTGAAGTGTTGAGGCGGTTGCAAACACCCAAGACGCTGCGTCTCCGGGGTGTGCCCCCCCTCCGCAGACGGCGCCGCCCGCCCGGCACACAGAGGGAAAGCGGACCAGTCGGGTCTACACGGAGGGATCTTGCCGTGGGCCCGCCCGGATGTTGCTCCAAAGTGTTCCTATGGGCTGACCTAACACAACCGGGTGGAGAGGTCCACTAGTCAAATCCCGTCGTGCAAAGTCAAAGGCTAGATCCCGTGGTCAAACGCTACAGTGGTTAGGGCGGACGGGGCCCTGGGGTAGCAATGCCACCGAGCATCGCACGGGCGCTCATACATGCGGGGTGGTGGTGGCATGTCCGAAGAGGCGACGCAACGTCTCCGGGGTGTGGCCCCCCTCACGGACGGCAATGACACGGTAGTAGACGTTCTGTGGTAACGATGCACTGTGAATATTATTAAATACTTGGAGCGCGATAAAATCATGAGTTTTTTACACAATGTGGGCACATGTGCTATAGGACTGATGGTAATTTTTCATAATTTTTAGTGATGGAGAAGTATCTCAACACTTCCCTCTCGCGGATTGCTCTTCGCCGTCACGACCGCGGGCGGCCTCGAGGGGCTAGCATACCGTCAATTCTTGCGTAGGCCGCCTCTCACAAGTGTCAAGTGTTGAGGCGGTTGCAAACGCCAAAGCACGCTGCGTCTCCGGTGTGCCCCTCACGGACGGCGCCGCCGCCGGCACCTGGAGGGGGAAACGGACGCGTCGGGTCTACACGGAGGGCATCTTGCTGTGGGCCTGGCCCGGATGTTGCTCCAAAGTGTTCCTATGGGCTGACCTAACACAACCGGGTGGAGAGGTCCACTGGTCAAATCCCGTCCGTGCAAAGTCAAAGGGCTAGATCCCGTGGTCAAACGCTACTGTGGTTAGGGCGGACGGGGCCCCGGGGTAGTAATGCCACCGAGCGTCGCACCGGGCCTCATACATGCGGGTGGTGTGGTGGCATGTCCGAAGAGGCGGCACGTCTCCGGGTGTGGCCCCTCACGGACGGCAATGACACGGTAGTAGACGCTTCCGCGGTAACGATGCAAAGGTGAATATTATTAAATACTTGGAGCGCGATAAAATCATGAGTTTTTTACACAACGTGGGCACATGTGCTATAGGACTGATGGTAATTTTTCATAATTTTAGTGATGGAGAAGTATCCGAACACTTCCCTCTACGCTGATTGCTCTTCGCGACGCTTCTCGACTGTGGCGGCGGCCTCCGGCTAGCATACCGTCAAATCTTGCGTGGCGGCCTCTCACAAGTCTCAAAGTGTTGAGGCGGTTGCAAACGCCCAAAGACGCTGCCTCCGGTGTGCCCCCTCACGGCGGGCGCCACCGCCGCACCGGAGGGGGAAACTGGACGCGTCGGGTCTACATGGAGGGGATCTTGCCGTGGGCCCGCCCGGATGTTGCTCCAAAGTGTTCCTATGGGCTGACCTAACACAACCGGGTGGAGAGGTCCACCGTCAAATCCCGTCCGTGCAAAGTCAAAGGGCTAGATCCCGTGGTCAAATGCTACAGGGTTAGGCGGGACGGGGGCCCTGGGGGGGTAGCAATGCCACCGGAGCGTCGACACCGGGCCCTCATACATGCGGGGTGGTGTGGTGGCATGTCCGAAGAGGCGGCACGCGTCTCCGGGGTGTGGCCCCCCTCACGGACGGCAATGACACGGTAGTAGACGTTTTGCGGTAACGATGCAGCGTGAATATTATTAAATACTTGGAGCGCGATAAAATCATGAGTTTTTTACACAACGTGGGCACATGTGCTATAGGACTGATGGTAATTTTTCATAATTTTTTGTGATGGAGAAGTATCTCAACACTTCCCTACGCTGGTTGCTCTTCGCGACGCCCACGACCGTACGCGGCCTCCGGGGCTAGCATACCGTAAAATCTTGCGAGGCGGCCTCTCACAAGTCTTGAAGTGTTGAGGCGGTTGCAAACACCCAAAGACGCTGCCTCCGGTGTGCCCCCCTCACGGACGGTGCCGCCACGGCACCGGAGGGGGGAAAAACGGACGCTGGCCGGGTCTACACGGAGGGGATTTTGCTGTGGCCTGGCCCGGATGTTGCTCCAAAGTGTTCCTATGGGCTGACCTAACACAACCGGGTGGAGAGGTCGACTGGTCAAAGCCCGTCCGTGCAAAGTCAAAGGGCTAGATCTCGTGGTCAAACGCTACTGTGGTTAGGCGGGACGGAGGCCCCGGGGTAGTAATGCCACCGGAGGCGTCGCACCGGCCCTCATACATGCGCGGGTTGTGTGGTGGCATGTCCGAAGAGGCGCACGCGTCTCGGGTGTGGCCCCCCCCTCACAGGACGGCAATGACACGGTAGTAGACGCTCATGCGGTAACGATGCAGCGTGAATATTATTAAATACTTGAGCGCCGATAAAATCATAAGTTTTTACACAACGTGGGCACATGTGCTATAGGACCGATGGTAATTTTTCAATATTTTAGTGATGGAGAAGTATCTCAACACTTCCCCTACGCTGGATTGCTCTTCGCACATCTACGATCGTGGCGGCGGCCTCCCGGCTAGCATACCGTCAAATCTTGCGTGGCCGCCTCTCACAAGTGTCGGCGTTGAGGCGGTTGCAACGCCCAAAGCACGCTGCGTCTCCGGGGTGTGAGCCCCCTCACGGACGGCGCGCCACGCCGCACCGGAGGGGGAAAGCGGACGCTGCCGGGTCTACGGAGGGGATCTTGCTGTGGGCCTGGCCCGGATGTTGCTCCAAAGTGTTCCTATGGGCTGACCTAACACAACCGGGTGGAGAGGTCCACTCGTCAAATCCCGTCCGTGCAAAGTCAAAGGGCTAGATCCCGTGGTCAAACGCTACAGGGTTAGGCGGGACGGGGCCCTCGGGGATAGCAATGCCAACCGAGCGTCGCACGGGGCCCTCATACATGCGGGGTGGCGTGGTGGCATGTCTGAAGAGGCGGCACGCTGCCTCGGGTGTGGCCTCACGGACGGCAATGACACGGTAGTAGACGCTCGCGGTAACGATGCAAAGGTGAATATTATTAAATACTTGGAGCGCGATAAAATCATGAGTTTTTTACACAACGGGGCACATGTGCTATAGGACTGATGGTAATTTTTCATAATTTTAGTGATGGAGAAGTATCCGAACACTTCCTCTACGCTGATTGCTCTTCGCGACGCTTCACGACTGTGGCCGGCGGCCTCCGGGGGCTAGCATACCGTCAAATCTTGCGTAGGCGGCCTCTCACAAGTCTCAAAGTGTTGAGGCGGTTGCAAACGCCCAGCACGCGTCTCCGGGGTGTGCCCCCCCCTCACGGACGGCGCCACCGCCGGCACCTGGAGGGGGGAAACGGACGCGTCGGGTCTACACGGAGGGGATCTTGCTGTGGGCCTGGCCCGGATGTTGCTCCAAAGTGTTCCTATGGGCTGACCTAACACAACCGGGTGGAGAGGTCCACTGGTCAAATCCCGTCTGCAAAGTAAAAGGGCTAGATCCCGTGGTCAAATGCTACAGGTTAGGCGGGACGGGGCCACAGGGGTAGCAATGCCACCGTGAGCGTCGACACCGGGCCCTCATACATGCGGGGTGGTGTGGTGGCATGTCCGAAGAGGCGCACGCGTCTCCGGGTGTGGCCCCTCACGGACGGCAATGACACGGTAGTAGACGTTCTGCGTAACGATGCAGCGCGTGAATATTATTAAATACTTGGAGCGCGATAAAATCATGAGTTTTTACACAACGTGGGCACATGTGCTATAGGACTGATGGTAATTTTTCATAATTTTTTGTGATGGAGAAGTATCTGAACACTTCCCCACGCTGGTTGCTCTTCGTGACGCTCACGATCGCGGGCCGCGGCCTCCGCGGGCTAGCATACCGACAAATCTTGCGTAGGCGGCCTCTCACAAGTCTTGAAGTGTTGAGGCGGTTGCAAACACCCAAAGACGCTGCCTCCGGTAGTGCCCCCTCAGGGACGGCGCCGCCGCCGGCACCTGGAGGGAAAACGGACGCGTCGGGTCTACACGGAGGGATCTTGCTGTGGGCCCGCACGGATGTTGCTCCAAAGTGTTCCTATGGGCTGACCTAACACAACCGGGTGGAGAGGTCCACCGGTCAAATCCCGTCTGCAAAGTCAAAGGGCTAGATCCCGTGGTCAAACGCTACAGGTTAGGGCGGACGGAGGCCCTGGGGGTAGTAATGCCACCGAGGCGTCAGCACCGGCCCTCATACATGCGGGGTTGTGTGGTGGCATGTCCGAAGAGGCGGCGCTGCGCTCCGGGGTGTGGCCCCTCTCACGGACGGCAATGACACGGTAGTAGACGTTCTGCGGTAACGATGCAGCGTGAATATTATTAAATACTTGGAGCGCGATAAAATCATAAGTTTTTTACACAACGTGGGCACATGTGCTATAGGACTGATGGTAATTTTTCAATATTTTTAGTGATGGAGAAGTATCTGAACACTTCCCTCTACGCGGATTGCTCTTCGCACATCTACGACTGTGGCTGGCGGCCTCCGGGGGCTAGCATACCGTCAAATCTTGCGTAGGCCGCCTCTCACAAGTGTCGAAGTGTTGAGGCGGTTGCAAACGCCCAGCACGCGTCTCCGGGGTGTGCCCCCCCCCCTCACGGACGGAAGGCTACCACGCACTGGAGGGGAAACGGACGCGTCGGGTCTACACGGAGGGGATCTTTTGCGGGCCCGGCCGGATGTTGCTCCAAAGTGTTCCTATGGGCTGACCTAACACAACCGGGTGGAGAGGTCCACCGGTCAAATCCGTCTGCAAAGTCAAAGGGCTAGATCCCGTGGTCAAACGCTACAAGGTTAGGCGGGACGGGGGCCCTGGGGGGTAGCAATGTCACCTGAGCATCGCACGGAGCCCTCATACATGCTGGGTGGTGTGGTGGCATGTCCGAAGAGGCGGCACGCGTCTCCGGGGTGTGCCCCCCTCACGGACGGCAATGACACGGTAGTAGACGCTCGTGGTAACGATGCAGTGTGAATATTATTAAATACTTGGAGCGCGATAAAATCATGAGTTTTTTACACAATGTGGGCACATGTGCTATAGGACTGATGGTAATTTTTCATAATTTTTAGTGATGGAGAAGTATCTGAACACTTCCCTCTACGCGGATTGCTCTTCGCACGTCTACGACTGTGGCCGGCGGCCTCCGGGGGCTAGCATACCGTCAATTCTTGCGTAGGCCGCCTCTCACAAGTCTCGAAGTGTTGAGGCGGTTGCAAACGCCCAGCACGCGTCTCCGGGGTGTGCCCCCCCCCCCCTCACGGACGGCGCCGCCGCCGGCACCTGGAGGGGGGAAACGGACGCGTCGGGTCTACACGGAGGGGATCTTGCTGTGGGCCTGGCCCGGATGTTGCTCCAAAGTGTTCCTATGGGCTGACCTAACACAACCCGGTGGAGAGGTCCACAGGTCAAATCACGTCCGTGCAAAGTCAAAGGGCTAGATCCCGTGGGTCAAACGCTATAGGTTAGGGCGGACGGGGCCCCGGGGTAGCAATGCCACCGGAGCGTCGCACCGGCCCCTCATACATGCGTGGTGGTGTGGTGGCATGTCCGAAGAGGCGGCACACGTCTCCGGTGTGGCCTCACGGACGGCAATGACACGGTAGTAGACGCTCGCGTAACGATGCAGTGTGAATATTATTAAATACTTGGAGCGCGATAAAATCATGAGTTTTTTACACAACGTGGGCACATGTGCTATAGGACTGATGGTAATTTTTCATAATTTTTAGTGATGGAGAAGTATCCGAACACTTCCCTCTACGCGGATTGCTCTTCGCACGTTTCACGACTGTGGTCAGCTGACCTCGGGGCTAGCATACCGTCAAATCTTAGTAGGGCGGCCTCTCACAAGTCTCAAAGTGTTGAGGCGGTTGCAAACGCCCAAAGACGCTGCCTCCGGTGTGCCCCCCCCCTCACGGGCGGCGCCACCGCCGGCACCGGGAGGGGGGAAACGGACGCGTCGGGTCTACACGGAGGGGATCTTGCTGTGGGCCTGGCCCGGATGTTGCTCCAAAGTGTTCCTATGGGCTGACCTAACACAACCGGGTGGAGAGGTCCACTGGTCAAATCCCGTCCGTGCAAAGTCAAAGGGCTAGATCCCGTGGTCAAATGCTACAGGGTTAGGCGGGACGGGGGCCCTGGGGGGTAGCAATGCCACCCGAGCGTCGCACGGGGCCCTCATACATGCGGGGTGGTGTGGTGGCATGTCCGAAGAGGCGGCACGCGTCTCCCCGGGTGTGGCCCCCCTCACGGACGGCAATGACACGGCGAGAGAGCGCTTTCTTGTAACGATGCAGCGTGAATATTATTAAATACTTGGGTAGCGATAAAATCATGAGTTTTTACACAACGTGGGCACATGTGCTATAGGACTGATGGTAATTTTTCATAATTTTTGTGATGGAGAAGTATCTCAACACTTCCCTCTACGCTGGTTGCTCTTCGCACGCCCACGATCGTGGCCGGCGGCCTCGGGGCTAGCATACCGTCAAATCTTGCGAGGCGGCCTCTCACAAGTCTTGAAGTGTTGAGGCGGTTGCAAACACCCAAAGACGCTGCCTCCGGTGTGCCCCCTCACGGACGGCGCCGCCCCGCACCGGAGGGGGAAACGGACGCTACGGGTCTACACGGAGGGGATCTTGCTGTGGGCCCGCCCGGATGTTGCTCCAAAGTGTTCCTATGGGCTGACCTAACACAACCGGGTGGAGAGGTCCACCGTCAAATCCCGTCCGTGCAAAGTCAAAGGGCTAGATCCCGTGGTCAAACGCTACAGGTTAGGCGGGGCGGAGGCCCCGGGGTAGTAATGCCACCGGAGGCGTCGCACCGGCCTCATACATGCGGGTTGTGTGGTGGCATGTCCGAAGAGGCGGCACGCTGCCTCCGGGTGTGGCCCCCTCACTGACGGCAATGACACGGTAGTAGACGCTCGCGTAACGATGCAGCGTGAATATTATTAAATACTTGGAGCGCGATAAAATCATAAGTTTTTTACACAACGTAAGCACATGTGCTATAGGACTGATGGTAATTTTTCAATATTTTTAGTGATGGAGAAGTATCCCAACACTTCCTCTACGCCGGATTGCTCTTCGCACATCTACGACCGTGGTGGCGGCCTCCGGGGCCAGCATACCGTCAAATCTTCGTGGGCCGCCTCACAAGTGTCAAGTGTTGAGGCGGTTGCAAACGCCCAAAGACGCTGCCTCCGGTGTGCCCCCCTCACGGACGGCGCCACGCCACGCAAGACTGGAGGGAACGGACGCTACCGGGTCTACACGGAGGGATCTTGCCGTGGCCTGGCCCGGATGTTTCTCCAAAGTGTTCCTATGGGCTGACCTAACACAACCGGGTGGAGAGGTCCACCGGGTCAAATCCCGTCCGTGCAAAGTCAAAGGGCTAGATCCCGTGGTCAAACGCTACAGGTTAGGCGGACGGGGCCCTCGGGGTAGTAATGCCACCGGAGCTGCCGCACCGGGCCCTCATACATGCGGGGTGGTGTGGTGGCATGTCCGAAGAGGCGCACGCTGCGTCTCCGGGTGTGGCCCCCTCACGGACGGCAATGACACGTAGTAGGCGCTTACTGCAGTAACGATGCAGTGTGAATATTATTAAATACTTGGAGCGCGATAAAATCATGAGTTTTTACACAACGTGGGCACATGTGCTATAGGACTGATGGTAATTTTTCATAATTTTTAGTGATGGAGAAGTATCCAACACTTCCCTCTACGCTGATTGCTCTTCGCATCGCCTACGACCGTGGGCCGGGCGACCTCGGGGCTAGCATACCGTCAAATCTTGCGTGGCGGCCTCTCACAAGTCTCAAAGTGTTGAGGCGGTTGCAAACGCCAGCACGCTGCGTCTCCGGGTGTGCCCCCTCACGGAAGGCCACCGCCGCACTGGAGGGGGGAAAGCGGACGCTTGCCCGGGTCTACACGGAGGGGATCTTTGTAGGCCTGGCCCGGATGTTGCTCAAATGTGTGCCTAAGGGCTGACCTAACACTACCGGGTGGAGAGGTCCACCGGTCAAATCCCGTCCGTGCAAAGTCAAAGGGCTAGATCCCGTGGTCAAATGCTACTGTGGTTAGGCGGGGACGGGGCCCCGGGGGTAGTAATGCCACCGAGCTGCCGACACCGGCCCTCATACATGCGGGGTGGTGTGGTGGCATGTCCGAAGAGGCGCACGCGTCTCCGGGTGTGGCCCCCCCTCACGGACGGCAATGACACGGTAGTAGACGCTCATGTAACGATGCAGCGTGAATATTATTAAATACTTGGAGCGCCGATAAAATCATGAGTTTTTACACAACGTGGGCACATGTGCTATAGGACTGATGGTAATTTTTCATAATTTTTGTGATGGAGAAGTATTCAACACTTCCCCACGCTGGTTGCTCTTCGCGACGCCTGACGACCGGGCTTCGCGGCCTCCGGGGCTAGCATACCGTCAAATCTTACGAGGCGGCCTCTCACAAGTCTTGAAGTGTTGAGGCGGTTGCAAACACCCAAGACGCTGCCTCCGGTGTGCCCCTCACAGACGGCGCCGCCACGGCACCTGGAGGGGGGAAAAGCAGACGCGCCGGGTCTACACGGAGGGGATCTTCTTTGTGGGCCGCCCGGATGTTGCTCCAAAGTGTTCCTATGGGCTGACCTAACACAACCGGGTGGAGAGGTCCACCGTCAAATCCCGTCTGCGTGCAAAGTCAAAGGGCTAGATCCCGTGGTCAAACGCTACTGAGGTTAGGGCGGGACGGAGGCCCTGGGGTAGTAATGCCACCGAGCGTCGCGACCGGGCCCTCATACATGCGGGGTTGTGTGG
Organism: Aegilops bicornis; assembly: GCA_021605145.1. Lineage (NCBI taxonomy): Eukaryota > Viridiplantae > Streptophyta > Magnoliopsida > Poales > Poaceae > Aegilops > Aegilops bicornis. Next base: position 4,173,175 of record CM038671.1, on the reverse strand, counting down.
TGGCATGTCCGAAGAGGCGCACGCTGCCTCGGGTGTGGCCCCTCACGGACGGCAATGACACGGTAGTAGACGTTCATGTAACGATGCAAAGCGTGAATATTATTAAATACTTGGAGCGCGATAAAATCATAAGTTTTTACACAACGTGGGCACATGTGCTATAGGACTGATGGTAATTTTTCAATATTTTTAGTGATGGAGAAGTATCTGAACACTTCCTCTCACGCTGATTGCTCTTCGCACATCTACGACCGTACGGGCGGCCTCCGGGCTAGCATACCGTCAAATCTTCGCGTAGGCCGCCTCTCACAAGTGTCGGCGTTGAGGCGGTTGCAAACGCCCAAAGACGCTGCCTCCGGTGTGCCCCCCCCTCACGGACGGCGCCGCCACCGCCGCACCGGAGGGGGAAACGACGCGTCGGGTCTACACGGAGGATCTTCTTTGGCCGGGCCCGCCCGGATGTTGCTCCAAAGTGTTCCTGTGGGCTGACCTAACACAACCGGGTGGAGAGGTCCACTGGTCAAATCCCGTCCGTGCAAAGTCAAAGGGCTAGATCCCGTGGTCAAACGCTACAGGGTTAGGCGGGACGGGGGCCCTGGGGGTAGCAATGCCACCGAAGCGTCGCACCGGGCCCTCATACATGCGGGGTGGTGTGGTGGCATGTCCGAAGAGGCGGCACGCGTCTCCGGGGTGTGGCCCTCACGGACGGGCAATGACACGGTAGTAGACGCTCGCGGTAACGATGCAGTGTGAATATTATTAAATACTTGGAGCGCGATAAAATCATGAGTTTTTTACACAACGGGCACATGTGCTATAGGATCGATGGTAATTTTTCATAATTTTTAGTGATGGAGAAGTATCTCAACACTTCCATCTACGCGGATTGCTCTTCGCGACGCTCACGACTGTACGGGCGGCCTCCGGGGCTAACATACCGTCAAATCTTCGCGAGGCGGCCTCTCACAAGTCTCAAAGTGTTGAGGCGGTTGCAAACGCCAGCACGCTGTCTCCGGGTGTGCCCTCACCACGCGACGGCGCCACGCCGCACCTGGAGGGGGAAGCAGACGCTGTCGGGTCTACACGGAGGGATCTTGCTGTGGGCCCGCCCGGATGTTGCTCCAAAGTGTTCCTATGGGCTGACCTAACACAACCGGGTGGAGAGGTCCACTGGTCAAATCCCCGTCTGTGCAAAGTCAAAGCGGCTAGATCCCGTGGTCAAACGCTACAGGTTAGGGCGGGCCGGGCCCTGGGGGGTAGTAATGCCACCGGAAGGCCGTCCCACGGGCCTCATACATGCGGGTGGTGTGGTGGCATGTCCGAAGAGGCGGCACGCGTCTCGGGTGTGGCCCCCCCTCACGGACGGCAATGACACGGTAGTAGGCGTTACTGTGAACTTGATGCAGCGTGAATATTATTAAATACTTGGAGCGCGATAAAATCATGAGTTTTTACACAACGTGGGCACATGTGCTATAGGACTGATGGTAATTTTTCATAATTTTTGTGATGGAGAAGTATCTCAACACTTCCCTACGCTGATTGCTCTTCGCGACGCTTCACGACCGTACGGGCGGCCTCCGGGGCTAGCATACCGTCAAATCTTGCGAGGGCGGCCTCTCACAAGTCTTGAAGTGTTGAGGCGGTTGCAAACACCCAAAGACGCTGCCTCCGGTGTGCCCCCTCACGGACGGCGCGCCTGGCCGCAAGACTGGAGGGGGAAAACGGACGCCGGGTCTACACGGAGGGATCTTCCGTGGCCTGGCCCGGATGTTGCTCCAAAGTGTTCCTATGGGCTGACCTAACACAACCGGGTGGAGAGGTCCACCGTCAAATCCCGTCGCGTGCAAAGTCAAAGGGCTAGATCCCGTGGTCAAACGCTATAGGGTTAGGCGGACGGGGCCCCGGGGTAGCAATGCCACCGAAAGGCCGCACCGAGCGCTCATACATGCGGGGTGGTGTGGTGGCATGTCCGAAGAGGCGCACGCTGCCTCCGGTGTGGGCCCCTCACGGACGGCAATGACACGGTAGTAGACGTTCTGCGGTAACGATTTAGTGTGAATATTATTAAATACTTGGAGCGCGATAAAATCATGAGTTTTTTACACAACGTGGGCACATGTGCTATAGGACTGATGGCAATTTTTCATAATTTTTAGTGATGGAGAAGTATCTGAACACTTCCCTCTACGCGGATTGCTCTTCGTGACGCTTCACGATCAGTGGCCGGCGGGCTCCGGGGGCTAGCATACCGTCAAATCTTGCGTAGGCGGCCTCTCACAAGTCTCGAAGTGTTGAGGCGGTTGCAAACGCCCAGCACGCGTCTCCGGGGTGTGCCCCCCCTCTCACGGACGGCGCCATCGCCGGCACCTGGAGGGGGGAAACGGACGCGTCGGGTCTACACGGAGGGGATCTTGCTGTGGGCCTGGCCCGGATGTTGCTCCAAAGTGTTCCTATGGGCTGACCTAACACAACCGGGTGGAGAGGTCCACTCGTCAAATCCCGTCCGTGCAAAGTCAAAGGGCTAGATCCCGTGGTCAAACGCCTTCTGAGGTTAGGCGGGCGGGGGCCTGGGGGTAGCAATGCCACCGAGGCGTCGACACCGGCCCTCATACATGCGGGGTGGTGTGGTGGCATGTCCGAAGAGGCGGCCGTGTCTCGGGTGTGGCCCCTCACGGACGGCAATGACACGGTAGTAGACGCTCTGCGTTAACGATGCAGTGTGAATATTATTAAATACTTGGGCGCCGATAAAATCATGAGTTTTTTTACAACGTGGGCACATGTGCTATAGGACTGATGGTAATTTTTCATAATTTTTGTGATGGAGAAGTATCTGAACACTTCCCTCTACGCTGATTGCTCTTCGCGACGTCTACGATCGGCCGGGCGGCCTCCGGGGCTAGCATACCGTCAAATCTTGCGAGGGCGGCCTCTCACAAGTCTTGAAGTGTTGAGGCGGTTGCAAACACCCCAGCACGCGTCTCCGGTGGCCCCCCCCCCTCCGCGACGGGCCCGCCCGCCCGGCACTGGAGGGTGGGAAAAGCAGACGCTGTCCCGGGTCTACACGAGGGGATCTTGCTGTGGGCCTGCCCGGATGTTGCTCCAAAGTGTTCCTATGGGCTGACCTAACACAACCGGGTGGAGAGGTCCACCGGGTCTAATCCCGTCCGTGCAAAGTCAAAGGGCTAGATCCCGTGGTCAAACGCTATGTGGTTAGACGGGGCCAGGGGGCATTGGGGGGTAGCAATGCCACCGGAGCATCGCACCGGGCCCTCATACATGCGGGGTTGTGTGGTGGCATGTCCGAAGAGGCGGCACGCGTCTCCGGGGTGTGGCCCCTCTCACGGACGGCAATGACACGGTAGTAGACGCTCGCTGATAACGATGCAGCGTGAATATTATTAAATACTTGGAGCGCGATAAAATCATGAGTTTTTACACAACGGGCACATGTGCTATAGGACCGATGGTAATTTTTCATAATTTTTAGTGATGGAGAAGTATCTCAACACTTCCCTCACGCTGGATTGCTCTTCAGACGTCTCATTTACCGTGGCCGGGCGGCCTCGAGGCTAGCATATACCGTCAAATCTTGCGAGGCGGCCTCTCACAAGTCTCAAAGTGTTGAGGCGGTTGCAAACGCCAAAGACGCGTCTCCGGTGTGCCCCCTCACGGACGGCGCCACGCCGCACCGGAGGGGGGAAACGGACGCTGTCCGGGTCTACACGGAGGATCTTGCTTTGTGGGCCTGGCCGGATGTTGCTACAAAGTGTTCCTATGGGCTGACCTAACACAACCGGGTGGAGAGGTCCACTGGTCAAATCCCGTCCGTGCAAAGTCAAAGGGCTAGATCCCGTGGTCAAACGCTACAGGGTTAGGCGGGGCGGGGGCCCTGGGGGTAGCAATGCCACCGGAGCGTCGACACCGGGCCCTCATACATGCGGGGTGGTGTGGTGGCATGTCCGAAGAGGCGGCACGCGTCTTCGGGGTGTGGCCCCCCTCACGGACGGCAATGACACGGTAGTAGACGTTCTGCGGTAACGATGCAGCGTGAATATTATTAAATACTTGGAGCGCGATAAAATCATGAGTTTTTTACACAACGTGGGCACATGTGCTATAGGACTGATGGTAATTTTCATAATTTTAGTGATGGAGAAGTATCTGAACACTTCCCCACGCTGGATTGCTCTTCGCGACGTCTACGATCGCGGGCCGCGCCCTAGGGGCTAGCATACCGTCAAATCTTGGCGAGGCGGCCTCTCACAAGTCTCAAAGTGTTGAGGCGGTATTGCAAACGCCCAAAGACGCTGCCTCCGGTGTGCCCCCCTCACGGACGGCAAGGCCACGCACCGGAGGGGGGGAACGACGCCGGCTTGCCCACACGGAGGGGATCTTGCCGGGCTGCCCGGATGTTGCTCCAAAGTGATCCTATGGGCTGACCTAACACAACCGGGTGGAGAGGTCCACCGTCAAATCCCGTCCGCAAAGTCAAAGGGCTAGATCCCGTGGTCAAACGCTATGTGGTTAGGCGGACGGGGCCCCGGGGTAGTAATGCCACCGAGCGCCGCACCGGCCCTCATACATGCGGGTTGTGTGGTGGCATGTCCGAAGAGGCGCACGCCGCCTCCGGGTGTGGCCCCTCTCACGGACGGCAATGACACGGTAGTAGACGCTCTGCGATAACGATGCAGCGTGAATATTATTAAATACTTGGAGCGCCGATAAAATCATAAGTTTTTTACAACGGGCACATGTGCTATAGGACTGATGGTAATTTTTCAATATTTTTAGTGATGGAGAAGTATCTGAACACTTCCCTCTATGCGGATTGCTCTTCGCACGTCTACGACTGTGGCTGGCGGCCTCCGGGGGCTAGCATACCGTCAAATCTTGCGTAGGCCGCCTCTCACAAGTGTCGAAGTGTTGAGGCGGTTGCAACGCCAAAGACGCTGCTCTCCGGTAGCCCCCCTCACGAACGGCGCGCAGCCGCACCGGAGGGGGGAAACGGACGCGCGGGTCTACGGAGGGATCTTGCTTTGTGGCCCGGATGTTGCTCAAAAGTGTTCCTATGGGCTGACCTAACACAACCCGGTGGAGAGGTCCACTGGTCAAATCCCGTCCGTGCAAAGTCAAAGGGCTTGATCCCGTGGTCAAACGCTACAGGGTTAGGCGGGACGGGGGCCCTTGGGGTAGCAATGCCACCGGAGCGTCACACCGGGCCCTCATACATGCGGGGTGGTGTGGTGGCATGTCCGAAGAGGCGGCACGCGTCTCCGGTGTGGCCCTCACGGACGGCAATGACACGGTAGTAGACGTTACTGCGTAACGATGCAGTGTGAATATTATTAAATACTTGGAGCGCGATAAAATCATGAGTTTTTACACAACGTGGGCACATGTGCTATAGGACTGATGGTAATTTTTCATAATTTTTAGTGATGGAGAAGTATCTCAACACTTCCCCACGCGGATTGCTCTTCGCGACGTCTTCCCGTGGGCCGTGGCGGCTCTCGGGCCTAAGTATACCGTCAAATCTTGCGTGGCGGCCTCTCACAAGTCTCAAAGTGTTGAGGCGGTTGCAACGCCCAAAGACGCTGCCTCGGTGTGTGCCCCCCTCACGAACGGCGCCGCCGCCGGCACCTGGAGGGGGGAAACGGACGCGTCGGGTCTACACGGAGGGGATTTTGCTGTGGCCTGGCCCGGATGTTGCTCCAAAGTGTTCCTATGGGCTGACCTAACACAACCGGGTGGAGAGGTCCACCGTCAAATCCCGTCCGTGCAAAGTCAAAGGGCTAGATCCCGTGGTCAAACGCTACAGGTTAGGCGGGGACGGGGCCCTGGGGTAGCAATGCCACCGAGCATCGACACCGGGCCCTCATACATGCGGGTGGTGTGGTGGCATGTCCGGAAGAGGCGCACGCTGTCTCGGGTGTGGCCCCTCTCACGGACGGCAATGACACGGTAGTAGACGCTCGGTAACGATGCAGCGGGAATACTATTAAATACTTGGAGCGCGATAACATCATGAGTTTTTTACACAACGTGGGCACATGTGCTATAGGACTGATGGTAATTTTTCATAAATTTTTGTGATGGAGAAGTATCTGAACACTTCCCTCTACGCGGATTGCTCTTCGCACGTCTACGACTGTGGCCGGCGGCCTCCGGGGGCTAGCATACCGTCAAATCTTGCGTAGGCGGCCTCTCACAAGTCTTGAAGTGTTGAGGCGGTTGCAAACACCCAGCACGCGTCTCCGGGGTGTGCCCCCCCCCTCACGGACGGCGCCGCCGGCACCTGGAGGGGAAAACGGACGCGTCGGGTCTACACGGAGGGATCTTCTTGTGGGCCTGGCCGGATGTTGCTCCAAAGTGTTCCTATGGGCTGACCCTAACAGAACCCGGGTGGAGAGGTCCTTGGTCAAATCCCGTCCGTGCAAAGTCAAGGGCTAGATCCCGTGGTCAAACGCTTCTGAGGTTAGGCGGGACGGGGCCTGGGGTGAGCAATGCCACCGGAGCATCGCACCGGGCCCTCATACATGCGGGGTTGTGTGGTGGCATGTCCGAAGAGGCGGCACGCGTCTCCGGGGTGTGGCCCCCCTCACGGACGGCAATGACACGGTAGTAGACGTTCTGCGGTAACGATGCAGCGTGAATATTATTAAATACTTGGAGCGTGATAAAATCATAAGTTTTTTACACAACGTGGGCACATGTGCTATAGGACTGATGGTAATTTTTCATAATTTTTAGTGATGGAGAAGTATCTGAACACTTCCCTCTACGCGGATTGCTCTTCGCACGTCTACGACTGTGGCCGGCGGCCTCCGGGGGCTAGCATACCGTCAAATCTTGCGTAGGCGGCCTCTCACAAGTCTCGAAGTGTTGAGGCGGTTGCAAGCGCCCAGACGCAGCGTCTCCGGGTGTGCCCCCTCACGGACGGGCGCCGCCCGGCACCGGAGGGGGAAGCGGACGCTCGGGTCTACGGAGGGGATCTTCTTTGTGGGCCTGGCCCGGATGTTGCTCCAAAGTGTTCCTATGGGCTGACCTAACACAACCGGGTGGAGAGGTCCACTGGTCAAATCCCGTCCGTCAAAGTCAAAGGGCTAGATCCCGTGGTCAAACGCTACAGGGTTAGGCGGGACGGGGGCCCTGGGGGGTAGCAATGCCACCGGAGCATCGCACCGGGCCCTCATACATGCGGGGTTGTGTGGTGGCATGTCCGAAGAGGCGGCACGCGTCTCCGGGGTGTGGCCCCTCTCACGGACGGCAATGACACGGTAGTAGACGTTCTGCGGTAACGATGCAGCGTGAATATTATTAAATACTTGGAGCGCGATAAAATCATAAGTTTTTTACACAACGTGGGCACATGTGCTATAGGACTGATGGTAATTTTTCAATATTTTTAGTGATGGAGAAGTATCTCAACACTTCCCTCTCGCCGATTGCTCTTCGCGACGCTTCACGATCAGGCCGGCGGCCTTCGGGGGCTAGCATACCGTCAAATCTTGCGTAGGCCGCCTCTCACAAGTGTCGAAGTGTTGAGGCGGTTGCAAACGCCCAGCACGCGTCTCCGGGGTGTGCCCCCCCCCTCACGGACGGCGCCGCCGCCGGCACCTGGAGGGGGAAACGGACGCGTCGGGTCTACACGGAGGGGATCTTGCTGTGGGCCTGGCCCGGATGTTGCTCCAAAGTGTTCCTATGGGCTGACCTAACACAACCGGGTGGAGAGGTCCATTGGTCAAATCCCGTCCGTGCAAAGTCAAAGGGCTAGATCCCGTGGTCAAACGCTACAGGGTTAGGCGGGACGGGGGCCCTGGGGGTAGCAATGCCACCGGAGCGTCGCACCGGGCCCTCATACATGCGGGGTGGTGTGGTGGCATGTCCGAAGAAGCGACGCTGGCGTCTCCGGTGTGGGCCCCTCTCACGGACGGCAATGACACGGTAGTAGACGTTCATGCGATAACGATGCAGCGTGAATATTATTAAATACTTGGAGCGTGATAAAATCATGAGTTTTTTACACAACGTGGGCACATGTGCTATAGGACTGATGGTAATTTTTCATAATTTTTTGTGATGGAGAAGTATCTGAAGACTTCCATCTACGCGGATTGCTCTTCATGACGCTTCTCTGTTGTGGCGGCTGGCCTCCGGGGCTAACATACCGTCAAATCTTGCGTGGCGGCCTCTCACAAGTCTCAAAGTGTTGAGGCGGTTGCAAACGCCCAGCACGCTGGCGTCTCGGTGTGCCCCCCCTCACGGACGGCGGCGCCGCCAGCACTGGAGAAGCGGATGCGTCGGGTCTACACGGAGGGGATCTTCTTTGTGGGCCTGGCCGGATGTTGCTCAAAGTGTTCCTATGGGCTGACCTAACACAACCGGGTGGAGAGGTCCACTTGGTCAAATCCCGTCCGTCAAAGTCAAAGGGCTAGATCCCGTGGTCAAACGCTACAGGTTAGGCGGGGCCAGGGGGCCACAGGGGTAGCAATGCCACCGGAGCATCGACACCGGCCCTCATACATGCGGGGTGGTGTGGTGGCATGTCCGAAAGAGGCACACTGCGTCTCCGGTGTGGCCCCTCACGGACGGCAATGACACGGTAGTAGACGTTACTGTGATAACGATGCAGCGTGAATATTATTAAATACTTGGAGCGCGATAACATCATGAGTTTTTTACACAACGTGGGCACATGTGCTATAGGACTGATGGTAATTTTTCAATATTTTTAGTGATGGAGAAGTATCTGAACACTTCCCTCTACGCGGATTGCTCTTCGCGTCGCTTCACGACCGTGGCCGCGGCCTCCGGGGCTAGCATACCGTCAAATCTTCGTGAAGGCGGCCTCTCACAAGTGTCGAAAGTGTTGAGGGCGGTTGCAAACGCCAACCGCAGCGTCTCCGGTGTGCCCCCTCCGCACGGACGCCGCCGCCGCCCGGCACTGGAGGGAAAGCAGACGCGTCGGGTCTACACGGAGGGATCTTGCTGTGGGCCTGGCCGGATGTTGCTCCAAAGTGTTCCTATGGGCTGACCTAACACAACCGGGTGGAGAGGTCCTTGGTCAAATCCCGTCCGTGCAAAGTCAAAGGGCTAGATCCCGTGGTCAAACGCTACTGAGGTTAGGCGGGACGGGGACCACAGGGGGTAGCAATGCCACCGAGGCGCCGACACCGGGCCCCTCATACATGCGGGGTGGTGTGGTGGCATGTCGAAGAGGCGGCACGCGTCTCCGGGTGTGGCCCCCCCTCACGGACGGCAATGACACGGTAGTAGATGTTCTCATGTAACGATGCAACGTGAATATTATTAAATACTTGGAGCGCGATAAAATCATGAGTTTTTACACAACGTGGGCACATGTGCTATAGGACTGATGGTAATTTTTCATAATTTTTAGTGATGGAGAAGTATCTGAACACTTCCCTCTCACGGATTGCTCTTCGCCGTCTTGACCGTGTGGCTGACCTCCGAGGGCCTAGCATACCGTCAAATCTTGCGTGGGCGGCCTCTCACAAGTCTTGAAGTGTTGAGGCGGTTGCAAAACACCCAGCCGCTGCGTCTCCGGTGTGCCCCCCCCTCACGGACGGCGCCGCCAGCACAGAGGGGGGAAAACAGACGCGGCTGGGTCTACACGGAGGATCTTGCTTTGTGGGCCTGGCCGGATGTTGCTCCAAAGTGTTCCTATGGGCTGACCTAACACAACCGGGTGGAGAGGTCCACTGGTCAAATCCCGTCCGTGCAAAGTCAAAGGGCTAGATCCCGTGGTCAAACGCCTTCTGGAGGTTAGGCGGGGCCAGGGGCCCCTGGGGGTAGCAATGCCACCGAGCTGCCGACACGGGCCCTCATACATGCGGGGTGGTGTGGTGGCATGTCCGAAGAGGCGGCACGCGTCTCGGTGTGGCCCCCTCACGGACGGCAATGACACGGTAGTAGGCGTTACGCGGTAACGATGCAGCGTGAATATTATTAAATACTTGGGCGTGATAAAATCATGAGTTTTACACAACGTGGGCACATGTGCTATAGGACTGATGGTAATTTTTCATAATTTTTTGTGATGGAGAAGTATGTCTGAACACTTCCCTCTACGCTGATTGCTCTTCGCGTCTCTCACGACCGTGTGGCGGCTGACCTCCGGGGCTAGCATACCGTCAAATCTTGCGTGGCGGCCTCTCACAAGTCTTGAAGTGTTGAGGCGGTTGCAAACACCCAAAGACGTCTCCGGGTGTGCCCCTCACGGACGAAGCGCCACGCCCGCCCGGCACCTGGAGGGGAAAACGGACGCGTCGGGTCTACACGGAGGGGATCTTGCTGTGGGCCTGGCCCGGATGTTGCTCCAAAGTGTTCCTCTGGGCTGACCTAACACAACCGGGTGGAGAGGTCCACTGGTCAAATCTCGTCCGTGCGAAGTCATAGGGCTAGATCCTGTGGTCAACCGCTTCTGAGGTTAGGCGGGGACGGGGCCCTTAGGGTAGTAATGCCACCGGAGCATCGCACCGGGCCCTCATACATGCGGGTTGTGTGGTGGCATGTCGAAGAGGCGACGCAGCGTCTCGAGTGTGGCCCCTCTCACGGACGGCAATGACACGGTAGTAGACGTTCTGCGGTAACGATGCAGCGTGAATATTATTAAATACTTGGAGCGCGATAAAATCATAAGTTTTTTACACAACGTGGGCACATGTGCTATAGGACTGATGGTAATTTTTCATAATTTTTAGTGATGGAGAAGTTCTGAACAGTTCCCTCTACGTGGATTGCTCTTCGCACGTCTACGACTATGGCCGGCGGCCTCCGGGGGCTAGCATACCGTCAAATCTTGCGTAGGCGGCCTCTCACAAGTGTCGAAGTGTTGAGGCGGTTGCAAACGCCCAGCACGCGTCTCAAGGTGTGCCCCCCCCTCCAGACGGTGCCGCCCGGCTTTGGAGGGGGAAGCCGACGCGTCGGGTCTACACGGAGGATCTTGCGTGGGCCTGGCCGGATGTTGCTCCAAAGTGTTCCTATGGGCTGACCTAACACAACCGGGTGGAGAGGTCCACTTGTCAAATCCCGTCCGTGCAAAGTCAAAGGGCTAGATCCCGTGGTCAAACGCTTCTGAGGTTAGGCGGGGCGACGGGGCCCAGGGGTAACAATGCCACCGGAGCGTAGCACGGGCCCTCATACATGCGGGTGGTGTGGTGGCATGTCCGAAGAGGCGTGACGCAGCGTCTCGAGTGTGGCCCTCACGGACGGCAATGACACGGTAGTAGACATTCTGCGATAACGATGCAGCGTGAATATTATTAAATACTTGGGCGATAAAATCATGAGTTTTTACACAACGTGGGCACATGTGCTATAGGACTGATGGTAATTTTTCATAATTTTTAGTGATGCGAAGTTACGAACACTTCCCTCTCTGTGGATTGCTCTTGCTTACGTCTCTGACGATGGCGGCGGCCTCCGGGGGCTAGCATACCGTCAAATCTTGCGTAGGTGGCCTCTCACAAGTTTCGAAGTGTTGAGGCGGTTGCAAACGCCCAGCACGCGTCTCCGGGGTGTGCCCCCCCCACCTCACGGACCGTGTGTGCCGCCCGGCTTTGGAGAAGCAGACGCGTCGGGTCTACGGAGGGATCTTGCTATGGGCCTGGCCGGATGTTGCTCCAAAGTGTTCCTATGGGCTGACCTAACACAACCGGGCGGAGAGGTCCACCGGTCAAATCCGTCCGTGCAAAGTCAAAGGCTAGATCCCGTGGTCAAAGCGCTTCTGAGGGTTAGGCGGGGCCAGAGGGCCCTGGGGTAGCAATGCCACGAGGCGTCGCACGGGCGCTCATACATGCGGGGTGGTGTGGTGGCATGTCCGAAGAGGCGCTGCAGCGTCTCGAGTGTGGCCCCCCCCTCACGGACGGCAATGACACGGTAGTAGGCGTTCTGATAACGATGCAGTGTGAATATTATTAAATACTTGGAGCGCGATAAAATCATGAGTTTTTACACAACGTGGGCACATGTGCTATAGGACTGATGGTAATTTTCATAATTTTTAGTGATGGAGAATGTCTGAACACTTCCCTCTCTGTGGATTGCTCTTCGCACGTCTCTGATGGCGGCTGACCTCGGGGGGCTAGCATACCGTCAAATCTTGCGTAGGTGTCCTCTCACAAGTCTCAAAGTGTTGAGGCGGTTGCAAACGCCCAGCACGAGTCTCCGAGTGTGCCCCCCTCGACGGACGGCGCGCCCGCCCCGCACCGGAGGGGGAAACGGACGGCTGGTCTACACGGAGGGGATCTTGCTTTGTGGGCCCGCCCGGATGTTGCTCCAAAGTGTTCCTATGGGCTGACCCTAACACAACGGGTGGAGAGGTCCACCGGTCAAATCCCGTCCGTGCAAAGTCAAAGGGCTAGATCCCGTGGTCAAACGCTTCTGAGGGTTAGGCGGGGCCAGGGGCCACAGGGGTAGCAATGCCACGGGCGTCGACACCGGGCCCTCATACATGCGGGGTGGTGTGGTGGCATGTCCAAAAGAGGCGGCACGCGTCTCCGGTGTGGCCCCCCCCTCACGGGCCCGGCAATGACACGGTAGTAGGCGTTCATGATAACGATGCAGCGTGAATATTATTAAATACTTGGAGCGCGATAAAATCATGAGTTTTTTACACAACGTGGGCACATGTGCTATAGGACTGATGGTAATTTTTCATAATTTTTAGTGATGCAGAAGTTCTGAACACTTCCCTCTACGCGGATTGCTCTTCATGACGCTTCACGATCGTGGCCGCCGGCCTCCGGGGGCTAGCATACCGTCAAATCTTGCGTAGGCGGCCTCTCACAAGTTTCGAAGTGTTGAGGCGGTTACAAACGCCCAGCACGCGTCTCCGGGGTGTGCCCCCCCCTCACGGACGGTGGCCCGCGCCGACACCGGAGGGGGAAAGCAGACTGGCCGGGTCTACACGGAGGGGATCTTGCTGTGGGCCTGGCTCGGATGTTGCTCCAAAGTGTTCCTATGGGCTGACCTAACACAACCGGGTGGAGAGGTCCATTGGTCAAATCCCGTCCGTGCAAAGTCAAAGGGCTAGATCCCGTGGTCAAACGCTACAGGGTTAGGCGGGACGGGGGCCCTGGGGGGTAGCAATGCCACCGGAGCGTCGCACCGGGCCCTCATACATGCGGGTGGTGTGGTGGCATGTCCGAAGAGGCGACGCAGCGTCTCGGTGTGGCCCCCCTCACGGACGGGCAATGACACGGTAGTAGATGTTCTGCGATAACGATGCAGCGTGAATATTATTAAATACTTGGGCGCCGATAAAATCATGACTTTTTAACACAAAGTAGGCACATGTGATATAGGACAGATGCTAATTTTTCATAATTTTTAGTGATGGATAAGTATATGAACACTTCCCTCTGCGGATTGCCCTTACATGCGTCTGTTGTGGCGGCGACCTTGAGGGCTAGCATACCGTCAAATCTTGCGTGGCGGCCTCTCACAAGTCTCGAAGTGTTGAGGCGGTTGCAAACGCCCAACCGCTGCGTCTCCGGTGTGCCCCCCCCCTCACCAGACGGCGCCGCCCGCACCTGGAGGGAAGCAGACGTCGGGTCTACGGAGGGATCTTTGCTGTGGGCCTGGCCGGATGTTGCTCAAAGTGTTCCTATGGGCTGACCCTAACACAACCGGGTGGAGAGGTCCACCGTCAAATCCCGTCTGCAAAGTCAAAGGGCTAGATCCCGTGGTCAAACGCTTCTGAGGTTAGTCGGGACGGGGCCCTGGGGTAGCAATGCCACCGAGGCGTCGCACCGGCCCTCATACATGTGGGGTGGTGTCGTGGCATGTCCGAAGAGGCAGCACGCGTCTCGAGTGTGGCCCCCTCACGGGCGACGGCAATGACACGGTAGTAGACGTTACGATAACGATGCAGCGTGAATATTATTAAATACTTGGAGCGCGATAAAATCATGAGTTTTTTACACAACGCGTGGAATGCTTGTGCTATAGGACTGATGGTAATTTTTCATAATTTTTTGTGATGGAGAAGTATGTCGAACACTTCCCTCTCTGATTGCTCTTCGCATGCGTCTCTGTTGTGGCGGCGGCCTCGAGGGCTAACATACCGTCAAATCTTCGTGGCGGCCTCTCACAAGTCTGGAAGTGTCGAGGCGGTTGCAAAGCGCCCGCCAGACGTCTCGGGGTGTACCCCCCTCACGCAGACGGCGCCGCCGCCCGGCACCGGAGGGGAAAGCAGACGTCGGGTCTACGGAGGGATCTTCTTGTGGGCCTGGCCGGATGTTGCTCCAAAGTGTTCCTATGGGCTGACCCTAACACAACCGGGTGGAGAGGTCCACTGGTCAAATCCCGTCCGTGCAAAGTCAAAGGGCTAGATCCCGTGGACAAACGCTACGAGGTTAGGCGGGGCCAGGGGACCTGAGGGGTAACAATGCCACGGAGGCGTTACGCAGACCCTCATACATGCGGGTGGTGTGGTGGCATGTCCGAAGAGGCGTACGCAGCGTCTCCGTGGTGTGGCCCCCCCCTCATAGGCGGCAATGACAGGGAAGTAGGCGTTACGCACTAACGATGCAGCGTGAATATTATTAAATACTTGGAGCGCGATAAAATCATGAGTTTTTTACACAACGTGGGCACATGTGCTATAGGACTGATGGTAATTTTTCATAATTTTTAGTGATGGAGAAGTATCTGAACACTTCCCTCTACGCGGATTGCTCTTCGCACGTCTACGACTGTGGCCGGCGGCCTCCGGGAGCTAGCATACCGTCAAATCTTGCGTAGGTGGCCTCTCACAAGTCTCGAAGTGTTGAGGCGGTTGCAAACACCCAGCACGCGTCTCCGGGGTGTGCCCCCCTCACCAGACGGCGCCGCCCGCCGGCACTGGAGGAAAAGCAGACGCGTCGGGTCTACACGGAGGGCATCTTGCTGTGGGCCTGGCCCGGATGTTGCTCCAAAGTGTTCCTATGGGTTGACCTAACACAACCGGGTGGAGAGGTCCACTGGTCAAATCCGTCCGTGCAAAGTCAAAGGGCTAGATCCCGTGGTCAAACGCTTCTGAGGTTAGGCGGGACGGGGGCCCTGGGGGGTATCAATGCCACCGGAGCGTAGCACCAGGCCCTCATACATGCGGGGTGGTGTGGTGGCATGTCCGAAGAGGCGGCACGCGTCTCCGGGGTGTGGCCCCCCTCACGGACGGCAATGACACGGTAGTAGACATTATGCGGTAACGATGCAGCGTGAATATTATTAAATACTTGGAGCGCGATAAAATCATGAGTTTTTTACACAACGTGGGCACATGTGATATATGACTGATGGTAATTTTTCATAATTTTTTGTGATGGAGAAGTATCTGAACACTTCCCTCTACGCGGATTGCTCTTCGCACGTCTACGACTGTGGCCGGCGGCCTCCGGGTGCTAGCATACCGTCAAATCTTGCGTAGGCGGCCTCTCACAAGTCTCGAAGTGTTGAGGCGGTTGCAAACACCCAGCACGCGTCTCCGGGGTGTGCCCCCCCCTCACGGACGGCGCCGCCGCCGGCACCTGGAGGGGGAAAACAGACGCGTCGGGTCTACACGGAGGGCATCTTGCTGTGGGCCTGGCCCGGATGTTGCTCCAAAGTGTTCCTATGGGCTGACATAACACAACGGGTGGAGAGGTCCTTGGTCAAATCCCGTCCGTGCAAAGTCAAAGGCTAGATCCCGTGGTCAAACGCTACAGGGTTAGGCGGGACGGGGGCCTGGTGGTAGCAATGCCACCCGAGCGTCGCACGGGGCCTTTATACATGCGGGGTGGTGTGGTGGCATGTCCAAAGAAGTGACGCAAGACGTCTCCGGTGTGGCCCCCCTCACGGGACGGCAATGACACGGTAGTAGGCGTTACTGTGATAACGATGCAGCGTGAATATTATTAAATACTTGGAGCGCGATAAAATCATGAGTTTTTGCACAACGTGGGCACATGTGCTATAGGACTGATGGTAATTTTCATAATTTTTTGTGATGGAGAAGTATCTGAACACTTCCCTCTCTGTGGATTGCTCTTCATGCGTCTCTGTTGTGGCGGCGGCCTCGAGGGCTAACATACCGTCAAATCTTGCGTGGCGGCCTCTCACAAGTCTTGAAGTGTTGAGGCGGTTGCAAACACCCAAAGACGCGTCTCCGGGGTGTGCCCCCCTCCCTCACGGACGGCGCCGCACCCGGAGGAGAAAGCAGACGCGTCGGGTCTACGGGAGGATCTTGCTGTGGGCGGGCCGGATGTTGCTCCAAAGTGTTCCTCTGGGCTGACCCTAACACAACCGGGTGGAGAGGTCCATCGTCAAATCTCGTCCTGCGAAGTCAAAGGGCTAGATCCCGTGGTCAAAGCCTTCTGAGGTTAGGCGGGGCCAGGGGCCCTTGGGTAGCAATGCCACGGAGCATCGCACCGGGCCCTCATACATGCGGGTTGTGTGGTGGCATGTCCGGAAGAGGCGACCGCGTCTCGGTGTGGCCCTCTCACGGGACGGCAATGACACGGTAGTAGGCGTTCTTGATAACGATGCAAGCGTGAATATTATTAAATACTTGGAGCGCGATAAAATCATGAGTTTTTACACAACGTGGGCACATGTGCTATAGGACTGATGGTAATTTTTTCATAATTTTTAGTGATGGAGAAGTATCTCAACACTTCCTCTATGCGGATTGCCCTTCGCGACGTCTACGATGGCGGCGGCCTTCGGGGCTAACATACCGTCAAATCTTGCGTAGGCGGCCTCTCACAAGTCTCAAAGTGTTGAGGCGGTTGCAAACGCCCAGCAGGCGTCTCCGGGGTGTGCCCCCCCCTCACGGACGGCGCCACGCCCGGCACTGGAGGGAAACAGACGCGTCGGGTCTACACAGAGGGCATCTTGCTGTGGGCCTGGCCCGGATGTTGCTCCAAAGTGTTCCTATGGGCTGACCTAACACAACCGGGTGGAGAGGTCCACTGGTCAAATCCCGTCCGTGCAAAGTCAAAGGGCTAGATCCCGTGGTCAAACGCTACAGGGTTAGGCGGGACGGGGGCGCTGGGGGGTAGCAATGCCACCGGAGCGTCGCACCGGGCCCTCATACATGCGGGGTGGTGTGGTGGCATGTCCGAAAAGAAGTGACGCAGCGTCTCGGTGTGGCCCTCACGGGACGGCAATGACCACGGTAGTAGACGTTCTGCGGTAACGATGCAGCGTGAATATTATTAAATACTTGGGCGCGATAAAATCATGAGTTTTTACACAACGTGGGTACTGTGCTATAGGACTGATGGTAATTTTTCATAATTTTTGTGATGGAGAAGTATCGAACACTTCCCTCTCGCGGATTGCTCTTCCATACGTCTCTGTTGTGGCGGCCGGCCTCCGGCTAACATACCGTCAAATCTTGCGTGGCGGCCTCTCACAAGTCTGGAAGTGTCGAGGCAGTTGCAAGCGCCCACGCTGGCGTCTCCGGTGTGCCCCCCCCCCTCACGGACGGCGCCCGCCGCACACTGGAGGGAAAGCAGACGCGTCGGGTCTACGGAGGGGATCTTCTTGTGGGCCTGGCCGGATGTTGCTCCAAAGTGTTCCTATGGGCTGACCTAACACAACCGGGTGGAGAGGTCCACCGTCAAATCCCGTCCGTGCAAAGTCAAAGGGCTAGATCCCGTGGTCAAACGCTACTGAGGTTAGGCGGGACGGGACCACAGAGGGGGTAACAATGCCACCGGGCGTTGCACCGGGCCCCTCATACATGCGGGGTGGTGTGGTGGCATGTCCGAAGAGGCGTGCACGCGTCTCCGGGTGTGGCCCCTCATAGACGGCAATGACAGGGTAGTAGACGTTCTGCACTAACGATGCAGCGTGAATATAATTAAATACTTGGAGCGCGATAAAAACATGAGTTTTTTACACAACGAGGGCACATGTGATATAGTACTTATGGTAATTTTTCATAAATTTTTGTGATGGAGAAGTATCTCGAACACTTCCCTCTGGCGGATTGCTCTTCGCGTCTCTGGCTGTGGCGGCGGCCTCAAGACCTCCGGGGGCTAGCATACCGTCAAATCTTGCGTAGGCGGCCTCTCACAAGTCTTGAAGTGTTGAGGCGGTTGCAAACACCCAGCACGCGTCTCCGGGGTGTGCCCCCCCCCCTCACGGACGGCGCCGCCGCCGGCACCTGGAGGGGGAAAACGGACGCGTCGGGTCTACACGGAGGGGATCTTGCTGTGGGCCTGGCCCGGGTGTTGCTCCAAAGTGTTCCTATGGGCGGACCTAACACAACCGGGTGGAGAGGTCCACTGGTCAAATCCCGTCCGTGCAAAGTCAAAGGGCTAGATCCCGTGGTCAAACGCTACAGGGTTAGGCGGGACGGGGGCCCTGGGGGGTAGCAATGCCACCGGAGCGTCGCAACGGGCCCTCATACATGCGGGGTGGTGTGGTGGCATGTCCGAAGAGGCGGCACGCGTCTCCGGGGTGTGGCCCCCCTCACGGACGGCAATGACACGGTAGTAGACGTTCTGCGGGTCCGAAGCAGCGTGAATATTAGTGAATACGTGGGGCGAGATGAAATCTTGAGTTTTGTACACTACGTGGGCACATGTGCTATAGGACTGATGGTAATTTTTCATAATTTTTGTGATGGAGAAGTATCTGAACACTTCCCTCTCTGTGATTGCTCTTCCATGCGTCTACTGTTGTGGCCGGCGGCCTCCGGGGGCTAGCATACCGTCAAATCTTGCGTAGGCGGCCTCTCACAAGTCTCGAAGTGTTGAGGCGGTTGCAAACGCCCAGCACGCGTCTCCGGGGTGTGCCCCCCCCCCTCACGGACGGCGCCGCCGCCGGCACCTGGAGGGGGAAAACGGACGCGTCGGGTCTACACGGAGGGGATCTTGCTGTGGGCCTGGCCCGGATGTTGCTCCAAAGTGTTCCTATGGGCTGACCTAACACAACCGGGTGGAGAGGTCCACTGGTCAAATCCCGTCCGTGCGAAGTCAAAGGGCTAGATCCCGTGGTCAAACGCTCTGAGGTTAGGCGGGGACGGGGCCCTTAGGGGGTAACAATGCCACGTGAGCATCGCACGGGCCCTCATACATGCGGGGTTGTGTGGTGGCATGTCCGAAGGCGACGCAGCGTCTCCGGTGTGGCCCCTCTCACGGACGGCAATGACACGGTAGTAGGCGTTCTGCGTAACGATGCAGCGTGAATATTATTAAATACTTGGAGCGCGATAAAATCATGAGTTTTTACACAACGTGGGCACATGTGCTATAGGACTGATGGTAATTTTTCATAATTTTTAGTGATGGAGAAATGTCTCGAACACTTCCCTCTACGCGGATTGCCCTTCGCCGTCTCTGTTGGCGGCGGCGGCCTTCAGGGGCTAGCATACCGTCAAATCTTAGTGGCGGCCTCTCACAAGTCTCGAAGTGTTGAGGCGGTTGCAAACGCCCAGCACGCTGTCTCGAGGTGCCCCCCTCACGGACGGCGCGCCCGCCACGCACCTGGAGGGGGAAGCAGACCTTGTCGGGTCTACACGGAGGATCTTCTTTGTGGGCCTGGCCGGATGTTGCTCAAAGTGTTCCTATGGGCTGACCTAACACAACCGGGTGGAGAGGTCCACTGGTCAAAATCCCGTCGTGCAAAGTCAAAGGGCTAGATCCCGTGGTCAAACGCTTCTGAGGTTAGTCGGGGCCAGGGGCCCTGGGGGTAGCAATGCCACCGAAGGCGTCGCACCGGGCCCTCATACATGTGGGGTGGTGTCGTGGCATGTCCGAAGAAGCGGCCGCACGCGTCTCCGGGGTGGGCCCCCCCCCCTCACGGACGGCAATGACACGGTAGTAGACGTTCTGCGGTAACGATGCAGCGTGAATATTATTAAATACTTGGAGCGCGATAAAATCATGAGTTTTTTACACAACGTGGGTACTGTGCTATAGGACTGATGGTAATTTTTCATAATTTTTTGTGATGGAGAAGTATCTGAACACTTCCCTCTACGCGGATTGCTCTTACATGCGTCTCTGTTGTGGCGGCTGGCCTCGGGGGCCAGCATACCGTCAAATCTTGCGTGGCGGCCTCTCACAAGTCTGGAAGTGTCGGCGGTTGCAAACGCCCAACCGCAGCGTCTCCGGTGTGCCCCCACCCTCACGGACGGCGCCGCCCAGCGCACCTGGAGAAGCAGACGCTGCGTCGGGTCTACGGAGGGATCTTGTGTGGGCTGGCCGGATGTTGCTCCAAAGTGTTCCTATGGGCTGACCTAACACAACCGGGTGGAGAGGTCCTTTGGACAAATCCCGTCCGTGCAAAGTCAAAGGGCTAGATCCCGTGGTCAAACGCTTCTGAGGTTGAGTCGGGACGGGGCCCTGGGGTAGCAATGCCACGGAGGCGTCGCACCGGGCCCTCATACATGTGGGGTGGTGTCGTGGCATGTTCAAGAAGCGACGCACGTCTCCGGTGTGGCCCCTCACGGACGGCAATGACACGGTAGTAGACGTTCTGCGGTAACGATGCAGCGTGAATATTATTAAATACTAGGAGAGCGATAAAATCATGAGTTTTTTACACTACGTGGGTACTGTGATATAGGACTGATGGTAATTTTCATAATTTTTGTGATGGAGAAGTATCGAACACTTCCCTCTGGCGGATTGCTCTTCGTGACGTCTCTGTTGTGTGGGCGGCCTCCGGGCTAGCATACCGTCAAATCTTGCGTGGCGGCCTCTCACAAGTCTGGAAGTGTCGAGGCGGTTGCAAACGCCCAAAGACGCTCTCCGGGTGTGCCCCCCCTCACCAGACGGCCGCCCGCCCGGCACCTGGAGGGGGGAAAGCAGACCTTGTCGGGTCTACGGAGGGATCTTCTTTGTGGGCCTGGCCGGATGTTGCTCCAAAGTGTTCCTATGGGCTGACCCTAACACAACCCGGGTGGAGAGGACCACTGGTCAAATCCCGTCCGTGAAAAGTCAAAGGGCTAGATCACGTGGTCAAACGCTACAGGGTTAGGCGGGGACGGGACCACAGGGGTAGCAATGCCACCGGAGCGTTGCACCGGGCCCTCATACATGCGGGGTGGTGTGGTGGCATGTCCGAAGAGGCGGCACGCGTCTCCGTGGTGTGGCCCCCCTCATAGACGGCAATGACAGGGTAGTAGACGTTCTGCACTAACGATGCAGCGTGAATATTATTAAATACTTGGAGCGCGATAAAATCATGAGTTTTTTACACAACGTGGGCACATGTGCTATAGGACTGATGGTAATTTTTCATAATTTTTTGTGATGGAGAAGTATCTGAACACTTCCCTCTAAGCGGATTGCTCTTCATGCGCTCTGACCGTGTGGCCGGCGGCCTCCGGGAGCTAGCATACCGTCAAATCTTGCGTAGGTGGCCTCTCACAAGTCTCGAAGTGTTGAGGCGGTTGCAAACACCCAGCACGCGTCTCCGGGGTGTGCCCCCCCCCTCACGGACGGCGCCGCCGCCGGCACCTGGAGGGGGAAAACGGACGCGTCGGGTCTACACGGAGGGGATCTTGCTGTGGGCCTGGACCGGATGTTGCTCCAAAGTGTTCCTATGGGCTGACCTAACACAACGGGTGGAGAGGTCCACTGGTCAAATCCCGTCCGTGCAAAGTCAAAGGGCTAGATCCCGTGGTCAAACGCTACAGGGTTAGGCGGGACGGGGGCCCTGGGGGGTATCAATGCCACCGGAGCGTAGCACCAGGCCCTCATACATGCGGGGTGGTGTGGTGGCATGTCCGAAGAGGCGGCACGCGTCTCCGGGGTGTGGCCCCCCTCACGGGGCCAGCAATGACACGGTAGTAGACATTATGCGGTAACGATGCAGCGTGAATATTATTAAATACTTGGAGCGCGATAAAATCATGAGTTTTTTACACAATGTGGGCACATGTGCTATAGGACTGATGGTAATTTTTCATAATTTTTAGTGATGGAGAAGTATCTAAACACTTCCCTCTACGCGGATTGCTCTTCGCACATCTACGACTGTGGCCGGCGGCCTCCGGGGGCTAGCATACCGTCAAATCTTGCGTAGGCGGCCTCTCACAAGTGTCGAAGTGTTGAGGCGGTTGCAAACACCCAGCACGCGTCTCCGGGGTGTGCCCCCCCCCCCCTCACGGACATCGCCGCCGCCGGCACCTGGAGGGGGGAAACGGACGCGTCGGGTCTACACGGAGGGGATCTTGCTGTGGGCCTGGCTCGGATGTTGCTCCAAAGTGTTCCTATGGGCTGACCTAACAAAACCGGGTGGAGAGGTCCATTGGTCAAATCCCGTCAAATTGCAAAGTCAAGGGCGAGATCCCGTGGTCAAACGCTTCTGAGGTTAGGCGGGGCCAGGGCCACGGGGTAGTAATGCCACGGAGGCGTCGCACCGGGCCCTCATACATGCGGGTGGTGTGGTGGCATGTCCGAAGAAGCGGCCGCAGCGTCTCGAAGTGCGCCCCTCACGGACGGCAATGACACGGTAGTAGGCGTTCTGCTGATAACGATGCAGCGTGAATATTATTAAATACTTGGGCGCGATAAAATCATGAGTTTTTACACAACGTGGGCACATGTGCTATAGGACTGATGGTAATTTTTCATAATTTTTGTGATGGAGAAGTATCTGAACACTTCCCTCTACGCTGGATTGCTCTTCATGCGTCTACGATCAGTGGCGGCGGCCTCCGGAGCTAACATACCGTCAAATCTTGCGTAGGTGTCCTCTCACAAGTCTCGAAGTGTTGAGGCGGTTGCAAACACCAAAGCAGCGTCTCCGGTGTGCCCCCCTCACAGACGGCGCCGCCGCACCGGCTTTGGAGGGGGAAAGCAGACGCGTCGGGTCTACGGAGGGATCTTCTTGTGGGCCTGGCCGGATGTTGCTCAAAGGGTTCCTATGGGCTGACCCTAACACAACCGGGTGGAGAGGTCCACTGGTCAAATCCCGTCCGTGCAAAGTCAAAGGCTAGATCCCGTGGTCAAACGCTTCTGAGGGTTAGGCGGGGCCAGGGGCCACAGGGGGTATCAATGCCACGGAGCGTAGCACCAGGCCCTCATACATGCGGGGTGGTGTGGTGGCATGTCCGAAGAAGTGACGCAGCGTCTCGGTGTGGCCCCCCCCCTCACGGACGGCAATGACACGGTAGTAGACATTATCTTGATAACGATGCAGCGTGAATATTATTAAATACTTGGAGCGCGATAAAATCATGAGTTTTTTACACAACGTGGGCACATGTGCTATAGGACTGATGGTAATTTTTCATAATTTTTAGTGATGGAGAAGTATCTGAACACTTCCCTCTACGCGGATTGCCCTTCGCACGTCTACGACTGTGGCCGGCGGCCTCCGGGGGCTAGCATACCGTCAAATCTTGCGTAGGCGGTCTCTCACAAGTCTCGAAGTGTTGAGGCGGTTGCAAACGCCCAGCACGCGTCTCCGGGGTGTGCCCCCCCCCCCCCACTCACGGACGGCGCCGCCGCCGGCACCTGGAGGGGGGAAACGGACGCGTCGGGTCTACACGGAGGGGATCTTGCTGTGGGCCTGGCCCGGATTTTGCTCCAAAGTGTTCCTATGGGCTGACCTAACACAACCGGGTGGATAGGTCCACTGCTCAAAGCCCGTCCGTGCAAAGTCAAAGGGCTAGATCCCGTGGTCAAAAGCTACAGGGTTAGGCGGGACGGGGCCCTGGGGGGTAGCAATGCCACCCGAGCGTCGCTCGGTTCCCTCATACATGCGGGGTGGTGTGGTGGCATGTCCGAAGAAGCGCAGCGTCTCTGAGTGCGCCCCCCTCACGGGCGACAATGACACGGTAGTAGGCGTTACTGATAACGATGCAGCGTGAATATTATTAAATACTTGGGTAGCGATAAAATCATGAGTTTTTTACACAACGTGGGCACATGTGCTATAGGACTGATGGTAATTTTTCATAATTTTTAGTGATGGAGAAGTATCTGAACACTTCCCTCTCTGTGGATTGCTCTTCGCGACGTCTGTTGTGGCCAGCTGACCTCGAGGCCAGCATACCGTCAAATCTTGCATAGGCGGCCTCTCACAAGTCTCGAAGTGTTGAGGCGGTTGCAACGCCCAGACGCTGCGTCTCGGGGTGTGCCCACCCCTCACGGACGGCGCCGCCGCCCGGCACCTAGAGGGGAAGCAGACGCGTCGGGTCTACACGGAGGGATCTTGCTTTGTGGGCCTGGCCGGATGTTGCTCCAAAGTGTTCCTAGGGGTGGTCCTAACACAACCGGGTGGAGAGGTACACTGGTCGAATCCCGTCCGTGCAAAGTCAAGGGGCTAGATCCCGGGGTCAAGCGCTTCTGAGGTTGGGCGGGGACGGGACCACAGGGGTAGTAATGCCACCGAGCGTCGCAGACCGGCCCTCATACATGCGGGGTGGTGTGGTGGCATGTCGGAAGAGGCGTACGCAGCGTCTCCGGTGTGGCCCCCCTCACGGACGGCAATGACACGGTAGTAGGCGTTCTGCAGTAACGATGCAGCGTGAATATTATTAAATACTTGGAGCGCCGATAAAATCATGAGTTTTTACACAACGTGGGCACATGTGCTATAGGATTGATGGTAATTTTTCATAATTTTTGTGATGGAGAAGTATCTGAACACTTCCCTCTCATGATTGCTCTTCGCATGTCTCTGTTGTGGCCGTGACCTCAGGAGCTAGCATACCGTCAAATCTTGCGTAGGCGGCCTCTCACAAGTCTCGAAGTGTTGAGGCGGTTGCAAACACCCAGCACGCGTCTCCGGGGTGTGCCCCCCCTCACGGACGGCGCCGCCGCCGGCACCTGGAGGGGGGAAACAGACGCGTCGGGTCTACACGGAGGGGATCTTGCCGTGGGTCTGGCCCGGATGTTGCTCCAAAGTATTCCTATGGACTGACCTAACACCACCGGGTGGATAGGTCCACTGGTCAAAGCCCGTCCGTGAAAAGTCAAAGGGCTAGATCCCGTGGTCAAACGCTACAGGGTGAGGCGGGGCCAGGGGCCACAGGGGTAGCAATGCCACCGGAGGCGTCGCACCGGCCCTCATACATGCGGGGTGGTGTGGTGGCATGTCCGAAGAAGGCGGCACGCCGTCTCGGGTGTGGCCCCCCTCACGGGCCAGCAATGACACGGTAGTAGGCGTTCTTGATAACGATGCAGCATGAATATTATTAAATACTTGGAGCGCCGATAAAATCATGAGTTTTTTACTGGCGAGGGCACATGTGCTATAGGACTGATGGTAATTTTTCATAATTTTTAGTGATGGAGAAGTATCTGAACACTTCCCTCTACGCGGATTGCTCTTCGCACGTCTACGACTGTGGCCGGCGGCCTCCGGGGGCTAGCAAACCGTCAAATCTTGCGTACGCGGCCTCTCACAAGTCTCGAAGTGTTGAGGCGGTTGCAAACGCCCAAAGACATCGTCTCCGGGTGTGCCCCCCCCCTCCACAGACGGCCACCGCACCTGGAGAAGCAGACGCTGTCGGGTCTACACGGAGGGATCTTCTGTGGGCCTGGCCGGATGTTGCTCCAAAGTGTTCCTATGGGCTGACCTAACACAACCGGGTGGAGAGGTCCACCGTCAAATCCGTCCGTGTAAAGTCAAGGGCTAGATCCCGTGGTCAAACACTACAGGAGGTTAGGCGGGGCCAGGGGCCACAGGGGGTAGCAATGCCACCGGGCGTCACCGGGCCCCTCATACATGCGGGGTGGTGTGGTGGCATGTCCGAAGAGGCCGCCGCAGCGTCTCGGGGTGTGGCCCCCCTCACGGGACGGCAATGACACGCGGTAGTAGGCGTTCTGCGATGTAACGATGCAGCGTGAATATTATTAAATACTTGGGAGCGATAAAATCATGAGTTTTTACACAACGTGGGCACATGTGCTATAGGACTGATGGTAATTTTTCATAATTTTACCGATGGAGAAGTATCTGAACACTTCCCTCTCGCGGATTGCCCTTCATGCGTCTCTGACGGTGGCGGCTGACCTTGAGCTAGCATACCGTCAAATCTTGCGTGGCGGCCTCTCACAAGTCTCGAAGTGTTGAGGCGGTTGCAAGCAGCGCAGCACACGTCTCGGTGTGCCCCCCCCCCTCACGGACGGCGCCCGCCGCCAGCACTTGGAGAAGCGGACGCGTCGGGTCTACACGGAGGGGATCTTGCTGTGGGCCTGGCCCGGATTTTGCTCCAAAGTGTTCCTATGGGCTGACCTAACACAACCGGGTGGAGAGGTGAAGGAAATATGCCCTAGAGGCAATAATAAAGTTATTATTTATTTCCTTATATCATGATAAATGTTTATTATTCATGCTAGAATTGTATTAACCGGAAACATAATACATGTGTGAATACATAGACAAGCAGAGTGTCACTAGTATGCCTCTACTTGACTAGCTCGTTAATCAAAGATGGTTATGTTTCCTAACCATAGACATGAGTTGTCATTTGATTAACGGGATCACATCATTAGGAGAATGATCTGATTGACATGACCCATTCCGTTAGCCTAGCACTTGATCGTTTAGTATGTTGCTATTGCTTTCTTCATGACTTATACATGTTCCTGTAACTATGAGATTATGCAACTCCCGTTTACCGGAGGAACACTTTGGGTACTACCAAACGTCACAACTTAACTGGGTGATCATAAAGGAGTACTACAGGTGTCTCCAAAGGTACTTGTAGGGTAGGCGATTTTGAGATTAGGTTTTGTCACTCCGATTGTCGGAGAGGTATCTCTAGGCCTTCTCGGTAATACACATCACATAAGCCTTGCAAGCATTACAACTAATGAGTTAGTTGTGAGATGATGTATTACTGGAACGAGTAAAGAGACTTGCGATGTGAGATTGAACTAGGTATTGGATACCGACGATCGAATCTCGGGTAAGTAACATACCGATGACAAAGGGAACAACGTATGTTGTTATGCGGTCTGACCGATAAAGATCTTCGTAGAATATGTAGGAACCAATATGGGCATCCAGGTCCCGCTATTGGTTATTGACGGAGATGTGCCTCGGTCATGTCTACATTGTTCTCGAACCGTAGGGTCCATGACGCTTAAGGTTTCGATGACGGTTATATTATGAGTTTGTGTATTTTGATGTACGAAGGTTGTTGAGTCCCGTGATATGATCACGGACATAACGAGGAGTCTCGAAATGGTCGAGACATAAAGATTAATATATTGGACGGATATATTTGGACACGGAAAGGTTAGGAGAAGTTTGGAGCTCCGGAGGTTGCCGGAACCCCGGGAGGTATATGGGCCTTATTGGGCCCATGTAGGAGGAAGGGAGAAGGAACAAGGGAAGGCGCCCCCAAGCCCAATCCGAATTGGGAGGGGCCGGCCCCCCTTTCTCCTTCCCCTCTTCCTATTCCTACTACTAGTACTTATTCCTAATACTAGTACTCCTTCCTTTCCCCTCAAATAAGATAAAGAAAAGAGAGGGAAACCTACTTGGAGTAGGTTTCCCCTCCTATGGTGCGCCCCTTGGGCGGCCACCTCCTCCCTCCCTCCTTTATATACGGGGAGGGGCACCTAGGACACACAAGTTGATCCTTGAGATCGTTCCTTAGCCGTCTGCGGTGCCCCCTCCACCATATTCCACCTCGGTCATATCGTAGCGGTGCTTAGGCGAAGCCCTGCGTCGATAAAACATCAAGATCGTCCTGCGCCCGTCGTCTTGGCGGAACTCCCTCTCCCCGAGCTTTGCTTTGGATCGGAGCCCGAGGAGCGTCATCGAGCTGAGCGTGTGCCAAGAACTTCTGAGGCGCCGAATGTGGCGCTAGGATCGGCTGGATCGTGAGGAGAACGTCTGACTACTTCCTCTCGTCATCATCGACTCGGAGGTGCGAATGCTTGGCTGGGATCGGCAGGATCGCGAGGAGAACGTCTGACTACTTCCTCTACGTTGTGATCGCTTCCGCTTCACGGTCTCACGAGAATGCGTAGACAACACTCTCCCCTCTCGTTGCTATGCCATCACCATGGTCCTGTGTGTGCGTAGGAAATTTTTTGAAATTACTGCGTTCCCCAACAAGAGGTCCACTGGTCAAATCCCGTCCGTGCAAAGTCAAAGGGCTAGATCCCGTGGTCAAAAGCTACAGGGTTAGGCGGGACGGGGGCCCTGGGGGGTAGCAATGCCACCGGAGCGTCGCACCGGGCCCTCATACATGCGGGGTGGTGTGGTGGCATGTCTGAAGAAGCGACGCAGCGTCTCTGGGTGTGGCCCCCTCACGGGACGGCAATGACACGGTAGTAGGCGTTCTGCGATAACGATGCAGCGTGAATATTATTAAATACTTGGGTAGCGATAAAATCATGAGTTTTTACACAACGTGGGCACATGTGCTATAGGGTGATGGTAATTTTTCATAATTTTTAGTGATGGAGAAGTATCTGAACACTTCCCTCTACGGATTGCTCTTCGCATCGCGTCTCGACTGTGGCCAGCTGACCTCCGAGCTAGCATACCGTCAAATCTTGCGTAGGCGGCCTCTCACAAGTCTCGAAGTGTTGAGGCGGTTGCAAACGCCCAGCACGCGTCTCCGGGGTGTGCCCCCCCCCTCACGGACGGCGCCGCCGCCGGCACCTGGAGGGGGGAAACGGACGCGTCGGGTCTACACGGAGGGGATCTTGCTGTGGGCCTGGCCCGGATGTTGCTCCAAAGTGTTCCTATGGGCTGACCTAACACAACCGGGTGGAGAGGTCCATTGGTCAAATCCCGTCCGTGCAAAGTCAAAGGCTAGATCCCGTGGTCAAACGCTACTGAGGTTAGGCGGGGCCAGGGACCCTGTGGGGTAGCAATGCCACGGAGGCGTCACCGGCCCTCATACATGCGGGGTGGTGTGGTGGCATGTCCGAAGAAGCTGACAGCGTCTCGGGTGTGGCCCCTCACGGACGGCAATGACACGGTAGTAGGCGTTACTGCGATAACGATGCAGCGTGAATATTATTAAATACTTGGGTAGCGATAAAATCATGAGTTTTTACACAACGTGGGCACATGTGCTATAGGACTGATGGTAATTTTTCATAATTTTTTGTGATGGAGAAGTATCTGAACACTTCCCTCTCTGTGATTGCTCTTCGCATGTCTCACGATCGTGGCGGCGGCCTCCGGGAGCTAGCATACCGTCAAATCTTGCGTGGCGGCCTCTCACAAGTCTCGAAGTGTTGAGGCGGTTGCAAACACCAACCGCAGCGTCTCCGGTGTGCCCCCCTCCTCACAGACGGGCGCCGCCGCGCCCGGCACCGGAGGGGGAAAAGCAGACGCGTCGGGTCTACGGAGGATCTTCTTTGTGGGCCTGGCCAGGATGTTGCTCCAAAGTGTTCCTATGGGTTGACCTAACACAACCGGGTGGAGAGGTCCACTGGACAAATCCCGTCCGTGCAAAGTCAAAGGGCTAGATCCCGTGGTCAAATGCTCTGAGGTTAGGCGGGGCCAGGGGCCTGAGGGGTAGCAATGCCACGGAGGCGTCGCACGGGCCCTCATACATGCGGGATGGTGTGCTTTGGCATGTCCGAAGAGGCGGCGCGTCTCGGGTGTGGCCCCCCTCACGGACGGCAATGACACGGTAGTAGGCGTTCTGCGTAACGATGCAGCGTGAATATTATTAAATACTTGGGCGCGATAAAATCATGAGTTTTTACACAACGTGGGCACATGTGCTATAGGACCGATGGTAATTTTTCATAATTTTTAGTGATGGAGAAGTATCGAACACTTCCCTCTCTGGATTGCTCTTCGCACGTCTCGACTGTGGCCGGCGGCCTCCGAGGCTAACAAACCGTCAAATCTTGCGTCTGTGACCTCTCACAAGTCTCGAAGTGTTGAGGCGGTTGCAACGCCAGCACACGTCTCCGAGTGTGCCCCCCTCGTGGACGGCGCCGCCGCCCACCGGAGGGGGGAAACGGACGCGTCGGGTCTACGGAGGGGATCTTGTTGTGGGCCTGGCCCGGATGTTGCTCCAAAGTGTTCCTATGGGCTGACCTAACACAACCGGGTGGAGAGGTCCACTGGTCAAATCCCGTCCGTGCAAAGTCAAAGGGCTAGATCCCGTGGTCAAACGCTACAGGGTTAGGCGGGGACGGGGCCTGAGGGGTAGCAATGCCACCGAAAGGCGTCGCACCGGCCCTCATACATGCGGGGTGGTGTGGTGGCATGTCCGAAGAGGCAGCACGCGTCTCCGGGGTGTGGCCCCCCTCACGGCCGGCAATGACACGGTAGTAGACGTTCTACGGTAACGATGCAGCGTGAATATTATTAAATACTTGGAGCGCGATAAAATCATGAGTTTTTTACACAACGTGGGCACATGTGCTATAGGACTGATGGTAATTTTTCATAATTTTTTGTGATGGAGAAGTATCTGAACACTTCCCTCTACGCGGATTGCTCTTCGCACGTCTACGACTGTGGCTGGCGGCCTCCGGGGGCTAGCATACCGTCAAATCTTGCGTAGGCGGCCTCTCACAAGTCTCGAAGTGTTGAGGCGGTTGCAAACGCCCAGCACGCGTCTCCGGGGTGTGCCCCTCACTTACGGTCTTTGCCGCCGCGGCTTTGGAGGGGGAAAGCAGACGCGTCGAGTCTACGGAGGGGATCTTGCTGTGGGCCTGGCCAGGATGTTGCTCCAAAGTGTTCCTATAGGCTGACCTAACACAACCGGGTGGAGAGGTCCACTGGTCAAATCCCGTCCGTGCAAAGTCAAAGGGCTAGATCCCGTGGTCAAACGCTACAGGGTTAGGCGGGACGGGGGCCCCGGCGGGTAGCAATGCCACCGGAGCGTCGCACCGGGCCATCATACATGCGGGGTGGTGTGGTGGCATGTCCGAAGAGGCGGCACGCGTCTCCGGGGTGTGGCCCCCCTCACGGACGGCAATGACACGGTAGTAGACGTTCTGCGGTAACGATGCAGCGTGAATATTATTAAATACTTGGAGCGCGATAAAATCATGAGTTTTTTACACAACGTGGGCACATGTGCTATAGGACTGATGGTAATTTTTCATAATTTTTTGCGTAGGCGGCCTGTCCCCCTTCATTCACCTGACGAACTAAGCTACCCCCGCCCCCACCACCACCCTCCCCGTCGACCAGGCCACGGCCTTGGCGGACGAAGCTGCTCGAATTCGGCGCCTCCCCTCCCCTCCCCTCTGTGTGGTTCCGGGAGAGGAGAGGGCCGAGCGGTTTAAAAAAAATAAAAATCTATATGAAATAATAACACATAAAAAAGGAAAACTATAACTATAAAAAATTTAAAAATCTATATGAAATAAAAAAGAATAAATATATAACTATAAGAAAACATTAAAATAAAAAAGAATAAATATATAACATTGAAAATAATATACACTAAAAATATATTTGAAGACAGTTAATAATATATGTCACGTGTGTAATTAACATGTATACGGCTAGTTTGCAATTAACATGTAAAAAAAAAGAAATACACCTATGCCTACGGCTTAGCCGTCGGCATATATGCCACGTGGCATGACTAATGTATGCCGACAGTTAAGCCGTCGGCATAGTTCCCTTATCCACTCCCGCTCACCCCTCCACTCGTTCGTCCCCACTCGTGCGCCCCAGCCCGACCAGCTAGCTAGCTGCCGCCCGCCGCCGCCGCCACTTGCTGCTCCCCGCCCGCGTCGCTCCCCGCCGCCCGCCCTTGCCCGCTCACCCGCCACTCTCCCTCCCTCACCCGTCCCCCCCCTCGCCGCTCCACCCTCCCCGTCCCTCCCTTCTCGCGCCACCACCGCCACGCATCACCGCCCACCGCCCGTCGCCCGCTCCACCACCTCCCTCCCTTCCTCGCGCCTTGCCTCCACCCCAGCTCTGCCCGCCACGAACAGGCAGGGCCCTGCCTCGGCCCCTCCCGAGCACGCCTGCCACGGCTCCGCCAGCGGCCCACGTCCCTGCCGGCCGGCCCTGTTGCTAGCTCCGGTCGGCGGCGGCCTCTGCTTCTCCGGCCGACCGCGACCAGCCCCGTCCCTCCCGTCCCCTCCATCGCCGTGACGCTCCTCTGCCCGGCCGGTGAGCTATGCTCTTTTTTTTTTCATTTTTCCTACTATGACATTCATAGTTTCATATTAATTTGCTGCAAATAACTACTATGTATGGACATGTGTAACTTATCTTCACAAAGACAAGTTATGTAATTGTTAGCATTGTTCTCTTCTAGATTTTATGTCCATAAGCCTAATATTTGTACCAATATGATATGTAATGGATTATGACAATATATGCATGTGAGATTAATGGATGGTGTATTCGCCCCTAAGTCTATTCACATATGCATGCAAAACAAAATTTTGAGTTGCTGTTTGTGTCATGTTCTTTGAGTTGTTGACGTCTAGAGATGGCATGGATAGGAGGTGAAGTTGTGTCTAAATCCTTGCTATGTGACATTTAGTTTCTAAAATAGTTGTGTGAGATGTGCTCCAAAATTGACATATGATGAGTGGTTATTTAATCATGATGATCTTGCTAAAAAAATGAAGGACAAAATTTTACACTTGACGAAATATGATTTTTTCATAGTTTAAACTGTCAATGCTTAACCTATTTTTTGCACTTGGTCGAATTAACAGGATTTGTGGTGCTCCATCTTCGTGGAGTGACCGTCGACGTTGGAGGTGTTTGTCCACGATCGTCCCTCCTTTGATCGACTACATCCTCTACATCGGAGGGTGAGCAACAATTCCATGACCTCGTCCACATTTTTCCATGTCACTAGATTAAATTTTCACATCAAGTCGCGTAACCTAGGTCTCCCGTCCGAAAGGGTTGCATCGATAAATATGCATTCAATTGCATATTTATCACCGCAGCTCTTCGGATTGTCCAGCGCTTTCCACGGACAGCCGAGGATGTGTAGATTGGATACGTTGTTCATGCTCTACCCGTTCGAGACAGGATTTGGTGGCGCCTCCTGTTGTTCTCCGGATGCACATTCTCTCGACATTTTGCCGAGACGTGTATTTGGAGAACAGCGGGGAGGTGCTGCCGTAATTTTGTCTCGGAATGGGGTAGAGCATGGACCGTACTCAATCTACACATTCTCGGGTGGGATTAGGACCCATCTTTACCTATTAGAGATGTAGGTGGATTACTCGTCAACCTTGTAAAAAATAAAATATTGATGTTGGTAATTTAAATGAATCCTTAATTTTGTTGTGTGGCTTCCAATAAAGCAGAGATGGCAGATAATCAGTGGATGTATAGTGGGTTTATCCGTCGGAATCAAGTAACAACAGGGTGGGTCGAGAAAACTAATGTGTTTTTAAAAGAGATATTCCGTAGTCCAATGAGGATGGTGCCAGAATGCCCGTGTGCCAGATGTGAGAGACGTATCCGCAGAGATAAGAGTGAGATGACTAAGCACCTTCGCACGCATGGATTTATGCCCAACTTTAATATGCCGATAAACTTTGCCCAGCGGGACCGTGGTAGAGAGGATGTGATACGACAACGCATCGCTGGTTATGAGGACGATGGGGTTAGAGACATACTAGAGGAGGTATTGTTGGGGGGGCCTGTGCAGTATCGTTGGCAGTACGGCCCTGAGAGACAGAACAAGCATCTGAGACAGAAATGTGGAAACAAAGCTAAGATTGAAGCTTCCATAGCTGAGGCAGTTATCCTAGAGGAGGTGGCAGACCTCAGGACAACCTACTATCCGGACCATGTTCCCACGTTGCACAATAAGGTGTCTCAATACAATACAGAAGAACCCAAGTATAAACCCAAGTTGCCTCTATTCACCGGGCAAGGTGGCAGGGCTGGATGCTCGACATCTTATGTCATGCCACGCGAGATGAGTGGGAGGATGTCATGTTCTATATCTTGCACAACATCAAGGAAGTTGAGGATGAGTGGATGAGGTAATACCTTTGCACCATTCTTTTAGTCAATTCGTTATGTTCACTTTGCCTAGTTCTTATACCGCTTTTCTTATTGTAGTCGATTCGTTGAAGAAGAATGGACGGGAATGCTGCCTCCTACTGAAGCGGAGGCACTTGCTCTTCTCCGAAAGGGTGTTGATGGAAGGAAAAATTTCGTTGCGTGGTTCATGGAGAAAGTAATTTTTCACACTTTCAATTAAACTCATGCACCCTATAATTTCAATTAAACTCATGCACCCTATAATTTCAATTGAACTTGTAGGGAAATGATCCGACCGAATCAATGGATGAAGAATTGAGATGGGTTTCCAAGGGTTTTGACCACTGTCGTCATGACATGCGAAAAGTATGATGTGAATGGGTATCGCTTCCATACAGAGGAGCACCAGAACAGTCGGCCTGATCCCAAAACCATAAATACCGGAGTCTTTACTGAAGGAGATAATAAAATAGATTACTACGGAAGGGTAGGAAAAATATCCGAGCTTACATTCAAACTTGGCCGCGAACACCTAAGTCTCACTGTGTTCAAATGCCGATGGTTCGACCCCAAAAAGGGCCTGAGACATATGCCTTCTGTTGGTTTAGTTGAAGCTAAACCATCAACCGTCTATTTCGGAGCTGATCTCTTTATCGCCGCTACCCAGGCCACACAAGTATATTATCTGCCTTACCCATGCTAGAAAGAGTACCTAAAGGGTTGGGAAGTTGTGTTCAAGGTGTTGCCGCATGGTAAGCTACCGGACCCGAACGATGATGATTACTACAACATAAACCCCATGACATACGAGGGACTGTTCTATCAAGAGGAACATGATGACGTGGTCCGAAACAACGAGGATGATGACTTGGGTTATGTTGACCTGGACCCAAACGACGACGACGCACGGATTGATGGTGAGGCAGTTGTGAATCAAAGAGATATAATTATGCTTGAAAAGTTAAATGAGGACGCTGACGATGAGGAAGAGCCTCCACCTCCGTCAGACAACGAAGAAGATATGCGTGATAGTGATGATGAGACCGCCCCACAAATAGATTACAATTGTGATGATTCATATGGGTTCTAGAAAATGTAAGTTCTTTTAATGATCATTACAATAGTATGCTTAATGTGCTCTTCTGGTATTAATGTTTTTCCTGTATGCTTGTTTAATTGATATCCTTACTAATTGTTTATTCTCTTCTCAATGCAGGTTTGCTAATCATGGGCAAGTCCAGCGGTGCCGCTTTCCTCGATAAATTCAACGGACTTACTCGGTGTGGACGCGCCCACACGGTTCCCTCCCGACTACGCGCGGATGACACCTCACTGGGTGGTGGTGGGGTGGGGGGAGGAGACCCTAGAGGAGGAGGCGGTGGGGGGAGAGCCCCTAGAGGAGGAGGAGGTGGGGGGAGAGGCAGCCGGGGCAAAAAACTCCGAGCCGTGTCCGAAATAGGAGGGTCTTCTTCGATGCCCTCCCATACAGAGGCACCTTCTGAGTCTGAGGAGGAGGAGTATGTTCCTGATGGCGAGGAGGAGGAGGCCGAGGAGGAGGTGAGGAGGAGGAGGCCGAGGAGGAGGTGAGGAGGAGGAGGCCGAGGAGGAGGGTGAGGAGGAGGGCGAGGAGGGTGTAGGGAGGTTGATCCCGAGTTGTGGGGTGACTTGCCACCGGTGCTCCGCGGGTGGCTGCGTGGTAATGCGGACTACCTCGCCACCTTCTATCGAGGAGCACAAGTGTCTCATTGAACACTGTGGGCACTTAGTAAGTGCCTCTCAATCATATTTTCAACACATGACAACATTTTCTTATTGTACACATGGCAATCATTTGATTCTTTTGCAGAAACTGGATCCTTCGCGGAAAGGGCCGTAAACCGAACGGCCTTATCACTGTCCTGTTGAAGCACTTTTGGCCTGGCCTATTCTGCCCGCGGCCAGACAGGGACCCGCAGCTGCGGGTTTTGGCCACGAGCTGGGCCCACTACGAGGCTTGCAAAGAACGCTGGAGTACGGGACGGCCGCTAAGGCCGTGATCACCAAATTTTGGGTAAGTTCTCTTCTGAATCACTTGTCTTCAGTTTCGTTCATAGTTTATCATTGGATCTCAACTCATGCCTTGTTTGCTTTTGGTTTATGCAGCAACTCTATAGAGTTATTGACGAGCACAAGGCCAGAGCCGACGTGGTCTTGCTTGCGGCTGTGAAGAAGAAAGCTCGTCAGTTGCAGTACGAGGTGCGCTGGGTTGCCGTCTCACAGTACTACCACTACTACCTGCACCAAAAGATGACCAAAACTCAAGCGCAGAAGCTATGACTTACCTTGAACAGGGAGCAGTTCATGATGGTAACTATTACTAACTTTTCATTGTTTCAAGCAGTCAACTCTATGTTTCGTGCTCACATGTCATGCTTCCAAAATTTGTATAGGTTGTTCCTCGTTGGTGCTATGGAAGGCATATGACGGATGGGCGAGTTTGGTGGATAGGTGGCTCGGCGCCCGATGCGTAGTTTGCTGCCAAGAGCATCAAGGGCAGGCTAACCGTGGAGCCGACGGGACACACAATAAGGAAACAGGAACCACTTTGGAGCTTCAAGGCCATGAAGGTATATCTATGTGCATGATGCATTTTTGTTCTTCTTTACCGTCATGTTCTTATGTATGGCTATCTTCTATTTGACGTTGTAGGAGGACAAGTTGATGAGGGCGCTCTCAGACTTGGAGTCGTTGTAGCTGGCTCTCGAGCGGAGTCGTCGCAAGGAGGGCGAGAGCGATTACTACGGCAAGACCGAGGAGCACACAGGGTCTTACATTCATCACTATCGGGAGTTGCATCCGGATGTTCCTGTTGCCGAGGTCGCCCGATCTCGGATCGACGACACGGCGGTGGTGGCCATCCAGGGAAGAAGAATGGCGGTATCCGTGTTTCGACGGCTTGATCACTCCTTCAATCTCGTACACACAACCGGGCTACCAACCCGAGCCGGTTAGAGAATGCAGGCGTTCACAGACTCCTTTAGCCCGACATCTTTGTAAGTACTTCCTCTTTATCTTTTTCTATCTAGCATTCTCGGTTTATTTTCAGCATCGCTCACTTAGAAACAATCTAAATTATGTAGGCATATAAGGAGTTTGTCGAGCATAGGAATCTCGAGGTGCGGGAGTACTTGAAACGAAGTGAAGGCAACGATGATTACAACCGTCGAGATGATGGCCAGTTAGTTCTGCCATCTTAAAACCAAGCTAAATTTTTGCACTTTCATTCTTTCGATCTTCTAGTTTGCTTGTTTAACTAACATTCAGGCTATGTTGGCGTCTTGGAGTAGCAGCACGGGTCCACCACAAATGGGACCCCCACCACCACTTGCGGGAGAACCCCCACACGTGCCCACGTTCGATGAATGGGTGGCACTAGGCAGTGATGGTCCGGTTAGTACATTTGCCTAACTACTGACAAACTAGTTCTCGTTCATTCAACACTATCATATCATATTCTTTGTTAGAATCTTTTACGAAACATGTAGGGGACCGGTGGCTCGACTCCTGCTCCGTCGACCCCATCCTCCGATTTGGCAGAGTGGTGGTGGTCGCGATGGCGGTTTTGGCGGAGGTGGTGGTGGTTTTGGCGGAGGTGGTGGCGGTTTTGGCGGAGGTGGTGGTGCTTTTGGCGGAGGTGGTGGTTTTGGCGGAGGTGGTCTTGCGTGATGATTCCGTGCATGTGGCCGTCGTGCCATGCCTTTCATATTCCTACTTTTATGATGTTTCATTTCTTGCACTACTTTTATGTTCATGAACTTGAGTCGGTGATGATCTTTAGATGATGTGATGAACTTGAGTGTTTAGATGATGATGGTGAACTTGAGTATGTTTAGATGATGAACTGTCATATTTACGCATAATTTCATATTGTTCTGTTTTGAAATCTTTGTCAAATGAATTGGAAAAGAGAAAAAAGGGGAAAAAAAACTATGCCTACGGCAAAGCCATCGGCATATATAACCCCAGGAGTTACCAGGGCTCGCCACGTGGCATATCTCTGCCGACGGCTTTGCCGTAGGCATAGATGGAAATCTATGCCGACGGCAAAGCCGTAGGCATACATCTGCTGCCAGGAGTAACCAGGAGACGACACGTGGCAGATCTATGCCTACGGCAAAGCCGTCGGCATAGATTCATCTATGCCTGACTTTGCCGTGAGGCATAGACTACCACCGTGAGTACCACTTTGGTTGCCATGTGGCGGTATGCCGACGCAAAGCCGTCGGCATATATCTGCCACGTGGCATTGCACGATTCGTCTGCCGCTTTTGACGGCGCCGTCCGTTCTTTGTCGGGACGAAAAACACTGCCGACGGCTATACTCTGCCGACGGCTGTCGCCAGGCCGTCGGCATAGGCCCCTATGCCGACGGCTTTACTATGCCGACGGTCTGACAAGACTACGCTGACGTCTACGCCGACGGGGGTATGCCGACGGCTTAGGGGCCTATGCCGACGGCCCGTGGCCGTAGGCATATACCGCGAGTCCGGTAGTGTGTGTCGGCGCGTGAGTCTTCGTGGACAGGCGGTGGCCGAATTTGGCTCCAGGAGGGCCATCTTTCTGAGGGCCATGAAATAAGCCTTCTTATGTAAACATGACAACAGCAGGCAACCTTTGGGAGGGCCATCTAACCAAAGCACCAAATTAACTTTATTTCTATTCGATTAGTGCGATAGAGAAAGCGCATTGAAAAATTTCAATTCTGTCAAAAACTGCAGCTCTTTTTAGTTTTCTTAGTTACATGGAAGATACAAAAATCAACAGTTAATAAATTAAAGGCCCCCCAATTCTGGGAAGACATTTGGCATGGGAATGCTCCTCTGACTTCACAATTCTGGGACCTGTATTACCTTATTAATGAGAAAAACAAGACTATCTCCGAGGTGTGGGATGGTCAAAGTTTAATATGCTCCGTTAGAAGAATCTTTTTGGATGAACTTATGGTTCAATGGTTCGACCTGAGTAATATTCCCAAACTCACTAAATTTAGCCAGGAGAATGACTCCTTGATTTGGCAATATGAATCTAAAGGGGTTTATTCTTCAAATTCCCTATATACAGTAATTAACTTTAGAGGCTGGCATGTAACCTATTTACCTACCAACAGTTTGGAAGATTAAAGTGCCATCAAGGATCCATGAGTTTCTTTGGCTCTTCTCTCAGAACAAAATTATATTTTGGGAAGAAGGGAGTACAAAAGAGACCAGACCATGCTCCATTTGCAGAGTGCAAGGGCACAAGAGCGAAAAGATCCAGACCCCCGACCCTCGCGTCGCCTCCACGAGCGAGGCGACCGGGGGCTCCACTTCCCTCCTCCTCCCAGCGCCTCCCCCTCCTCTTAATCCGCTCCCACCGCCGCTCGCATTGGCCACCGAGCCTTGCTCGCGTGGTGCCGGTGGCGGTGGCCCCGTTCTTTTCCCCCCGCGCGGTGCTACAACTCGGGTGGCGGCGGTGCATCGAAGCCGGCGATGGATCCGGCGGCGGTGCGCCTTCGCGGGCGGCGCAGCTCGGGGTGGCGCGGCTGCTTGGCTCGGGGCAACGCGATGGCTGGCGGCGGCGCCCTTTCGTCCCAGATCTGGGCCCTTTTGGGCCCCATCTGGGTCTAGGCGGGCTTTGCGTCGGCTTCCCGGCGTCGTCTCCGGCGAACAGAGGTATGGATCGGGCTGGGGGTGGCGGAGACGGCGGAGCGTGTACTGTAGCACAGCGTCGGGAGCTTCACGAGCCCGCTTCGGGCTCGGCCGGGCAGGGTTGCCTGGTTTGCTCCGGAGCTACGTCCGGTCGGTTACCGCTGGGGGTGGTGAAGGTTGTCCCCTCCCACGTGGTTGATGTCCCCTGCTGCTCCCCGTTTTGGCTGCTTCCACTTGATCCCGCCGGTCTTGCTTCGCTTGCCACGGTGAGACGCGATGGTGACTGCAAGACAGTGGTGGCGCATATTGGTGGATGGCCAGTTTGGTGGAGTGCGATGGATCGTCCGCGGTCGTGGTTGGTTGGTGGTTGGGAGAAATCCTCGTCAGCTTGTCCGGCACGACTGCGGAGACGCCTGTGGGCGCCGGTGTGCCTTCCTGAAGGGCGTCGGATATACCCCTTCCCGCACGGCCCTTAGCGTACCGGGGGAAGCCCTAGGACATGTCCGGGTAGCAGCGGCGTTGTCCTCGTGTTCCTTCTTGAAGGTGTTGCTTGGTACGCGATGCTCCGTGGTGCTAGGAGCTTGTGGGATTCTCCGCCGGGCGCCGCGGTTGCTAGTCATCTTTGTTTTTCTTGATCCGCCGTTGTCGGCATTTATTCTTTTTGTATTTTCTCTCTCTTTTCTTTTGGGTGTGCCTGTGCTGCTTCCGTCCCAGCACCTTTGTTCGTTTTATCGTTCGTTGGGTCAAAGGAGGTTCAACTATTTCATCTCGGTTCAAGGGTGGGGGGCTACTAGCAACCAAGGGAGAGGGGTGCCGGTTCAAGTCCAAATGCAAACTTGAATCAACCTTCTTCGTAGCAAATAACTCAAGAGCCTTGTTTAGTGATTCAACCACCGTCTCCTTGTATGCAACCCAGCGTTGCTCGGAGTTCAGACGCATTATCTTCAACGTATGTGCATTCTAAAACAAACATTATGCCTTCCCTCCAACCCAACGATATCACTAGGGTCCATCCAATTCAAATCTTTCCTCACTTGTTCGAAGACCACCGCATAGCTAGGACAATTATCAAACACCATGTCAAGCTCATCCGGGCCCGGTTCAATATTGCCTTTCAAGAAGGCGTCTTTGTCCCCATGATGAACAAACACACATGTTCTTCTCATCCATATAACCATTCAAACTACAAAACGTAACATATCTTCCATGAGTACTAATACGAAGATTAACAAGGAATACGAACCCTAACCATAAACCTTGCCCCAACATAACAACACCCATAACCCTAACCCTAACATACTAACAAGCCTAACCCTAGCACCAACATAACAACACCCATAAGAATAACCCTATCACACTCACAACCCTAATCATAGGAAATTGGCAAACAAACATCTCATATCTCCATACAAATCTCTAGATCCATAAAAAACTAGGTTTTCCCCAACTAGCAACCAATGAGCAATTTGTTATCATTTCTGAGATCAAAACAAGGGGATCGGAGAAGGTTACCTTGAGGGAGGGATTGAGTTCAAAATTCATGGACAAAATCTTCAAATTTGAAAGATTTGGAGAAGGATTTGAGAGGCGGAGAGAGGGGGAGAGGGGGCAAATCTTGGGTGGGGATGGTTTAGGCGTTGGGGTGTGTGTGGGGGTGTGGGGGAGGGGGTCCAGCCAGCCAACTAGTAACAAAGAATGCAGCGCCTAAGGGCTAGGCGCTGCACATTACACATGTGGCGCCTAGCTCTGAGGCGCCTAGCTCTAAAGCCACGCTGGACAGACGTGCAACACCTGAGAGCTAGGCGCTACACCGTAGGGTGTGGCGCCTTCGTGTCAGGCGCCACTCAAAACGGTTAGCTGAGTGAATTTTTTTAAGAGCAGTTCATTTTTGTGAAATGATTTCGTCCCCAGGTTAAAATTGTCAAATTTGCCAGAGCGAGTGGATGTGGAACTTGTGGCTCGCTTTTCCAGATGAGATGCGTCACTAATGCATGGCTGCTAAATAGAGGAGTAGTGTCACATGCGCTGAATTTGCAGCGGGTGCATGAATGATACTATATGGATGCAGATGTACCTTTTTCTTAGAGTAAGAGATGCAGATGTACCTGTATGCAGCACAAGTGGTGCCAAGACCGACCAAAGTCTTGCGAAGTTTGGCCTCACATGCATTACTGTACATCAACTTTTGGCAGATTTGGAACAGGAGCTGCAGAGTATAGGTTTCAACAACTTGAATAATTTACGGGCAAAAGGCATTGCATATCAGTGCAAGGAAATTTCTAAGGGACGCCATTGCAGTAGATCAGTGCAAGGAAAGTTCCAATGCTGAGGTTCCAAGCAGCTTCTTCTTTTTTGCTGTCCGTATGGTGTGAGATGGAAAGAATACCATGTACTATGTTTTATACAAGCAGGGAAATTATGCACTTTTCAGCCGCCCCTTGCCTCTTCACTAGAGCAAACTATTTTTTTTTCTTCAAAACGGAGGTTGAAACCCCTTGCCTCTTCATCATAATGATGCACACAACCTTTCTTTTATATTATTCATCAAAGGCCTACAAGATAATACATCAATCAGTCTGAAGCCACCTATCAGATGACAAGTATAAAGTATCCGGCTGTGAGGAGAAAAAGTAGATGAGGACCATGCATGTGGTTGGATTTTTGTGGTTTAGTATCGGTTGGGAAGTGAGACAGAATA
This sequence comes from Aegilops bicornis, assembly GCA_021605145.1. Lineage (NCBI taxonomy): Eukaryota > Viridiplantae > Streptophyta > Magnoliopsida > Poales > Poaceae > Aegilops > Aegilops bicornis. Next base: position 4,130,929 of record CM038671.1, on the reverse strand, counting down.
GAAGGACCATGCATACGCGGATGTGAGGAGAGAGAGAAGAGAGGGACCATCCATGTGATTGTTCATGCATGTCCGAACTCCTGCAAATCTCCTCAACATTTGCAGTCCAGACCGCGTTGAATGACTTTCGCAGTCCGAACAACACGGTCCGGACGGATGCGGGCGGTTTGCGGGTCCGACTTGGAAATGCCCTAACGTCACGTGCACTGAATTTGCAGCTGGTGCATGAATGATATGTGGATGCAGATGTACCTGTATGCAGCACAAGTGTTGATGCTTGTTCATAAACTTGTAGGTGAATGGTATCTGGAGGACACTCGAGTCCACTTGCATAACTCTGCAGCACAAGTGGTGTTGCTGCATGTGCTAAGACCGACGACCCAAGTCTTCACATCAAGTTAGTACAAGATGATGCATGCATATAATCTCAATCATACAAAGACATCATCTCTTGATAAGACAAGGCCTGACCGCGACCACTATGCGTTTAATATCTAAAGAACAACACCGCTGGACCACAAGTTTGTAAAGAAGACCCGTGTGCGAAGTTTGGATCTGTTTCTCGCAATCTATTTATAAATAAAATGTTGTTCGGAGCCAGTAGTTTCACACGGTTACATATTTGGTAAAAGAGTTCCGCTTTGGTACAACCTCCTCATAGAACGTATAAAGAGTAATATGGACATTTCACAATTTATACCCACTTTCATATGTACGTATACGCGTTCGTACAATTCCCGCCGCACGCCCCTCCTCATGGGCTCAGCCCGTTTAGTTTCTTGCGCGTCATCTCTTGATAAGACAAGGCCTGACCGCGACCACTGTGCGTTTAATATCTAAAGAACAACACCGCTGGACCACAAGTTTGTAAAGAAGACCCGGGTGCGAAGTTTGGATCTGTTTCTCGCAATCTATTTATAAATAAAATGTTGTTCGGAGCCAGTAGTTTCACACGGTTACATATTTGGTAAAAGAGTTCCGCTTTGGTACAACCTCCTCACAGAACGTATAAAGAGTAATATGGACATTTCACAATTTATACCCACTTTCATATGTACGTATACGCGTTCGTACAATTCCCGGCGCACGCCCCTCCTCATGGGCTCAGCCCGTTTAGTTTCTTGCGCGTCCGTCATGGGCACAGCCCGTTTAGTTTCTTTTTTAAGTTTTAAACTTCATAAAAAAGGACTGTACTGGGGTTCGAACTTCAACCCTCTTGCACTATGTTCAAGTGAACAACCATCTGGGATAGCTAATCCAGTGTGCCTACAAGCTTTGTTTTCTTCTTGTTGTTCTAAATAACTCTAAGAAAAAAAACACAACAACTTCACTCTTGGGTTTTTCTTTCGTTTTTTCTGCACGGTTTTCACTCTGTTTTTATTTATCATTTCTTTCATAAATACAAATATTGGTATTTTACAAAAATGTACAGAATTTTTCAAAAAAATGTTCATGTCTTTCAAACTTGCTCAGAATAACAAAATAAGAGCATTTTTTTTAAAAGCGAACAAAAATATAGACATGAACATTTTTTGAGAAACAATAAGAAATTTTGAATTCCACAAAAATCCAGAAAAGTATATAAATTTTGAATTCCGGAAATTTGAATTTATGAGAATAGAAACAATGAACTGAAAAAACAAAAAATGAAAGAAGACGAAAAAGAAGAAAACAGAAAAAAAAACAGGAGGGAAGATAAAAAGAAAAAGAAAAAGAAAAAAACATGGTTCACGACCTCCGAGAATATTCCCAAAACCGGAAAAATGACTGGGCCGATGTTCCCAAAATCGAAAACGCTTTTTTTCAACTTTTCATAGTGATTTGTTTTTGAAATTTTGTGGAAAATTTTAAATCCATGAATATTTAAAAAAAATGTGTTGAACTTTTTCCAAATCCGCGATCTCTTGGGTGCCAAGGCCTAAGCGTTTTATTTGTTTTCTACTTTTTGCTTTTCTATTTTTTTATTAATTATTTTTCTCTTTTTGAATACCAAAGTAGAAGTTTTAAGTACCGTTTTAAATAATGATTTTAAATACTTTTTTTGTTTCAAATACTTATTAAATGCTTTAGAAAAAGCACTTACGGTTTTCAATTTTACCTCTTTGTATTTATTACTTATGTTAAAAACTCAAAATAGTAATTTGAAGTACATGTTCAAACTATGATTTTAAATTTTTTTTGGCTTCAAACCTGGAATGGATGCCTACCATGGGCCTGCCCACCGACTTGCAAAAGTTGGGACGATTTCAATAATGTAAAAAAGACACCATGTTCAAGTGTGGTAGGTCAGAAGTCTCCGTTTAAGAGCACGTTGTTTCTCGACATCGGTTAGATGACCCCAAATTCCTTTTATTTACTTGTATGACCATCTTAAGGCACCATGCCAAATTGTTTTGGTTTTGTATTTTTTTTGGGCATATTATGGAGTTTTCTCAGTCAAAAAGAGTGATAAGTGGCCGGACGTGTCGTAACTTACATATGATGTCGAAAATCACTCAAACCTGGTCTGGACGCCTATCATGGACACGCATGCCTACATGCAAAAGTTGGGGTAATTTCAAGGATGTCCACAAAAACACCATGTTCAACAGAGAATGTTCGGGTAAAGGTCAGAAATGTCCGTCTGAGGGCACATTTGTCAACATCCTTGAAATGGCCCCAATTTTTCCCATGGACTTTTATGACCAATCCAAGGCACCATGCTAAGTGATTTGGTTTTCAACAAAATTTGCATTTCTGGAGTTTTCTCAGTAACAAAAGGCCGATAAATGGCCACACGTGTCGCAACTTGCATACAGTGTCAGAAATTGTTGATGTCAGTTTTGAATCATTTTCGACACCGTACGCAAGCTGCAACAACATTTTCTGACACCGTATGCAAGTTGCGACACATACAGACAATTATCAGTCTTTTTTGACCAAGAAAACTACAGCAAATGCAGATAGATTCAAAAATCAAAACAGCTAGGCATTTTGCCTTAAATTGGTCGTGCAAGGCCATAAAAAAATTAGTGCCATTTTAAGGATGTCAAAAATCAACATGCTCTCCACGGAGGCTTCTGGGTTTCTAGCTTACCTGAACATCCTTTGTTGAACATGATCTATTTCTGGACATCCTTCAGATGACATAAATTTTGCACAGGTCGACATGCCCATGGTAAGCATTCATGTCAGGTTTGAATGATTCTTGACACCACATGCAAGTTTTGGCATGACCGGTCATTTATCGGTCTTTTTTGACCTAGAAATCTCCAAAAAATGCAAAAATTGTCAAGAACCAAAAAACTTGACATGGTGCGTTGAATTGGTCATACAAGGCCATGAAAAAAATAAGGCAATTTCAAGGATGTCGAAAAACAAAATGCTCTCAGACGAAGCCTTCTAGCCGAACACCCTCCATTGAACATGATGTCTTTTTGGATATTCATGAAATGACCTCAAATTATGGCAGGTGGGCATGCCCATGCTAGGCATCCATGTCAGGTTTGAAGGAAAAAAAATAAAATCATAACTTAAACATGTACTTAAAACTGTTATTTTATTTTATGTTTCCATGTTTGCATGCGTGACAGTGAACCGGCCCAGTATGGCAGCATCCTGTGAAGAAAGTATTCGAGTTGTAAACTTTATTTTCTAATTTGTGAACTTGTTTTCAAATCAATGAACTTTTTTCAATTTTGCTAACAATTTTGTCAAATTCCTGAACATTTTTTTCAACTCAATGAATGTTTTTCCAAGTTGCGAGCGTTTTTCCTCCCTGGAGTTGGAGGTGTTCTTGTGTTCCAGGGCTAGTCCATCGAAATAGAGGTCCCTGTGTCAAAATCTAAGATGGCCCTATCTTGTAAGATGACCAGTGTTATTCATATCAATCGTAACCGAAATGTGATTAGCGATTATTTAGCTAAATTTGTTAGAACTGAACATAAAACAGTAGTTTGGTTGGGGGCTGGTCCCATGGAAGTTGTGGACTTGTGTAAGCTGGATTGTAATACAAGTCTTACTAGCAAAATAAATGTCCAACTGAATTAAGTTGTCTATAACAACTTGTGTGCATTAACAATTATTTTGACGTGTTCTTTTTAATTGCCTTAATACAGAATTTTTGAGGCATTTTGATGAAACGCCTAGAAAAGCAAAGGGGTCTCCTCACTTGCCTCAAGTAAATTGAGGCGTTTTGGCAGTTTAGAAAATATCTGCACAAATGACAAGAAGCCTACGGTTGATAATTTATATACTTACTCCCTTCATCTCAGTTTATAAGTCTTGCACCTGTATTTAGGTCGTCAATTGGACTTATATAAAATAAATTATTTAACATGAAAATTATATCATTAGAAAATAAAAACATCTAAAGTTTCTAATGTTATATATTTTGAAATATATACACCATATTAACTTTGTCAAATTGATAACCTAGGTACACGTGCATGCCTTCTAAACTGAGATGAAGGGAGTATAAAAAGTTGAAATCATAAAGTCTATTTCCCTTCTTCTAAGGAAAACACTATCCTTCAGCCGATGGATGCACGCGCAGCGTCCGCCGCCTGCATAGCCGTCGGATCAATTTTGATTGAGCGCTCACGCTGGCCACAAGTCCTGTGCAACCAATTTTTTTTGCAACAACCGTATTGTTTCAGAGGGTTTCTGCAACAGAGATCTTGTTTCGGAAATAAAAAAACCGATTCGACGGTGACTTCTTTTCCGCAACAGGGTATAGTTTTGGAAAGTTTCTGCAAAAGGGGTCTTGTTTCAGAAAAAAAAAATGGTTCGGCAGCGAATTTTTTTCTTCTGCAACAGGGGCCTTGCTTCAGAAACATAGCCCCGGTTGCAGAAAGCGTTGGAGGAGCGCACGATGTTAGAGTCTACGAGGCCAAGCATTGCAATAAGATGCATGTTTCAGAAACATAGCTTCAGTTATAGAAATCGTCAAAGGAGTGCCCGGCATGGGAGCTTGTCGCCGTCATCTTGGAATAGAGGTCGCGCCTGTTCTCCAAGCGGGGCCCCTCGGTGAGCTTGATTTGCGTCCGATCCAAGCATCTGACGCGCGATATGGTGCACCATGGTGCTGCAGAGAGTTCAATTGAGCTTTTGCATGTCAGCGGCAGGCCGATTTTGGGGGTTGGCGGTGGCAGTGCGTTGGGCGCAGCTCTGTCGGGGCAGGAGGCAAGTTTGTTGTCTTGTTTCCGCAACAACGCGCATGTTGCGGGAATAATGTGGGGACATGCGGGACGCGCACACTAGATCGAACGACTAACAACTTAGGGATCTAACGGCTGTCCATGCGGTGGATAATTTCAGTACATCTGTTGGCGGACGCGTAGCAGCGCCCTTCTTCTAACCATAAAACATCTATTGTCTAGCTGGTCATCCCATGTGTTATTACAAGCTTTATTACTCGAGAGGTCGAGGGAAGTGCGAATAAAGCCCATGAGAGGTCCAGATTGATGGGCCGATGGACTTGTTTTGCACACGGCCTAATGTATTATCAGGTATTTTGTGCTATTTTTATCACCAATGGGCGGCGTAGTGGAGTGGCATGATGCATAGTCTGGAGAACAAGGTAATGAGTTCGACTCTTTGTCTATGTACTTTCAGAAAAGACAATCATGCCCTTTATTATGATGGGGTATAGGATAATCACAGCTATTGATGTATTTAGAGGGTTGTACCAAAGCAGAACTATTGATAAAAATATAGTGCCGTGACATATCGTTACAAAACCTTAGAAACACAATTACAAATGTCGCCTACAAGCATTCGGCCACCATACAGAAACAAAAGAGGGAGTGACAAACATCTTACACCTTACGAGATCTACTGAGTTTGTGTAGCTGCTCAGCTACCTCCATTGCACGGCCATACCTGCCAGACTATCAAGAAGCTCTAAATCTTCTGCAATTGCAATTTCCTTGTCAAAAAACTCCGTCGGTTTCTTCTGTTCCTTATGTGCTTCAAGGAAACACTTTACCAAGGTATTGTTATCAGAATGTATGGCCTTCCTCCTGCTAATAAGCTCCAGGATAACAACTCCGATACTGTAGACATCACTTTTTTCGGTGAGTAGGCCTTGTTGTAGATATACTGGATCCATATAATTCACGTCGCCGATGATTGATGCAGTGTGTTGTTTGTCTATTGCAAGCAACCTAGATATGCAAAAGTCTGAAATTTTGGGTGCAAAGTTCTCATCCAAGAGTATATTTGCTGGTTTGACATCACCGTGCAGAATTCTAGTGTTTGCTTGTGAGTGCATATAGGCTAGACCATCCGCTGACTGTGCAACAATACTTAAACGTGAATCCAGGTTGAGAACCACCTTGTTATTGTTGTTGTGAAGAATGTCATGGAGGCTACCTTGGGAGATAAACTCGTAGACCAGCAAGGGGGCTTGAACTTCAAGGCAACAACCAATGAGTCTAACAATGTTCTTGTGGATGACTTGAGATTGGATGATGACTTCGTTTGCAAATTGTTTATTGTCTCGCACGCTACCATTAATTGACTTCTTTATTGCAACTTCTTTGTTATTAAGAAGACCCTTGTAAACTTCACCAAATCCACCTTTTCCAATTATGTTGCTATTCTTTAAAATTGGCTTGAGCTCCCCCTTTTTGAAAATTGTAATGCCTGTTGCCTTCTCTAATAGAGGGCCGCCATTATTTTTGTAGAATTCCTTCATCTTCTTCTTCTCTTTGTAAAGAATAGTAAGGAACGATATAATCGCCATGAGAAGAATACCCCCTATTGCATATAGATGGGCAGAAGATAAGCTCAATTTATATCATTAAATCCGTGGTTACAAATCTAGCAGAAATATTTAGTATAAGTAGTAATATTCTCTTATTTTCATCTACTCGAGGAAGACGGCAGATGCATGAATGGTATCTGGAGGACACTCCAGTCCACTTGCGTAGCGCTGGAGCACAAGTGGAAGTGGTGTCATCCTCGGCAGTAATACGTCCTTATTGTTGTGTTTGATATTTTGCCGAGTGCACGTTAGCTGGGCAAATTGTTCGCTGAGTTACTAAACGAAAAACTCGTTAAAGGTTATCCTTTTGCTGGGTTTCAAACTCGGTGAAGATTGTCTGTATCTGCAGCCGATCCTTACTTCGCTGTATTCGGAAACTCAACGTTTTCCTAGGTTAGTCTTTTGCTGAGCTCTAGTACTCGGTAAATGCCCCCTATCAGATCGACCCAACACAAAATATTGTGTCTAGGATTGTCCTTGCACAGAACATCAATATATATTGTTCACCACAGCAATCTAATCAGCACACGTACATCATAATGTTCGCACACGAACACGTCACCGTGTACCCTCGACGCCGGGGGTGATGCACCGCAGCTCACGTCGAAGGAGACCCGCCGGAAGCGCGGGACGCAAGACAATCCGGCGAGCGCTTTTGTAGACCCGAAACCCACCCCGTCAGGGCGCGCGGCGGCTATGGGCTGCCCTAGGTTGACCTGATCGCCCCTAGGGCCTCGAGGGAGAGAGATAAAGGTAAAGGGTAAAAAGTGATAGATGATTTGATCGATTGTGTGTTGTTCAATCGGCCGTCACCCCTGAGGTATATAAGATGCGGCTGGGCTTCCCGTGCAAGGAAAAGGCTTGGATTCACATCCAAAACCCTAGTCAAATTTGGATTGGTTTTATCCGAACTTTCCAAAACTGTTCGGTTTAAACTCGCTGCACTTTGCGGGTCTTTTTTGTGGTGATAAACGACCTTGGATGGAAATGAGCCAGAAAAGAAATCTTGACCATTTCGACGAGACGAACAATTTTCATGTTGAACGTTTTTCGATTTGGAGCCATCTTCTGGGCCAAAACGATCACGCAAAACACCTGTTCACTCACGCTACCCATCAGACATAGGTGTGGTGGGGCGCGCCACATCACTCCTCATGACACGGCTGCACTCTGATAGTTCTAACTTTTGCATACGAACTCGGACTGGGATGATTTTTATATCAAAATCGATCATTTCAACGAGACGAAGACAATCCGTGTAGAACATGTTTCCATAGAAGGAAGTCTTGGGGGCGTAATGAGCCGAATAGTATTCTGAATACAAAATCTCAGTATTTCGATCACAACTTCGGCCTTCGAGATGAGATCAGATGACGATGGCTCAAACTTCAAAGATGTTCAACTTTTTATGTAGATCACTTCTCCATTTGAGTCAATATTAATTAAGTTCTTAACCGTGTCAAAATCTGGTGTCAACACATGCCCCCCTGTTTTTCGGCAAAACTTGCGTGCCGAAAAATAATTTGCAATGTATTTGTTCTAAGGACGATGCCAACACTCCATCGGCCATTTATATTTCTCAGGCCGATAATTATGTATCGGCCATGTTTATGCTAAGGGCGATAGTTATTTATCGGCCATGTCTTTGCTTAGGACGATAGTCATATATCGGTCATTGCTTGTTTGAACCTCTTGATGCAACTTGGGTGAAAACTTCTCAACGTATATAACAATCCGATGATAAGGTTCCATAGATATGTATCTCAAAGCCATCCTCCGAACCATATTATTCACCCTTTCTCTAGGATTTTGCAGATAATCAAGAATGAATTTCCTCCAATCCTTGCTTTGCCTGCATAAAAGTTTCATTAGTGGCCGAGGTGGTGACCTCCATTTCGGCCTTACCTATGTTGGCAAGAATAAGTGAGGTGGCGAATCCGATTAACGAGAGTAGCCACCTGTGAAGCGAACACATCCACAGACTCATCATCGCCCATGACCAAAGTTTCATGATTTCTTAGGATAGATTGGAGATTGGCTTGCTTGACGCGGGTGTGTCCCTCGAACATGAGCTTCAGCGTATCCCACACCTCCTTCGCCGTTGCTTTGGCGATCAGGTGCTGGAGGACATCCATCTGCATCACCGAGTAAATCGCCGATGCCGCCTGCCGATCCTTCCGGTGCTCGGCTGCCTCCTTCTTGAACGCGTCACCTCCTCGATCGACCGCGTCCCATAGCTCGTTGGTGCGGAGACCACACTCCATGAGAGCCTTCGAGACCCCGAAGTTCTCGCGATCAAATCATGGGTACGACGATCTGGGCACGGCAAATACTTTAGACGCGCCGGACGATTCCACGATCTCCTTGCCCGTCATGATCTTTCGTTACTAGAAGATCAACCTTGCTCTGGATACCAATTGTTGGTCTAGACCCGACGCCGAGTATTTTCCGGCGACGGTCACGATCAACAATGAACAACGAACCTTGCTGATGCACTCTCGTCGAGATAACTTTACACCGAGATACACCACAAGGAAGCTTAATCTCCAATACGTATGTGCACAAGCTAGCACAACTCAACCTAATCGATTCCTTGACAGGATGTATATGCTAATACTTGTTGCTAGTAGCCGTAAGCTAGCTAGCTACGTGACCGACTTGATCGATCTTTCGATGCACAACTCACGCACACGAGACTCCGGCGTATTGCCACAGGCTCGTATCGAGCCTGTTGTTGATCTGTATTACTTCACAAATCGTAGTGATTACAGGCCAGGGATACAGGACTATATATACTAGCTACAACTAGTCTAGTTCTATTCGGTGATCAGATAGAAACCTAAATGGACTCTTACTTGTATACATACACTGCAGCGGACACGGACACAAGTTGTCGTGTTTAATTCTAACAGCTTTCTGGCAAAAAGTGAATGATATATTTACGTACGAAAGCATATTGCGCCCTACGATATGTATATCATTCAACAACGCAATGTGAGGTCATTGTTATATCGCGGGCATACTATCTTGACCAACGTCATCAAGTTTTGAGATGTAGTTCGTCAGCTCGAGGCAAGGTGACCATTGCATGAGGCGGAGAACGAGATTGCAAGCTTTGCTTCCTCTTGCTTAATTTGTTGATTGATTCATTCACTCAATGTTGGTCGATACGTTATATGTAGCACGCACACGTTGTCGTTGTGTACCATAGGACAAAGCGACGGCCACTTACGTGCATACATTGTTCGATGAAGTTGAAAAGGGAGTATGTGTTGAACGACATGCTCTGTCGATGAAAACTTATTGGACATCTGGAATCTAGTCGAATTTGAGCTAGAATTAATTTGCATGCTATGTATCGAAGATTTTTGCTATTTTCTATCTGAACTATGATGAATATCGGCCGGTTTACATGAATTTCGTTTGTTTTGTTCAAATATGGGTTGAAATGTATGTGGAAGCGTTGGATGCTAGCATCCAGCATCCGTGTCCACGGACCACTAGTAGGAAACGGGCCATCAGTCCTGGTTCATGAGGGCCTTTAGTCCCGGTTCTGCAACCGGGACTAAGAAATCGGAACTAAAGGCACCCACTTTTAGTCACGGTCTTGTTACGAACCGGGAATAAAGGAGCTCCATGTGGCATTGTGGGGCGCTCTGGCAGGAGGACCTTTAGTCCCGGTTTGTAACACCGACCGAGGCAAAAAGGCAGCCACGCGTCAGCACTTGCCAAGCGCTGGGATTTTTGTTTTTTTAAGGAGGGGTTTAGGGTTTTGGAGGGTTTAGGGGTTTCATTTTGTGTTTCCCCCTTTTCTTTTTGTGTTTACCATTCAATTCTTTTACATTTAGGGTTTTCATTTTCACTTTATGTTTTCCATTCAACTCGAAGCTAGCTACTACATATAGAAACGAAGGAACCATTATACAACATTGTCATGAATATATAAAGAGAACTGACCTCTCTTTCTTCGTGCTTGGTCGAACAACAAGTTTTCGTATGTCTATTCGATGCTACTACATATAGTACACGTTCATGCATATATACAATATAACATCTCTTACTATCCCTGATATCTAATTTCCAAAATCGCATTGCAAATCCTGATGGTATTCTCCATCTGTAGGTATGACCTGCTCAAAAAAGAATCCCGTCAATTTCTCTTAAATTGCTCGTATGCGATCATAGGTAGGAGTTCGTCCCGCTTCCGCCAGATCTAATTTAAAGATATCTCAGTGTTTATTCTGGGGTTCTTGAACTGATCGGATGCACTTTGTAGTAGTAATGTAAAAAAATCGGATAGTTTACTTAGAAAAGGACGTTAAGAAAGAAAAGAATTAAAAAAGATTTTGTGGCGGCATCCACATCAAGAGAAGAAGTCACACCAACAATCACGCCCTCTTGGAGGTTACCAAGTTCACACCCTCTTCTCTTAGTTTTTTGTTAATAATTTCTGGAAATAGTTACATGACTTATCTGAATAATACTCCCTCCGTCTCAAAATAAGTGTTTCAACCTTAATCCTTTGTACTAAGGTTAGTACAAAGTTGGCACACTTATTCTGAGACGGAGGGAGTACCAATTTGCCAGTTCTACTACTTGTTGCCTTGTGACCCCATACTGTCTAGTATATCCATGCAGCTTGCTGCTCTGCTAATCACCCCATACTGTCTAGTACATCCAATTTGCTGTTGCCAGATTCCATCTCTAATTTTTTCAGCATATGAACTATGCAGTTTGTGCAGTCCAAATTCTTGTCTACTGCTTGTTTTCTGAAACATGAAGATAATTTGCCTGCATGTGTACAGTTTTCGAGAAGGGTAAAAAAAAATGCACTGCTTGTTTTCTGAAACTCTGTGCAACCTGATTCAGTGCTATTATTTGCATAACACCATGGTACTGCATTTATTTGATACAGTTGTAAAACAACATAGGTCTGAGAACAATTACTAACTAGAGCAATACATAATTTTCTTACTACATACTGTTTTCCTATTGCAGGATCATATCATCTACTAGCTTGTTTATTCACTGCTGCTCTGAATTTCTTGAGTCGAGACTTCTCTTTCTGCTCCATGCTCCCCCATAAACTTGAGGTACGCGTCTCTGATTGTGTGCATCTCTGCCGCTGCATCCCTCGTCAGCGCTCGGTCTCGAGGCTGTGTCTTGGTGCAGGATATGCCAAGCCTGAAAACTGAAACCAATAACTCCTGAATTCTAATACTTGTAGTGTTATCCCATTGTCCGCTGTGCAGCCACAATGTTGGGTCAGCTATCTCTAGGGTCCTATCTTGAAGAGCATCCTCAACAAACTTATGAAGATCCAATGAATCTCTGAACATGCCTTCTGTTGGGCTCCTTCCGGTAAAGATCTCAAGCAGCAATATGCCAAGGCTGTAAATATCACCAGCTGTAGAGACCACAGTGCCTTCTCCATACTCTGCAATTATGAAAGTCTTCTGGTTAGTGGCCATACTCGAGTGAAAAGTAATAATAAAATTAGAAGTTTTAGTCACCTGGAGCAACATAGCCTACTGCATCGACAATATCAACAACAATATCAAGCCTTTGGGCAAGGCTGATTGTGTTGTTTATAGTGGGCTCTTGAGATTTCAGGTGAAGCCAACCATCCAAGTTACCATTGGGCATGAACTCAAAAACCAATGCCTTGAACTCTTCACCATGATGGTTGATGCTCGAACAAGAAGTAATGATCTTAATAAGACAACGGTGTCGTATCCTTCTCATGGCCTCACATTCAGCCGCAAAACTCTTTGAATACCTAGATTGACCAAGTTTAAATACCTTGACAGCCAAGGTTCTTTCCTCATTGTCCAAAACACACTTATAAACTGCACCATAACTTCCTCTCCCAAGCAAGTTGGCTTCTGAAAATTCGTCTGTTCCTCTCAATAATGCATGATAGGGAATTCTTATGTAATGGTCATCAACAATTGAATCTTTTGTTGTCGCCTTCTGTCTTGATTCGAGCTTCTTACAAAGTATCCGAACAAGAACAAGAGCTGAAAGTGAGAACAAGATTGCTCCAGCTGCCCCTAGAGAAATTACAAGAGACTTTGGCATATTTTTTCTGTTCTTTCTTAAGGGGCTTATGGGGCATGGAGCCAAGTGAAGTTGAGGTGTACCACCACACAACTTGATGTTGCCAACAACCGCTAAGTAAGTGATGTTTCTGAAAACACCTTCATCTGGCATCTCGCCTTGCAAATTATTGAAGGATATATCCAGTTCAGACAATGATATCAAATTCTGTAGAACTAATGGGATTGACCCTGACAAGTTGTTGTGTGCTAGGTATAGTTCCTGTAGGTTTCCAATACTCCCGAGGGCCTCAGGAATATTACCGGAGAACTTATTCATGGTCAGGTTCAGCTTACTGAGCCACTTTAAATTCTTCAGTGAATCAGGTATGCTTCCCTGAAAGGAATTATTGTCTAATAATCGCCATTCCAACACTATGCAATTCTGAAGACTGTCAGGTATGTTGCCAGACAACTTGTTTCCTGATAGAATTAGTTGGTTAAGGTTTGCCAAGCTACCAACCTCATTAGGAAGGGGTCCAGAAATGGAGTTGTATGAAAGGTCCAAGTAGTAAGAAAGCCCAGGTAATTTGAAGATCTCTATGGGTATTGAACCATTAAGTCTGTAGTTTGTTGATAGATCAAGTAGGAATAGGTTTTTCAACTTCCCCAGGCTTGCTGGAATGGGCCCCTCCAAGTTTCCACCATACGCAACAAGCCTATTCAGCTGCGAAAGGTTTCCTAGCGATGGCGGTATGAACCCAGAAAAACCATTGTTGTACAAGCCTAGGTCGATCAAGTTCTCTAGCTTCCCAATGCTATCTGGAATCACTCCGTACATGGAATTATTTGCTATTACAAGCACGTTGAGACCAACCAAATTGCCGATATCTGCAGGTATACTACCAGCTATCATATTATCACCTAAGTATAACTGTTGGAGAGTCGTTGAGAGGTTCACGATTGAACCTGGTAGTTGTCCTCCAAAAGAATTTTTTTCTAGTATCAAATAATTCAGTTGGCTGCAGTTTGCCAATGAAGCGATGAATTCCCAGCCCTCGTTGTCACTCGCTTTGATCTTATTGTCAGCCATGCTCAGATACTGGAGAGCTCCTAGCTTCCCCAATGTGGGAGGCACATACCCTCTAAATCTATTTTGCGCGAGGTCAAATGATATGAGGGAAGATATGTTGGATACTGAGGGAGGAATGGTTCCTGTGAAGTGATTATTATTCAAGCCAAGACGTTTCAACTTGGGGAACTTTGTTCCGATATCATCTGGAATGCTTCCGTACATACTATTTGCCCCTACTGAAAATGCTTCCAAAGACGACCAGTTGCAGAGAGAAGGTGGAAGCATACCAGAGATGTGGTTGCCGAAGAGACTGAAATATTGCATGCCCCGGATGCTTCCAAGCCCTGTTGGGATTGAGCCCACGAGCTGGTTGGTGGTGAGATCGAGGATTTGTAGATGGGACAGATTAGCCAATGATGTCGGGATGGGCCCTGTGAAGCTATTGTTTCTCAGCGTCATCACCTTGAGGGATGCTAGCTTCTCGCCGAGCTCAACCGGGATGCTCCCGTCGAGTGTGTTGTTATCAAGTCTGATTTCAGTGATGCTAACGCAAGAACTCAGGTTCACTGGCAAAGTGCCGGAGAAGAGGTTGTCGCGCAGGTAGAGCCGCTGCAGGCGTTGGAGACGACCAAGGCTCGCCGGAATGTCTCCATGGAGCAAGTTGAAGCCCAGGTCGAGCGTCCGCAGGAACGTGAGGTTCCCGATAGCCGGGGAGAGTGATCCGGCGAGCCCGGGGCCGGCATTCGGTGGCTACACGTCACACCTTCCCAGCTGCAGAAGCCGGTGCTAGTGTTCCAGGAGGCCAGCGAGCTGCCATTGCTGAGGTGCGCTTTGAAAGCAAGCAACGCAGCCTCATCGCCGGCTCTCACTAGGACAACCATCAGGACGGGAGCAAGTGAGCATAGCAAGCTTATAGCACTGACCCGTATTGTTTTGCCCATCTTGGCCTCTTTGTTTGGTTTCCATGTAGCATCTATATGTGTTCGATATATATACTAGCTTAGCTTCGTTTTGTCATGTTGGTGCTGCAAGTGCTGTACCTTCGCTCAGTGGGTAAGCAAAGCAAAGCACACAAAATCTCCACCTAGATGTAGAGTTTTCGACCACCTGTCAGCAATAAAGCAAAGGCTTGTTACCTTCGCTCAGTGGGTAAGCAAGACTTGATCGTTTCAAAAAGGTTGGTATGACCACAAGTCAGTCGGCATAATCTTCCAGTCTCTGATGCCTTAATTAACCTTACAATAATGACATATGAGTCGTTGTAACGGAGGGAGGCCGGCACCATTGCAGTCTGGGATTAAACAATACTCCCTCCGTCTAGGTGAGTAAGTCATCTTAGGTTGTGCACCGTGACCAAGCAGGAGGGGAAAACGGGAGACCTTAATGTTTATTTGCTAATTAATAGCATTGCAGCTAATTTTTTAAAATAATACATTTTTTTTATTAATTTGCACAAATATTACGCGGAAAAAATTATTTTCAAAAATAATACACCGTCGGCCCGCAGGTGGCCGACTGGCTCTAGTCGGCCCACAGCAAGCCGAGTGGCTGCAGTCGGCCACTAGCAAGCCGACAGCTGGCCTGCTTAGCGCGTGTCGGCCTCGCATTGGGCAGGCCACGTCGCGAGGGGAGAGGGAGCTGTCGGCGCGCGCACCTGTCAGCCTGCCCGGCGGGCCGATCGGCTTGCTGCTGGCCGACAGTCTTGCCCCACCTCGCAGCTGGCCCGGCTCCCTGCGGCGCCCTTCGCCCTTATCCTCGCGCTGCTGCTGCTCTTCTTCTGTTCTTCTTCTTTCTTACTTTCTCCTCTCTCTGTAAAAAAAAGCACCAATTTCTACACCTAAATGAGCCAGTATTTTGCGGTTTTGGCACCGTGAATGGATCCAACTTAGTTAGGGCAGCCAAAAGAGGTGTCGATCTACTGATGGGGTAGCTCATGGTGGTTGTGGTGAGCATTTTGGTGGAGGTGGTGGTGGTGAAGTTGGGGCATTGTGGTGGAGGTGAAGCTAAATGGTTAAATGGTTAAATGCGTTGGGCGGAGCACCGGCAGTTCGTTGGCCGCCGTTTGTCGTTCTTCATTCGCACGCTTCAAGGGTATATTTCAGCAAACATTTTATTTCGTAGGTGCTCCGGTAGTATTTGTTAATATGTTTCGATGTGAAATAAATTAGGTGTGCGATTATTGTTATTTGCCCCGTAGTATACTTAAATATATTTAGATGTCAACTAATTATTTGTGTAAAAATGTGTAGTTGCTCCGGTGATATTCCGTACTATATGTGCATGTGAAGTATTTAGGACTGTCAGTATTTGGAGTAGCTCTGGTAAAATCCGTATTTATTAGTGTCAGTATTTGGAGTAGCTCCGGTAAAATCCGTAATATATTTGGAGTAGCTTCGGTAAAATCCGTAATATAGTTGTAGTTGTAGGCAGTCAAATATTAAAATCTGTAAATATTTGTAGTTGCTCCGGCAAATATTTGTAATATACTTATAGGTGTGTGAATTGTATTAGTTGTGCCGTAAATATTCTGTAATATATATATAAACATGTCTAATATTTGTTAGTGAATTGTATTTCATTGTTGAAAAAAAATAGGTGAGCCGAGATGTCTGATGTAGTGAAGTTCAGATTTTACTACGGTCCTGGTACTGTCCAAACAACTGAGATGGGAGCAGATCTGAGTGAATTTACTCACATAGAGGTGCCAATGAGCGCACCTCAAACATGGTCAGTCAGTCAGTTGAAAGAATGGATTGCGGCAAGTTTAGGTCTTTATATTGAAACATACACCGTCGGTGTTCATGCATTATGGACACGGTCAAGTACAATAATTTACTTTTATTTGAGGCCAATAGAGTAAGACTCCGATTGGGTGCGGTGGTTACAAGGTTGTGAACGAAGGGGATGCAATCCTATTGCTTTAGTGCTTCCCGTTGTGAAGGAGGTCAGTGCACATGAAGGCGAGGGTGGCTACGATCCTGGTCATAGCAGTGTAGGGAGGCAGTTATCTATGTCAAATGCTGGAGATGATGGTTACGAACAAGGACAGAGCAGTCAGGTTGAAGGAGGAAATGTTTATGGTTACGAACAAGGACAGAGCAGTCAGTAGAAGGAGGAAATGCCGATGGTGATTACAATGGCGAGGTGGACGCCGACGAGGTAGATGGGCACATGCAGGACATGATGGAAGAAGAAGACACCGATGTTGAAAGGGGTCATGCCGATGATTCTGACGAGTCAGATGAAGAAGAAAATGAAGTGGAGGTCCCGAATCATGCATCGTGGAATCATGACTTCTCATCTGCAATGACCGTGAATGATGGACATGATTCAGCCTGGCAATATCACCAGAACAATATTGCGACGGGTGCTATGTATCCGACCAAACAAGCCCTGAAGGATGCAATAATTAATTGGGCAATGTCCACGCAAAGGGTTTTCACAGCTCAGGTGTCCAGTAAGAAATTCCTGACAATGGTATGCAAGAACGCAGATTGTCCCTCGAGGGTGCACGGCTTTCTCCCTAAGTATGGCACAAGTTTGGTGATAAGTGACTTATTTATTCACACTTGTCTTATTACCTGCATCCCTCAAGATCATGCCAACCTTTCATCCACGCTTATTGCTCGGTTGTTTTACGATGAGATAGTGCAGGGCAAAGCTATGGAAGTGAAGGCAGTCCAGACAAAAGTCTTCGCCAGGTTCAAGTACAGAATTTCTTATGGCAAGGCTTGGAGGGCTAAGCATGCAGCGCTTGAGAGGAGATTTGGTTCTTATTTTGATGCATATGACTCTGTTGTCCAGCTCCTCCACACCTGCAGCCGGAATCCAGGCACCTATATCGATATCCAAGACATGTTCATGCCAGAGTTCCCAACTGTGAGGGTGCTGCATCGTCTCTTCTTCTCTTTCGGTGTATGCATCGAAGCTTTCAGGCATTGCCGACCGGTGATATGTGTTGATGGTACTTTTCTCACAGGCAAGTACAAGGGCCAGATCCTGACAGCCATAGGTCAAGACGGCCAAAATCAAGTCGTCCCACTCGCATTTGCTTTTGTGGAGAGTGAGAACATTGAAAGTTGGACATGGTTCTTCAGGCAGTTGAAAATATCTTGTGTGAAGGAGAAGCCCAATGTGTGCATCCTTCATGACAGGCATGCAGGTATACTCAGTGCGATAAGGACACTGACAAACCCAGGCCCTGAGGAACAAGTTCCATGGCAGGACTTGCAGAGCCGTTGGTGCATGCGACATCTGGGGGCTAATTTCTTCTCGCAGTTTAGAAATAAGAACCTGATGAATCTGTTCAAAAAACTCTGCAAGCAGAATCAGTTATGGAAGTACAATTTGATACACAACAGACTTAATGTGTGCACGCAGAGACACGTGAGGGACAGGAAAGCTGCAAGAGATGCAGCGGTGAGGGCACATGTTGAAGCAGTAGCTGCACAGTTGGCAACAGGAACAACGGCGGTGGAGGAGGAGCCTGTTGGGCTATGTGACCTGCCAGGCTTTGATCCACCTGGTACTAGGAGAAGGCTCGGGAGGTCGATTAAAACCTTCGAAAGCAAAGTGGATAGAGCATGAGCCTCTGGAGAGGTGGTCTTTGCTACATGACACACATGGAGCAAGGTACAGTGTCATGACAACGAACCTCGCGAAACATACAACTTTGTCCTAAGAGGAAACCGGGCATTGCCACTTACAGCCATTGTTGAGGGTATTTTCTATGGCACCGTCAAGTATTTCAGAGATAGACGTCAAAAGCAGAGCAGCATATCTTCAACAACCCAAATACACGGTGCTGTGAAAGAGTCACGAAGTATATGGACAACAAGATGCAAAAAGCTAGGTCACACATCGTAGTCGCCATCGGTAATCAAGAAAGAAGGTTTGAGGTCCGCTTAGCCAACAACAAATTCGGATGTGCAAAGCGAGTTGAGGACGCATGAGGTGACAATTGGCAATGAAGCCTGGCCAACGTGTGAGTGCACATGCAACAAACCCAAATTGCTTCACCTACCTTGCTCACATGTACTTGCTGCTTGCGGGCAGCTTGGAATGGACGCAATATCGTTTGTGTCTCCATTTTTTTTGAAAGAGTCTGTTCTCAATGTCGGGAATGTGGTTGCTGGATGGGGACATTGATAGGGGTCATCGTGCTGCGATATGGTATGAGCGCAAGCTTGAGCCTCTGGTCACTCGCACTCCTAAGGAAAACTGGATGATACACCCAGGATGGCTTCAAATGATGCGTGCTTTGTTAATTTGCACACTGACATGCATATTAATGGGAGACACTAACCGAAATGTTCTCTGATGAAGGTTGAAATGGGCCGGTCTTTTACCTTTCGCGCGTCTGGTTGAGTCTATCCCGGGTGAGAAACGTCTCGCCATTGAAATTGCGTTATATCGACTAGAGGGGGGGTGAATAGGCGATTTTTATGAATTCTTCACTAAGGAATTTGCCGGTGAGGAAATTCCTTAGCGAAGAAATACTTGCAGTGGAATAAGTACTCAGAAATAAGCATAACAGAATACACGCATAGTCATCATGATGAAATGAAGACAATCACAGAGTACAGAAAGCGTAATCACAGGATAACACAAGATGAAGACAAACAGACTGAATAAATTGAACTGAGGAAATTGAGAAAGTCTTCAGTCAAAGTCTTCAAACACAGATATGAACAAACACTCAACACAGTAATGAGGAAATGAAAGGGTTGAGGAATTAGAACCAGTTAGGTTGTTGAAGACTATGATTTGGTAGACCAGTTCCATCTGCTGTCTCGGTTATGCGTCTGGTTGGAGCGGCTGAGTATTTAAACTCGAGGACACAGTCCGGACACCCGATCGCTGAGCACGCAGCTCAGACACCAAGTCCTCACCGTATTCTCCTTGAACTAAGGTCACATGCACCTCGTCCAATCACTCGTGGTAAGTCTTTAGGCGACTTCCAAACCTTCACATACTTGGTCACTCGGCGATCCACAATTCCTCTTGGATGCTCTAGACCATGACGCCTAACCGTCTGGAAGAAGCACACTCTTCAAAGGTAACGAGCGTCGGATCCACGCAGGATCAATTTCTTTAGTGATGCTCAATCACTTTGGGTTTGTAGGGGTTTGGTTTTTGGGTTTTCCTCACTTGATGATTTTCGCTTAAAGTCCTCGGAGGATGGGTTGCTCTCAATTGACAAGTGTCAGTTTCTCTCGAGCAGCCAACCAGCTAGTGGTTGTAGGGGCGGCTATTTATAGCCTAGGGAGCAGCCCGACATGATAAGACATAAATGCCCTTCAATGATATGACCGTTAGGTGGATAAGATATTTTGGGACAGTGGCAAGAAGATAGAACGGGTCGGAAATTTGAATATCAAATTCCTCGTGGCTATCATGTTCCTCACTTTGTAGGCAATCCGCCTTTGGCGAATTCCTAACTCCTCGGTCGAGAACAAATTCCTCGTGACGGAAGAACTTCGTCTACATCAAGAAATTGACTGAACTGTATGAGATTTCCATAGGCTTCACTCGAAGGGATTTGGTAGGTGTAGGATTTTGAGTTGAGCATCACATGGAAATTTTTCCTTAGTATTTCCTCGACCCCCTTTAACAGTACGGTGTTTCCTATGACTCAAGAAAGAGAAAATGAAACTACGAAAACAAAAGTCTTCACGCTTCATGTTCCTCAAATGAATACCAAGTCTTCAAGGTCACACCAATTTCTTCACTTTCAAAGTCTTGAAAGTCTTGAATATCAAAGTCTTGATTGAAGAACTTCATTTTTAAGGGGTCGACTTTCTCTGTAAATATCAAACTCCTCATAGACTTATAGACCTGTGTACACTCACAAGCGCATTAGTTCCTTAACCTATAAGTCTTCAATACACCAAAATCACTAAGGGCACTAGATGCACTTACAATCTCCCCTTTTGGTGATTGATGACAATATAGGTTAAGTTTTCAACGGGATAAACATATGAAGTGTAAATACTGATAATGAGGAATTTGATTGCAAGATATAGAAGAACTCCCCTCGAAGATGTGCATAGTGAGGAATTTGCTTTTGAGGCAATGCACATTTGAAGAATTGAATCATGGAGATCTCCCCCTATATCTTGTAATTCATACACGCATTTGACATATGATATGAAGAATTTGAAATGCATGATGAAATATGGTGCTTCACGTTATGCAAAGTAACGCATCAAGAGTATCAGAGCCCAAAACGATTTGCTATGAAGATTTTCAAGGAGCTCACGAGAATCAGAGCATAGTGCAAGAGCATAATGCATCAAAAGTATCAAAGCACCATCGGGTTTAAGATTACAACTCGATCCAATAAAAGGTTTCAGAAGAACGAGAGTTGTAACTTAACAAGAATAATTTACTGTATATAGGCAATAAACTAGACCCGCTTGAAGACTAACTCACATTTCTCCCCCTTTGTCATCGAATGACCAAAAGGATCGAAACTGAGGACCAACGCTCCTGAAGAATTTCAAGTTGAAGACGGAGCGCCAGCATTGTTGGGGTTGTTGGTTGAAGTAGGACCAGCCGCGGTGTCTTCCAAGTCTTCATTTTCATCAGTGTCGCGAGATGAAGAATAAGAGCTGGCCACCAAGGAAGGAACTTTGACCTTTTTGAATTTCTTCGGAGGAGGTGCAGACCAGTCAAATTCTTCCTTGAGACCCATTGATGTAAGTTCTTCTTCACTGTAGACATGTGAAAGAATAGCCCAGGTGCGTTTGAAGGTTTCATGGAGGTAGTAGTGGTTTTTCTTCACTCCATTGTGTGTTGAGGTCATGTTGTGAAGAAAAGTACCAAACTGACGCTTAACCCATTTATGATTACGATCAACCTTCTGATGAAGACTAAGGAGTAACTCACGAGCAGTCATCACCCTGGGTGCAGTAGCTTGAGGACTTTGCTTGACTGAGGTATTTGCGGCTGAGTCATGTGTGGCAGAGTCATCATTGGTGGAGTAGGATGCTGCTTTGCGAAACTGTCCATCCAATGGACGAATGCCTTCATCAATCACAGCAGTAGCCTTGCCCTTGTCATCATCTGAGGTAAATGTCCGTTTGAGGACTTCAATCGGGGGCAAGTAGCTGCAGTGGTTCAGAGTATCAGCCTTGTAATTTAGTGAAGACCTTGTCCTGATGAATCTCATAATCCAGGGCGCATAAGGCTTCAGCTCAAATGGTGACATAGCTATGTTTGCCAGAGTCCTCATGAAGAAATCATGGAAGTTGACGGGAACGCCATGGATGATGTTGAAAAGCATATTCTTCATGATGCCAACGACTTCTTCATCGTTCGAGTCGTGGCCTTTGATAGGACTCATTGTCTTCGTCAGAATCCGATAGACAGTCCGAGGCACATATAGTAATTCCTTGACGAGGAATTTGGTTCTTGGGGCATGCCTTGGCTTCAAAGGCTTCATCAACACTTGCATATAGTGATTTGAAAGCTCTGGTTCGTCGTAGATACGGCGTGCACCATCAAGTGGAGGACTGAGTGGTAGAGCACGAAGCAATTCAGTTGCTGGTGCCTTGTAGTGAGTATTTTCAGTCATCCAATCTAAGACCCATGAGTTCACATCTTCAGCGTCTCCGGTGATGTGCAGCGTTGCATAAAACTGAAGAATTAGTTCTTCATTCCAGTCACAGATATCAGTGCAGAAATTTAGAAGTCCTGCGTCGTGAAGAACACTGAGGACTGGCTCAAAGCCTGGCAGCGACTCCATATCCACATGAGGAATATGAGCATGATCGAAGATTTTATCCTTGTTGAAAAGCACTGAGGAATACAAGTTGGCTTGGCTGGCAGTCCAGAAACGCCTCTTCCTAATGCGAGCAGAATCATATGGATTATAGTTGGTGAAGAACACGTGCTCGGCAAAAAAATCTTCAGCCTTGAACTTTTGCTTGCTTGAGAACGGATTCTTTTGCTTGGGCAGAGGGGTGTCAGTGAGTTGCATCACCACCTCAGGAATCGCAAGTTCAGGTTCTTCAGGCTGAGGAATTTCTTGTTCCTCAATAGATGCAGTCTGAGGATCAGCAGCAGCAGTTTCATCAGCACTAGTGGCTAGAATTTCTTCATGCACATAACTAGTGGGTTGATTTTCTTCAGAGTCCATTTGGACTGTTTGTGTAGGGGACTGAGGAATCTGTTGGAGCGGGGTGAAGAGAGGAGTATTGGGATGCTGACTTTCCCAAAAGTCATCATTGATCACCGGTGTGGTGCATCCAATATCCACATCTTCACCTTCAATTTCCTCAACACCAGCCTCTTCAGCTGTGAACTGAGGCATAGGTGAGGCAATGACTGGGGTTGAAGGGATTGCGTCCACTTCAATTTCTTCATCAATCTGCTCTGACGAAGCAGCAGAGTGATGTTCTTCATCAGATCCGATAGGGATCTCATAGTCTTCTCCAAAAGGAACAACATCCTTTGATGGTATGGAGGAAATTGGAATAGCATCAATTGGATTTTCGTAGGAGCTGGTCATAGGCTTCATTTTCTTCGCAGCCGAAGAATCTGACGCAGCTGATGCTTTCCTTTTCTTCACAGCAGCTCGTTCTGCAGCCTTGGTTTTCTTCACATCAGAGGCAGATGGAAGAATTGGAGTTGGAGTTGGCGCAGGAGGAGCTGAGGAATGTGGTTCAGTTTCTTCAGGCGCAACTGATGCAGTTGCCCTGTCTTGAGCAGTTTCTTCAGGCGCACCACTAGTGGGTGCCCTGGCAATTTCTTCAGCGGCTGGAATGGGATCATCAGCCCTGGAACTAGCATTTTCATCAGCAGGCTGAACGTCATCAGCAGTGCTGGCATGTTCTTCAGTCGGTTGGGCTGAGGCTTCAGCCTGAGGAATTTCATGTTGCACTGGGGCTGCAACATTTGTGAATTTCTTCGTCAGGTTCACAAATCTGACCTTGGCTCCTTGCCAATCAGCATAATATGAATCGAAGTTTTTGCTGAGGTCTTGAATTTCAGTCTGGACCTTGAGAAGCTCCTCAGGTGTCATCTTGACAACGTTTTTCTTCAGGAACTTCTCCTTCCTGTATTGAGCCTTTTTGATTTCCCTTGCCTTCTCAACCTTCCATTTTTCTTCAGCGATGAAGTGAGTCAACATATGACTTTGTCCAGGTGTCAGATGAAGGTCAGGCATAGGGGTATTGGGATCCTTGTGCCAGAGATCAATATAGTCGAGGATTTTCTTCGGATCCAACAGCAGGGGCACAAATGTGCCTTTGGCTCTAGCGGCCTTTTCTTGACGGTCTCTGATGATTTCCGCAAGTTCATCATCAGATGCTTCATCATCAGAAGGCACATGGAATGCAACCTGTTTCTTCCTTGGGCTAGGCCGAGGACCTCGTCCAGCTGTTGCTTTGGTCTTCAGCTGAGTCGGGCCAGTTGAAGAAATGGGAGCTGCTGAGGAACTTGCAGAAACGCCTGAGGCAATTGAGAAACCAGCAGTCCTTTGACATGTAGCCAGGTGCACAGGGACTGAAGACTTTGACGGAGCTGTTGAGGACTTTGGTGGAGTAGCAGCAGAGTGAGGATTTTGCTTGGAGGGTGCTGCGGAGGAACTTGGCCGTGAGGGCGCAGATGATGAAGCACTTGGCTTATGAGCAGGCTTCTTTTGCATGGATTTCCTCGGTTTGACCGAGACCTCAGTGGCAGTAGCAGCGGCAGAATCCTCATTGAATTTCTTCACTGCCTCCTTTGCTTGCTTTGCCAATTTTGCTTGGCGTTTAGCCCATTCATCAGGAAAGTCCTCACCACGTTTGATGCTTGTGGGATCAGCTACTTGGCCAGGTGCCAAAGGAGCTCTTGGGCATGGAGGATTAAGAGCGAATTTCTTCATGTACTTAGGAGTTACATATCTGTTTTCCCTCCATTCCCGTGCCCATCTCCGTTCAATCTTCTGAATACGCACCTTGCGTTGATTTTTGTTTTCTTCATCCGGTGTGCGATGAGTCGTCATAGATTTCCTCAGGGATTTCAAACGCAGTCATAACCTCAGGTTTCTTTCCTCCTTTCTGTGGCTTCTTACCGTCTGCCATGTTCTTCAGTTGAGGAATTTGAACAATTGAGTTCTCTGAAGAAGTATGCAGTTTTTCTTCGAGGAACGCTGCAAATGAGTTAAGTTGATGAGAACCTAGTGATTCAGCAGCGGACATGTGTACCTGTGAACAGAGTATAGTTGCGAGGAATTTGGAGAGGTCATATGCGTTCTCAGAAGGTTTTTCAAAAAGAACAGGTTTTGAGGATTTTGACCAGATGAGCTTGAAGAATTTCACTAAGCGTTCTTTGTCTTAGGTTCCAGAGTTGTATAGATCGAGGATCCACACAATTGAGGAATCTTGAAGAAAATCATTGCTTAGAGAAACGAATCAAGAGATTTGAGGTGTTCATATGTGTGAAGATTTGAAGAATAAACACCTTTGAAGATTTTCAAGAAGATTTGAGAATCAAAGCGAGTAATAAAAGTAACTTTTAATTACCCGAAGTGAAGAACACGACGAACTGAGAAGAACAGTTGGGAAGTTCGTCCGTTCAGATCTTCCACGCCCTAACTTGGCAGAGGAAGACAGCTACGGCGGCGGCGGAGTGAGGATTTCCGCGGTCGGCGCGAGTACGTCGGCGACGAGGTCGAGGCAGTGAAGCTTTTCCTCACCGGCGACGATGGAGTAGCGGCGGCGCTAGGGTTTGAGGAGCTCGAGCGGGAGAGAGAGGTCGAGCGGAGTAAAAGAAGTGAGGAAGGGGAGAGGGGTATTTATAGACACGGTGAAAAATGGATCGCCCTAAGATTAAGGATGAACATGCCCCTGACCGTTTCCCTTCTCACGACATGTGTCACCCACGTACTGTGTAGTGGAGATCGTGTACGATCGTGGGTGAATAAAATAATGCATCGTGGGATGCGGAACGGTTTGAGCGGCAAAACCGAAGGTTTGGATAAGATCAATTTTAAAGTTCCGTTCGCAATTTCTTCAGCTGTCAAGGACACAGTGAAGATTTTGAACGAGTTTCAAAGTAGAACGCACATGAAGAATTTGTGAATGGATTGGGTTGAGTATAGCATAGAGGGGGAAGGGTCCGATCACATTCACTTAGCAGAAAAAGCGACTTGAAGAAATAGCCATAAGTGAATGCTGTAGAGGACATAAACCCATATATATATATATAGCCAATGAAGAAAGACGACGGAAACAGTGAAGATTTTGCAAAGTCGAAGAATTTGAAAAACTGAAGAATTTCAAAACTGAGGAAAAAAACTCAAATTGAGGATTTTCAACTTTGGTGGTGGCGTGACCCACCGTATAAGAATGAGGATTTCAGACACCGCGTACAATTGTCGTAGGGTTCTGAGAATCAAATTCTTCATTAATTTCTTCACACTTAGAGTGTTATTCTTCATTGATTGAAGAAAAACGTTTCTTCATGTGTTGCACATCTAAGTCATCAATTTTGCATAAGTGTTAGGATGTGTGTCTTTTTCAAAGAACGTTCGAAGATTCTAAGATATTTAGCTCACACCGCAACTTGCTAAATCTCTTCTCATCCAAGGGCTTAGTGAAGATATCAGCTCGCTGTTCTTTAGTCTTCACGTGCTCGATGGAGATGTCGCCCTTCAACACATGATCACGAAGAAAATGATGACGAATTTGAATGTGCTTTGTCTTCGAGTGCTGAACTGGGTTGTGAGCAATCTTGATGGCACTCTCATTGTCACAGTAGAGAGGCACATTCTTCACGTTGATGCCATAGTCCTTGAGAGTTTGCTTCATCCATAGCAATTGAGCACAACACGAGCCAGCATCAATGTATTCAGCTTCCGCAGTAGATAGTGATACATAGTTCTGTTTCTTCGAGGACCAACAGACCAAAGATCGTCCGAGGAAATGACAAGTACCAGATGTTGACTTGCGGTCCACACGATCACCAACATAGTCAGATTCAGAATATCCAATGAGATCAAAAGTAGAGTCCTTGGGGCACCATAATCCTAGTGTTGGTGTGTGAGCTAGATATCGAAGAATATGCTTCACAGCCTTATGGTGTGATTCCTTCGGTGTAGCTTGAAATCGGGCACACATGCAAACACTAAGCATTATATCTGGCCTAGATGCACATAAGTACAATAAAGAACCAATCATGGAGCAGTATACCTTGTGATCAAAGTCAATACCATTTTCATCAAGGCATAGATGGCCATTTGTGGGCATAGGAATTTTGACACCTTTGCAATCTTGCATGCCGAATTTCTTCAGGACATCTTTGAGGTATTTCTCCTGAGATATGAATATGCCATTGTGTTGTTGACGAATTTGAAGACCTAAGAAGAATTTCAACTCTCCCATCATAGACATTTGATATTCTTCACTCATCATATAGGCAAATTCATCACTATAACGTTGGTCAGTACAGCCAAAGATAATATCATCAACATATATTTGGCACACAAACAGTTCACCATCATAAGATTTAGTAAAGAGAGTAGGATCGAGTGAACCGGGTGTGAAGCCATTCTTCACAAAGAATTCCTTCAATGTATCGTACCACGCCCGCGGGGCTTGCTTGAGGCCATAGAGGGCCTTATTGAGTCTGAAGACTTTGTCGAGATTCTTTGGATCTTCAAAACCTGGGGTTGAGCAACATATACTTCTTCCTCAAGCTTACCATTGAGGAATGCGCTTTTCACATCCATTTGATATAAAGTGATATTGTGATGGTTAGCATAGGCGAGTAATATGCGAATAGACTCAAGTCTAGCGACAGGTGCAAAAGTTTCATCGAAATTAATTCCTTCAACCTGCGTGTAGCCTTGAGCTACTAATCGTGCCTTATTCCTCACCACAAGACCATTTTCATCTTGCTTGTTGCGGTAGATCCACTTTGTGCCAATGATATTATGCTTGCGAGGATCTGGACATTTGACCAGTTCCCAGACATTGTTGAGCTCGAACTGATGTAATTCTTCTTGCATAGCCTGAATCCACTCGGCTCCGTAAATGCTTCATCTACCTTAGTGGGCTCTGTGATAGAGACAAAAGCATAGTGCCCACAAAAGTTAGATAAATGTGCAGCTTTTGAGCGTGTGAGAGGACCTGGCGCTTTAATGTCATCGATGATCTTCTCCACTTGCACTTCTTTTGCAACGCGAGGATGAGCTGGTTGTCGTCGAGGAATTTGATCATTTTCCTCAGCACCATTTTCTTCAGCATTATCTTCAGGTGCATCAGCTCGACGTTCTTCGCGTACAGGGATGAATTCTTCAGCAGTTTCTTCAGTAGGAATGACATCCTCAGTTGCCTTGAACCTGATAGAATCCTCAGGTGCTGGTTCGTCTAACACAGAAGGTAGGTGCTCTCTTTGCGAGCCATTAGTTTCATCGAACCGCACATCTACAGTGTCAACAATCTTGTGAAGTGCGATGTTGAAGACTCAGAGGTGTGCGAGTCCTTTCCGTAACCAAGCATAAAACCTTCATGTGCTTTTGGTGCAAATTTAGAGTTGTGATGAGGATCTCTAATCCAGCATTTAGCAATCAAGACTTTGAAATAACTTACATTGGGTTTCTTGTCGTTGAGGAGTTCATAGGAAGTCTTCTTGAAGAATTTGTGAAGATATACTCTGTTGATGATGTGGCACGCAGATCAATTGCTTCAATCCGTAAACGACTAGGCGCTTTTGTATTCATCAAGCATAGTGCGAGCCATCTCAACAAGAGTTCTATTCTTGCGCTCCACGACGCCATTTTGCTGAGGAGTATAAGGAGCAGATAATTCATGAGTAATACCAAGTTCATCAAGATAGTCATCAAGACCGAATTCTTGAACTCAGTTACATTGTCACTCATGTTGTGCTTGTTCTTCACACCAAAGTTAGTTGAAGCCCTCGAGGAAAATCGTTTGAAGACTTCCTGCACTTGATTTTTGTAAGTAACAATGTGTACCCATGTATAACGAGAGTAATCATCAACAATAACAAAGCCATATAGAGATGCATCATTAACGACAGCTGAGTAGTGATTGGGACCAAAGAGGTCCATGTGAAGCAATTCGAAGGGACGAGTAGTGGTCATGATAGTCTTCGCTGGATGCTTGGCCTTGGTCATTTTTCCAGCTTCACAAGCTCCGCATAAGTGATCCTTGAGGAATTTGACATTATCAATGCCAATGACATGTTTCTTCTTTGCAAGCGTGTGCAAATTCCTCATGCCTGCGTGACCAAGTCGCCGATGCCATAGCCAGCCTTCTGAAGCTTTTGCAAGTAGACACACGGCTGGTTGTGGTCCTGTGGAAAAGTCAACAATGTACAAGTCTCCTCTCCTAAAGCCTTCGAAGACTTTGGAATTGTCAGCTTCCATAATCACAACACAAGGATACTTGCCAAAAATAACAACCATATCAAGATCACAAAGCATTGAGACTGACATGAGGTTGTATCCTAAGGACTCAACAAGCATGACTTTGTCCATGTGCATGTCCTTAGAGATAGCAACCTTACCAAGACCCAATACCTGACTTTTGCCTTTGTCAGCAAAGATGATATGCTTCAGATGTGACGGTGATAAGGGAGCATCCATCAATAGATTCTTATTACCAGTCATGTGATTTGTACATCCACTATCGAGAACCCACTCATATACTTCATCAGTGAAGAATATGATATCAATTTCATCAGATGAATTTCATCAGTCAGTATTAACAGATAAGCAGTATGAGGACGTGTGAAATGAAGGTTCATTTCATCATGATTAGCCTGCGTCCTTTCAGGCATTTTGTCAGGTCCCCAGCAAATTCTTCAGACGTTTAATGCACGTCTGGAGACCTGACCCTGCAGAAGAGGTTAGTTCTTTTTCTTCACCACCCACATCTGAAGGGGTGGCAAAGAGTTCATCACTCTGCGAGCACCATACGAGAATGGTGGCATAGAGGCCAATCCATTTCGTTTCACATAAGAGGGGTTAGGGTAAGCATATGAATAAGCAGAGAAATTCTTCGAGGACTTATGAACATATTGGTTTGAAGAATAATGCACATATTCATAGCCCTTAGCTCTACCCTGCGAAACAGAGTTGTTAGCACAATGATAATCATGTGAGGACTTTGATCCTTTTGAGGAATTTGATCCACGTGAGGAATTTGGTCCGTATGAGGACTTGGATCCATATGAAGAATTTGGTCCATATGAGGAATTTGATCTGGGGTTCCTATTCTTCACTGGTGGTGTCATGAGGACATTCACCGAAGACTTTCAAGGCACTTCTTGGGAACCCAGATTTTCTTCATAGGGGAACCGTTCCTCAGATTAGTGCCAACATATCTAGCAAATACTTCACCATTCTGATTTTTGAACAGTTTATAGTTTGAGTCAAATGACTCATCGCCAGAATGAGGAAATTCGCATGTAAAGCCAGATAAGTTAGATGGATCAATCGAGGTCCCTTTGCAGCAACCCATGAGGTTTTGGGATACCGCTCAAAGCTTCCAAAGATGTACCATCAGCATTTAGTTTCCTCTCAAAGGCGATACCCTCTTTCCTAGGGTTCCTGTTGAGGATCTGCTTTTAAGCACATCACAAAGAGTCGATGCCCTTTGAGGCTTTTGTACATGCCTGTCATGTACAATTCCTTCAGCCCTGCATCATCAAGGATACTAGCAATGTCCTCGGATGAGGAATTAGTGATAGCGAGGCAGGTGAAGAATTTGTAACAGTTGAAGCATTTGAACATTCAGTGAAGAATTAGCAGATTCACGTTCAATGCACTTTAAGCATGGAGGAACAAATTCTTCTTGAGAAGCGCTGATTTGTTGAGCAAGTAATGAGTCGCGCTCCTTCTGAAGATCTTCATAACTCACTCTTAGCTTCTCAAGATCTTCTTTCATTGAAGATATTCATAAGAAAGTTTCTCATGATCAGATAAGAGAGTGTTATGATGACCTTGAAAACTGTCAAGCCTAGACTGAAGTCTCTGAAGCTTTTCAGTCAGGGCTTTAGTGCGATCCATTTCTTCACCTAACATATCATCACTCTTATCTAGCATGTTTTGAACCTTTTCCAAAGCCCTTTGTTGTTTTATAGCAATTTTAGCAAGTTTTGAGTAACTGGGCTTTAAATCTTCATCAGATTCATTTTCACTAGATTCGGAGGAGGTATATTTGAGTACCTTGGCACCCTTTGCCATGAAGCAATAGGTGGGAGTGTAGTCATCACTATCTTCATCAGCTTTGTTGGTGAGGTCATTTTCTTGAGTTGAAGATGGACTTCTGACGAAAGCGAGCGAGAGGTAGACTTGCCACACCGGACTCAGATTCTTCTCGATGCCTCCTCTTCCTCATGTTCCTCGATTCATCTTGAGTCCATTTCCTTGCCAATGAATGCCCGAGCCTTTTTGGAGCTGCTCTTCTTGTGAGAAGAAGGCTTTGAGGATTTTGATGATGAAGATTTCGATGATTTCTTCTTCTTCTTCGCGTCATCAGAACTGTAATCCTTGTATTTCTTCTTCTTTAATTCCTTTTCCCACTAAGGACAATCTTGGATGTAGTGACCAGGTTTCTTGCATTTGTGACAAAGTCTTCCCTTATAGTCACTAGATGAGGAATCATTGCTTCTTGAGGATTTTCCAAAGCGACCACGTCTTGAGAATTTCTGGATTTTCTTCACGAGCAGTGCTAGCTCCTGGCCTAAATCTTCAGGATCTCCAAGGCTACTACCAGAGTCTTCACACTCAGATTCGGACACAGCCTTGGCCTTCAGGGTACGTGTTTTTCCATAGCCAGAGCCATAGAGGTCTTTCTTTTCAACAAGCTGGAACTCATGAGTATTTAGCCTTTCGAGGATATCGGCAGGATCAAGAGACTTGTAGTCAGCTCGTTCTTGTATCATCAGTGCCAGAGTATCAAATGAGGAATCAAGCGATCTTAATAATTTCTTCACCACCTCATGGTCGGTGATGTCAGTGGCGCCAAGTGCTTGAAGCTCATTTGAGATGTCAGTGAGGCGATCGAAGGTTTGTTGAACATTTTCGTTGTCGAGTCTTTTGAAGCGGTTGAAGAGATTCCGGAGAACATCAACTCGAGAGTCACGCTGAGTTGAGACACCTTCATTTACTATGGACAGCCTGTCCCAGATGAGCTTGGCAGATTCCAAAGCACTCACTCTTCCATATTGACCTTTGCTCAGATGGCCACATATGATATTCTTCGCTTGAGAATCGAGTTGCTTGAATCTCTTCACATCAGCAGCATTCAGAGAAGGTGTGACTGAGGGAACACCATTTTCCACAACATACCAGAGATCGTTGTCAATTGCTTCAAGATGCATTCGCATCTTGTTCTTCCAGTAGGGGTAGTCCGTCCCATCAAAGGTAGGACACCCTGCTGAGACCTTGATCATACCTGCGGTCGACATAACTAAAACTCCAGGTGGTTAAACCAAAATCACAAAGAACAAGGGAGTACCTCGCTCTGATACCAATTGAAAGTGCGTTATATCGACTAGAGGGGGGTGAATAGGCGATTTTTATGAATTCTTCACTGAGGAATTTGCCGGTGAGGAAATTCCTTAGCGAAGAAATACTTGCAGCGGAATAAGTACTCAGAAATAAGCATAACAGAATACACGCATAGTCACCATGATGAAATGAAGACAATCACAGAGTACAGAAAGCGTAATCACAGGATAACACAAGATGAAGACAAACAGACTGAAGAAATTGAACTGAGGAAATTGAGAAAGTCTTCAGTCAAAGTCTTCAAACACAGATATGAACAAACACTCAACACAATAATGAGGAAATGAAAGGGTTGAGGAATTAGAACCAGTTAGGTTGGTGAAGACAATGATTTGGTAGACCAGTTCCAACTGCTGTCTCAGTTGTACGTCTGGTTGGAGCGGCTGAGTATTTAAACTCGAGGACACACAGTCCCGGACACCCAGTCGCTGAGCACGCAGCTCAGGACACCAAGTCCTCACCGTATTCTCCTTGAACTAAGGTCACACATACCTCGTCCAATCACTCGTGGTAAGTCTTCAGGCGACTTCCAAACCTTCACAGACTTGGTCACTCGGCGATCCACAATTCCTCTTGGATGCTCTAGACCACGACTCCTAACCGTCTGGAAGAAGCACAGTCTTCAAAGGTAATAAGCGTCGGATCCACGCAGGATCAATTTCTTGATGATGCTCAATCACTTTGGGTTTGTAGGGGTTTGGTTTTGGGTTTTTCCTCACTTGATGATTTTCGCTCAAAGTCCTCGGAGGATGGGTTGCTCTCAAATGACAAGTGTCAAGTTCTCTCGAGCAGCCAACCAGCTAGTGGTTGTAGGGGGCGGCTATTTATAGCCTAGGAGCAGCCCGACATGATAAGACATAAATGCCCTTCAATGATATGGCCGTTAGGTGGATAAGATATTTTGGGACAGTCAAGAAAGACAAGAACGGTCGGAAATTTGAATATCAAATTCCTCAGGGCTATCATGTTCCTCACTGTGTAGGCAATCCGCACTGGCGAATTCCTAACTCCTCAGTCAGAACAAATTCCTTAGCGACCAGAAGAACTTCGTCTCTGTCACTGAAGAAATTGACTGAACTGTATGAGCTTTCCAAAGGCTTCACTCGAAGGGATTTGGTAGGTGTAGGATTTTGAGTTGAGCATCACATGGAAATTTTTCCTTAGTATTTCCTCGACCCCTTTAACAAGACGGTGTTTCCTATGACTCAAGAAAGAGAAAATGAAACTACGAAAACAAAAGTCTTCACGCTTCATGTTCCTCAAATGAATACCAAGTCTTCAAGGTCACACCAATTTCTTCACTTTCAAAGTCTTCAGAATATCAAAGTCTTCAGTTGAAGAACTTCATTTTTAGGGGTCGACTTTCTCTGTAAATATCAAACTCCTCATAGACTTATAGACCTGTCTACACTCACAAACGCATTAGTTCCTTAACCTATAAGTCTTCAATACACCAAAATCACTAAGGGGCACTAGATGCACTTACAGCCATCGACGGGTCCTTGCTGAGCTGCTTAGTGGACCGTTGGAGGCCAGAGACCCACATGTTTCACTTTCGATGGGGAGAGATGGCTCCTACTCTGGAGGACGTGTCACTTTTGCTCGGACTACCGTTGGCAGGTCATGCCATAGGACCGTTGGATGCACCGGCTGGTTGGGAGCAAGCTCTTACACAACGTTTTCGTGGTGTTTTTCCGGATGCTCCGGATTCGGTATGGGAGCATCACGGACCTAAGTATGAGTGGTTCCTCAATTTCCGGGTAATTTCCCCTACCTCTTATCTTCAAGTCATCGTTCATACGGTTTTACAGAAAATAATTGCGGCTTACTAAAACTTTCACTTTACTTAATGCAGATCAAGAACTTTCAGCGCCGTTGAATGCGTAATCAGATCACCGGAGCCTCGAGGCCTACTTAATGTGGCTTTTCGGCAAGGTGATGTTCACGGAGAACCATGTCACCACTATTAGCCAAGACTACATCCCTATGGCACTCGAGATAGCGGCGCCAGATGGCGGATTAGATCGCATGCAGGAGTTGGGGTTCGGCGGTCTTAGCGGCTACATACCGAGGTATGTGCAACGGTTGCCAGCTTACATCGAGAAAGCCAGCCCTTCTTGGATACCCTTTATTCCTACAGCTGTGGTCGTGGGAGAGGTTCTCTATAGGGCGACCAGATGTCCGTGTTCGTGAGCCTATAGACGCCATGTTTGATGTTGACGGCATCGACATGCCTACTTTCGGTCTGTGTTGGACACGTCGCGAGGTATGCATCGTGTTATAGTTTAATGCAACTTTTTTCTGCACAAGAGATAGTTCGATGCTAGCGGCTATTAACATTTGTTTTCTGCAGAGACGCTTTGCTAGTAATCAGACCAGGAAAGCATACACAGCATTGAACGAAAGCAGTTTGATTCATACACCGGGGTCATCTGGCAGCCCTACACGGAAGCAGCCATACAAGCGAGATACCCTGGTGGTATGTCTGTGCTATGCACAAGGGACCGAGATTACTGGATGACAAAATCAAAGATCATCTTTGATGTCTTCGTCGAGGAGATGGCACAACAGAGGGTTATGAGGCAATTTGGTCTTCTGCAGTTGGAGGTGCCTCCCCCTATAGAGAACCCGCTGCCAGCACACATCCACAGGTATTAACAAGTTTTTCAATGTTGCATTATCTTTCATAGTACTCCATTCAAACTTTAGGTAATTGTTGAACACACACCACAATTTTAGGACGACAAGGAAGGGCATGACCAGGACAACTGCTGACCGCTAGTTAGACTAGAGCCGTATGTTATAGAATGGGAGACAGCAAACACGCATCTATGGCATGCGAATGAAAATTTTGATCTCAATGCATTCAATCTCTATTTGCGGCGCTACATGACCGGAATACGGTTACGCATCGTTGAGCACTCCCACCCCGAGGAGATACCGGATCCTACTCCGTGGGATATATACCCGAGCTATGACACTTCGGGCTCTAGGCAGTACGCGGTAAGATATATTTTCTTGAAGTAATGTTGTCATATACTTTGACGTGCAAGAGACAGACATTATTCATTGTCATGGAAATTTGCAGGCTACCTTGACACACGACCTCTACAACGATGTGACCACCTTTGGACGATCACTGTCATCTGGACCTCTCCTTCAAAGACCGTCCAGGCTACAACCCTTCTTGAACGAATTCAGAACAAGATACGACCGTACGAGGCTATCACGTGCACCCGGAGAACCGACGTTGTTCATCATCAGCAGCAGCAGCCGCGTCACTCCACGCACCGACGTCAACCACGTGCACGTCTAGCACCGACATCAACCAGGCCACCCCGTCCTGACCAACCTGGCAGTTCAACGTGGCAGCAACCACAACAGTATGGTCCCACGCCGAGCTTCGTGTTTGCTCCACAGCCACAGCAGCACGGTCCCTCGTCGAGCTTCATGTTTTCTCCACAGCCACAGCAGCACGGTCCCTCGTCCAGCTTCGTGTTTGAGTCAGAGCAGCCGTCACAGCCAGCAGGTATGCGTCTTCATATTTATTGTTTTCTATATTAATTGACGCGACCTCATTCTTCATGATGAAACATTTCATCGCGCAGGAGCCTACGGATATCAGGCGTCTATGTCGGCATCACATGATACGTGGGGAGTGATCAACATCCCGAGGAGAACATATGTGCTCAGATGTCGCAGCTCACCCAGTGGATGAACATATTTTCGACTACTCCACCAGGCCCCACACAGGATACACAGCATGACCAGGAAGAGTCTGAGATTCCTCCTCGTCACATTAGGGCACCCGACAGGTGGGGATGGTCGCCGCTTCCAGATCCGCCTCCCCGCCAGGCCAGACATCGTCACTGACGCTTCCATCTATCAGTAGAGACATTACCATCTATTTGTGTGTGAGACTTATGTCTATTCTATGTATGAGACAAATGACTATGTACTTATGTGTGAGACATATGCCTACTCTATTTTAGTACTATGTTATTTGAACTACAAGATCATATTTTGATAGAACATAATGCTCATACAACAAGACATTACAAACAACTAGATAGAACTAAATCTAAATTAAACGGTACGCATTTAATCGAACTCACAAAATACAGCATAAAAATTACATGAAGTCATCATCGTCATCCTCGATGGATGCAGAACTCTTGCCCTTCGACGATGAAGAACTCTTGCCCTTCAAGGATGAAGAACTCTTGCCCTTCGACGATGCAGAAACCTT
This sequence comes from Aegilops bicornis, assembly GCA_021605145.1. NCBI lineage: Eukaryota > Viridiplantae > Streptophyta > Magnoliopsida > Poales > Poaceae > Aegilops > Aegilops bicornis. The sequence continues at coordinate 4,094,290 of CM038671.1, read as the reverse complement.
GCCCTTCGACGATGCAGAAACCTTGCCCTTCGATGATGAAGAACTCTTGCCCTTCGAGTATGCAGAACCCGGAAGCGGCGACATGAAGATATCATCTTCGTCCTCGCTCTCCTCAGTCCATAAACATGGATTATTTGCTGCAATCCTTCCAAAGTTTCACTCTTCGGCACTACTACCTTCTCCCACCTTTCATGCAACCTAAGAAGTTCTTGACGTACCTCTTCATAGGTCCTTTCAGGCCACCCAGACCTAAGTAATTGGTGAGCCAACTCATTCATTATGGTGTCACTACCGGTGAGTTCGTCCCATGAAACTACCCTATTGTCCATCCTGAAATCGGTAGCTAGGCTCAGAAGAGTCCTGCTCATCCCAGGGTGAAAACTATGATCGGAAGGATAATGGGACATCTTAACTAAACTTGACTGGAATGCTTATCCACCTCCGTCTGAAGGGGGTTTTATAGGTAGAGAGGAGAAAATGGCGGGAAAGAACGACAGCATATGGCGGGAAACGAGTGGCGGGAAACGAGTGGCGGGAAAGAGTTGGCGGGAACATATGGCGGGAAACGAGTGGCGGGAAAGAGTTGGCGGGAACATATGGCGGGAAACGGGTGGCGGGAACGAGTTGGCGGGAAAATATGTCATAGTTTTGAAAGAAAAAATCGTACGGGGCAAAAAAAAATCACATGCACCAATCGGCCTACAGCAGGCCAATTAGTCCCTGTCGGCCGGCCAATTAGTTCCTGTCGGCCCACAGCAGGCCGACTGGAACTAATGGTGGCCGACAGCCCAATCGGCACTTGAAATGGTGGCCGACAGCCCAATCGGCCTGCAGCAAGCCGATAGGAACCCAGTCGGCCTACTGTGGGCCGACTAGAACCAGTCGGCCTGCTATGGGCCGACGGTGTATTATTTTTGAAAATATTTTTTTACGCGTAATATTTGTGCAAATTAATAAAAAAATGTATTATTTTAAAAAAATTAGCAGCATTGCATGCAATGAACTAACCACTGCATGTCGTGTTTCATAGTCTCAAGTCATTAAAAGCATGCACACCCCTCATCTTTTATTGGTTGAAATGTCAAGAAACAAGAAACAAAGTAGAAATTAATGCACCGTGCCTAAGTGTTTTGGGATTATTTGGTTTTCGTAAGATGAGACGGAGGGAGTAGTAATAATCATAGCCGGCCCTGATGTGAGTGGTACCGATATGCTCTCCAGGATATGCATAATATCGCTGTATAGCAACATTGTATTTGTATACAACTCGCACGCGGTTGGCGACGTGGTTTTACTTGCCCTCGTCGTCGTCTCATCATGGGCATTACTGTTGACATGGAGAAAAGTCATGATGTATCTAGAGCCCCATGACTGCGTCAAATGGGAAAATCGATCCTGCAGAACCTTCAAATTATTCTCAAAACCATTTATTGCCCATGGAACGTTTGCGCTGACCGGTAGCGGTACGTGTAGAATTCGTCAAGCCTGCCGGTTTGCCTTGCATCGCATTAACTAGAATTTTATGGTTCTATGCATCCATAGAGGGAAAAGTTGGGAGGCTTAACCTTCCTTTTCATGCAAGAAAGAAAGGAAGGAAGACATCGAAATTAAGTACCTTTCTACACCTGAGCTCATATGCTCCTGCTATGAACAGTAAAATAAATAAAACAGAAAATATTTCAAAAAATTCTGAATTTTTTTTTGTGGCATACTTTAAGAAATGTTTGTTGTGCATGCAAAATTTCATCACGAAATCACATTGGTGGAGGTCGTAGCAAAAATAACAAAATCAGAGCTCCAAAATACGTTTAAAAGTAACATTTTCAGAGTATCGATTTTGTTCTTTTTACCATGCCTTCCACCAATGTCATTTCATGAAGAAATTTTGCAAGCACAACAAACATTTCTTAAAGTATGCCACACAAAAATTTCAGAATTTTTTGAAATTTTTTTCTATTTTATTTATTTTACTGTTCATAGCAGGAGCATATGAGCTCAGGTGTAGAAACTCCATGTCCGGAAGACATGCCATACTCCCATATTTCATGTGACTCCATCTATAACTGTAGTCCCTTCTTTTCTTGATCAAATTCCTCATCCTATATATATATATATATATATATATATATATATATATATATATATATATATATATACTATTTATATCCCTGGTGAAGAATAACTTATTCTCCACCCGGGTCGAGCGAGGCCACCACCCTGCAGGTATGCTCGGTGCGACCGAGCCATGTACCAACCTAAAATAAATAAATTAAGTCAACGGTTTTCTCAGTCGTGGGTAATTCGGTCAACTCGCCCCACCAAAGATTCAATCTGCCCTCTTCCCGTGAGGCCGTGACGGGCGGCGAGAACCTCTTCTTTACCGGTGCCGATTGTCATCTATTACTTCTCAAAGCCACGACGTATTTCAATCTTATTATCATTTGTCGAAGCTTTTATCTATATGTTGTCATCTATTACCAAAAAAAGGGAGATTGAAAGTGCAACTATCCCTGGGTGGTTTTGGTAATGATTTACAATATATAGCTCATTGAACTAATGCCATTTCAAGATAAATATTTCAGGAAAGTTCAATGATTGGCATGGCATGGATAAGGATTGTGGACCCCTCAAAATGCTAAGGATAAAGGATTGGCTCAAGCTCTAAAGTCCAAGACTCTACATTTTCTATTTTAGTGATCCAAGATCACATTGAGTCTATAAGAAAGCCAATACTATTAAAAAGGGGATGAGGTGTTGCTTAACGGCTTGCTTGCTCAAAATGCTTACTGATATGCTCCAAAACCCTCAACCACTTTCTCATATCCACATATTTCCAAAACCAAAAGTCAAACTCGGCCCCACCGATTTGATCCATCCGTTGCCACCGAGTTTATTTGACATAGCCACTGCCAGAAACCCTAGTCTGTTCGGTCTCACTGATAGGGATCTTGGTCTCACCGAGATGGGGTTGCAAACTCTCTGTTTCCCTTCGTAACATTTTGGTCTAACCGAAATGACCGATCGGTCCTACCGAGTCTGCAATGCAATTTCTCTGTTTCCTTTTCGTAACGCTTCGGTCCCACCGAGACGAGCGAATCGGCCCCACCGAGTTTGTCTGGCCAACTCTTTGTTTGCTTATTACCAAAGTCGGTCCAACCGAGTTTGTGTAATCGGTCCAAGCGAGATTACGTTATGCCCTAACCCTAATGATATCGGTCCCATCGGAAATTACTAACAGTCACATAATGCGCTGAATCAGTCCGATCGTGTTTTATGATTCGGTCCCACCGAGTTTGGTATATTGTGTGTAACGGTTAGATTTTGTGCGGAGGCTATATACCCCTCCACCCTCTCCTCATTCGTGAGGGAAGCCATCAGATCATGCCTACACTTTCACAATCCATTTTTTGAGAGAGAGCCACCTACTCATGTGTTGAGACCAAGATATTCCATTAATACCATATGAATCTTGATCTCTAGCCTTCCCCAAGTTGCTTTGCACTCAAATCGGCTTTCTAGCAAATCCAATCTTATGAGAGTGAGTTGAGTGTTGGGGATACTATCATTTGAAGCACAAGAGCAAGGAGTTCATCATCAACACACCATCTATTACATTTTGGAGAGTGGTGTCTCCTAGATTTGTTAGGTGTCACTTGGGAGCCTTCGACAAGATTGTGGAGTTGAACCAAGGAGTTTGTAAGGGCAAAGAGATTGCCTACTTCGTGAAGATCTACCCTAGTGAGGCAAGTCCTTCGTGGGCGATGGCCATGGTGGGATAGACAAGGTTGCTTCTTCATGGACCCTTCGTGGGTGGAGCCCTCCGTGGACACGTGCAGCTGTTACCCTTCGTGGGGTGAAGTCTCCATCAACGTGGATGTACGATAGCATCACCTATCGGGACCACGACAAAAACATCCGTGTCTCCTATTGCGTTTGCACTCTCCAAACCCTTCCCTTTACATTCTTGCAAGTTGCATGCTTTACTTTCAGCTGCTTATATACTCATTGCATGCTTGCTTGAATTGTGTTAAGATTTCTTGACTTGTGCTAAGTAGTTAAAATCTGCCAAGAACTAAAATTGGGAAGAGGTTAAGATTTTATTTGGTCAAGTAGTCTAATCACCCCCTCTAGACATACTTCCGATCCTACAGTAGTCGACGTTCACATAACATCACTAGAGGAAAGACAACATACATCTCATCAAAATATCGAACGAATACCAAATTAACATGACTACTTATAACAAGACTTCTCCCATGTCCTCAGGAACGAACGTAAATACTCACAAATCATATTCATGTTCATAATCAGAGGGGTATTAATATGCATAAAGGATCTGAACATATGATCTTCCACTGAATACAACGACTAGCATCAACTACAAGGAGTAATCAACACTACTAGCAACCCATAGGTACCAACCTGAGGTTTTGAGACAAAGATCGGATACAAGAGATGAACTAGGGTTTGAGAGGAGATGGTGCTGGTGAAGATGTTGATGGAGATTGACCCCCTCCCGGTGAAAGGATCGATGGTGATGACGATGGTGATGATTTCCCCCTCCAGGAGGGATGTTTCCCCGCCAGAACAGCTCCGCCGGAGCCCTAGATTGGTTCAGCCCAGGTTCCACCTCGAGACGGCGGCACTTCGTCCCGAAAACTTCCTTCTGGTTTTTTCCAGGGCAAAAGACACCTTATACCAGAAGGTGGGCATCGGGGGGCTTCCAAGTGGCCCACGAGGCAGGGGGCGCGCCCATGGGGGTAGGGCGCGCCCCCACCCTCGTGGACAGTGGGTGACACCCTCTGGTGCTTTCTTCGCCCAATATTTTAAATATATTCCAAAACTGACTTTCGTGGAGTTTCAGGACTTTTGGAGTTGTGCAGAATAGGTCTGTAATATTTGCTCCTTTTCCAGCCAAGAATTTCAGCTGCCGGCATTCCCCCTCTTCATGTCAACCTTGTAAAATAAGAGAGAAAATGCACAAGTATTGTGACATAATGTGTAGTAACAGCCCATATTGCAATAAATATTGATATAAAAGCATGATGCAAAATGGACGTATCAGATATAACCTCCTAGCACAGACGCTCGGCAAAATGAGGCCGTGTGCGACCGGCGAGCGCTCAAATACGGTTATACATACAGTAGTGCTAAAAAATTACAATTATACAGGAGAAATCGTTTTTGAAAGGGCATGTAGCCCCTAAGTGAGGTTTTGGTAATTAAATGACAATCTCTATGGACTAATGTTTTCAGTGAGATATATTTGAAGGTTTTGTCCATAGATAGTGCCTCAAGGATATTGGATGGAATCAAGGATGAAGTCCATATATATGAAGATAGTGCCTCAAGGATATTGGACGGAATCAAGGATGAAGTCCATATATATATATATGAAGATAGTGCCTCAAGGATATTGGACGGAATCAAGGATAAAGTCCATATATATGAAGATATATTTGCCCTATGCTTTGGTACTAAATGACAATTCCTATGGAGCATGAAGTGCATTGAATCTTATATGAAGATATGTTCCATAGTGATTCTTGAAGTGCATTGGGCTGTTTTGTGAAGTCTGCCATCAAAGCATCCGAAGAAGTCCTCATGGTATCCTTCTCTGGATACCCCGTGCACACGGGATTGTACTGTGCGCACGGGGTCGAGTGTCAAGTCTCTCGATACCCCGTGCTTACTTGGCCTAGGTGTTGGCTCTCGAGATCCCATATCCAGTGAGGTTTCAAGTTGGTCTTCGGGTACTTCTATTGAAGCCATCAAGATTGGTTTCAATGCCTAATCTAATTATGTTCATGATGGAGTGCATTGGAGGATCTCAAAGATTGATATATTTGGGCTTCTGAGGATCAAGGCTTGAGAGAGTAATCAAAGAGAAGAATTCAAGTTATGGTTTCAAGACAAGATCATGGTGAGATCATGTGTTGGGTTTAGGTTGATCAAGTCTTGAAGCAAACAACTAGAGTGAAGAATTCATTGTGCCTCTCAAGATATTATGAATTCATTGGAGGATCCCACACAATTAATCCAAGAAATACCTATCGCACACATTCTTTTATGACCAAACATTTGCGATGCGCACAACATCACAAATTGTCCATAATTTTGAAGCGTGTGTGATGCGGTGACTATCGCAAACATTTAATAAGAAAGAATTATATGTGATGTTGTTGTTCATCACACACGTGTTTTCTTGGCTGATCGTGTGTGTAGTGGAGATTGATCGCACACGTTTTTTCTTGGCTGATCATGTGTGCAGTGGAGATTGACCGCACACGTAGCGGATCCTAGAAACGTGTATGATCTCCACGTCTATCGCAGACGTTTCGCTTTCACAAACCGTGTGCAGTGTAATCCCTAATTAATCCCTAAATAATCTCAAATTAATCCCTAATTTAAAAATCACATGTTTTGAAATTGAAAGTAGGCAATCACTTATTTCATATCTAACCATGCTTATTACAAATATAGGTTCAACCATGAATGCACCATTCGTTGCACAGGTACATATACTAAAGAACTACAAAAGCACCAACTAAAGAATGATGAACCACAGTTGTACTAGATACTGTAAAGAGAGAGGAAAAAGACACTCTGATTGCTGGAGAAGGTGAAGCGGAATGCCCATATTGTGCCCTCCTCCATGCGTAATGCGTGCACAACTCTAGGCCAACCCCTTGTGATGGATGCCCGTCCATCCTTCACTGTCTTCACTACGACTTCTCGATGCTCATTATAGTCTGGATGAAATTCTTTAGCTTTCATTGCGTGTCCACCAATCATGTACTTTGCGAGGTAATCTTGAGTGAACTGCTTCGGGAACCACTGCGAACGAAAAAGATTCAGACATGTTTGTCTAACAACTCATTATGGGCAGTAAAAAGAGAAGGTTGTAGAGTTTGTTGTTACCATCCTATAGCTCACTGTTGTGTTGGATAGAGAATAAACAAATAATTTCCTTTCCAGCATTCATATCCTTTTGCTAATAACCCTTATCAGTTTCCTCACTTGATGCTTGTTCATGAATATCTCATTGCCCATACGCAAAAAGGGTCGATGCGTGGATCCTTGCCAATGGTATATGTACCTACAAACAACAAGTCAATGTTAGAAGGGAAGGTAGGAGGGAAGGGAGAGGTCGGGGAGAGGGTTGGGCGAGCGGAAGCGGTTGCGCGAGTGCGGGAGGAGAGACGGCTAGGTCACACCCATGTCTATTGGATATTTTTCCAGAAATGTGAAATGACGAAAATACCCCTGTGGGGGCGCTGGAATTACGCGCGGTGGCACGAAACGGGGGTAAATATTCATTCCAGCAGTGCTCATCCCAGATCCAACGGCCCAACTTCCTCCAGATCTCGATCCGACGCCCAGAATCGCATCAAGCAAACCGATCCAACGGCCGAGAGTCGCTGATCTCTAAGGAGCCATGTAGGGACTTTCATCTCTTATTTCTGGATTACCGCAACAACTCAGTGCACCCCCAAATAATTCAGTATACCCTTGCATGTATCCTCTGGTTTACACCCAAATGTTTGAACGGGTCGCCACTGCCTTCTGTAAGATATTCGAGCTGCACGTTAAGCCATAGTACAAGCAGCGAAGGTCCCACCAACGCAATACTGTTCAGTTATTAACATGTCTTCTAAAGAGTCCCTAAAAAAAACATGTCTTCTAAAGAGTAAAGACAAAGATAAATATTTCTGTCTCTCTTTTTTTGCTAGGTAAGGTGAAAGATTTTCGTCCCTCATACGGAATAAAAACGCAATATGTTGGTGCCACGCAAATTCAGTGAAAAATAATGGGAAGATATACCATGATGGTAACAGTCTTTGCTGACCAAGATATGGTCAACACTCTCCCTGGAAATCTCTGCACGATTTTGATGGTCATCGCAATTTTCATGCCGTGTTGCTACTGGTCGAATTAATGCTGACACATGACAAAATAGCGATGTAGACATTGCTGGAATATTGGCACACGAGTTGGAGCACGCACACGGCAATCAAGCATGCACGGCCGCCCTGTCTAGAAAGAAAGAAAAAGAAAAGAAAAAGGAAAACAAAATCTGCATTTTCATGTGGCTATCAGCAAGCAGCAAGCAGCAGCCATCAATCACGATTAGGCCAGTCGTGTAGTCGTGCAGACTACAAACTGAGCAAAGCCAAACACCAAACCCCAGCACCACCACCAACACCAACACCAGACCGACATCTTGCCGGCGCAGAGCAACGATGGGCATGATGAGTATCACCATATCTCTCTGTGCTAATGGCTGTGTGTATTCTAGATGTCTTTGTGACTTCTTGCTGGTCCAGAGGGTGGGTGCAATGAGTTCCGCCGCCGCCGCCTGATATCCCGCCTCTGGTCACCTTATTTAAAACAGAGACTAGATTCGAAACCCTCTCCTCACCCTCTCTCCATCCATCCCGGAGTCCAGCGCTCTGGGGCGACTCGGGGGCGACCTCCCTCCCACCGCCGGTGTAGCCACCTCCTCTGCCTCCCTCCCTCGCCACCGCATGAGGCTGGCGTCGGGCAAGCCCGTGGCGCAACCGGGGATTGCGGCGACGGGGCCCTTGCTGCTTCGCCTTGTGCTGGAGATCGATCGGATCTAGGGCGGTGGCCCTTCCGGCGAGGCCCCTCCGTGCTACAGCAAGCGGCAGGGCTGGCGTGGTGCCAGTGGTCTGTCAGACAGCCGACGAATCTTCGGTGGACCAGGGCCTGGCATGGCTGCTCTGGTGGCCGGCGGCGCCTGATCTGGCCGTTGTCCTCCGGCCTGATCGATGTGCTTCTCTGCTGCAGGTTCCTGGCGGTGCCAGCATGGCTTGCCGAGACCCTGGCCGGTGGCCGCTAGTGAAGCTGGTGGAGGAGATCCAGATAGGGGGAAACCCCTTGGTCGGCCCGGCCGGCCGCACAGACGACGACGCTCAAGGGCGTCGCTTTTCTTCTTGGAGATGTAGGTCTACGTCCGTTCCTCTACTTCCCCCCTACCTGCCTCTCGGGTGAAAAACCTTAACTCTGGTGGACAGCGGCAGGGTCCTTGACGTCATGACCTTCGGGGGAAACTATGTGGGTCCTTGACGGTTGCTGGTGGTGGGCACTACTTCGGAGGAAACCCTAGGATCTGGTCTTCCAGATCGGTCGATGGCGGTACTACCGTGTCGTTTCTCTCTTGGGAGCATTGTTTGTGGAGCAGCGTTGGATGGCAGCTGCAGGCGGTGAAGCGGCTTCGTCTTGCACGGAGCTTTGGTAGAGCTGTCAAGTCATGCCTGGCCGACAGGTACTACGCCGAGTCATGCCTGGTTGACAGGTGGTACGCACGACAGTCCTCGAGAGGCTTCACGTCTTGAGGATGAGCACAGGGCGGTGGCGCCGTTGGGCGCCATGGTGGCGTCGACGGATGTCCAGACTGGGAAGGATGTTGCGAATGTCTCTCCTGAATATGGGTCAGTGGTCCGATGATGATGGCGGCTTCTAAAGCGTATGCATGTGGTGTGCGCTTTATGTCTGCTGAACCGGCTGTTGGTCCCGATACATTATGTGGATGGATTGGCGACGACATCAGTCTTAGATATGAGGAGTGAGAGCACTACACATTATCGAGTTTGTAGGTGTGAGTGGTGGTTTCGGGTGGATTGATGTATGTTTTTGTCAGGCCTTTATGAAATAATTTTTAAAAATGGCTGCATGCATCGATTGATGCAGATGCCGGGGGTTTAACCTCCTTTTTTTAAAAAAAAAGGTTAGGTGCAATTGGTATGTTTACAATATCAATATATTCCCCTTCTCAAAAAAATATGTTTGTGCCAATGATCTGTGCGGCTGCGCCACAAGCATCGGCCACAGTCTCTGGAGCGGCCGGAGGGATCCTGCAGATCCCTTCTAATCGCTTCTTAGCGCACTGCATCACAAGGTGCGGGTCCGGCTGCTTTCACTCCACCAAGCATCCCAAGCTCTTTTTAGGCAGCAGCAATATCCAGGTCACTTCCATGTACTACGACATTGCTTGTACACCTATATTCTTAAACCATACAATTAGGCCAGGTACAGATTCCTACAACATGTCATGAGAGGCCCCTTCTGAAGGTATTACTATCACTAGTGGTAATATTTTCTACTCTCTCCGTTCCGATTTACTCGTCGTGGTTTTAGTTCAATGAATTTGAACTAAAACAACGACGAGTAAATCGGAACGGAGGAAGTACATAGCTGGTTGTGATTTTGAAGTCACCTTGTTCGAGCATGGTACGGGAGACATCGTTGGTTCTTGTATGCCTATATGCGCCAGCAAGAAGGCACCTAGTGGAGGGACTTGTGAAGGAATACGATGCTGTCTCATCCCATTAACAAGGGACCTGCCAGGCTTTCGGGCAAAACTTTTCAGCACTAATACTACTGCAACACAATCAGATTGGTTGCACCCTGGCATCATGGCTTTCGTGTCCGATGAATATTATTACAGAGATGATCGTGGTTATGGCATGGGTAATTAATACAACTGCTATTTTCACAACTTGGACAAATGGAAGCAACATTTATGGCGCTGAGCTTATTGTTGCTATCATGGACCAACCAAGTTGTGAAAGTGCAAAAGATGAACAAGGCAAGCTCAGCAGTTGCCAGAATTCCTCATCTGGTCGTTACTCACGTACAACTCATGCATGTCTCCGTCTACGCATGCTCGGTAATGGCAACACCGACGCATGCCTTCGTCCCTGATGTGTTCCCAGGCCTGGCAAGCCCGGAGCGGCGTATCGTCAGCATTGACTTCGTCCGTTTATGCATATCTGGTGTTGGCAACACTGATGCGATCTTTCATCCACGATGAATCCTCGGGCTTGGCAAACCTGGCGCGATGCCTCGTCTACAACTTCTTCTTTTCCGGCGCATCACTATTTTGACACCACTGCACTGATGACTAACTCAGTGCCTACTTGCGGCCATGGCACCACAGCGACTTCCTCGACTCCTGCCACCCCAACTCGACACCGACCACGACGTTCTTCGCATGGTTATCTCGACCAGGGCCATAGGCAGGATTGGGCCACACCCCATGCCACTCTTGGATCTACAGTAGTTACTGTAGCTACAATCAACCAAAGGAATTTCACTCCACGCCCAGGTCTATAGCCTGGCTACGCCCCTGATTTCGACCACGGCCACACCAATCTATGCTCTCAGCTACATCGACATCAACACAAATGGCTACCGCCTTGCTTGAGCAACCTCGTCACTTTCCATTCCAGCCACAACTTCGGCGATGCATCAATTGTTACAATTCTGTGTGTGTGTGTGTGGGGGGGGGGGGGGGGGGGCCGCCGGGTTACATTCATATTATTATCACCATTAACACAGTCTTCGTCACTACCATTATGACTGCCGGGGGGGTGGGGGGTGTTGATTATCATGATTAGATTGGAAACATAGGATAGACTGGGAAGTATTCTGCCTTGTGTTGTACTCTAAAAAGATCATGTCCTTATATATGCCCACAAGGCTCCAGAAATAAACATCGATTTCACCAACCCCTCTCTAACAAACTAGCTAGGGATGAACGAAATAATGCCAAAGGAGTGCAGCATTATATATGACCACTGGCCAACTTGAATGCAGTCAAAGCAGACAAGCTTTGCAAATTCATGGACGTACGGGCATGTTATTTAACTTACGTACGTGGGGAGCAGAAAGATAGCTAGCGCAACAGCAAGAAAGGAAACGATGAGGAAGACGCGCAAAGACCGTCTCAAGGTCTCCATGTCGGCAATACTTTAATCATTTTGTAAAAGCAATCAACATGTTTCTTAGTGAAGATACCCTCCACGAGGCCAAGTCCAAGTTCACTAGTACTACCTTCTTCCGTAAATACTTGTTGAAAAAATAGATGAATCTAGATGTATTGCAGTTCTAGATACGTCCATATTTATTCATTTCAGCGACAAGTAATTTCGAACGGAAGAATAGTATTTTCGAGGAAGACGGCAGGTGCATGAATGGCATCTGGAGGACGCTCCAGTCCACTTGCGCAACCTTGCAGCACAAGTGGTGTTTCTGCATGTGCCAAGACCGACGACCCAAGTCTTCACATCAAGTTAGTACAAGATGATGCATGCATATAACTTCAATCATAAAAAGGCAGCATCTCTTGATAAGACCGCGACCACTGTGCGTTTAATATCTAACGAACAACACCGCTGGACCACAAGTTTGTAAAGAAGACCCGTGTGCAAAGTTTGGATCTGTTTCTTTCGCTCTATTTATAAATAAAATGTTGTTGGAGCTAATAGTTTCACACGGTTACATATTTGCTAAAAATGTAGTGCTGTGACATATCGTTACAATACCTTAGAAACACATTACAAATGCAGCCTGCCAGCATTCGGCCACCATAGAAACACAGTTGCATTTTCTACACGAAACCAAAGGAGGGTTTTTTCAAATGTAGCTTAGTGGCAAACATCTTACACCTTACGAGATCGACTGAGTTTGTGTAGCTGCTCAGCTATCTCCATCATCGTGGATCTTTGATCTACATCAAGGCTAAGGCATTGCACGGCCATACCTGCCAGACTATCAAGAAGCTCTAAATCTTCTGCAATTGCAATTTCCTTGTCAAAAAACTCCGTCGGTTTCTTCTGTTCCTTATGGGCTTCAAGGAATCACTTTACCAAGCTGTTATTTTCGGAATATATGGCCTTCCTCCTGCTAATAAGCTCCAGCATCACAACTCCGAAACTGTAGACATCATTTTTTTCAGTGAGTAGGCCTTCTTGTATATATACTGGATCCATGTAATTCACGTCGCCGATGATTGACGTAGTGTGTTGTTTGTCTGTTGCAAGCAACCTAGATATGCCAAAGCCTGAAATTTTGGGTGCAAAGTTCTCATCCAAGAGTATATTTGCTGGTTTGACATCACCGTGTAGAATTCTAGTGTTTGCTTGTGAGTGCATATAAGCTAGACCATCCGCTGAATGTGCAGCAATTCTTAAACGTGCATCCAAGTTGAGAGCCACCTTGTTATTGTTGTTGTGAAGAATGTCATGGAGGCTACCTTGGGAGATAAACTCATAGACCAGGAGGGGGGCTTCAACTTCAGGGCAACAACCAATGAGCCTAACAATGTTCTTGTGGATGACTTGAGATTGGATGATGACTTCATTTGCAAATTGTTCATTCTCTCGCACGGTACCATTAATCGGCTTCTTTATTGCAACTAGTTTATTTTCAAGAAGGCCCTTGTAAACTTCACCAAAGGAACCATTTGCAATTAACTTGTTTCTCTTTAGAAATGACTTGAGGTCCTCATATTTGTAAATTTTAATGCTTGTTGCCTTCTCTAATGTAGGGCCGCCATTCTTTTTGAAGAATTCTGCCATCTTCTTTTTCTCTTTGTGAAGAATAACAAGAAACGTTATAATCACCATGATAAGAATGCCAACAATTGTACCTAGATGGAGATAAAACAAGCTTACTTTATATCATTAAAATCGTAGTTACTATTCTAGCAGAAATATTTCGTATAAAAAGTTAATAGTTTCTTTTGCTCATGTGTACTCGGAATTTAAAACAAATTACCACTAGAATTACAAGAAGAAAAAGGAATCTAAATCCTGAGAGCAACTTCAAGGAAATTGAGCTTTTAAAAGACAAGGAAATCATGTAGGTCGTAGATTACAGCCAGCCTATTTATAGAAATTAAGCAGTATATACAACTGAACGATTGAAATCCTTTGAAGCAATCATATAGCTTTCATCCATGAAGAGATGTACAAGCAGTCGGTATGGCATACATGTTATTTATAGATTCTACTCGAACAGATCTCACCCAGGGGTGTACTAATGTTCGTTGCACTATGAGCTATCAAGAAAAATACCACCCACAATGGGCTGTAGTAGAGTACTTACCGACTACCACCTTTGCTGCTAGAGGGAAATGATCTATGCAAGTTCCCGCTTTGGCGTCGCCTTTCCATCTAAATTTGCAAGGACAGTCATAGCCTCCCAGCCTGTTTCTGCAGACCCCGCCATTTGTGCAGCGATACAGTTGGGGGAGCTTGCATTCATCAATGTCTGAAGAATTAACACTTGGGGATTTTAACGAATTGGTAATGGCAGTTTCTCCAACACGTTTTCAACTACCATTTCATCTAGTTTAAAGCAAGCGTTGGAACACAGAATAAAAGCAAAGCATTTGAATACCTTGAAAGTATGGATTAGTGCACATCTATGATTCTAACAGTTTGAGAAGCAGATCCACGAGATAATCACATATTCCCAAGAAAAGGAGAATTGGTTGAGCCCAACTTTCACTTTATTTCTTTGCTGTTTCTTTTCTTGTTGTAAATAGTGTATCTTGTTGCCTTATTAATGGGAAAATAGCGTAGAACAATTGTTCTACGGTTTGCAGTTGAAAAAAATAAAATAAAGGAAGTGCATCATATTTTTGTGAGGTGACAATTATATTTTTACCAAATTTAAGGTCCTTCCACTAAGTTAATCTTGCTTGCTAATGAAATTAATCTTTTTTGGTATACTACCTCTGTACTGAAACACTTGTAGTTAGGGGAACTTGTATTAGTTTCCCCAACCACAAGTATTTCGGAGGGAAAATGATGGAACATGCATGTGGATAAGGATTGCAGGCTCTGGTTTACGTACCTTTGCATCCGTGCTCCGGATCTTGCAGGTAAGGATTACTATGGAAGCCTTTGGAGCAGTTGCAGATGTAGCCTGGTCCATTGAGCGAGTTGAAGCACTCGCTGTTGTCGCTGACACACGCGTATGACCCAGGTTTCTTACGCGCTACGTCGCACGTCTCATTCCCGATAGACCAATCCATGACGAACGGCGCCTGGCCGCCGTAGTTGTTAGTGAACGCCGGCGAGGTCACATAGGTGGTCGAGAAGGTGAAGTTGGACGAGTCCATGAGCACCGCGTAGCTGCAGCGGCTGACGTTGTGGATCTCCGTCGTGTTGAAGTCAGAGTCGAACTCCACGTGGTAGTACTGCAGCCCCCCGGGGATGGCGGTCTGGCAGCACCCTATCCCGGAGCAGGAGCCGTTGCTCAGGGTCGACCTCACATCGTCTCCCCGGCACATGGCCACGCACCCGCTCATGTACTTGCCGCCGTAATCGCCATCATCGCCGTGGTTGCTGTCATCGCCGTTGATGTATGCCAGCGTTTCGCAACCGATGACCGTGAACTTGTTGGTGGTGTCAGAGAACCTCAAGGGTGTGCCCACAAAGTTCAGCCACCACTCGTCGCGGTCCATCTCCCGAGTGGTGGTGTTGTAGCAATAATAGGAGATATCATTCAGCATCCGAGCCTGACCTTGCTGCAGCGAGACGCCGACGACCTCCACGTCGCCATAAAATGGCCTGTGGCGCCCACCATCAATGCCGGTCTCGTTGCAGGTCAGGCCGAAGCCGTTCATGGCGCAGTGGCCGTCGTCCTCGTCGGGTGAATGGACGATGCCGAATGGGTAAGGGATGTCCACGCTGCCGCATTTTCTTTGGCACTGGCTGCTAGGTTGTGGCGATGCTGCTCCCAACAATGGGAACCTTGCGCCGAGCCATAATAGTACTACAGGTACAGCAGCTAATGTGTGGAACGGCATGGATGGTGTTGGGGAGGGCGTGGTCTTGGTCTGGGTTGGGAACGGCGTGGGCTTGCTTTGCTGCGTTGGGGACGGCGTGCTCTGGGTTGCTTTATAATCATTCCAACCCAGAATTGACGCCAGAACGTTCGGGTGTATATATGCTCATGATAACTACTCCCTCAGTAAACAAATTGCGAGAGCGTTTAGATCACTACCTTAGTTATCTAAACTAGTGGTCTAAACACTCCTATATTTCTTTTACAGAGGGAGTAGTTTTGAATCATTTTGATGCTTCATTATTAGTTTAATTTCTTCCTAAAAACAAGAGAGAACACCCTCTTGGCATGTGCATCGAGTGACGCAGAACCATATATTAATGTTAGTTATTGATAATGCCAAATAAATTGCCTTACATAGAGAGGAAAAAAACATGAGGTCATACACATAGGACAAGCCTCGTGACAGTATCTCCAAATCAAACCACCAAACTACACTGACATATTAGCAGAAAAAGGCCGCAAGGCTCCAAGGTAACGCCTTCAAGAACCAACCACCATTCATGCACCGATGTTGGCAAGTCCAACCAGATATTAGACAAGTCTAATATATTATTATGAGTTAATAAATACACTCTTCTTTGTGGAAAATAAAATAAAATTTTACAGTGTGACAATGAACAGTTTCAGAAAATGATGCGCTAATTAGTTCAATCAATTAGACCGCCATTAATAATATTAATTAAACTGCCAAATCGAAGAAACATTTTTGAAAATGGTGATTGATCCGGAAAGTGTTTAGGAGGAGTCCTACATGGCCGCTGCCAAAAGAATTGCTCCCTCCGATTAATATGGATCGGAAGGAGTACAGAGTTTTCTGGGGCAAACAAAGACCCTGAAAGAGGGCTAAATATTATCCATTAGGAACCAAGGCAGTGTAGAGAGAGTAGCTTCCCCATGGGGAAGAGATGGCCTCCAAAGCCATTTTAGAATTACACTTGGAAGCTCTCTTGCATAAGAAATGGCATTTAGAAGAGGATCTACTACAGGAAGCCCCTTTTGCAAGTGTATGAGCTATAAGATTCTTGAGTCTGGGAATGTGTTGTATCCTGCATTGATAGAGATCAGAAGTAAGATTGAAGAATTCTGCTAGCACCGGTCTGAACTTCCAATGACCTGGATGCTGTCGTAAATCTTTGGTTTCAGTTTCTTCAGTGCAAGTCCTGCAATCACAGAGAAGTAATCACAGTGCTTCTGTCTTCAAAACATAATGGACATTCGCAGATGTTGCTTGTATGAAATTTAATGTACACTTGCCTCATTTCTCAGAAACTCTACAAGAGATGCTTCATCAGTTGCCACTGTTAGACTGTATTTATATGTAGCCTATGTATAGATCTTGTATATTGTACCGTACACTTTTGTGTACCCCTTATATATATGAGATAGCCACACCCCGTTATGGGTATCGAGCAGTTTCCCAAAACCCTACGTTTAACATGGTATCAACCCTAACGGGTCCTATGTCTTCCGCTGCCGCCGCCGTGACCGCACCGACCTCTACCGTCTCGCCGGTCTCTGCCACGGCGCCTGCGTCGTCATTCCTCTCGTCACGCCCTCTGGCCTCGGTCTACTCTGGCCAGGCCTCGATGGTGGGCGCCGCGTCTGATCAGCAGCCGCGGTCGTCTCCGATCGCGCCTCCGCCGGGTTGGGGCGCTACGTACGCTGACCCAGCGGCTCCCTGGATGGGATCGGCGCCCTACAGGACTCCTCCTCCGCCGTCCGCAGGGCCCTATGGGGCTCCTCCCGTGGCTGCCGCGCACAGCGTCTCTGCCCCGTATGGAGCGCTGTATTCGGCCGCCACGGCTACATCACATGGCGCCGTCCCTACCGCGTTCTACACCGCTCCAACTTTGCAGCCCTACGTGGCTGCGTCTGCTGCTCTCTACGGCGCCGCGAACACCGGGTCAGGAAGGGCACCGGCTGTGCCCTACGGTGCGCCGCCACCGCCGTTACCCTAAGGCGGATATATTCCACCCCCGATGGCCACGTCCTACCCTGGAGCTCCTGCGCCGTCTGCACCTTCCTCGACGCTGGGTCCTGGTGAATCTGCTAGATCGTCCCACATGGGCTACTACACGTCGCCTCTCGTTGCTGATCATGCGTGGCCGTTGCACCGTTCTACTTCGTGCATCTCATCCCGGTGAAGATTACGACAGATAATTATCTGTCATGGCGTGCACAGGTGATGCCGTTTCTCCGCAGTCGCTACCTGGAGGGCTACGTCGATGGTTCTGTCCTCCACCGCATCATCCGACATATCATGCATGGGTTGCTCAGGATCAAGACATCCTCTCTGCGATCCAGTCGTCGCTCACCGAGGGTGTGTCCTCCTTGGTCCTCTTCGCTGCCACGTGCCAGGAGGCGTGGTCTGCTCTTCACACGAGCTTCGCATCTCAGCAGCATGAGTGTGCTCACACTATTCGTACGGAGCTGGGGGAGACCAGGCTTCTTGACCTCAAAATCACCGACTACTTCAGCAAGATGACGCGCCTTGCAGATACCCTGGCCTCCATTGGCTAGCCACTTCGCAAAGCGGACTTCACCACCTTCGTCATGAACGGACGTGACGATGACTATGATAACCTTGCTGAAAATATCAATGGTCGTGACACTCCGCTTGAACCTCGTGAGCTCTACGCCCGCCTCCTCGCCACGCAACAACGCATCAAGTCCCGCCGGTCCAACCCGAGTTCTATTGCTGCTAATGCTGCCACACGTGGTAAAGGGAAGCCCTTCAAATCACCTGCCGTCGGCAAGTCAGTACCAATGAATCCACAGGCTCAGCTGCCGCCCGTCGCAGCCCCCCTGCCTATGACCGGGGGTGGTCGTCCGTGTGTCTGCTGCCCCTCGTGTGGCGTTCAGCTCCCCTGTCAGCTGCGCAGTCTTCCAGGTCACATCGCTTCCCGCTGTCATCGCTGCTTCAAGCAAGAATTCCTTGGCATCGGCAACAATGGCAAAGGCAACGAGAAGCAGGCTACCTTGGCCACTCATGAGCCTACTCACCAAGCAGGCCACACTCCATCATATCCCTTCGATCCAACTTGGTACATGGACACGTGCGCTACGAATCATCTGACAGGCGAGATGGGCAAACTCTCCATGCAAGAACCGTACCGTGGACATGATCAGATTCACACCGCCAATGGAGCAGGTATGCATATATCACATGTTGGTCAGGCCTCCCTCTTAACCCGCACACAAAAATCCCTTCATCTCCGTAATGTTCTTAGAGTTCCTTCTGCTACTCGCAGCTTATTGTCCGTTCCTCAACTTACTCGTGATAACAAAGTTTTCACTGAGTTTCATCCTTTTTATTTTTTTATCAAGGATCGGGCCACGAGGGACGTTCTGCTTAGAGCTCGCCTGCGTGATGGACTTTATGCACTTGATCGGCCATCTGCTCCTTGAGCGTTCAGCGGTGTCCGTGTTTCGCCCACTCATTGGCATGCACGACTTGGTAATCCTGCCACTCCCATAGTCCGTAGTGTTCTTCATCGTCATAGTCTTCCCGTTATGTCCAATAAAGATGCTGCCATAGTCTGTGATGCCTGTCAGCAAGGCAAGAGTCATCAGCTTTCGTTTTCAGATTCAAGTCGTGTCGTTAAAACTCCACTTGAGCTTATTTTTTCTGATGTATGGGGGCATGCCCAAACTTCTGTGAGTGGTCATAGTTATTATGTCAGTTTTATTGATGCTTATAGTCGATTTACTTGGTTTTACCTTATTAAGCGTAAATCTGATGTGTTTGATGTGTTTCTACAATTTCAAGCTCACGTTGAGCGTCTTCTCAAGCATAAGATTATCCATGTCCGAACCGATTGGGGGGGGGGGGGTGAGTATCACAACCACAATTCCTTTTTTAATGATCTTGGAATTTCATATCGTGTGTCTTGTCCTCATACACATTAGCAGAATGACACAGCTGAATGTAAGCATCGTCACATTGTTGAAACTGGCCTAACTTTACTTGCCCATGCATCGGTACCATTTAGGTTTTGGAGTGATGCATTTTCCACTGCCTGTTTTCTCATAAATAGGCTTCCTACACGACTTCTTGGGATGAAAACACCGTTTGAACTGTTGCTTAATGAGTCTCCAGATTATACATTTCTCAAAGTTTTTGGTTGTGCTTGCTGGCCTCATCTTCGTCCATATACTAAGCGCAAGCTTGAGTTTGGGTCAAAACTTTGTGTTTTCCTTGGGTATAGCTCTCTTCATAAAGGATACAAGTGTCTACACATTCTGTCTAATCATGTGTACATCTCGCGTGATGTTGTGTTTGATGAGAATGTATTCCCGTTCTCGTCTTTCTCAATGATTCCCGCACCTCCGGTCTCATCCTTGTACTCCACTTCTCCTCTGCCTGCTCAATTTGTTGATATTGCATACTCTCCTGCGTTGTTGCCTAATCGTGCTGTAGGTACAGGTCGTGGAGCTCGCCTTGAGTTATTGGATGAACAAGAGGAGTTGGATGCACCTCATGTGAGGCATGGCGCAATGCATGCGCCATGCATGCCTCCCGCTGCACCACTCGCGGTGGTTGCCGCTGGACCGGGGTCCACAACCCCGGCCTCGCCCGCACCAGCTTCCCCTGGGCTGGCATCGCCTGGATCGTCCTTGGATGGCGTCGAGCGGCCAGTCTCGCCTGGGCCAGTGTCGCCCGCCTCGTCTCCCATTCCATCACCTGCCCTACCTCGTCTCTGCCAGGTGCTGCTGCACTATCACCTGATGCCTCGCCGGCATCCTTGGTGCCACTGAACCCTGATGTTGTTGCTCAGCGACCGCATACACGCAGCAGGTCTGGCATTTTCTGTCCTAAGCAACGCAAAGATGGGACGGTGGCATGGCTTGCGGCCTGTGTTGCTCATCTAAAGGACGATCCTTCGGCTGAACCGCGTCATTTTCAGGCTGCTCTCAGGATTCCTCATTGGCGTCAGGCTATGGAACAAGAGTTTCAGGCGGTGTTGACAAATGGTACATGGCAACTTGTTCCTCCGGTCTCAGGTGTTAATGTCATTGACTCCAAGTGGGTCTTCAAAGTTAAGAAGCATGCCGATGGTTCTATTGAACGCTATAAGGCACGGTTAATGGCGAAAGGGTTCAAGCAATGGTATGGTCTTGACTATGAGGATACGTACAGTCTGGTGGTCAAACCAACGACTATACGGCTTATGTTGTCCTTGGTTGTTACTTGAGGCTGGTTTCTCCGTCAGCTAGACGTTCAGAATGCTTTTTTACACGGAGTTCTGGATGAGGAGGTCTACATGCGTCAGCCCCCAGGGTTTGTTGATCCTGCTCGTCCTCATCATCTGTGTCGCCTAGTCAAGGCACTCTATGGGCTGAAGCAGGCTCCTCGTGCCTGGCATGCGAGGTTGGGCTCTGTCCTTCGATCACTTGGATTTGTTCCTTCCACCGCTGATATGTCACTCTTTCTTTTGCATTGGCCTGAGGTGACGATATATCTGCTGGTGTATGTAGATGATATTATCCTCATCAGCTCATCTGATACTGTTGCTGATCGCCTGATCTCTTCTTTGAGTGGTGACTTTGCGGTGAAGGATTTAGGCACGTTGCATTACTTCCTTGGCTTGGAAGTCTCTCGCTCTCTTGCTTGTTTGACGCTCACACAACATAAGTACTCCATGGATTTGTTGCAAAGGGTAGGTATGCTACAGTGTAAACATGACATGACTCCTATGTCTGCTACTGATCGTTTGTCTGCTTTTGAGGGAGATCCGCTCACTTCAGATGATTCCACTGAGTGTCGTAGTATTGTTGGTGGTCTGCAGTATCTGACTATCACTCGGCCTGACATCCCCTACACAGTCAATCGTGTTTGTCAGTTTCTTCATGCTCCTCGGACTTCTCACTAGACAGCGGTGAAGCATATTCTTCGCTATGTTTGCTTCACTGCCTCATATGGTTTACTTCTTCAGCCATCACCGTCTTTTACGCTTTCTGCTTTTTCGGATGCAAACTGGGCTGGTAATCCAGATGACAAAGATCCACGGGGGGACATGCTGTCTTCTTTGGTCCTAATTTGATCGCCTGGGCTGCTCGTAAACAAGCTACGGTGTCCAGGAGTAGCACTGAAGGTGAATACAAGGCAGTTGCCAAGGCTACAGCTGAGATCATATGTGTACAGTCATTATTGAGAGAGTTGGGAGTTCCTCAACCTCAGTCACCAGTCCTTTGGTGTGACAACATTGGTGCTACATATCTATCATCTAATCCAGTGTTTCATGCTCGGACAAAACACATTGAAGTTAACTATCACTTTGTGCGGGAACGTGTTGCACAGAAGCTACTCTCTATCAAGTTTATCTCTTCTAAAGATCAACTTGCTGACATCTTCACGAAGCCTCTACCACAACGTCAGTTTGTAGGTTGTAGGCGCAATCTTAACGTACTTTGTACCTCAGGGCATAGTTAAGATTGAGGGAGAGTGTTAGACTGTATTTATACATAGCCTCTGTATAGATCTTGTATATTGTACCGTATACTTTTATGTACCCCTTATATATACTAGTTAGCATGCACGTGCAATGCACGTCTCAACCAAATCAACACATTAAATTCATGTCTATTGAATTCGGTAGTGCTTATAATCCCTGCATCTCTAAAGGTGAAGTTCAATACGAACCCCACATTTATCTTCTGAGGATGTATGCAAAGTTGGAGCAGACGAAAAAGAAATCATAATCCAAGATGAAATTGCAGTTGTATACTAAAGATTTCAGAATGTCTGATTTATTGTGTGTACTTCGAAGGACTTATAATACATGTATAAGTGGGAGCAGATGAAAAAGAAATCATAATCCAAGATGAACAAGGCAAAGATGCAAACTGTCAACAAAATATGCAAAACAGAACGTAGTCTTGGAACAACTGGATTTGTTCCCTCTTGGATTCAGGCTACATGTTATCTTCAGAATTTGAATTAATGGAGTCGACTACAGCGCCACAGTGGGAGTCACAACACGCACCACTTGCTTCAAGCTCGCCAGTAGCTAGGACCATTATGCATCCATTCTGAGTCTCATCTCCAGGAGTGCAACATTCATGAACAAAAAATGAAGAAAGAAAATTTAACAATTTGTGTATGACATAGATGGCATGCAAGCCACACTTTCTCCAGGCTAATCTTAGTCCTGGTAAGATAAACAATCTATTAAACTTGTCTTATCAACATCTCAACAATGGAGAAACGTCTACTATTTCAAAATGGAAAACTGTACAATAAGGAAATATCCATGAGTAGATCTTGCGCTAGGATAGTCATTGTTTCACAAAGCTAAAAAGAAAAGAGAAAAATCCACACAATAATTTAGGAAGACCAAAGCCACACAACAAGGCCTTCCTAATGAGATGAATATACCATCAGGAAAAGAAATCATACGAACAAGGCCTCCTATACAAATCAGAAACTTCTATATGCTCCTCTTATCTTCATCTCGCCTTTTCCAATGATTGTTTACACCGTGTACATGCCGAAGACTTCATTTCTCCAATACAGAAGACATCAAGCTCAAAAAGACCATAAATTGATGGTCATATCATCTCTTTGGGCAACAACCAGTCCTAGCACTGCAGCTAGATAACACAAAAGTTGAGCTTGAAATCACAGTAAACCATGCAGCTAACTGCTATTTACTCACATATCACATAAAAGAAAAATAAGCTAACTACATATTCATATTCAGTTATAAAGTAACAGGAAGCAAACTAAAAAATTGCTGAAGAAACTATCAGTTCTAGAAAATAATTTTGCTGCCCTGGAAAAATAGAGATTTGTCAATAATCGGAAACCATCGTAATATGACTTCCTATTGTGTCCTAAACTTTCAAATTGCTTAGAAGCCATATACAGTATGCTATAATTTCCAATAGCATGCCACGCCTCTCATGTACACAGCCTTCTATAGATAATTTAAAATTGACCGTTCTGCAAGCAGATGCAATCACAACCATAGATGTAAACAAATTTCTTAATATTCGGTATGCAACTTTTTGATCAAACGTAAAAACAATCAAAAGGACAAATATGTAAGAAGCAAGAAACATGACAACACTGGAGTAGCTGATAATCCTATCAATAACCCCTACACCAGCTGCATTAAGATATACTCTGGAGTATTGTGTTATTTGTTGTTGCCTGCAAATGTTGGACTTGGTGGAACATACATACTCCCTCCGTCCAAAAATACTTGTCATCAAAATGGAGAAAAGGAGATTTATCTAGAACTAAAATACATCTAGATACATCCTCTTTTAACGTTGTTCGGGATAGCAACTCCTTGATCCAAAAAAGAGCTTCTGTTCTCAAAGAGCAGTCTTGAATTTCCTGCACAAGAGTTTTGTATGCACTTTTTGTTGTACAATCTGCATTAGGAGTGTGAGTGCTACACATGGTATATTCTAGATTGGCATTGATAACATGACTATTCAATATATTATTCTTAATAGAATCATCAAAGTAGGCACTAATTTTCTTCATCTCAAACTTCGTTGTAGGGCTTCCAAAGGTGACTATTAATATTGGGCCCCTCCAAATTAGTTTGGAGATGATCATGAATGTTCTCCCAATCCTTGCACCAAGGACTTGTCGCCATTAAAATTTGAAATTTACAAGCCTTCAGCATGAAAGGAAGAGTCTTAATAACAGAAGCCCAAAAGGTGGATTTCGGAGCATAATAGTTGTGTCTCCAAATAGAGGAGTTACGAAAATATTGGCAGAAATCACATATCTGACCTGAGGCAGAAATCAAATCACAAACTGACCTGGTCACGAAAAAATTTCACTTTCCTGACCCTTTGGTGTGGCGCCCGACAGCTGGGCGCCAGACCCTCTTGTCAGCGCCCTTCCCTTAGGCGTCAGACGTCCTGCCAGCGTGGCAGCCCTGGTCGATTCTTGCCCCACAGACAAAGACTGCAGCGCCTAAGACTTAGGCGCCACACCTGTAATGTGCAGCGCCTAGCTCTTGGGCGCTGCACAGTCTGTGTTCCACTTGGGCTGGCCCCACCCTCTCTCCCCTCCCACCCCCACCCCACACACCCCTACCCCACCCAAACCCTTGCGGCCCTCCTCTCTTCCCCTCTCCCCCCTATCAAATCTTTCTCAAATCTTGCAAATCCGGAGTATTTGACCGTGGATTTCGAAGCCAACCCCTCCCTTAAGGTAATCTCCTCCGATCCCCTCGTTTTCATCCATAGGAATTGTCACATTTTCTCAAATCTTGCTAGTTTGGGGAAACCCTAGTTTTTGCTTGGATTTGCAAATTTGTGTTGAATGATGTTATATTTCTTTGCTAATTTGGGTTGTTTAGGCTTCCATAGTATGCTAGGGTTAGGGTTATGTGTGTTTGATGTTGGTGTTAGGGTTATGTTATGGTTAGGGTTGTGGTAATTGTTATGTGGGGGGTTAGGGTTATTAATTCATATATATGTTAGGGAATATGTGCGAAAATATTTTTCTTAAGTATTTACTTGATATATGTGTGTTTTTTATTATTGTAGGGATGGGGAGAACATGTGTTTATGTTCATCATGTGGATAAAGAGGCCTTTTTGAAAGGCAATGTTGAGACGGACCCGGATGAGCTTGACATCGTGTTTGAGAGTAGTCCTAGCTACGCGGAGCTCTTGGAACAAGTGAGGAAAGATTTGAATTGGATTGACCCAAGTGACGTTGTTGAGTTCGAGGGAAGGCATAATGTTGGTTTTGGAATGCACATCCGTTGGAAGACAATGCGTGTGAACTCCGAGCAACGTTGGGTTGCATACAAGGAGACGGTTGCGAATCTCTAGACAGGGCTCTTGAGTTATTTGCCTCCAAGAAGGTTGAGTCTACTTTGAATGTAGACTTGAACCGGAACCCCTCCCCGTTGGTTGCATGCACTCCCCCACCCATGAACCAAGATCAAATGAGTGAACCTCAATTCACGCAACAAGATTGGCCAACAATGAGCCCGTGTCCAAACAACCAAAATGAAGGTTTTGAAGAGGAGAATGATGAGTACGAGGAGGATGACAACGAAGTTGACCTCCATGACAACAATGTGGGTGATCTCGACCAATATCATGTGCAGAGACAATGGACCAATCCATCCCTTTTTCCGTGCATATGCATCGGACTCGGATGATGATGGTCCCGATGAAGAAGTTGATGAGGAGGGGTTCACGCCGAAGGAGGCCCAAGCATTCAAGAAGGTATTCGGGCGGGATCACAAGACACCATTGTTCAAGGATCTTAGTCTCATGGATGAAGCCATTGTGGATGGTGGCAAATGCATATCTCTTGGAGCTAGGCCAAGTTCTCACCGTGATTTGGAAGGCGGCAAGAACGGGATATATCCGTGAGTTTCAATCCTTCTTGGAATTGAAGATGTGGCTCGACAACTACTCGGTTACACATTATCGTCCACATAAAGTGGCCAACTCGGACGTGAATGTGAGTTACACGGTCAAATGTGAAGTGCCAACATGTCCATGGATTGTGCGTGCAAGGCCATGGAAAGGAGGTCCCACTTGGCGCATAGTGAGTTGTCTACCAACTCACATGTGCCGGCACAAGAGGGCGGATGGCAAGCTTGTGTACCAACAACACGCATAACAACTCACATCCGAAGTTCATCGCCATGTGCTTTCCAACCAAATATCCACACTTCCAACAATGAGCATCAAGAGTGTCATTGACCTTGTGAAAGCCATCTTTCATTACAAGGTGAAGTACGGCAAGGCATGGAAGGCGAACCAGGCCGCATTCAAGATGTTGTATGGCAATTGGGAGGAAGCATACAACCGAATCCCTAGGTTGTTGTTAGCTATGGCCGCCACAAACCCAGGCATGGTTCACGTGGTTGAGCCTCATGGGCACCAAACATTGATTCATAACGGGAGGACCGTGCGAGTATTTGGCCGTGCATTTTGGGCCTTTGAGCAATGCGTGAGGGCTTTTGAGCATTGTCGGCCCGTCATCGCCATTGATGGCACGTTCTTGACCGGACAATACAAGGTCACTTTATTGGTTGCAATAGCAAGTGATGCCAATAACCGGGTGTTGCCTTTGGCTTTCGCTTTGGTTGAGGTGGAGAACAATGATAACTGGGAGTGGTTCTTGCGTCAACTGAGAACAAGGGTATTACCTGCTGAAATGGAAATTTGTGTCATGTCGGATCGCCATCCTGGAATTCTAAATGCGGTGGTGGTTGACATTCCTGGACATACAAAGTTCCATCATCGATGGTGCATGAGGCACTTTTGTGCAAACTTATATAGGGCATGTGGTATCAAGGAGTTGGCCGATGATCTTCGTGGATTGTTGTCTCGCTTTCACCAACAAGCGGTTTGCCGCATTGTTCAATGCATTGCTCGGACACAAGAAACTTGACCCGGCGGTCAGGAGTTTCTCAATAGGAACATTGCCGAAAGGAATATGTGGGCACGTGCTTTTCGATGAAGATGGCCGGAGGTACGGTCAAATGACAAGCAATATGGCAGAATGCTTCAATAAGGTGCTCAAGGGTGTACGTGCATTACCCGTGACGGCAATAGTTCAATACACATTTGACAAGATGAATGCATACTTTTTAAAGTACTCAATGGAGACTGATAAGCAGATTGCTGGTGAGAACAAGGATAAGCACAAGTACAATTTCCCACCAAAGGTTGAAGAATGGTTGGAATTTCAATCACGAAAGGCAGACTCTAAAGAAGTTGTACTATATGACGACAACGAGTGGAAGTATGAGGTGAAAGAGCCCGGAGGAACCACAAACGATGGCCGCCAACACGGGGGCCGGGCTTTCAAGGTCTCCCTAACATGGTGTGATTGCAGCTGCATGAGGCCGTCTTTGCTTCATCTCCCATGCTCACACTTGTTAAATGCATCCCGGGTTAGGAATGTGGACGTCAATCACCCTCTTACCGTGAGGGAGTCCGAGTTCTCAATCATGACGGTAAAGAATACATGGACTCCACGGTTCCAGCCATACTTGGACCAATCACAATGGCCGGAGTATCATGGAGTTCAACTATGGCCGGACCCGGAATTGAAGATCGTTAGACGGGGAAGACGTAAGACAAAGCGTCTTAGAGGTGACATGGACGGATGGGGCCGTGGTGGCGGTGGAGAATACGGCACCGGCCAATTCCAAGAGCCTCGTGAGCAATCCCATCGTGGGGGCTGCAGTAATGGGGGACACAACACAAGAACTTGTCCCAAACCAAGAAAGAGATCAAAGAAAAATGGTGCAAGCACAAGCTAAACAAATGATAGCCAACCAAGTGAACCAAGGGGTAGCCAACCAAGTCAAACAAGTGGTGGAGTGCCAAACCACTCAAATCAAACAAGGGGTAGCCAACTATAGTGTGGCGCCTTGACCTTGGGCGTTGCATACTGACTTAGCAAATTTTGGGGTGCAAAACCGACTGGAACGCTCCTGGTGCTCTCTGGACTGAAATGTCCAGGTGTGCAGCGCCTAAGGGAGAGGCGCTACACTGGGTAGTGTGGCACACCTGGACATTTATTAGGCTGCACCAACTCCCTCCCACCCATCCCCAGCCCACACACCCCACCCTCCACACAAACCCGAAGCTCAAGGCCTCCCTCCGCCTCTCCTCTCTCCCCTCTCAAATCCTTCTCAGATCCGGAGTATTTGACCGTGGATTTCAAGCCAACCCTCCCTTAAGGTAATCTCCTCCGATCCCCTCGTTTTTCATCCATAGGAATTGTCACATTTGCTCAAATCTTGCTAGTTTGGGGAAACCCTAGTTTTGCTTGGATTTGCAAATTTGTGTTTCTTTACTAATTTGGTATGGTTAGGCTTTCATAGTATGCTAGGGTTAGGGTTATGTGTGTTTGATGTTGGTCTTAGGGTTATGTTGGTGTTAGGGTTGTGGTTATTGTTAAGTGGGGTTAGGGTTGACCAATAATTCTCGGTTTTGTAGGCATGGCTTCATCCGGTTCCATGACGAGGCCACCGTGTGCTAACCAAGAAGACATGCCGAACAAGTGGGAGGACGCATCTTTGGACAAGGTGAAGGAGAAAGATGTCAACATCCCGCCATGTTGGTGTGGAGATGTTTGCAAGGTGAAGGTGTCCACCGACCGAAAAAAAGCATGGACGGAAGGGCGGAGATATTTTGTATGCCCGAACTATGCTTATGATCGTGCACTTCCAACTAACGCCTATGACCAACCACCGGTAAGCTCGAGAAGTAAAATGTTACTCTCAAATGTGTGTCAACACTAACAACAATTTTTTATGCAGTCACCGCCTCCTCTATGCAAGTACTTCACGTGGATATATCTTGATGTTCCAGAAGATGTGAAAAAGGACTAATACGCAGATTGTCTTAGGCGGCAACGACGGTCCGAAGAATCGTTTCGAAGAGGCTTGGAGGAAGAGCGTCGTCAGAAGGAGAGGATGGAGCGGAAGAAACGAGAGGAGGAGAGGGCACGCCAAGCGAAACTTGCTCGTGAGGAGGAGAGGGCAAGAAAGCTTGCAAAGGCTCATGAGGCACAAGAGGAGGACTCGACACGTGACAAGAAGGGAAATGGCCTCGCTCTACTCAGTAGGGACTTCACTTTGGTGCACTCGTCGTCAACTATTTTCTAATGAATGTGTCATGAAGTTGTGAGGGCATGTGAGATGTTGGTGAACTATCTTCTAGGGCAAGCTGCCATTTGTCATTTGTAATGAATGTGTCGTGAACCATGTCGTAGTAATGTTTGAATTGTCTTAAGTTATGAACTCGTCGGCATAAAATTTGTGTTTGTTCAAATTGTTGTGATGCTGCAGTCATTGTAAGTATTGTGGATGTGATGCAAGCCAACTGTGGCTCTCTGGATGGTCATGGAAGTAGTGCAGCGCCTAAGGTCAGGGCGCTGCACTATATAGTGCAGCGCCCAAGTGTTGGGCGCCACACAGTACAGTGCAGCGCCTAACTGTTAGGCGCTGCAGTGCTGCTATAAGCAAAACTGCAGAAACAGATGCCATTTTGGCCTCCTGCAGCAGCACTCACATAATAAAAGTACTGTAAACACAAATACCATATCATTTAAGACAATTCAACATTACTTCAACACTAGTAAGAGTTCATCAACATATAACATAACCTCAGAAGTTCATCAACATATCATTTAAGACAATTCAACATTACTTCAGGTTCGCAAACACAAATACCACACTAGTAAGAGTTCACCAACATATAACATAACCTCACAAGTTCATCAACCTAATTAAACGGCTACAATTAACATGAACAAGCACTAATTCCTTCCGCGTGTTCCGGTGGCACGCCTGCCGGCAAGCTTCTTCTTCTTACGAGCACGAGGCTCCTCTTCGTGCACTTCCTCCTCCGCCTCCGCCTCCGCCTCCTCCTCCGCCTCATCATCCAAGCTAGCCATCCGCGAGGTCCCTACGACCACCTTTGGGTTGCCTCTGTTGTCATAGTCGTTGGGCGTGTACCGGCGTCTGGGCTGCCTAGGCTTGAACACATATGCGGACCGAGCTTGAGCGTCCGCCAAAGTCATGTCATCATCAAGCTCATCGCCCTATCACACAACGAAACAATATGGTGAAGGCCGGTGTCGTAATCAAGTGAGAATCACATCTAAAGGATTAGTCATACCTCTTGGGTGATCCCACCTCATCATCCATATAAGCATATGAGGAACTCACATCGTCCCCCTCATGGTGAGGTCCGGGGTCTGATGGTGTACCAGACCTAGAGGCAGATGGTTCATCATATTCAGGATCACGGCAACCGAGAAGGTTCGATAACCGCCTTAACTTCTTGGCCTGACGCTGTAACATGAACAAGTGTGTAAGATATCAAACTTCGCAACATAGACTGGCTCTCATAGTGAATGCGATATGTACCTTGAGGAATGCTCGTAGTGAACCATCATCATTGCAGGCCCAACCGGTGTCTTCTCCAGAATAGACTGGCTCTCATCAGCTGCTTTCTTGATCTCGGTGCGCTGCGGATGAGAAAGAATGAATGTGTTAGCCATTCAAACATGTGTAATACGGTCAACAGGAAAGTAAAGAGGGGAACACTTTACCACATAGTTAATCACCGGAACAGCAGGGACTCCTTGCCCTTGCTTGACATCTCTGTTGTACTTCTCCTTTGCTAGATCCTCAAAGTTTACGGGTTCTTCAAGAATATCCTCATTATATGCCGGCGGGAATATCTCAACTCGAGTAGTTCCAATAAACCATCGTACGTAGTTATCAAAAGCAATTGGGTTGTGCTCACGAAGCGGGCGTGCAGTGCATCTGAGCTTGCACCACACAAAGCTGGAAGCAGGTAACATACGCAGAATGATGCTTGTCCCAGTCCTTTATCCTCCGCTGCCTTCTCCTGTCCAACCTGCGTGGTATAAAACCAAACATTAGCACAATCAAAAGGAGTCCCGATGATTAGACAATACGCAGACATGCTCTCTTACCTATGAAGTGCTTTATCCGTGTCCACCCAATCTGGCAGGTGAGGCTGGAAAAGACCAAACTGACGATACACGCGATGCGACAAATGAAACTCAACCGCCCAGTTGCATATCAGTGGGCACCGCATAAGCCAGAGATCCTTATCCCGCAAGCACATCGGGTTGAGGCGGAACTCCGCGGTGGACCCCAAGCTCTCACCCGCGCCATATGGCTGCCATTCCACCTATGAAACAGGGCAACAATGCAAATTTGATGACTATTTTTCAAGCAAGCATGAGAAAGGACTAAAGTAATGACCTCCTTACCTGCTCAGGCGTAATCGTGTCCAACTCGGCAATGTACTTTTGGTACATGAGATTGACATCGTCATCATCTCGAAACGATATCCCACTTGTAAGACCACGTGGGCGCCGTAATTCGTCATGTTCATCTGCATACCAAGGATCAAACTCGACGCTCTTGAGGCCCAACAGCAGACGCCTCCCAGCTCCATACAGAAAGTAGAAGCAGATTACCACCAATGCCCGCACTAGGTGTGATCCTGCAACACGCATCGTCCAGCTACATATGAAAGAAAAACAATGTTAACTTGACAGCAAGCTTGCATTGCTAATGAAGAAATGAGTTGATCACAAAACAGACCAACTACCTGTCGGTACAAGTAGGCAAGAGTCACTGAACCCCAGCTCCAATTGCTATCGAAGACGGTCAACGCCTTCAGCCACATCCATGGAGCGTTCTTGCCAGTGGAGTCAGGAAACAAAGTCCTCGACACAATGTACCACATATACACACGAGCATGTGTCTGGATCACATCATCAGTGGCATCCGGAGGGCACGCGTCGCAGTTATTTTGAATCCACGTGAAAGCAGCTCCGGCTGCTTTCCTTTCCCTCTTCTTCTTCTCTTCTCCCTCCTCTACATCATCCTCAGCCTCGGTAGGAGCCATACCGATAAGAGCAATCATCTGCTCGCGCCACCCATCAGAATCGGTGCTCATACAGAGAGGCCTCCCGTCGATAGCAAGACCGGTGATCAATGAGACATCCTCGAGCGTCACGGTCCGAAGATGGAAACTGTGGGTCTCTGGCCTCCACCGATCAACAAGAGGGGACACCAGTGGAGCGTTCAGATTCGGCGTGGACCGGCTGACCAACAGAATCCACGGGAGTAGTCCTGCCTGCTTGATGTACGGTGTGTACCGCTCATCGTAAGGCATGGCAGGACCAGAGACCCCATGATACCGAATCTTCAGAGGTTCAAGCTTCTGCAAAAAACAAGTAATGACAAATCTTAGGGCATGTAAATTTCAACTAAAGGCAAATTTGCAAAATATTTAGATTACTCATTATTACCTTATCCTTCTCACAAGATCATGTAGGCCCGGTGTTGCACGTCAGAGACATCGTCCGAAGCCAAACCATCCTTACAATTTCAAACAATAAACATATAAGAGTTCATCTTCATCTCAAATATCGGTATACACTAAACATATAACATGTGTTCAACTACAAGAATCTCAACATCTCCTTCTCACACAATGAATATGTCATATGTGTTCAAATAAACTAAACATCTATTGTTTCAAATAAACTCAACATCTAATATTTGAAATAAACTCAACATCTAATATATATCTAAACAAACTTCTCATATATGTCTACAAAAATCAACATCTCATAGTTATCTATAAAAATAGGCATCTCATACATATCTAAAAACTAAACAATATAGGCTTTCACCAACAAGAATCATATATTGTGAACTAATAAATAACACTACGGTACTACCAATATGAATACGCATCCTAATTCGAGCAAACCAAACAAATCAAGGGTTCCATCAAATCTTGGACAAATCTCTAGAATGCAACAAATTTACGGAGCAAAAGAAAGAGAAGGGAAGAGTTTACCTAGTAGGATGGATTGGGGATCGAATCCACGGATCAAATCTTCAGATCTGAGAGGGATGTGGGGGGGGGGGGGGGATTAGATGGGGGCGCCGCCGCCGCCGCTGCTCTCTGTCAGAGAGGGAGAGATGAAGAACTGCCTGGTCGGGCTGGGTCGGCCGCGCTTAAGTCACTGTGCAGCGCCCAAGAGCTAGGCGCTGCACATTACAGGTGTGGCGCCTAAGTCTTAGGCGCTGCAGTGCTGTCTGTGGGGCCGCAACTGGACCAGGGCTGCCACGCTGGCAGGACGTGCGACGCCTAAGGGAAGGGCGCTGCACAGTAGGGTGCGGCGCCCAGCTGTCGGGCGCCACACCAAAGGGTCAGGAAAGTGAAATTTTTTCGTGACCAGGTCAGTTTGTGATTTGATTTCTGCCTCAGGTCAGATATGTGATTTCTGCCGAAAATATTTATCTCCCTCCTGGTATACACTGTAGTACATCCCTCCTGGTGTGTACTCAGAATTGCTCCAGGTGATGGACGTCCATCACATGACCTCACCGCCATGAGTCACTCCCATCGCCACTTTGCTTTTCTTTTCTAGCATAAAAGGCCTCCGCCACCTCAGACAGCATACCTCATGTCAAAAAGAACAGTTTTTTCCAAGACTAAACAAAATGTAAGTAGGCAGGTGGCTGCATTATTGCCTACTAATAGTTTGAGCACAACTTGTCGCATAAAAACATGGAAAAATTTGTTGCGTAAAAATTAAACATCCAACAACTTGTCCAACTCTGACTGACCTATGGGTGAAGAGCCTTGCTACCGCTACTGCTAGTGGTCCAACTAATACACTCAATCTCTAAGTGCCACTAGTCACTAGCTAGTTGACCATTTGTCCTACAAGTGTCTGCCACTACCAATGTTGATCCGTGTTTGGTATCGTCTGACTCAATCTCCATATTAACAAATCCAGTTTGAATGAAATCAACCATTAAGTCGACAATATTGCTTTCACAACCACGGGTCTCAGGCCGGTGTGTCTTTCAGATACTTAATCATATGCACATTACTACTTGCCAAAGAAGGAAAACCAAAACTTACTTGTGTCCACACTGGTGACATCATTCCTGGTCATGTATAGTCAATTTGTTTTCTATCTTCGACCACTAATTAGGGAAACACAATTCAAATAATTACCACATACAAATTAAAATAGCTCCAATTGAAATTGTACAGTTAAATTTCTGGTCAATAGATTTGAACAGGATCGAACCACGTGCTCACCAGAGAGAATACTTCCCATTGACTAGTCTGGGAACAGATGAACCTATATTAGACAAGGCACGTGGATAGGCTTGAAATTGGATACACTTGATCCTAACCACGGAAAGGTTTTGAGTTTCGAAATACTAACGCCCACACGTGTGGGCGTTTGCACCTTGCCCACACGCATGAATTAACATCCTTTTCTGTTTGCACGAATCTTGACATGTTTTGTCAGATTTTTTATGCCATGTAGGATTGGGCTGGTGTGTGGGCATTCATCCGGTCGCTCACACGTCCATTTCACCATCCGGAGGGGCTGGTGTATTGGCGTTTAGCAGTTTGCCCACACGCCAGTTT
Organism: Aegilops bicornis; assembly: GCA_021605145.1. Taxonomy (NCBI): domain Eukaryota; kingdom Viridiplantae; phylum Streptophyta; class Magnoliopsida; order Poales; family Poaceae; genus Aegilops; species Aegilops bicornis. The sequence goes on along the minus strand of CM038671.1, from coordinate 4,059,656 downwards.
TCACGCACGCAGAGGGGCTTGTGTGTGGGTGTTTATTAGTTCACCCACACGCCTGTCTCCTCTTCCACACCCAAAGCTGTCAGTTGCCATGTGTTTTGCGGGGTACATGACAACTGCCCTAGTGTGCTTGTAATCAGATGGAAACTCTCTCTTTACCCGAACATGTTATTTTGCCATGTCTTTTTGTAGTGCTACATAGCAACTGCCTAGTGTTAGTAGGTGGCAACTCTCTCTTTACCCGAACATGTTATTTTGCCATGTCATTTTGTAGTGCTACATAGCGACTGCCTAATGTTAGTAGGTGGGAACTCCTAAACATACCACCGTCGCCCACACGCCCGTCTCCTCTCCCGCACCCAAACCTATCAGTTGTCATGTGTTTTGCAGGGTACATGGCAACTGCCCTAGTGTGCTTGTAAGCAGATGACAACTCTCTCTTTACGCAAACATGCTATTTTGCCATGTCTTTTCGTACTGCTACATGGCAACTGTCTAGTGTTAATATGTGGTAACTCCTAAAATTTTCAAATCATGGCAATTGTAGTAGACCAAACCATCCATGGCAGCAGATGCAGTTGTTCAAAATTGGCATCTGGCACTTAACCTGAGATGGCAAGTGCAGTTGAGCAACCATGGCAACTGCAGTTGTCCAAATTTTTTCTCTCTCGATAATGGCCCTCGGGTATTGCATTGGATCTGGACCGTCGAATCCGCTCTGACGGGCGGTCCATATTGACTGGATGCACTGTAAAAGCACTCTTTCTGTTAATTAAAAATGGCATGTCTAGAAAGGAAGGTGCACTCAAGGAGGCCAAAAGGCCAATATTTTCTATCTTCAACAACTAATTAAGAAAACACAATTCAAATATTTACCAAATAGTAGTACAATTTAAAATAACTCCAATTGAATTTGTTCAGTTATATTTCTGGTCAAGAGATTTGAACTGGATCGAACCACGTGCTCACCAGAGAGAATATTTCCCATTGACTAGTCTTATAACAGATGAACCTATCTTGATTGGATGGTCTAGGACCAACTGCAACTTGTTGGTATTATATTCTAATTAATCTGTCAAAGCATCGCAAACAATTTTTTTTTTGAAAAGAACATGATTGCTCAAAAATAATTGCGATGTGGAAAACAACATACAACATACCTCGTGTGGAAAACAACAGGTTTTTCAAGACTCAAAAAATGTAAGTAGGCAGGTGGCTGCATTATTGCCTACTAATGGTTTGAGCACAACTTGTCGCGTAAAAACATGGAAAAAATTGTCGCGTCAAATTAAACATCCAACAACTTGTCCAACTCCGACAGACCGATGGGTGAAGTACGTGCCTTGCAACCACTAGTGCTAGTGGTCGTATCCTGCCAACTAATAAACTCAATCTCTAAGTGCCACTAGTTGACCACTTGTCCAACTAGTGTCTGCTACTCTTCGTCTTCTCCAATTATCTTAGATCAGATAACTACTAGCAATGGCGATCCGTGTTTGGTATTGTGCGACTCAATCTCCATATTAACAAATCCAGTTTGAATGAAATCAACAGTTCAGTGGACAATCTCTCTTTCACAGTCATGGTACCATGCCACACAAAATCACTAGTTTGCATCAATAATAATGCAACAGCTATAAAAAAATTAATAAAAACAAACACGTTCATGACAAGTTGTGGATATACCTACAGCCTACCTGTTGCTTCCAAGATGATGCAAACGCAAGTTCAAACTAGTAGCTAGTTGATGCAAGTGCATGCATGAATACGAGAACAAAAATCGATCAATCGAACGGCTCTCACAATGTGCCTTAATTATTAGACAAGGCTCGTGGATAGGCTTCAAACGGGAGGCGCTTCATCCTAACCACAGAAAAAGGTTTCGAGATTTGGAAGAGGGGCAGTGTATATGAATCTGCATTGAACTGTAATTCAAGATAAAGCAGAGCAGAGCAGAGCATTCGTTCAAGTCGGGAGTGTTCCGTCGTTAGACATTCGTTCAAAGTTTGTGAGGGTTTGTGTTCTGCTGAAGAAGACGAGAGAGCAGAGCAGCAGCTTTGTAATGATGGTTCAAGGTTCTCTCCGCCTATTCCCCGTTTTGGTGATGCATCTAGCATTATCAGTGGGTGTGTCAAAAAGAGAAATAAAGGATCAGAAGTGACACGCCCCTGTTTCTATAATCGAGCATGTCTGGTGCCTTGTGTTTCGGCCGGACAGAGTCGATCTAGTGGCTTGGTATAGCTTGGCACGTGCGCGTGCTGACGGAAAGTACTGTTATACTGGTGTCAAAAGGAACCAGGTAGAGTGGATGTTATATTCGAATCCACCTCTCACCACTGAATCATATGGTTCGCTAGAAGAATTCCGTCAAACTTTAAGTTATGAAAATATACTATAACACAACAAATGTCCCTATCAGCTGTTGCCAGTAAAGCTGAAACCATCCCACCACGGCATCCAACTCTTCTCTTCCGTAAGCAACGTCCTGCTTGATTTATTTCCAAGGTATCCAGATGACACTGCATTGGAGAGGGAAAGGGAAGCTGGCATGGCTTCAACCACTTTTCATGCTTATATTAGTAGAGAAAATTTTATACACACAATCTTACCAGCAGTGCGGGTTAAAATAAGGCGCTGCTGCTACTTAGCAGGAGCGCGCCCACATAGACCGCGCTACTGATACCAATGTAGCAGTAGCGCTTTAGGAGAAAACAACGCTACTACTAATATTGCCAGGACGAAGCCACCAGACAAGGAATAGTAGTAGCGCATGTTCCGTAGACACGCAACTGCCATTGAACTTATCAGCAGCGCTTTTTGCCAACACTCGTTGCTGCTAATTTAGTCCACTCATTGCAACTAAGTTTAGTCCCACCTTGCTCCGCGAATAGGGTGTTACCACCTTAAATACGTTACTTCTCAAACCATCACAGCCACTTGGTCTTCACTGAACTCTATGTGTAGAATCTGTGGCTGCAAAGCCGGGGAAGATTCCTATTGACAATTTAGATTCTACACAAAAAGATCATTGATTACCAATGTATTTTTGATTTTTTACATGCTTAGCTTTAGCTTATCGGTAGTGCGTTTTGCAGAATGCGCTACTGCTAGAGGAAGAGCAGCAATGCTTTCCCACGTAAAAGCGCCACTGCTATGTAGTTTAGCAGCAGCGCTTTATCCTAACATGCGCTACTGCTAAACGCCACCTATCTTCCCCAGTCGGCCGCCCCCACTCTCCATCTCCACTCTCACGCTCCCCCACACCCCCCCCCCCCCCCCGGTCGTCCGCCGCAGCCACCGTTCGCCGAGCACTGTCGTCGCCCGCCGCCGCCGACGCTTCTGCTTCTCCTCCACTGAGGTAGTCCCTCCATCCCTCCTCCCTCCTCTCTGCTCCCTCCTCCTCCTCCCTCCTCCCTACCGCGCCCTCCCTCCTCCTCCGGCCACATTATTTTTTAAGCTAAACTTCATTGCGAAGTATGTTACTACGATGTTCTTCAACAAGGAGTCCCGATGAGTGTTGTGCCTCGTTGGATCGAGCCTAATGGTCGCATGAAAATGGTTAGCTTATGGCCAAGACATCCTACATTTCACAAGAGTGCATTCAAGATTTCTCGAAGCGAGCAAGTCTTAATAGTCAAAGACTGGAGCAAAAATGTGAAGGATCACAACAGAGAAGTACTAGGGGGCAGCAACCAAAAGCGCGGCCCACTGTTAGGATACATGTTCAGATGCATTCTCCAATATGATGAAGCAGGAGTGCTATACATGTTCTATGCTATTTTACCTGAGAGAGAGCAGCATGAGTGATTAGCTAGCTAGAATGAGTTTGAAGATGCTGATGTGCTACACTATGACTATGATGATTAAATAGCTAGTGTTGGTGGTAATGACTATGATGATTATTATTAGCTAGTGTTGTTGGTGATTAGGTAGCTACACTATGACTATGATGATTAAATGGTGTTGGTGGTAATGACTATAATGATTATTAGCTAGTGTTGCTGGTGATGATATGATGCAAAAGTTTTTATATTAATATGACGATGATGTTGATCATGATTATCATGATGATTTGTTGTTATGATCATGATTAGTTATTATATCATAGGTGGAAGGAACGCGGATTAGATTCATGTGGATGGATCAAAACTGAGCAAAAGTTCAATTAGTAGGATCATTGTCCCAATTCAACTTTTGATTCATCCAAATGAATCTAATCCATGTTTCTTCCTCACAATGATATATTAATTCATCATGGACATAATGGTATAACAACCTCTTAATTGGTATTGTATCAAAATTTGTATAACAGCGTATAAACGGTAGCGTGGCGTAAAAAAATGTAAAGCAGAACAGTTGTAGCACTGGGGCGTAAAACGCTACTACTAGCTAGATTAGCAGTAGCGCTTGTACGATAAGCGCTACTGCTAAGTAGCTATAACAGCAGCGCTGGTAGTAACACGCTAATGCTAAGTGTTAGCTGTAGCGCCTTATCAGTAGCGTGCTACCCAGCGCTACTGATAGCCCTAAAACCCGCGCTACTGCTAGGTTTTTCCCTAGTAGTGTTAGAAAATGTTGTAATGAGGGTGCTGAATGTATACGGATATGGCGCAAGATCTTTGTCTGCCTTTTCTTTCAGTTGATCCTCTACCTAATGGTTCAGACCCTGGCAGACACCGGTGCGAGAATAGAGGCAAGTCAATTATACCAGCCCAATCAAGAAAAGAGTCCTGTTGTCAATGAAAGCAATTTTTCTATGTCACATATCTACCTATCTCGTGTTGTGACATCTAAAGTTTCACCACCCCTACTAATGACCGAAATCCTGCTTTGGTGAGCTTTCCCAAAGGTGACACCGAAGGTCTACCTCCATTTTTGCCTTTTTGAGACCCTGGGTGACTCGCGTGGACTTATCCCCTCTCGGTAAGCCGAAGACAATATCGTCTGTGTAGCGTGCGTAATAGAAGACTTCGGCCCCATCCTCTCGGACCCCTTTAGTATCTCCAATCCGAGAGTTGGTATGACTCCGTTAGTTTCGGTCGGGAGCCGCCTTGGGGGACCTAATTAGGAGCTGATTGATTTCCTTCATAGATATGAAGAAGGATGGCTCGCTTCGCTTTACAACCAGGGTGGGCCTCGCTCCCGGAGAGAGAGTTGGCTTTAGGGGGTTCGAGGGCAAAAGTTATATCAGCCATTAGCAAGTAATCGTTGGGGTCTGAGAGTTTTTATTAGCAAATAAAAATTAATATGGATCTAAATAAATTAGATAATCAATAAATAAGAATTGGAATAATAGAAAAAATATCCTTTGCCCCTTATCTCTTCATCATCGTCGGTCTCGAGAGTACCTTGACCCATAGCATTGGGCTTGATGTGATTTTGGGGCTCCCCAAAAGGTAATAGAATAGGTAGTTCACGCACCATCATCAATATGTTGTTGTGATGACCCACAAGTATAGGGGATCTATCGTAGTCCTTTCGATAAGTAAGAGTGTCGAACCAAACGAGGAGCGGAAGGAAATGATAAGCGGTTTTCAGTAAGGTTTTCTCTGCAAGCACTGAAATTGTAGGTAACAGATAGTTTTGTGATAAGATAAATTGTAACGAGTAACAAGCAATGAAAGTAAATAAAGTGCAGCAAGGTGGCCCAATCCTTTTTGTAGCAAAGGACAAGCCTGGAAAATTTGTTATAATGAGAAAAGACCTCCCGAGGACACATAGGAATTATCGTCAAGCTAGTTTTCATCACGCTCATATGATTCGCGTTCGGTACTTTGATAATTTGATAATTTGATATGTGGGTGGACCGGTGCTTGGGTACTCCCCTTACTTGGACAAGCATCCCACTTATGATTAACCCCTATTGCAATCATCCGCAACTACAAAATAAGTATTAAGGTAAACCTAACCACAACATTAAACATATGGATCCAAATCAGCCCATTATGAAGCAACGCATAAACTAGGGTTTAAGCTTCTGTCACTCTAGCAACCCATCATCTACTTATTACTTCCCAATGCCTTCCTCTAGGCCCAAATAATGGTGAAGTGTCATGTAGTCGACGTTCACATAACACCACTAGAGGAAAGACAACATACATCTCATCAAAATATCGAACGAATACCAAATTCACATGACTACTAATAGCAAGACTTCACCCATGTCCTCAGGAGCAAACGTAACTACTCACAAAGCATATTCATGTTCATAATCAGAGGAGTAATAATATACATTAAGGATCTGAACATATGATCTTCCACCAAGTAAACCATTAAGGAGTAATCAACACTACTAGCAACCCACAGGTACCAATTTTTGGTTTTGATACAAGATTGGATGCAAGAGATAAACTAGGGTTTTGAGAGGAGATGGTGCTGGTGAAGATGTTGATGAAGATTGACCCCCTCCCAATGAGAGGATCGTTGGTTATGACGATGGTGATGATTTCCCCCTCCCGGAGGGAAGTTTCCCCGGCAGAACAGCTCTGCCGGAGCCCTAGATTGGTTCCGCCAAGGTTCCGCCTCGTGGCAGCGGAGTTTCGTCCCGTAAGCTTGCCTCTGATTTTTTCCAGGGTAAAAGCCATCATATAGCGGAAGATGGGCACCGGAGGGCCACCAGGGGGCCGAAGAGACAGAGGCGCGCTAGTAGGGGTGGGCGCCCCCCACTCTCCTGGCCAGGGTGTGGGCCCCCTCTGGTATATTCTTCGCTCAATAGTTCTTATTAATTCCAAAACTGACTTCCGTGGAGTTTCAGGATTTTTGGAGCAGTGCAGTATAGGTTTCCAATGTTTGCTCCTTTTCCAGCCAGAATTCCAGCTGCCGGGATTCCCCCTCTTCATGGTAAACCTTGTAAAATAAGAGAGAATAGCCATAAGTATTGAGATATAAAGCGTAATAATAGCCCATAATGCAATAAATATTGATATAAAAGCATGATGCAAAATGGACGTATCAACTCCCCCAAGCTTAGACCTCGCTTGTCCTCAAGCGGAAGTCGAAATCGATAAATATCTCCACATGTTTAGAGATAGAGGTGTCGATAAAAATAAAATACGGACATGAGGGCATCATGATCATTTTTATAACAGCAAAATAAATAGATTTTTTCATATGATTTCTTATGCTCAGGTAACAATCAATTCACAATGTCAAGTATGGTTCAGAAACTTCATCGGTAACTAACAAACTATAATCTCAGTGATTGAAGCAATTGCAATTTATCATAACATCAGAAAGAGTCAAGAATAGAGCTTTTTAGCAAGTCCACATACTCAACTATCATGTAGTCTTCTACAATTGCTAACACTCAAGTAGTACTTGTGGTTATGGAGTTTCAACCGGACACTGAGAAAGATAGGAGCTTATTGTGTTGCCTCCCAACGTATTCACCTTTAGGTGATGTCAACAATAATAGTTTATGCTAACTTACATCCAATTGGATATATATATCAAGATCTTTCATACACGAGGAGCTTGCCAAAGGATAAAATGAAAAAGGGAAAGGTGAAGATCACCTTGACTCAAGCATAAAGTCAAAACATAAAGTAAAAGATAGGCCCTTCGCAGAGGGAAGCATAGGTTGTCATGTGCTTTTAGGGTTGGATGCATAAAATATTAATGCAGAAGAACGTCACTTGTATATGGACCTTTATTATGCAGTCCGTCGCTTTTATTGCTTCCATAACAAGTTCGTATAATGCTTATTTTCTCTGCACTAATAAGTCCTACATATTTAGAGAGCAATTTTTTTGCCTACAAAATGACAACTTACTTGAAGGATCTTACTCAATCCATAGGTAGGTATGGTGGACTCTCATGGTAAAAACTGGGTTTAAGGATATTTGGAAGCACCAGTAGTATCTCTACTTGCACTAGTAGAAAAATAACCTATAGTCCCGGTTCGTAAGGGCCATTAGTCCCGGTTTTTGAACCGGGACTAAAGTGTCGGTACTAATGCCCTATACCTTTAGTCCTGGTTCTTGCATAAATCGGGACAGATGGGCCTCCACGTGGCCGGTGCGGCGAGCCCAGGCAGGAGGGCCTTTGGTCCCAGTTGGTGGCACCAACCAGGACCAAAAGGCATCCACGCGTCAGCATTACAGGGGCTGGGGTTTTTGTTTTTTTGAAAGGGGGGGGGGGCGGTTGGGGGGCAAATTTAGGTGTTTCATAGATTGTGTTAGCTAGCTAATTAATAGAGAGAAGTGTCCTCTCTTATGTCCGTGTTTGGTCGACGCTACGTCCTATACATAGAGAGGCCCTCGACACGCTAGCTAGTAAGAAAGTGAAGGAAACCATTAAGTACATAAATTCGTCATGCATACCGAGAGAAGTGATCGATCGACCTCTCCTTCTCCGAGAGATTAGTCGAACAACAAGTTTTCGTATTATCTATCCGACGCTACAGGCTACATACATATACAATATGTAAGATCTCTTATAATCCCCTAGAAATTGAAATAAACTTCCACATGGTATTCTCCGGCTTTATTGATGACGTGGTCTAGAAAGAATCCCGCCAATTCCTCTTGAATTGCTTTCATGCGATCTTGTGGTAGGAGTTCATTCCGCATCTGCCACGTCTAATTTGAAGAAGGGGGTTAATACATATATATGAATGAAACTCAACAGAAATGATGGTGTAATAAAATAAAATTGTGAATATTATTGCTTACGCACTTCATGTTGTCTTTTAGAGTAGCCCCGCTTATTTTTGTTAGTCGCGTTGTAGATGAACTCGCACACGTAGTATCCACAGTAATCATTCCCTTGTTCCTACCACAAGCACTTTACGAGAAATAGAGGTCAATCAAACTGATAATGAATCATTATAAATGGCATTGATGAAAGTATAGCTATAGAATCAACGGGAGATGCGCGCAACTAGCTAGCTAGTAGTACCTACTTTTGGGTATGTATATCGCAGCTCGTTCGGCAGTCCCGGAGCTTCTGCGGTGAACTGTTTCCAAACCATGCAAGACAAAGAAAATAATTATTATTACTTGAGATATCAGGAAATGAACAAAAAGTTGTCGATATGGTACGATAATGATCGATTGAACTTACTTGTTGAGCATTTTAGTCATGTCCGCATAGGTTTTGGGATCTTTTCGTCTCAAGTCTAAGACGGTTACTAGTCCCCACTCAAGCTTAATCTCCAGAAGAACATAGTGGAAGCCGCGCACGCATGCATAACTCATCAATTACATTACTATAACCTCGCTCGAGTAATAAGGGAAACCAAATATGCACACGACAGTAACACTCAGTCGAAGTTGTAAGGAAAGAGTATTAAATCTTTGTTTTGATTTTTGATCAACGATTGTAGCAAGTTGGCCTCGGCCTCTTCGGCGTTCTTTTTAACCAGAAATTCATCTATGATATTTGTGTTAATGAACCCAATATCATACATTTCTTCTTTTCTGCACTCGACGATCTTCAATCTGCATAATATAGTGAGGATAATTAATTATAAATACATGCAATGAAAGAGCTGAGCTATATATAGACTTAAGGACAGAAATAGTACTTATAGACAGTAGCAAAAGACCGTTAATTTATCGAGGGCCTTTTGATTGAAGAACTCGAAGAACTCCTCAAATGGAACAGGCAACAGATCATTTCCAACGAGGTCGTGCTCCTCTTTAATTCTTAGATACAAAGTATTCATCCCCCCAGACTCTCTGCAGGTTTTCATGTACCAATTATGGAATCTTCGCATCATCGTTGTTAGAGATTTTTCATCTTTGACGAGAGGCTTCCCGTACTCGTATCTGTGCTCGTCTGCCTCCATGAAATCAAAATGTACATCATCAGGAAGGTAATCTCTAAGATTGCTATAACCGGGCTGTTGGGTTGTGTGACTTAAGTCATCAGCATCCGGTGGTCGCACGTAACACTAGTAGAAAAGGGGGCATTTGTCCCGGTTGATAAGAGCCTTTAGTCCCGGTTCATGAACCGGGACTAATGGGTCGTTAATAATACCTCCCACCTTTAGTCCCGGTTCAAACACGAACCGGGACAGATGGGCCTCCACGTGGCCAGTGCGCCGAGCCCAGGCAGGGGGGCCTTTGGTCCTGGTTGGTGGCACCAACCGGGACGAAAAGGCGATGTTTTTTTTAAAAGTGGATGCTTTAGGGGTTTGGGGGTTATTTTTAGGTTGTTATTAGCTAGCTAATAGAGAGAAGTGTCCTCTCTTATATCTTCATCCTTGGTTTACCAACGCTGCTGCTATGTTCATTTCACCCGCTGATATAATAACTCATGCATGCTCGCATCATACATCATCATATATAATAACCAGTCCTACTAATCATGCATCATCATACAACTTCTACTCGTTATTAATAATAAGTCATACGATCATCATCCTCATAGTCATCGAACCCAACCCTACATAATTGTTCTTAGCACAGGATCATCAGTATCAGGTAGGACCTAAACACCCTTAAGGTAAAATAGCATAAAATAATATAGACCCTGACTCTCCATTATGAAGAATGGAGATCATCCTATCTCCAATTCTTGCGCTTCGCTGCCTTTTTCTTCCAAGAAGCTCCTTACGACTGTCCATACATTTTTTCCATCCTTTGATTGTCATGTCTCCACTTCTTTTAGAAACCTGGTATGGACAGTTCAGATTCGTAGGAAGACCTGGTTGTATGTCCAAAACATGAAGGCTACCGTGCGTATACATCAGATGAGGCACACAATCATTCGGGATTATCTGTTGAAAAACATAGTAATAACTTCGTAGTTAGCAATGATGTACTAGTTTTAGAAGTGTGCAAAAGATGCACGGATGTCGTAATAGTAAAAATCTTACCGGGGTATCTCCATGGCAGTTATCAGAGTTCAACACGTGCACTAGTGGCACGTATTGACCATAATGTTGAGGAGTTCGATTGTAGATATTGTAATTCTCAAGATCAGTACAAAATGCGATCAGATGATTTTTGTCCCTATAAGTTAATTCAGAGCCATCGGTGTAGTGGGTTTTGTCTACCATCTTCCGCACATTCTTTGAAGAATGAAAATAAGCTATCAATGGAAATAAGATGTCAACTATTTTGAAATAAACAATATAAATTACTTAATAACTATGTTAAGATCACATGGGGGAAGAATTGGAGGTGTATCCACAAGGACCCAAATCGAAGGTCTGTCTTGCTCGATTGTAGGATCACCAAGATCCATGGTGACAAGCATACCCTCATCAAAACTATACATCTTGCAAAGTGCTTCCCAATTTTTGCAACCAAAATGGGTTACACTCTCAGTATTGTACAACTTTACTTGAAAATCCGCACCATGATGGGTCCTTAGGAGAATTTTTTTGGTTTCCATACTTTCATGGTCTTCAAAACCCATCCTCTCCAAGACATAGCGTCTTGCATAGCATGGGATAAGCTGGTCGAATTGAAAAATATGAAAAATACACGTTAAAATAGTTGAAGTCGAGCTTAATTACGAAAACAATATTGTCATCGTTGCGTACCGTATGAACATCGAAGGTCTCCTCCAGCTTAATGCTGAAGCGCCGATCTTCTTCCAGCTCAATGATCCTGTCGCACATACCTCGGTCGTCGTGGCACCAGTCGCACTCCCCCGGGCGGTTTTCTTCATCCGAGTACGACATTTCCGGCCTATGTTCATAATTCAAATATTAAACTAGATCATTATTATTAATCACGGGTTGACTATCGGTGATGGTACGTAGCTCCTCCTTTCATTTCCGAGTGCATTATTACATCAAATTGTCTAGCACACGGGAATAAACGACAACTTTTCCAATATGAGCATTCAATAAGCAAAACCAAATCATAAAATAAGCAAAACCAAATCATAAAATAAAGTAGTATTCAAATTAGCATGCATTCAATTATAAGCAAAAGTACATAATCTCTTGGTGTCCATATATCGTCGAATATTATCACTAATATAGCATCACTAATACAACTAGAACCGTAGCGCCCGACGGGTATCATCGCGGGCGGTGGACACCCAAAGATAAGGAACCATCACAGGATCATAGCTCCAATGAGATCCCTGAAGAATCTGCAGGTATTGTCGAACCTGCCCTCCAATGCAACCATGTAGCGACATACATGCTCGTCCTCCTCGCTGACACGGTGACGTACCACCTCAGCGGTGTCCGGAAGCCTCGGCACCGTCACTGGCCCACGCGACCGCCACCAAACAAGTATCGAGTCAACAACGGGCTGCCTCCTCACCAACCTACGTCCCTCGGAATGTAGCACCTCCCAATACCAGCGCGGCGGAGCCCAGTCCCGAACATGGCCCTGATCAAGCAGGCCTCCACCGCCGAGTCGACGACGACGAGGATGCGGGATAGGCATCGCCGACGTCGTCGATGCGGTAACTACTTCTATATATAGTTAAATAAAGTAGTTTTATTAATTAAATTAACTAGTTCAACTATTAAGCACTTACTATAAATAAAATAAAGTAGTACTTACTAAAAATAAACTACTTTTATATATAGTAAAATAAAGTAGTTTTATTAAATCAACTAGTTCAACAGTAAGCACTTACTATAAATAAAATAAAGTAGTACTAAATAAAAGAAACTACTTCTTTAGTAAAATAAACTACTTACATAAATCAACTAGTTCAACAGTAAACACAAATTTTTTTCTTAATATGCACACACACACACACATATATATATATATATATATATACACACACACACAAAAATTGACAAAAAAACATCTAATTCAACTAATCTAAAATACATGGAAAAACATCTAATTCAACTAATCTAAATAATTTTATTAAACACTTAACAGTATACATACATGGATAAAATACATATACGAAAAAAATGAAAAAAAGAGGATCCGGGGCGGCGGCGGCTCACAGCGGGGCTGGCCGGTGAGGGCGACGACGGGGGCGGCGACGACATCGACGACGGCGACGGAGGGTGCGGCGGACGACGTCGGCGTGCAGAGGATGACGTCAGCGTCGGTGGAGCAGGGCACAGGGCGTTGGCGGCGGATGGCGGCAGCGTGGGCGGCGGACGGCGTCGGCGTGGGCTCGGCGAAGCGGCGATGGCTTGGCGGCGGCGGCGTCGGCGTGGGCTCCGGGGTGGGGGCGACCGCGACGACGTCCGGCAGCCTGGCGGCGTCCTCTTTGCGCGCGTCGTCGGGGGCGAACTGCGAGATGCAAACATAAATTTTTCACAAGTGTGCCGTATATACATGAAGCTTTAGTCCCGGTTCTTGCCACAGACCGGGACAAATGCCCCTCTTTGGTCCCGGCTGGTGCCACCAACCGGAATCAAAGGCCTCTTTTCAGCAGCCCAAAGGGCGGGAAACAGAGACCTTTGGTCCCGGCTGGCGGCTCCAACCGGGACTAAAGGGGGGCATTGGTCCAGGTTGTCGGCATCAACCGGGACTAAAGGGGGGGGGGCATTGGTCCCGGTTGTTGCCACCAAGCGGTATCAATGCACCCGTCTAATTACTTATTTATTTTCTGGAGCTGTTTTTAGTTGATTCTTTCTGCAGCTGTTTTTTAGTCCCACCTCCCCAAGCGAGAGGCACTCGCGGCGGTTTATAAGCCCTGAGTGCAGAGACGATGAAGAAGAGGCTCAATGCTCACCTGCACGTTGCTTAGCTTCAAGCCTTGAGAAGTAGGGTAGACTGCACGGAGCAATGTGTAGTGCTGTTTACACTATTCCGATAGGCTTGAAGCTAATTAACGAGCATTGCGCCTCTTTTTTATTTTTAATGACTTATTACTACTGAGAAATAACTAGAAAAAAATAAATCTAGCAGAAAAGAAAAAAACTATATAAAAAACTACTCAGAAATAAACAGAAGAAAAAATAGTTGTGATTAACTTTACTAAAAAAATGAGCATAGATGCGGTTATAGAGAGAATTCAACCTAAATTCATAATAAATTTCTACTAACTTCAGAGAAATTCAGTATGAATTTAGGTCAAATTCCCTGTATAAGGGCATCTATTTTCACTTTGAGAGGAGCTCAACAAGGCAGTGAGGGAGGGGCTTATAAACCGGTGTGAGCGCCCTTCGGTTGGCAAGGTGGGACTAAACACTGACCACAACGAGGACCAACCCTTTAGTCCCGGTTGGTGGCATGAACCGGGACCAAAGGCTGCCCTTTAGTCTCGGTTCATGCCACCAACCGGGACCAATGGTGGTGGGCCAGGAGCGAGGCCCATTGGTCCCGGTTCGTCCCACCAACCGGGACCAAAAGGTCCAGACGAACCGGGACCAATCCCCCACGTGGCCCGGCCAGCCCCCGGGGCTCACGAACCGGGTCCAATGCCCCCATGGGTCCCGGTTCTGGACTGAACCGGGACTAATGGGGTGACCCGACCAGGACCATTGCCCCCTTTTCTAATAGTGTAAGTGCCCTGGAAGTTGTTAAGAAATGCGTCTTCCATGTTCTCCCAACTCCTGATGGAGTTTGCCGGCAAGCTATTTAGCCGATGCCGAGCTGGTTCCTTGAGTTTTAGTGGGAGGTACTTGATGGCATGTAGATCATCTCCGCGGGCCATGTGAAAGTGGAGGAGGAAATCTTCAATCCATACCGTGGGGTCCGTTGTGCCATCATATGATTCAATGTTTACGGGTTTAAACCCTTCTGGGAATTCATGATCCATTACTTCATCAGTGAAGCATAGGGGGTGTGCGGCGCCTCTATGCCGGGCTACATCCCGATGCAGTTCACATGAATCTAGTCTATTGTATTCGGCCCGACCGGATTTTTGTTTATTATATTCGGCGTGATGGTCATCGTCACGTATTGTGGCGCGTCCCCGTGATCCGTAGATCAATCTTGACTGTCCTGCTTTGTTGTCCAATACATCTTGCAGGTCCTTCGTGTAGCCCCGGGCCTTAGCATTATCGTTTGATTGGCGATGGGGTGCCGTCTGGACTTCGGGCTGGTACGCCACTTTTGTCGCGGCCACGGGGTGGCCGGTCAGCCGCATCATGCGCTGGTAGTTTGGGTTTTAAAGCTTCCTCGTCGAGCTGAGGTAGCAACCTGCGCTTTGGGTAGCTTTTGCTAGCTAGGGCGCTCGAGTCTGTATTCCTCGGCAGCCAGGACATTAGTCCATCTGTCAGTTAGCAGATCTTGATCAGCCTGGAGCTGTTGCTGCTTTTTCTTCAGGCTTTTTGCAGTGGCTATAAGCCGGCGTTTGAAGCGCTCCTGCTCGATGGGATCCTACGGCACGATGAATTCTTTGTTGCCAAGGCTCACTTCGTCTTCGGAGAGAGGCATGTAATTATCGTCCTCTGAATCTCCATCAGTTGCATGTTCTCTAGGGCTAGATTGCCCATCCTCTTGCTTGCCCTTCTCGAAGCCTGGCTGGACAGGATTGTCTTCGTCTTCGGCACCATCCGGATTGTTATCTCCTGTGCCAGCATCACTATTTTTGCTATGGCGGGGCTTGGAACGGCGCCGATGTCGCCGGTGTCTCGATTGCTTCCCCAAGTGGTTATCTTCCGTTGCCTCATCGCCATTGTTTTCTTTAGGGGTGTCCACCATATAAATATCATATGATGATGGTGGCTGTCCAGCGCCTTGTGGGCGGTGGTTCCTGTTCTTCTCCTGCATCGTCGTCCATACCGTCGATGTCTTCGGAGTCGAAGTCAAGCACGTCGGTTGAGTCATCGACAGTGGCTATAAAGTGGGTGGTGGGTGGGGGACGAATTTCGTCATCCGCTTCCCACTCGAGCCGGACATAGTTTGGCCAGGAATCTCTCGACAGGGAAAGATACCTTAATGAGTTTAGCACATCGACCAAGGGTGAGTGCTGGAAAATATCCGCGGCGGTGAACTCCATGACCGGTGCCCAATTAGATTCGATAGGCACGGGCGCACGAGGTTCAGATCGTGTAACCGGAAACGAGTCCGGGGGTCCGATGACATCACTCTCACACGAGGTGGGGTCAGTATTCGGCTCCAACGCCGATGATTGCGCGCCTTCCGGGGCGGTTTCCATCCACCCGACCAACTATCGAGGCCACCCAAACCCAGAAAGTATAACCCCGGCCTGATAACTTCGACATGAGGGGGGACGTCGGACAAGCATGAGAGAGGCGGTCCGCAAATAATCCATTGCTCATATATGCATGCATATGATTCCTTGTTGTGATTAATTAGCTAGGTCTATGTTTGCCACTAATATATATATATATATATATATATATATATATATATATATATCCATCTGTCATGTTAGTATATTGTCATGTTGTAATATTTGCAGAAACTATGGACAGAGACTTAGAACAAGAAGAGTTGTGGAGGGATTTAATCCATGACGGAGGTGATCCCTTGTCGTTCCTCAATGACATGGATGGTCAGGAAGGAGAGGATGACGTCTCCGGTGATCCAACAATGGAAGGACATCATGACGGCTCCGCTGACCGAATGCCGGAGGAAGGAGATCATGATAACAGCTCCGGTGACCGAACGGAGGAGGGAGCTGTTGCAAAGTCCAGCGAGATATATATATTAATTAAGCTTGTGCTAACTTGATGCATTAATTGTTTTGGCATGTACATATATTAACACTTCTTTCTTCTTTTCTAGACCTCCGGATCGAGCCAAATTTCCATAAGGAGACGAGGGCCGAAGAAAAGGTTGCGCCAGGATGAAAGGTTCACGGTCACAGAAGTCATGGACAATGGCCAACCGATTGCTCCCAAGGGGACAAAGGAGACATTTGTACATCAGTGTGGAGCTCTTCTTAGGGACAACTTCCCGATCAGTGTCCAGCAATGGAATAATAGTAAGGACGACCGTGAAGTTTCTTATGTCCGGTATCGAATGAAAGGTGATCTTTTGGACCTCGCTGATGACAAATTTCAGCCTCTCGCCAGAGGAGGATCCGAATAACCGTGTTATAGAGCCAAAGGTCAAGGCGTTTGCTCTTAAGAAGATGGTAGATCTATTCAGGAACTGGAAGAAAGAGTTAAACACAAAGTTTGTCGACAAAGGGAAGACTCTAGAATTCACAGGTCGATACGAGAAGATAAGATATCACTGGCTCGCATTTGTAGCCTACAAGAAATCGGAGAAGGGTATAAAGGTCACTGAAAAACAAGAAAAATGCTGGAAAGAAGAAGTATCACCATCACACGAGGTCAGGTGCCTACTACAAAGCCCGGCCGTTGTGGGACAAAGCTGAGCAAGACTTGCTTGCTAAAGAGGTCCAACAAGCGACATTGCACTGACCAGATCGTTCTAGGACTTGGTTCTTTGGGGTTCGGGGAACTTTGGACCCAGAAATAGGGGAGTGTGTTTGGACGGACGAGCAACTTGCAATACCCATCAAGAAGCTTCAGAAATATATCAGGGCATCGCAGGAAGGGACGTTTATTCTTGACAAAGAGAAGGACGAGCTGACAGAGGCCCTCGTGAATCCTGAGCACCCTGGACGAACACGAGGCACACCAGGCTCCATTCCGTGGGTGCATGGTTTCCTGGCAGCGGTGGTTACCGAAGCCGAGAGATAAAGAGAAAAGTGGAAGCGAGCGAAATGGAGAAGCTCAATGCAAGAATAGCAGTGCTAGAGGAACTTGAGAGCCAGCGAGCTACCGGCTAACCATCTTAGCGGCACGAAGATCCTTGCTTCAATGCTGCCCCAGAAGCTACCCCACCATCTCAGCGGAGAAGCAGCATGGCTTCCATGGAGCTTGTTCAGCCTGATATCACGGCTCCTCGCTACCCCCGTGGATAGTATCACAGAGGCTGAAAATTGCAAGCTAATGACGAAATGCTAGAACCCGACTTTGAAGGAAGCGGTCGGCTCTGTTATACCTCCTCAAGATAAGTGAACTTTTTTATTGTCGTCCAATTCCACATGGCTATGTTGTTGTGACGGTGGATGAAATAATGGAGAGATTTGAGGAGCTGGAGCTTGACTTCCCTACAGGTGAAGAGGACATTCATCTGGGAGCTTCTTTAAGGAATACCTGTCTATGGATGAAGATCAAGCTTCCAAACTGTACGCCTCCTTCTCCCCCTCCTCTGGCGAGTCAGGGCACCCCGCCTCCTCCTCCTCCTCCGGCAAGTGATCGGGGCAGCCTGCCTCCTCCGGCGCATGAGGGCACTCTGCCTCCTCCTCCGCCTCCTCTGGCACGTCGAAGCACTCCACCTCCTCCTCCTCTTCCTCCGCATGTGAGCGGACTCCACCGCGTCAGCAACGGCGGAAGAGAGCCGCCGCTGCTCCAACGGCTAGCAGTACAAGGAGAGGCGCGAAGAAATTCAAATACGGTCCATGTCTCAAGGTTCCGCGTGTCATATGAGAGGACTGACAAGGAAGCAGATGACATCGCGGCAGCCGAATTGGAGGCCCATTTTAACGGAAACCTCCACCTCCGAAGGAAACATTAGATCCGGCGTAAGTGAAGCGCACTATGGATGCCCTGAAGCGACCACCACTGCCTCCGCCGGATTCCAACTATGTCCGCTGTATTAAAAAGACATATGAAGATGCGCGATGGTTGGGAAGTACTTCCAATGATGCAAGATTAGCACAACGAAGAAGTGGGAAAACAATTCCCCAGCTCAGCAAACAGGCAAAGCAATCGTGCCCCCCGCTCAAGGTGTCTAGCGATATCGTCGCTAATCATCCGAGGCTATTGCCCGGTACCAATCCTGGTGATTACTTGAGCGATGATGTAGACTTCAAAACGTTAGAGGCAGTAGAGATCTTCATATATGAGTACGGGAAGCCTCTCGTCAAACCTGATCATCCGCCTATAACAACGATGATGCGAAGATTGCATGAATGGTACATGGATACATGCAGGAAGTCTGGGAAGGATAGTATGATGGTGGGAATTAAAGATGAGCAGGGCCTCATTGAGTTGACTTGCTGCCCATTGAATATGTGGAGTTATTTCAGTTAATCAATCAAGACGCCCTCGACAAACAACTCATGACTTGCTACTGTCTGTGAGTATTACTTCTGTAATTAAGTCTCTATAGCTCAGCTCTTTCATTGCATTTAATTTATATATAATTATCCTCACTATATGATGCAGATTGAAGATCATCGAATGCAAAAAACGACAAATCTATTACATTGGGTTGATTAACCCAAATATCATAAATGAATGGTCGGTTAAAAAGAGAGACAAAGATACTGAGGACTACTTGCTATAATCATTACTTCGACATCAAAACAAAGCTAAAATACTCTTTCCTTACAACTTCAAGTGAGTGTTACTATCTTGTACATATTCGGTTTCGCTTACTCGAGGTTATAGTAATGTAATTCATGAGTTATTTGTGCGGAGCTTCCACTTTATTCTGTTGGAGATTAAGCTTGACAGGGGAATAGTAATTGTCATAGACTCGAGACATAAAGATCCCCAGGGTTATGCAAACATGACAGCAATGCTCCAGACGTAAGTTCAATCGATCATTATCGCACCATATCGGAAACTTTTGTTCATTTGCTGATATGAAGTAATCATTTTCTTTGTCTGGCATGGTTTGGAAAAAGTTCACCGAAATGGTTCCTGGTCTGCAAAGGGAGCTGCGATTTACACACCCCAAATAAGTAGTACTGGCTAGTTCCGCACATCTCTCATTGATTCTAGTTTCATCAATACCATTTATCATGCTTGATTATCAGTTTGGTTGAACTCTATTTCTCGTAAAGTGCTTGTGGCGGGAAGGCGGGAATAATTTATGTGGATACTACTTTTGCGAGTTCATCCGCCACTCGACCTCTGAGCGGGGCTACTTTGACGAACAATATGAAGTACGTAAAAAATACTCACAATTTTATTTTATTATCATCAATTGTGTTGAGTTTCATTCATATATATATGTATTGACCCCCTTCTTTAAATTAGTTGTGGCAGATGCGGGATGAACTCCTACCACATGATCGCATACGAGCAAGTCAAGAGGAATTGGCGGGATTCTTTCTTGACATAAAGATGGAGAATGCTATGTGGAAGTTGACATGGATTTTAGATGTTAGGGATTGTAAGAGATGTTATATTGTATATATGTAGTAGGGTCGGATATTGTTCGACCAATCTCGGAGAAAGATAGGTCACTTCTCTCTGTATATGTTCATGACGATCTTGTGTAATTAATGCTTCCTTCATTTGCTTACTAGGTAGCGTGTCGAGTTCTCCCTATATGTATAGTAGCTAGTGTCGAGTTCTCCCTATATGCTTCCTTCATTGGCTGCCTTTTGTAGCATATGATCAAATTAAGGTCACACATATGCTCTGCGAATGAAATCAAAGTAACGTAAACGCCTGTGAAACTACCGTATCAATCATCAATACACTGTGGCGATTGTACCTGCAATATGTTTGGCAAGGCTTCCACCATGCATCTACTCGAAACAGAGAATTCGCTCCTTTACTATAGCCGTGATTGTTTCATTCTTGTGCTTAATGTAATTTTGGTGTGATTCGTGGCAGTAACCAATTAGTTTTACGGGATTTTGATGGTGGATTTTACTGAGAGTATTCTTCACTGCAATTTCTATCTCTTCATGTATTCCCTGTTCACGTAAATCACTTGTTAATATTGTTCACAGGTTTCTAGCCAGATATGGTAATAAGTAAAAGGGATATAATGATTAGGAGTATATACCTTGTAAACAGTTCCATACCTACCACTGCCAGCTATTTCCTCATCCGAAAAACAATTCATGATTTCTTAAGGAACATGAAATTTAAAAACAATGCTGACGCAATCATACCACGAGGCTTATATGTGAGGATGATCACGACAGAAAAAGACGAAGAAAAACATTTCACATAGGATGATGGAAATCAAGAAAGAGTCGTCATCCTAGCCACGCCAGTGCGCCTTACTTGGCGGCTCAGTAGTTGGAGAATTTTAAGTTGCCACGGAGCTATGAGTACCATCAAAGCACAGAAACTATAAGACACTGAAAAGGCTAGAATTACTAAGCACACATCCCATGGATTATTTACTAATCGACCAACGATTCAAGATTTATTTTGCAAATCAAATAGCTGAGCAAGAGTACCACTAACCTGGAGAAGATCAGATTTAGAGGAGTGGTTTGCTCCTCGTCGACGATAATCTCGCGAGAAAACGAACATTTAAATAGAGGGTGATGCACTAGTAGAAAAGGGGGCAATGGTCCAGGCCGGGTCAGCCCATTAGTCCCGGTTCAATCCAGAACCGGGACCAATGGGGGCATTGGACCCGGTTCGTGAGCCCCGGGGGCCGGCCGGGCTATGTGGGCCATTGGTCCCGGTTCGACTGGACCTATTGGTTCCGGTTGGTGGGACGAACCGGGACCAATGCGCCTCGCTCCTGGCCCACCACCATTGGTCCCGGTTGGTGGTCCCGGTTCGTGGCACGAACCTGGACCAATTAGTTGCCTATATCTACCCCTCGCCCGTGAGCAGAGCACTCCCAGTGCTCTGTTTTTCGTGGCGGACGAGGGGAGAGCTTTGTGGTGCTCTAACTCACCTCCTATGCACACGAGGTGTTCGATGGAATGCCCGAGCCACACTACTTAAGCTTTCTCCTCTCCAAGCTCGACTTCCAAGCTCCATTTTCCTCAATATTTGTCTAGGTTTAGCGGTCCGTCACGTCCCGTCCCCATCTTCACCGCCATCGATCGCCCGCGCCGATCTAAATCGCCCGGCACCACCGTGGTGAGCCTCTTGTTCTTATCTTCTTTCTGAAAGGAAAAAAAATCTTACTTGTATATTTATATAGATACTTGTATAATTTTCTTACTTTTATTATTGCATCTAATATAGTGCGATGGTTTTGGTATCCGCCCCCGTCGGCCCTCGTCCTGTCTATGATTCAGATGTGGTATATATTATCTTTTCATAACTATTGATTCATTTATTGTTTATGACAATTATGCCGACCAACGTGACATAGATTTTATTTATCTAGGAGGTTGTTGAACCGGAAATTCTAACCGACCCTATTGTCGAGAGGTTAAATTTAGTTGAAGAAGAAAACAATTTGTTGAAGGAAAAAATTAGAAAAATTGAGGATGAGAAGATGATATTGGAGTTGCATGTTGCGGATGTCGTCGATGATCACAAGATCAAGATGGATGCAATGCGCCTGAAGATTAGAAAGATTAGAAAATATGCCATTCATACCGAGGCTTGGTATCATTATGCCGTTGGATCAGTTGTTACATTGGTTACGATTATGATCGCATTTGTTTTCCTATTGAAATGTTTTACATAGTTTCAGTGTATGGTTTAATTAATTAGATGCTCTGCAGAGCTTTATGTTGTTAGATGAGAACTATGTATGTACTTTGGTTTTAATGTGATGATGAACTTCTATTAATTTGGTCACTTAATTATCTATTCATGATGTTCTGTAATGATTTTTGACACACTTAATTATATGTAATGCACGCAGATGAACCGACAATGGATGTACGGTTCAAGACACACCTCCGAGTACATTAAGGGCATGCATGATTTTCTCGAAGTGGCTGAGGCAAAGAAGCATAATGGTTTTATGTGTTGTCCATGCCCTATATGTGAGAATACGAAGTCTTACTCTGACCCGAAAATCCTCCACACCCACCTGCCACTACTAGGAAAAGGCCTACTAATGGCGCACCTAATTTGGCCATTAATGGCGCATTAGTGGTGCGCCATTAGTGCCATGCCATTAGTATACTTTACTAATGGCGCACCACTGGTGCGCCATTAGTATCTGGTATACTAATAGCGCACCACCGGATGCGCCATTAGTATATACAACAGTGCGCCATTAGTATGCCTCCCAGTGGGCCATGTATACCCAGGTGCTTTGCCATACTAATGGCGCACAACAGCAAGATGCGCCATTAGTAACTTCGGCATACTAATGGCGCACTGTTTAATGATGCGTCATTAGTAACTTCGGCATACTAATGGCGCACTGTTTAATGATGCGCCATTAGTATCCTTTGGCATACTAATGGCGCACTGTGATGTGATGCGCCATTAGTATGAATATTAGTTTTTTTAATTTTTTAATTTTCTGTTTTTTGCACAGGTTACAAAATGTATAATTGGACAAAATATAGACAGCACACATCAACAACAGATTCATCGAATACAATAGAAGATTAGTCTCTGAATACAATTCAACATATTAGTCTCTGAATACAATTCATCATATTAGTCTCCGAATTGAAAAGACCGAACAAAGATAGAACATTATATTACAAGTCTCGAGACCGCGAGTAGCGAGTTTGTCTTCACATTACAATTCGATATCGATCATCTAAACTACCATCACATAGAAGAGAGCTGCGGTCATCACGATGAGCATCATCACGATGAAACTCGTCTTCATCCGGTTCCTCCAACGCTCCCTCCCCTCTCCCGCTAGATAGCGGGCGTATCTAGATTCGGCCTCGGCCCTAGAGGTGTACCCTTTGTAACTGTTACCGCTGAATCGGTGAACCTGTCTCCGACACTCCTCCCAGTCGTCGTAGACTCCAGGAATCTTACCCTTGTACACGACATATGACGGCATCGCTATGCACTAGCCAAACGAAACGTTAGTACCAATTCACAGACAATACATAAGCAATTTATAAGTATGCAACAGAACGATCGGAAGAGAAAAGCAAGACATTAATAGCATCGATTACATCTAAGTTGAACGACTCTCGAAACCAAAGATACATACTACAAGTTCATTAAAGTTTAATTACAACATGAGCCAATCGATGTTTCAGAACTAGACACAACATCACTGCTTTCGACTCGACGCAAGGGACCGGAGCGTGGATGAAGCCGCCGTCTATCGTGGGAGTCATGAAAGAACGGGCGTTGTCAGCCTGCATTTGTAGCATTGTGTCGATGTCACTGTTGGACGGTTGATTTCTGAGGTAGAACTGCCCCGAGGTACGAAGGACATCTTGATGGATGATTTCCGCAAACTCCGACTGGATGCGAAAGAATTCTTGTCTGATGTCCGCGTCCTGGATTGCCGACACGCTCGCGGCCCAATCTTTGAGTTTACTCGGTAGCAGAAGTTGATGATGGTCCCGTACGATCGCCCGCATGTGATGGATGGCGTAGTAGGCACCCTTCTGACCGCCCAAAGCGGCTGCTTGACGCAGCGTAACGTCAGACAGGGAGAACACGTGCTTGCCGTGCCACGAATAGTCCTGGTGAAGGTGCCTCCAGATTGGGCGTGGCAGGAGAACATCATCAAGAACCTTCTTGACATTTGTGTAGTCTACGTTCGATCGACGGTCCGGTCGAAATACGTGGCCATGGAATATTTGGGGCATAGGAGGATGAGCGTGCAATGTGTGTCACTGCAGAAAACACGGAATGTTAAAAGAAAAAGCGATCGAAATCTAAGAATTCATATGTTACGGGCGGTTGAGGAGGACTTACTCAGGAAAGTAAGGAACGAGGAAGTTATCCTTATCTTGGTTTGCCGTAATGACGCCTTCGAGGTAAGAACTCGCGACTTGCGGTCCCCAGCGCTGCCCAAGATCTTGGCACGCATGTAGAAGGGGTCGACTATCACGATGTCCGGGTCTTGTCGCGAATGATCCGCATCTCCATACTCAGCAAAAATAGCCGAGCGAAGGTGTAGTGCAGCGGATGAAGGTTCAACATAGCGTGGATGTCATCAAACCACAGGACGATCGTCGTCCGATGGAGTTATCCACAAAGCCCTTGCCCTCGCACCTTGGCCACGAAAACCGGGTATGCCACATCCTTCTCTCTGAGATGCCGCTTCTCCAAAGAAAGAACACTGTCATGCAGACTCCGCATAGCACCAGTTGCAGCATTGAGCATATTTGTCGGTAGCATCGCCCTACCCGCCACATGCACCCTCCTCGAGATATCCTCAGGTGAAGGTGGCCCGTCCTGAGCACGGATCGCATTTCGGTGCGGCTGGCCCGCACCCTTGTTAGTCTTTCTTTTGCGTGCCTTCTTCTTCTCCTGTAATGGGACCGAGTTCTGCTCACAGACCGCCTTCTTGAGTGTGTTGGGGCTGATAATATTTCGCACCTCGCCTATCGAGGCTCGGTGAAGTCGGCAGGCTGGGCGTCTCACGAGAGCTGAGCGGCGGGCGGCGCTGTTGCAACTTGGCTTCTCCGTGGTACCAGCTAGATCGCGCACATCTTTTGTTGGGTTGGGTTCTTGAGAAGGAGGCCCCATGAAGTCGCCGCCGCACCCATGATCGGCAAAGTACTGATCGACGTTGGCAAATGTATCGTCGTAAATGCCGTCGTTACGATCCTGTGCCATATGCATGTTTGGATCCAGTGGCATAGGGATGTCCGGCACCATTGCGGCGGTCTTGCCATGGGGCCGACTTAGCGCCATCGACCACTGGCGGTGTTGTCTTTGGGGTGGTGTCCCCGCCCCAAAGCGAATCTGGCTCTTCGCCAAAGCGAGGCCAGCTCAGGCGGCGCCGAGAGTCATCACGTCATCATCGCCGGCCCGACGGGTCGAATCGGAGGTAACAACTCGTCGCAGCCTGGCAGCACCCGAACCAGTTCAACCCTAAACAAGTTGGGTGGCATCTGGGTACCGTGGAACAAGGGGTTGCCCGGTTGAACGATTTTGCCCTTGGTGACATCGACCAACTCGTTGTTCACGAAGTGCAGGAGAGTGCACGGAACGTCGGCGGCGCCCTGCGAAAACATGTAGGGCGTCAGGGATGCCCAGTCAAAGGCAAGGATATGAAGTCCTCGACCGAGAGAGGCTTAATTAGTTACCGTGATGATGGCGTCGAGCTCAGCTAATGTCGAGGCACCGCCAACGGAGGGCGTGCAGTTGACAGAGGGGCCGCTTGCTGCAGAGGTGCCGGCCGGCGTACACCCAGGTGCATTAAGCTCCGTGCGGCGTCGGAGACACCAATGCCGCCTCCGCCGGAGACACCAATGGCCCCGCCATCGCATTCTGCGAGTTGCTGGCCGTGAAGCTAGGAATCGGGGCCGACCCCTGTTGGCCGCCCGCAATCCACGCACTCAACCCCTGGATCAAGGTAGGCACAATGGCGGTGATCATCGCTCCGAGTTGTTGTTGCACTTGCTCTTGGACAATCTCCGGAATCCGCGCCACCTGTGCCTTGAGTTCTTGAACCTCACGTGCCTGGCTTTCCGAGCTGGTCTTTTTCTCCTTCCGCACACCAGCGGTATAGTATGACCCCCATTTTGTGGACAAGCCTTTGCCGGCCACACGACCAGCTGACGTCGGCTTACTGAGCTTATCCTTGTTCTTCATTACATTCAACGCCCTATTTAGAGTGGTGTCCCAAGGGTTGCTCTTAGTCGACCCCACGCCATCGCTTTCGATCGCTGCGGAAGGAATGTGAACCATTTAGAAATTTGGCTTCATTAATTAGAATGCAACCATATGGATCTAATTAAGCGGGGGTGGTATTCCTTACCAGAACAACCTCAAGCGCCCTGGTCTTCGGATCCGTGGTAAGCTCCTTTGTTTTCGGGTCCTTCTTGTACCGGCCCCGACAAAGTTCCTGGTCTGCTTGTCACCGTATTTATCGAAGAGGCGGTAGGCCTTGCTCGGCACGCTCCGCGTCCTCCTTGTCCCATATAGGCTCCGCCACTCAGAACCGCCGGGACCGAGTGTGTGTTCCCCTAAGTTCAGCTCCGCATTTCTGTCACCCACTGACTTGATTCGGAGTTTGCGGTGCTCGAGCAATTGATCTTGAAGTCGTTGTAGTCATCTTCGGTGATCGAAAGATTTTTCTCCTTGATCTTCTCATAACTCTCACCTTTCTCGATCATTCTCTTCACATTGCTTTTCCAAGTAGACAGGGCCTTGCTCATCTTCGTGAGGGCAGCATTGTTCACTTTATTACCTTTGAGGCTTGTGTTTTCAAATTCAGCGGGAACTTGTATCGTTCGTGCAGCTTCGTGAAGAGGAGGTTGCGCAAATTCCCTCGGTCGATGCCTCGGGTTCTCGGTGTTGATCGAGACGGTGCTCCGGAGAATGCACCCGAGCTGAAGCGAGTACCCCTTGACTATTCGTTCGGGCGCCGTTGGATTCCGTCGGAGTCCACTTGATAACTTCCTCCTTGAGGGTGCGGAACGCAGTCGGGCGCCGGACCTTCCGTTGCCTCTTCGGTTGGCTGCCATTTGTGCGTGCGCCGCCATCATCGATGGTGGCATCCTCGGCGGCACCATCGGTGGTGGCATCGATTAGGGTCATCCTCGGCGGTACCATCGGTGGTCTCGGGATCGGTGGGGAAGGCGGCGTCCTCATACAAGTGAGGTTGTTCCTCCATCTCCTGGGACAGCTCCTGAATGCCTTGCCGCCTCAACCCCGGCCTCATCGTTGTTGGCCATGTTTCTCTCTAAATAGGAACAAAGTTTGGTCAAAAGTTGGTTATTGTCAAGGAACAAGATCATGGTCTCATCATTTAGGGTTTGTCGACACCGAGGCATCCTAAAAGCTAAGCTTTTATCATTGAGGGTTTTTCGACGTCGAGGCACCCTAAAAGCCTAAGCTTTCATCATTAGTCACAAGTACCCCGGTCCATGCATTAGTCACAAGTACCCCATATGTCCTATTTTTAGCAAAGTCATGCTAAAATTCACGGAAAATTTCAGCATGACCTTTGCTGAAAATAAGACATATGGAGTACCCGAATTTGCTGGAACGGAAGTTAATCGACATTCCAGCAAACTCAAGGGCCTCTCGGGTGGACAAGGCAAAAAAGGCCTTCATCACAACATGGAAAATACATTGGCATGTGAAGAGGTGAATCAATATATGCATCTCCAAGCAGTGTCATTCAACATTTTGGACAAACCACTACAAGCAATACTGGATCAGAATGTTTTTTATACATAACTGCTAAAACCCTAGGAGTTAACCGAGCCACCAACAGAATGTGAACTTAAAAAGAGAGAGTCACGGACAGTGACATGATACATTTTCATAAAATTAGCTAGTTTTACTTATGGTTCACAAAGGAACAAGTACTGCAGTGCACTTAGAAAAAAATGAGCACCGCAAAACAAGAAGACTCGTTTCAGGTAAACGGAAGCTGTCGGCTCCATCAAGTGGAGGCAAAAACAAGTGTAATTGCAAATGAATGCAAACCACGTTAAGACTTAACTGCTAAGGCCTAGTTTGGCAACACGGTTTTTCCAAAACCATGGTAATTGAAAATCTCGGTATTCCAATGTGTGGGCAATGAATACTTTGGTTTCTAAAAACTGCAGTTTTTCTCTGTTTTAGCAAAACTATAGAGATGTTTGGCAAGTGCAGTTTTTCTTAGTTTCTTAGGTTCAGACATTTTTTAGGTTCAATGGCGTCAAGTAGTACTACTCTGCTGCTACATGTCTGAACCTACTTGCCGGTTCACATCTGAAAAATGAACAATCCTGTTGAAAAACGTATGCTCTATTAAATCAAACATCTTCAGACTAGTGTCAACTTATGCCGCATATATAGCAGTATTTGTCAAATTACATTGCTTTGATGGCCATTTAGAGCTTCCACTTGTCACATTCATCACTACTCCACATGCTCAAAGCATCGTGTTTCAAGCTCAGTGTCGGGTGTAAGTCATCGATTTTATTGTGTCACACTAGGGCCCTATGTCACACCAAACAAACTGAATATCTATCACTATATATGGATCATGTCAAAGCTATTTCTTCCTCACACAAACCACTACTAGTCTACTTACTACTCTGCTGCTGCCGAATTCTTGTGCTTCAAGTCTGAACCTACTTGCTTTGCCCATGCACATCTGAAAAAATGCACATGTATGATGAAAAGTGTGTGTGCTATGTCAAATCAAACACCTCCAGGCTACTGTGAACTAATGCCACTTATCGTATTGGCGAAATTTCATTGCTTGATGGCCATTTGGAGCTGCCACTTATCACATTCATCACTACTCCACATGCTCAAGTTCAGTATCGGGTGTCAGTTATCGATCTGATCATGTCACACCGAACAACTGAATTATCTATGTTGCTAAAATGTTGATTTGCTGCTGATGCTAGCACTGCACATGATACTTACTTCTCACCTACATCTCCCTACATTGCTGCTACTGATGTATCTGTCACCTACGTACATCAATCCGAAAACAGAGACACTACATTGCTGCCATTTGAACAGATTTGAACAGCGAGGGGGAGAGGGGGAGAGGAGGAGGGGGAGCTCACGGGGGCGGTGGTGTGGACGGGGCGACGAGGTGGGGCGACGAGGTCCGGGTGAAGGTGGTGCGACGAGGTCCGGGAGGCGTCGGGAGAGGAGAGGGGAAGGGGATCGAGGGCGAGGGCGAGGGAGAGAGAGGGGATAGGTTTGGGCCGGGATATGGATGGGGGCGGCACAATACTAATGGCGCACCACCCCTCGGTGCGCCATAAGTACATCCATACTAATGGCGCACCTCGCCCTGGTGCGCCATTAGTTTTTTTTTTCTGCTCGAGCCAACAGGTTATCTTCCACCTGACCTGATCCACATCAAGTTCCCTCTACTAGCTCGACTGGTCAGCAGCCAGTTCTCACACCAGGAGGTCCTGGGTTCGATTCCCAGGCTCCACAATTTTTTTATGCATTTAAAATGTTGTTTGATAATTATTTGTGTTTAAATATGTTCAAACTTGTTTAAATCATAACAGTAATATTTTTTAAATAAGACAGTAATAATTTTTTTTAAATATCATCAAACAGTAATGCCAGTGGAGCGGGGGAGGGTGCGGGGGGTGCGGGGGGTCGGCGGCGGCGGTTGAGTAGGGGAGGGGTGTGCAGGTTGTCGGCGGCGGCGGTTGAGTAGGGCAGCGGTGTGCGGGGGGTCGGCGGCGGCGGTTGAGTAGGGGAATCGAGGGTGCGGGGGTCGGCGTGGCCGGTGGACTGGGGTGCTCAAGGCGAGGGACCGGATCTGGCGAGGTGGGATAGCGATCGGATGGAGGGGATCGAGATCGAGTGTCCATGAAATTTAAAAATATTCATGATAGTTGAAAAGTGCCCATGAAATACAATCGAGAAATGAAGGCTACGATTTAAATACAATCGATGTTAGCTAGCTATCTGTTCACAATCTTCTTGCCCTTCTTTTTTGCAAATGGAGTTCTTACGTGGAGCAGACGTCCTTTAGGTAGGGTGGTCCTGCTTCTTCTTGTGGTGTATGCTGCTACTTCATCATCGTCGTCATGTTCGATCCTCGGGTCGTCGTGCTTGTCAAGTCTTGCTCATTGGCTACTCCATCCATTCCGATGATCTTCCTTTTGCCTCTCCTCACGACAACACGACCGGGCTTTGGCGGGTCGGTAATGAAGAAGCATTGGTCCACTTGGGAAGCCAGTACCCATGGCTCATTTTTCGCGGTGACGTTTGCGCCCGCGGTCTTGGATTTGGCTTCGGGTATAACCATGGTGGTGAAATATCGGTCTTGTTTTAGGACGCTCTTGGCCCATCTGACATGGAACATCAGCACCTTCTCTCCAGCGTAGCTCAGCTCCCAGATCTCCTCGATCCTTCCGTAGTATCTGTCCTTGTCCTTACCGGTGTAGGATTCCATCGTTACCCCTGAGTTCTGATAACCATCGCTCTTCATGTCCTTGTCCTCGGTGTAGAATGTGTAGCCGTTGATATCGTACGCCTCATAGGTCATCAGGTTGTGCTCGGCGCCCTGTGACAAGGTGAATATGAGTTGTTCTTCCGCGGAAGAATCTTCATGTAAAAGTGCGACGAAGCTTCTGCTTGAACCAACGCGTGAAACATGAGTTGTGCTCTTTGAGTATATCTCCATCCGTCCTCTGTTGGCCTCGGTCATTGTACGTCTTCTCAATAAAGGTTTTTTGCTCTACCACCCAAGGATCGACCACGTCTATGTGTTGTAGCGCGACTAGGTTTGCTCTTTCAAAGTCGGCGAGTCGACCCTCGAAATCGACATGCATTTCGCGGCGACCCTCACGGTGACCCCATCCAGCGAGCCTGCCGAGGTGCCTGTTGACGGGCAGACCAACGGGGTTCTCGATGCCTAGATAATTCGTGCGATGGGAGATGCACTCTTGATTGAAAAGCCCTGGCTATACTTCCCTCTCGACGTGACATGTTCCGAGCGTATTCTTTGATGACACCATTCATCCTTTCGAACGGCATCATGCTGTGCAGGAACGTCGGCCGAGTTGGATGATATCCTCCACGATATGGACCAGCAGATGCACCATAACGTCAAGAATGCGGGCGGGAAGTACATCTCAAGCTCGCATAGTATCACCACGATCTCTTCCTGTAGCCTTCTGAGTTGCCTCACGCCAATCGACTTCCGAGAGATGACGTGGAAAAAGTTGCATAGGCCAAATAGCGTTTCACGGACGTGCGCGTCCATGATCCCACGGATTGCAACTGGAAGTATCTGCGTCATAAGCACGTGACAGTCGTGAGACTTCATCCCGCTGAACTTCTGCTTTGCTGGGTCTAGGTATCTGCTTATCTTCCCCGCGTAACCGTAAGGAAGTTTTACTCCTAGGAGGCAGGTGAAAAACTGCTCGATCTCCTCCTGACTTAGAGTGAAGCACGCGGGAGGGTAGTCATTTCCGGTCTTCTTGGCCTTTTTGCCTTTGCGACGACTTTCTGTGTCCTGCTTCGCCTCATCATCATCATCATCATTAGCGTGAAGCTCCTGCCTGATGCCCATTGATTTCAAGTCTGCCCTTGCTTTCGGCCCATCTTTGGTCCTCTCTGGCATGTTGAGCAGGGTACCAAGCAGACTCTCGCACACGTTCTTCTTGATATGCATGACATCAAGGCTGTGAGGCACACGGTGGATCTTCCAGTACGGCAAGTGTTGGGGAACGTAGAAGAAATTCAAAATTTTCCTACGTGTCACCAAGATCTATCTATGGAGAAACCAGCAACGAGGGGAAGGAGAGTGCATCTACATACCCTTGTAGATCGCTAAGCGGAAGCGTTCAAGAGAACGGTGTTGAAGGAGTCGTACTCGTCGTGATCCAAATCACCGAAGATCCTATTGCCGAACGGACGGCACCTCCGCGTTCAACACACGTACAGCCCGATGACGTCTCCCACGCCTTGATCCAGCAAGGAGAGAGGGAGAGGTTGAGGAAGACTCCATCCAGCAGCAGCACAACGGCGTGGTGGTGGTGGAGGAGCGTGGCAATCCTGCAGGGCTTCGCCAAGCACCGCGGGAGAGGAGTAAGAGAGGTAGGGCTGCGCCAATAGAGGGAGAAACTCATGTGTGTTGGGCAGCCCAAACCTCAAGTATATATAGGGGAAGGGGAGGGGGGTGCGCCCCCTCTAGGGTTTCCACCCCAAGGGGTGCGGCTGCCCCCAATCCCATCTAAGGGTGGCGGCCAAGGGGGGAGAGGGGGGAAACTTGCCCCCCAAGTTAGGTGGAAGCACCCCCTCCCCAAACCCTAGGCGCCTTGGGCCCTTGTGGGGCGCACCAGCCCACCCGGGCTGGTCCCTCCCACACTTGGCCCATGCAGCCCTCCGGGGCAGTGGCCCCACTTGAGTGAACCCGGGACCCTCCGGTGGTCCCAGATACGTTACCGATAAAACCCGAAACTTTTCCGGTGACCAAAACAGGACTTCCCATATATAAATCTTTACCTCCGGACCATTCCAACTCCTCGTGACGTCCGGGATCTCATCCGGGACTCCGAACAACATTCGGTAACCACATACAAACTTCCTTTATAACCCTAGCGTCATCGAACCTTAAGTGTGTAGACCCTACGGGTTTGGGAGACATGTAGACATGACCGAGACGTTCTCCGGTCAATAACCAACAGCGGGATCTGGATACCCATGTTGGCTCCCACATGTTCCACGATGATCTCATCGGATGAACCACGATGTCAAGGACTCAATCGATCCCGTATACAATTCCCTTTGTCTAGCGGTATTGTACTTGCCGAGATTCGATCGTCGGTATCCCGATACCTTGTTCAATCTCGTTACCGACAAGTCTCTTTACTCGTTCCGTAACACATCATCCCGTGATCAACCCCTTGGTCACATTGTGCACATTATGATGATGTCCTATCGAGTGGGCCCAGAGATACCTCTCCGTTTACGGAGTGACAAATCCCAGTCTCGATTCGTGCCAACCCAATGTACACTTTCGGAGATACCTGTAGTGCACCTTTATAGCCACCCGATTCGTTGTGACGTTTGGTACACCCAAAGCATTCCTACGGTATCTGGGAGTTGCACAATCTCATGGTCTAAGGAAATGATACTTGACATTAGAAAAGCTTTAGCATACGAACTACGATCTTTGTGCTAGGCTTAGGATTGGGTCTTGTCCATCACATCATTCTCCCAATGATGTGATCCCGTTATCAACAACATCCAATGTCCATGGTCAGGAAACCGTAACCATCTATTGATCAACGAGCTAGTCAACTAGAGGCTTACTAGGGACATGGTGTTGTCTATGTATCCACACATGTATCTGAGTTTCCTATCAATACAATTATAGCATGGATAATAAACGATTATCATGAACAAGGAAATATAATAATAACTAATTTATTATTGCCTCTAGGGCATATTTCCAACAGTCTCCCACTTGCACTAGAGTCAATAATCTAGTTCACATCGCCATGTGATTAACACTCACAGGTCACATCACCATGTGACCAACATCCAAAGAGTTTACTAGTGTCATTAAACTAGTTCACATCATCATGTGATTAAGACTCAATGAGTTATGGGGTTTGATCATGTTTTGCTTGAGAGAGAAGTTTTAGTCAACGGGTCTGCAACATTCAGATCCGTGTGTACTTCGCAAATCTCTAGGTCATATTGTAAATGCTGCTTCCACGCTCCACTTGGAGCTATTCCAAATGGTTGTTCCACTATACGTATCCTGTTTGCTACTTAGAGTCATTCGGATAGGTGTTAAAGCTTGCATCGACGTAACCCTTTACGCCGAACTCTTTATCACCTCCATAATCGAGAAACATGTCCTTATTTACTCCAAGGACAATTTTGACCGCTGTCCAATGATCCATTCCTGGATCATTCTTGTACCCCTTGACTGACTCATGGCAAGGCACACTTCCGGTGCGGTACACAGCATAGCATATTGTAGAGCCTACGTCTAAAGCATAGGGGACGACCTTCGTCCTTTCTCGTTCTTCTGCCGTGGTCGAGCTTTAACTCTTAACTTCATACCTTACAACTCAGGCAAGAACTCCTTCTTCTTTCCGATCCATCTTGAACACCTTCAAGATCATGTCAAGGTATGTGCTCATTTGAAAGTATTATTAAGCATTTTGATCTATCTTATAGATCTTGATGCTTGTTGTTCAAGTAGCTTAATCTAGGTTTTCTATCGAAAAAGACCTTTCAAATAACCCTATATGCTTTCCAGAAAATTCTACATCATTTCTGATCAACAATATGTCAACAACATATACTCATCAGAGATTCCATAGTGCTCCCACTCACTTCTTTGGAAATACAAGTTTCTCCTGAACTTTGTATAAACCCAAAATCTTTGATCATCTTATCAAAACGCACATTCCAACTCCGAGATGCTTACTCCAGTCCTTAGAAGGATCGCTGGAGCCAGCATACCTTTTAGCATCCTTAGGATCGACAAAACTTTTCTGATTGTATCACATACAACCTTTCCTTACGAAAACTGGTAAGGAAACTCGTCTTGACATCCATCTGCCAGATTTCATAAATGCAGCTAATGCTAACATGATTCCGACGGACTTAAGCATCGCTACGGATCAGAAAATCTCATCGTAGTCAACTCCTTGAACTTGTGAAAAAACTCTTCGCCACAGGTCGAGCTTCATAGACGGTGACATTACCGTCCATGTCCGTCTTCTTCTTAAAGATCCATTTATTTCAATGGCTTGCCGATCATCGGGCAAGTCCACCAAAGTCCATGCTTTGTTATGATACATGGATCCTATCTCGCATTTCATGGCTTCTAACCATTTGTTGGAATTTGGGCCCACCATCGCTTCTCCATAGCTCGTAGGATCATTTTTGTCTAGCAACATGACCTTCAAGACAAGATTACTGTGCCACTCTGAAGTGGTACGCATCCTTGTCACCCTACGAGGTACGGTAGTGACTTGATCGGAAACTTCATGATCACTATCATAAGCTTTTACTTCAATTGGTGTAGGTGCCACAGGAACAACTTCCTGTGCCCTGCTACACACTAGTTCTAGTGATGGTTCAATAACCATATCAAGTCTCCACCATCCTCCCACTCAACTTTTCGAGACAAACTTTTCCTCGAGAAAGGACCCGATTCAAGAAACAATCCCTATTGCTTTCGGATCTGAATTAGGAGGTATACCCAACTGTTTTGGGTGTCCTATGAAGATGTATTTTATCCGCTTTGGGTTCGAGCTTATCAACCTGAAACTTTTTCACATAAGCGTCGCAGCCCCAAACTTTCAAGAAACGACAGCTTAGGTTTCTCTAAACCATAGTTCTCACGGTGTCATCTCAACGGAATTACGTGGTGCCCTATTAAAGTGAGTGCGGTTGTCTCTAATGCCTAACCCATGAACGATAGTGGTAATTCGATAAGAGACATCATGGTACACACCATATCTAATAGGGTGCAACTATGATGTTCGGACACACCATCACACTATGGTGTTCCACGCGGTATTAATTGTGAAACAATTTCCACAACGTCTTAGTAGCGTGCCAAAGCTCGTAACTCAGATACTCATCTCTATGATCATATCATAGACATTTTATCCTCTTGTCACGATGATCTTCAACTTCACTCTGAAATTACTTGAACCTTTCAATAATTCAGACTTGTGTTTCATCAAGTAAATATACTCAATATCTACTCAAATCATCCGTGAAGTAAGAACATAACGATATTCACTGCATGCCTCAGCACTCATTGGACTGCACACATCAAAATGTGTTGCTTCCAACAAGTTGCTATCTTGTTCCATCTTACTAAAACCGAGGCTTTTCAGTCATCTTGTCCATGTGGTATGATTTGCATATCTCAAGTGATTCAAAATCAAGTGAGTCCAAACGATCCATCTACATGGAGTTTCATCATGTGTATACACCAATAGATATGTTTCGCATGTCTCAAACTTTTCAAAAACGAGTGAGTCCAAATATCCATCAACATGGAGCTTCTTCATGCGTTTTATACCAATATGACTTACATGGCAGTGCCACAAGTAAGTGGTACTATCATTACTATCTTATATCTTTTGGCATGAAAATGTGTATCACTACGATCGAGATTCAATAAACCATTCCTTTAGGTGCAAGACCATTGAAGGTATTATTCAAAATAGAGTAACCATTATTCTCCTTAAATGAATAACCGTATTGCGATAGACATAATCCAATCATGTCTATGCTCAACACAAACACCAAATGACAATTATTCTGGTTTAATACTAATCTTGATGGTAGAGGGAGCATGCGATGCTTGATCACATCAACCTTGGAAACACTTCCAACACGTATCGTCAGCTCACCTTTAGCTAGTCTCCGTTTATTCCGTAGCTTTTATTTCGAGTTACTAACACTTAGCAACCGAACCGGTATCTAATACCCTGGTGCTACTAGGAGTACTAGTAAAGTACACATTAACATAATGTATATCCAATATACTTCTATCGACCTTGCCAGCCTTCTCATCTACCAAGTATCTAGGGTAATTCTGCTCCGATGGCTGTTCCCTTTATTACGTAAGCACTTAGTCTCGGGTTTGGGTTCAACCTTGGGTTTCTTCACTAGAGCAGCAGCTGATTTGCCGTTTCATGAAGTATCCCTTCTTGCCCTTGCCCTTCTTGAAACTAGTGGTTTCACCAACCATCAACAATTGATGCTCCTTCTTGATTTCTACTTTCGCGGTGTCAAACATCGTGAATGCCTCAAGGATCATCATATCTATCCCTGATATGTTATAGTTCATCACGAAGCTCTAGCAGCTTGGTGGCAATGACTTTGCAGAAACATCACTATCTCATCTGGAAGATCAACTCCCACTCGATTCAAGTGATTGTTGCACTCAAACAATCTCTGCACAAGCTCAACGATTGAGCTTTTCTCCCTGAGTTTGCAGGCTAAGAAAATCGTCGGAGGTCTTATACCTCTTGACGTGGGCACGAGCCTGAAATCCCAATTTCAGCCCTCGAAACATCTCATATGTTCCGCGACGTTTCAAAAACGTCTTTGGTGCCTCTACTTAAACCATTTAACTGAACTATCACATAGCTATCAAAACTTGTATGTCCGACGTTCGCAACATCGACAAGCGACGTTTGGGGTTCAGCACACTGAGCGGTGCATTAAGGACATAAGCTTTCTACCGATTGCATAATTGCTACTGTCAACTTTCAACTATATTTTCTCTAGGAACATATCTAAACAGTAGAACTAAAGCGTGAGCTATGACATAATTTGCAAAGGGTTTTTGACTATGTTCAGGATAATTAAGTTCATCTTATGAACTCCCACTGAGATAGACATCCCCCTAGTCATCTAAGTGATTAAACGATCCGAGCCAACTAGGCCGTGTCCGATCATCACGTGAGAAGGACTAGTCATCATCGGT
Organism: Aegilops bicornis; assembly: GCA_021605145.1. NCBI lineage: Eukaryota > Viridiplantae > Streptophyta > Magnoliopsida > Poales > Poaceae > Aegilops > Aegilops bicornis. The sequence continues at coordinate 4,022,106 of CM038671.1, read as the reverse complement.
GAACATCTTCATGTTGATCGTATCTACTATACGACTCATGCTCGACCTTTCGGTCTCTGTGTTCCGAGGCCATGTCTGTACATGCTAGGCTCGTCAAGTTAACCCTAAGTGTTTTGCATGTGTAAAATTGTCTTACACCCGTTGTATGTGAACGTAAGGATCTATCACACCCGATCATCACGTGGTGCTTCGAAACGATGAACTTCAGCAACGGTGCACGCTTAGGGAGAACACTTCTTGAAATTGTTGTAAGGGATCATCTTATTTACTACCGTCGTTCTAAGTAAACAAGATGCATAAACATAATAAACATCACATGCAATTATATAGTAGTGACATGATATGGCCAATATCATATAGCTCCATTGATCTCCATCTTCGGGGCTCCATGATCATCATCGTCACCGGCATGACACCATGATCTCCATCATCACGATCTCCATCATCGTGTCTTCATGAAGTTGTCTCGCCAACTATTACTTCTACTACTATGGCTACCGGTTAGCAATAAAGTAAAGTAATTACATGGCGTTGTTTAATGACACGCATGTCATACAATAAATAAAGACAACTCCTATGGCTCCTGCCGGTTGTCATACTCATCGACATGCAAGTCGTGATTCCTATTACAAGAACATGATCAATCTCATACATCACATATCATTCATCACATTCTTCTTGGCCATATCACATCACATAGCATACCCTGCAAAAACAAGTTAGACGTCCTCTAATTGTTGTTTGCATGTTTTACGTGGCTGCTATGGGTTTCTAGCAAGAACTTTTCTTACCTCATAAAACCACAACATGATATGTCAATTGCTATTTACCGTTCATAAGGACCCTTTTCATCGCAGCCGATCCGACTAAAGTGGGAGATCGGCACCCGCTAGCCACCTTATGCACCAAGTGCATGTCGGTCAGCGGAACTCGTCTCACGTGGAAATGCGTGTAAGGTCGGTCCGGGCCGCTTCATCCCACAATACCGTCGAAACAAGATTGGACTAGTAACAGTAAGCATATTGAACAAAATCAATGCCCACAACTACTTTGTGTTCTACTCGTGCAAAGAATCTACGCAATAGACATAGCTCATGATGCCACTGTTGGGGAACGTAGCAGAAATTCAAAATTTTCCTACGTGTCACCAAGATCTATCCATGGAGAAACCAGCAATGAGGGGAAGGAGAGTGCATCTACATACCCTTGTAGATCGCTAAGCGAAGCGTTCAAGAGAACGGGGTTGAAGGAGTCGTGCTAAATGCGTGATCCAAATCACCGGAGATCCTAGTGCCGAACGGACGGCACCTCCGCGTTCAACACACTTCAGCCCGGTGACGTCTCCCACGCCTTGATCTAGCAAGGAGAGAGGGAGAGGTTGAGGAAGACTCCATCCAGCAGCAGCACAACGGCGTGGTGGTGGTGGAGGAGCGTGGCAATCCTGCAGGGCTTCGCCAAGCACCGCGGGAGAGGAGGAGTAAGAGAGGTAGGGCTGCGCCAATAGTGGGAGAAACTCATGTGTGCTGGGCAGCCCAAACCTCAAGTATATATAGGGGAAGAGGAGGGGGGTGCGCCCCCTCTAGGGTTTCCACCCCAAGGGGTGCGGCTGCCCCCAATCCCATCTAAGGGTGGCGGCCAAGGGGAGAGGGGGAAACTTGCCCCCAAGTTAGGTGGAAGCACCCCTCCCCAAACCATAGGCGCCTTGGGCCCTTGTGGGGGTGCACCAGCCCACCCGGGCTGGTCCCTCCCACACTTGGCCCATGCAGCCCTCCGGGGCAGTGGCCCCACTTGAGTGGACCCAGGACCCTCCCGGTGGTCCCGGTACGTTACCGATAAAACCCGAAACTTTTCCGGTGACCTAAATAGGACTTCCCATATAAAAATCTTTACCTCCGGACCATTCCGGAACTCCTCGTGACGTCCGTGATCTCATCCGGGACTCTGAACAACATTCGGTAACCACATACAAACTTCCTTTATAACCCTAACGTCATCGAACCTTAAGTGTGTAGACCCTACGGGTTCGGAAGACATGTAGACATGACCGAGACGTTCTCCGGTCAATAACCAACAGCGGGATCTGGATACCCATGTTGGCTCCCACATGTTCCACGATAATCTCATCGGATGAACCACGATGTCAAGGACTCAATCGATCCCATATACAAGTCCCTTTGTGTAGCGGTATTGTACTTGCCCGAGATTCGATCGTCGGTATCCCGATACCTTGTTCAATCTCGTTACCGGCAAGTCTCTTTACTCGTTCCGTAACACATCATCCCATGATCAACCCCTTGGTCACATTGTGCACATTATGATGATGTCCTACCGAGTGGGCCCAGAGATACCTCTCCGCTTACACGGAGTGACAAATCCAGTCTCGATTCGTACAACCCAATGTACACTTTCGGAGATACCTGTAGTGCACCTTTATAGCCACCCAGTTACGTTGTGACGTTTGGTACACCCAAAGCATTCCTACGGTATCCGGAGTTGCACAATCTCATGGTCTAAGGAAATGATACTTGACATTAGAAAAGCTTTAGCATACGAACTACGATCTTTGTGCTAGGCTTAGGATTGGGTCTTGTCCATCACATCATTCTCCCAACGATGTGATCCCGTTATCAACAACATCCAATGTCCATGGTCGTGAAACCGTAACCATCTATTGATCAACGAGCTAGTCAACTAGAGGCTTACTAGGGACATGGTGTTGTCTATGTATCCACACATGTATCTGAGTTTCCTATCAATACAATTATAGCATGGATAATAAACGATTATCATGAACAAGGAAATATAATAATAACTAATTTATTATTGACTCTAGGGCATATTTCCAACATCAAGTCCCAGAAAACAGACCTCGTTTTCCATACCTTCAGCAGCGGCTCTGGCGCCTTTCGCTTCTTTCCCGGCTCTGGCGCCTTTTGCTTCTTTCCCGCAGTGGGCAGTCTTTCCAATTTTTCAACAGCTTGTCTATTTCCTCGCCGCTCCTCGTGCAGGCGTTTTCGGGTTCGGTGTCACCATCGAACAGATCCTTGCGTTTCCTCCACGAGTCATCGTCGAAGCCACCTTCGATGTCCCATGAACACGGTTTTCAAGACCCGGATCTCTATCTAGCTGGCGATACGTTGTGTCATCCATGCACCTTACGCATCCGTAAAATCCGTGGACTACCTGCCTTGAGATATCCGTAACCGAGATAGTCGTGCCCCGTCGTGAGCAGTGCGGCTCTCATAGGGAAATATTCTTTCTCTGCGGCGTCCCACGTATTGGCTGGAGTTTTCCACAGCGTGTCAAGCTCCTCTTTCAGCAGCCCCAGATACAGATTGATGTCTTTTGGCCCTTCAATTAGCATACTAATGTGAATGTACTTCCTCTTCATGCACAACCAGGGGGGAAGGTTGTACATCCACACAAACACAGGCCAGGTGCTATGTGTGCTTCTCTGGCTGCCAAACGGATTGACTCCATCGGTGCTCGCGCCCAGCACGATGTTCCTTGGATCGTTCCCAAATTCTGAGTCTTCGAAGTTCAACGCTTGCCACTGGCTCGCATCCTTAGGGTGACTCAGCATGTTGTCTTTTTTATCTATCTCCGGATCATTTGCGTCATCTTCTCGCTTCTTCTCCTCCCTATCCGCGTGCCAACGCAGGAGCTTTGCTACCTTAGGGTCCACGAAATACCGCTGCAGACGAGGAGCGATCGGAAAGTACCACACCACTTTTCGAGGAGCTTTATCCCTCTTCTTGTATCGAGTGACGCCGCACACCGGACATATGGTAGACTCCGCGTGCTCGTCCCGATAAATGATGCAATTGTTCATGCACACATGGTATTTCACGTGCGGTAAATCCAGAGGACACACGATTTTCTTCGCCTCCTCCAAACTGGTCGGGTACTTGTTCCCCTTGGGAAGACGTTCGTGCCAGCGACATGTTCCCGTCGAAACATGCGTCGGTCATTTTGTGTTTTACCTTCATCTCCAGAGCCATGAGCGTTACTTTCAGCGGGTATCCTCGGCCTGCATCCTTCATACAATGAAGTAACCGCGTCTAACTCAAGTTGATCCATCTTGGCTTTCTCTCGGGCGGCAGCTCTTGCGTTATCCGTCCGCTTGAGAAGCAGCTCTTGAATATGAGGGTCCTGCACCCAGCCCATCGATGGTCCAGCGTCGTCTGCTCCGCCGGCATCATCATCTTCATGATCATGCCCGTCGTCTGCTCCGGCATCTTCCTCATCATCATGTCATGCATCTTCTACATGACGACTGTGTACAGCATCACCGTCGTGATCATCTCCTGGGGATTCTTCGTCTTCTCGCCCGCCCGAGCCGCGGTGGTTGTCTTGCTGCCCTTCCTCATTTCTCGCCCGAACCCCATGGACGACTTCGTAGTCATCTTCATCACCTTGCCACCGATAGCCATCCATGAAACCATGCAAGAGCAGGTGGTCCCGCACCTGCCCGGAATCCGGGTCCGCAATAAGGCTCTTCAGCTTGCATCTTCGACACGGACATCTTATCTCCGTCTCGTTCTTTTGAAGCATCTCGGCCTTCGCGGACCTCAAAAACCTATTCACGATGCCTTCGGTCATCATGCGGACCATGGTCGCCTGCGTAGAGTAGAAACAAAAGCGATATTTTAGAACCAAGAAAAATTTGGCATGACTTTCCCTAAAAATTTGACCAAAGAATGCTTAATGCCAAAATTCTCGCCAAACGGAAATGAATCAACATTCCGCAAAATATTGGCAACTATTGCATTTCAAATACCGTACACCTCCAAACACAAACACATATGCAACACCACAAACATATGCAACACCACGAACATACATAGATCTAGCTAGGCCATAAAAAGTGCATGTGCACATTGTTGTAGGGAGAACAACATAAATATAGCTTCCCCTTACTTACCTATTAAAACAAGGTAATTTAACCACTTAATTTGAATGAATCTATAGTGGAAATGAGGTGAAAAAGAGGAGGCACCCGAGACAAGGAGGAGGTGGAGAGAATGAAGTGGGGAGAAAGTGAGTGTGGGTAGGAGAGGCTGTCCAAAATATCTTGTTGCTGCCCACTTACTAATGGCGCACCAGCACTAAATGCGCCATTAGTAATCCAAGTAACTAATGGCGCACCTTCTGGCGGTGTGCGCCATTAGTAGTTTTGCAAAAAAAACATACTAATGGCGCACTAATCTACAGTGCGCCATTACTAGTTTAAACTAGTAATGGCGCACGGTTGATCAGTGCGCCATTAGTAGTATTGCAAAAAAAGAAATAAAAAATATAATAAAAAAAACAACATTAGTGGCGCACTTTCCGACGGGTGCGCCATTACTAGTTACAACTAGTAATGGCGCACTGTGTCTTGATGCGCCATTAGTATGTTTGGACAAGCGCACTAGTTCAAAAAAAAATGATACTAGTGGCGCACCAAGGCCTGGTGCGCCATTAGTAGTTTCAACTCTAATGGCGTATCAGAAGGTGGTGCGCCATTAGTATATACTGATGGCGCACCCCTTGTCTGGTGCGCCATTAGTGTCAATCCCATCTATAGCCTTTTTCTAGTAGTGTGCTTTACAAGGGTTTCATGCCACACAATAATGTTTGGACGAGGCACGGAGAAATAGGGGTTATGATGGAAGACGGCGAAGAAGAAGAGTACGATGACAACTATGTGCCCCCTGAATACGGTGATGCTACTGAAGATCAAGAGGAACCAGACGATGTGCACGATGATGCTGCAACGGGCGAAGCTGCTGAAGATCAAGTGGAACCAGACGATGTGCCCGATGATGATGATCTCCGTCGGGTCATTGTCGATGCAAGGACGCAATGCAAAAGTCAAAAGGAGAAGCTGAAGTTCGATCGCATGTTAGAGGACCACAAAAAAGGGTTGTACCCCAATTGCGAAGATGGCAACACAAAGCTCGGTACCGTCTTTGGAATTGCTGCGATGGAAGGCAGAGAATGCTGTGCTGACAAAGGATTTGAGAAGCTACTGAAAATATTGAAGAAGAAGCTTCCAAAGGACAACGAATTGCCGACAAGTACATACGCAGCAAAGAAGGTCGTATGCCCTCTAGGATTGGAGGTGCGTAAGATACATGCATGCCCTAATGACTGCATCCTCTTCACAGTGCGTACAAGGATCTGAACGCATGCCCGGTATGTGGTGCATTACAGTATAAGATCAGACGAGATGACCCTGGTGATGTTGACGGCGAGCCCCCCAGGAAGAGGGTTCCCGCGAAGGTGATGTGGTATGCTCCTATAATACCACGTTTGAAACGTTTGTTCAGAAATGGAGAGCATGCCAAGTTGATGCGATGGCACAATGATGACAGTAAGAAAGACGGGAAGTTGAGAGCACCTGCTGACGGGTCGCAGTGGAGAAAAATCGAGAGAAAGTACTGGGATGAGTTTGCAAGTGAGCCAAGGAACGTATGGTTTGCTTTAAGCGCGGACGGCATTAATCCTTTCGGGGAGCAGAGCAGCAATCACAGCACCTGGCCCGTGACTCTATGTACGTATAACCTTCCTCCTTGGATGTGCATGAGGCGGAAGTTCATTATTATGCCAGTTCTCATCCAAGGCCCTAAGCAACCCGGCAACGACATTGATGTGTACCTAAGGCCATTAGTTGAAGAACTTTTACAGCTGTGGAATGGAAACGGTGTACGTACGTGGGATGAGCACAAACAGGAGGAATTTAACCTAAAGGCGTTGTTGTTCGTGACCATCAACGATTGGCTCGCTCTCGGTAACCTTTCGTGACAGACAAACAAGGGATACCACGCATGCACGCACTGTTTACTTGACACCGATAGTATATACGTGGGAAGCTGCAGGAAGAATTTGAACCTGGGCCATCGTCGATTTCTTCCGACCAACCATAAATGTCGAAAGAAATGCAAGCATTTCAAAGCGAGGCAGATCACCGGAAGAAGCCCGCCATGCGCATCGGTGATCACGCATTTGCTATGGTCAATAATTTACACGTAATCTTTGGAAAGGGTCCCGGCACACTAGCTGTTCCGAGTGACGCTGGGGGACACGCACCCATGTGGAAGAAGAAATCTATATTTTGGGACCTACCCTACTGGAAAGACATAGAGGTCCGCTCTTGGATCGACGTGATGCACGTGACGAAGAACCTTTGGGTGAATCTGCTAGGCTTCTTGGGCGTGTATGGGAAGACAAAAGATACAGCTGAGGCACGGGAGGACCTACAACGTTTGCACGAAAAAGACGGCATGCCACCAAAGCAGTATGAAGGTCCTGCCAGCTATGCTCTTACCAAAGAAAAGAAGGAAATCTTCTTTGAATGCCTGCTTAGTATGAAGGTCCCGACTGGCTTCTCGTCTAATATAAAAGGAATAATAAATATTGCAGAGAAAAAGTTTCAGAACCTAAAGTCTCATGACTGCCACGTGATTATGACGCAATCGCTTCCGGTTGCATTGAGGGGCTTCTACCGAAAAGCGTCCGATTAGCCATTGTGAAGCTATGTGCATTCCTCAATGCAATCTCTCGTAAGGTGATCGATCCAGAAATCATACCAAGGCTAAGGAGTGATGTGGTGCAATGTCTTGTCGGTTTCGAGCTGGTGTTCCCACCATCCTTCTTCAATATCATGACGCACGTCCTAGTTCATCTAATTGGCGAGATTGTCATTACGGGCCCGTATTTCTACACAATATGTTCCCCTTTGAGAGGTTCATGGGAGTCCTAAAGAAATATGTCTGTAACCGCGCTAGGCCATAAGAAAGCATCTCCATGGGCCATCAAACAGAGGATGTCATCGGGTTTTGTGTTGACTTCATTCCTGGCCTTAAGAAGATAGGTCTCCCTAAATCGCGGTATGAGGGGAGACTTACTGGAAAAGGCACGCTTGGAAGGGACTCAATAATATGAAGGGTCGGATATTCTTGGTCTCAAGCACACTACACAGTTCTACAGAACTCCACCTTGGTGACCCCGTATGTCGATGAAGACAAGAACAGTCTGCACTCCAAACACCCGGAGAAGTGTGACGACTGGATTACATGTGAACACATCAGGACTTTCAGCAGTTGGTTGGACGCACGTATCAGAGGTGACAACACTGTTTGTGATGAGCTGTGCTTGTTATCCAGGGGACCATCTTTGACTGTATTGATTTGGAAAGGATACGAGATAAACGGGAATACATTTTACACGATTGACCAAGATCAAAAGAGCACCAACCAAAACAGCGGTGTCCGCTTTGATGCAACAACCGAGAGGAAAGGACACATATTATGGTTACATAGTGGACATATGGGAACTTGACTACGGACATGATTTTAAGGTCCCTTTGTTTAAGTGCAAATGGGTCAATCTGTCAGGAGGTGGGGTACAGGTAGACCCACAGTACGAAATGACAGCAGTGGATCTGAAAAATCTTGGGTACACTGACGAACCGTTCGTCCTAGCCAATGATGTGGCACAGGTTATCTATGTCAAGGACATGTCTACCAGACCGAGAAAGAGAAAAGATAAGGAAGCGAATACATCGTACGATGAGCCAAAGTGCCACATAGTTCTTTCAGGAAAAAGGGACATCGTGGGAGTGGAGGACAAGACACACATGTCTGAAGATTATGAAAAGTTTCATGAAATTCCTCCCTTCAAAGTCAAGGCTGACCCCAGCATCCTGATAAACGATGAAGATTATCCATGGTTACTGCGCAATAAGCAAATGACACAAGCGAAGAAAAAGTGAAGACTTTCTCCCGCAACTATTATGATGATACCATGCCAACTTTGTAACTGACGAGTATGATACCATTGTCCGTTTTGTACATGCACATGCTATGTGGGTCAATTTATGATACCATGCCAACTTTCAACTTTTTCAGAGTTCATTTGAAATGCTTTAATGTCTTATGGTTCGGCCCTCGTAATAATTAAAAATAGCAACAATAAGTATTTTGTTGTAAGTAGAAACTAATGGCACTAACAGAAAGTTTATAATTTTCCTAAAACTAAAAGCAAAAACAATTAAAAAATAAAGCAAAAAACAGAAGAAAATAAATAATGCAGAGAACAAAATAAAAAACTACAATAAATATTTTGTTGTAAGTAGAAACAAAATAAAATAAATAAAGCAAGAAAGAAAAAAAAACAAAAAAAGTGTTTTCAAATTTGAAAACTAATGGCACTAACAGAAAGTTTATAATTTTCCTAAAACTAAAACCAAATACAATTAAAAAAAAGCAAAAAAAAAAGAAAATAAATAATGCAGAAAACAAATGAAAAAAGAACAATAAGTATTTTGTTGTAAGTAGAAACAAAATAAAATAAATAAAGCAAGAAAGAAAACAAAAAAAAAACAAAAGTGTTTTCAAATTTGAAAACTAATGGCACTAACAGAAAGTTTATAATTTTCCTAAAACTAAATGCAAAAACAATTTAAAAATAAAGCAAAAAACAAAAGAAAATAAATAATGCAGAAACAAAAGAAAAAAACTTGAAAAAAATAAATATAGCAACAATATGTAAAGAAAACAAAAAAACAAAAAATATGCCTCCTACTGGGCCCCCACGGCCTAAATACGATTAGAAACCCTACTATGGGCCAGGATTCAGGCCCGCATTAGGCCCAGAAGGCCCATCAGGCAAAGCAATAGCAAGTAGGCCCGAAAGCCTGCGGCAGAGAGGAGCTCGAGAAGGGTGCGGCAGTGGGGCTTATAAACCACTGCGCGCCCCTCTCAACTAGCGAGGTGGGACTATACTTTGGCCCCGAGGCGGGCAGCACAAAGGCCTTTGGTCCCGGTTGGTTCCACCAACCGGGACCAATGGGGGGGAAATAGTCCCGGTTGGTGCCACCAACCGGTACCAAAGGCCACCGGTTCCCGCCCTTTGGGCTGCGAAAAAGGCCTTTGGTCCCGGTTGGTGGCACCAACCGGGACTAAAGGGTGCATTAGTCCCGGTTGGTGCCACCAACCGGGACTTAAGGCTTTGCTATATAAGCAGCACTTAGCAGTTTTCGCCAAAATCCATCTGTTTCTTCTCGCCCCGACGCCTTCTGCTCCTCGTCGCCGTCGCCGCCGAGCCCTGCCCCGACGCCGTCAGGCTGGTCCACCTCGCCGTCGCCGCCGCCGAGCCACTGCCCCGACACCGTCACCGCCCTCGCCGCCCCTGCCGGCCCGACCCGTCGCCGTCGCCCGCCTGCCACGACCCGTCACCGTTGTTGCCTTGCCACCCGTTCCCGACCCGTCGCCGTCACATACGCCTTCCCGACCCGTCGCCGTCGCCAGGCTGCCCCTTCCCCACCCGTCGCCGTAGCCCGACCACACGCCGCCAGTCCGGCCGCGGCCTTTTTTCCTCTTATTTTTTTGTGCATTTTATGTATATGTTCTTTGTGTATATATGTTCATATATGCAAAAGTTCGATTTTAGAAAAACTTTATATATGCAAAAGTTTATATCTGCAAAAATTTATACATATATGTAAGTATATATGTTTGTATAGATGTATGTATATGTGGATACATGAGGGGGGTCGATATACCCCCTCTCCGATAGCATTTTTGTGCATTTTAGGTTAGTGTATATATATGTTGATGTATATATATGCAAAAGATAGATTTTTAGGAAAAATACTATTTTTTCTGTTGATGATATGATGATGTTTTTTTTTCATATATGCATTTTTTCATATATGTATTATTTTTTTAAGTTGTTAGTAGATATCGATTTTAGGTTAGTGCATTTTAGGTTAGTGTAGAGGAGAAACTTAAAGTAAAATAAGGAAAAGGAAGAAAAGAGGAAGAAGGAAGAAGGAAGAAAGAAGAAGAAAAAGAATGAGAGGAAAAAGGAAAATAAGAAGATGAAGAAGAGGAGAGGAAGAAGAGGAGAAATAAATAAGAAGAGGAAAAAAGAATAAAAAGAAGAGGAGAAGAAGAAAGGAATAGAGGAGAGAAGAAGAAAAAATAGAAAAAAAATTCTATTTTTTCTTCTTCTCCTGTATTCCTTTCTTCTTCTCCTCTTTTTTTTTTTCTTCTTCTTCCTTCTTCCTTCTTCCTCTTTTCTTCCTTTTCCTTAATTATTTTCCTTTCTCGTCGTTGTCGCGTCGTTGTCGATATAACCCCCTCGAGATAACTTCGACATGAGGGGCGGTCGATATATATATACCCCCCCTCGGCCCTCTCACTCGACCAAAACTCTCGAGGACACCCAAACCCTAGAGAGAAAACGATGTTGGTCTCCTACCCCCTCCCGCCGCGCCCCTACCCGACAAATTAACTCTCTCTAGGCCACCCAAATTTACCAAGTTTAAACAGCGTTGTCGTCAAGGCCACCCCAAACCTTTGAAGCGTTGTTGTGTCGAGGCGACCCCAAACCCTAGAGAAGCAGCGTCGAGGCCACTAACATGATTCCTTATTGTGATTAGCTGGCGAGTTCTCCGATTGCCACTAATATATATATATATATATATATATATATATATATCCATCTGTACCATGTTTGAATAATAATTGACATGTTGTAAATATTTGCAGAAACTATGGAGCACTGCCGAGACGAAGAAACAGAAGCGATATTGAGGGACATAATTAACTCTGGAAGGGATGAAGTTGCGTCATTTCTCGTCGACACCGTTAGTCAGCTGGAAGAACAGGGTGAAGAAGAGGGCTATGTTCATGATGGCTTCGGCCCATTAATGCCGGTACAAGAACAGGACTATGTTCATGATGGCTCCGGTGACACAATGGAGGTACAAGAAGGAGACCATGCTGACTGCTCCGGTGACCGAACCGAGCCCGCCAGGTATATATATATATATATATATATATATATATATATATATATATATATATATATATATATATATATATATATATAATATATTAGTTAAGCCGTGCTGACTAGTTAATTGATGCTTCCATTGTTTTGGTATATGTACACATATTAATTACTCTCGTCTTTCTTCCTTATAATTTCTAGCCCTCGGATCGAGCACAACTTCGGTAAGGAGACGAGGCCCAAGAAAAGTTGAGATCGGATGAAAAGTTTGAGATCATAGAAATCGCGCCCGACGGCGAACCGATTGAACCCATCCGGACAAGGAAGGCATTTTCTGCTCAGTGCGGGGTTCTTGTTAGGGAGAAGATCCCGATCAGCATCCAGCAATGGTATAAGCCTAAGGAGGAAGACCCTGAGGTGTCTTATGTCAATGATATGCAGAAGGAATATCTTTGGACTGAGCTGAAGGCAAATTTCACCCTCCCGCCAGAGGAGGATCCGGAGAAGCCAGTTAAAGAGGAATTAATCAAGTCTCGTGCTCTTAAGAAGATGGCAACCCTAATGAGGAGGTGGAGGAAAGAGCTGAACCAGTTTGTCAAAAATAAAAAGACACCAGAATTCATCGGCAAATATGAGAAGATCAAAGATCACTGGCCCGCATTTGTGGCCCACAAGACATCGGAAAAGAGTAAGAAGATGTCGGAGACAAACAAGAAAAATGCTGCGAAGAAGACGCTTCACCATCGCACGGGTTCAGGTGGCTACCTGCAAGCCCGGCCTAAGTGGTCCAAGGCTGAGAATGATCTGCTTGAAAAAGGGATCAAACCAGAGACAATGAGATGGCCAGACCGTTGCCGGACTTGGTTCTTCGGGTCTGGCGGAACCTTGGACCCTGTAATGTGGTTTTGCCAAGGATTTGACGAGCAATCGGAAATACCAGTCAAGAACCTTCGACAATATATCGATGCAGCGCAGCGAGGGACGTTCCTTCCAAACAGGAGAAGGGCGAGCTCACAATGGCCCTTGGGAATCCACGAGCACCACAGACGGACCACGAGGCACGCGAGGCTCCATTCCGTGGAAGGTTGGTTTTCCGGACGCAGGGGGTTACAGAACCCACGAGAGGAGGAAGAAACGGGAGCAGGACCAACTGCAGGTGCTGCACGAAAGGGTAATGGGGCTAGAGGATCGAGAAGAGGATCGAGAAGAGGAACGAGAAGCAGCAGATCGCAGCAAACGACCTGCCGAAGCTTCCCCCGAAGCTACCCCGCCATCTCAGCGGAGAAGCAGCATGGCTTCCACCGAGCTGCTTCAGCCGGAGCATGTCTTGACGGCTCCTGCCAGCTATCCCGTGGATGGTATCACGGAGTCTCAAAGTTGCCACATGAAGGCGCGATGAATGACTTTGAAGGTCAAGGCGGCTGTTGGCCAGGTTTATCCTAGTGGACCAGGCACAACTTATCACTGCCGGCCGATTCCAAAAGGATATGCTAAGGTGATGGTGGATGAAATAACGGAGGGATTTGAGGACTTCGTGCTTGACCACCCTACCGGTGAAGGGGAGACTAGGCTGGGTTCTGCTCTGAAGACTCCATGCCTATGGAAGAAGGAGCTCATCAACCTTTTGAACTGGACGCCTCCGCCTCCTCCTCCTGCCCCGGCGAGTCAGGGCACTCCGCCTCCTCCACCGCCTCCTCCTCCGGCGAGTGACGATCAGGGCACGCGTGGCGGCACTCCGCCTCCTTCACCGCCTCCTCGTCCAGCGAGTGACGATCAGGGCACGCGTGGCGGCACTCCGCCTCCTTCTCCGGCGCATGGCGGCACTCCGCCTCCTTCTTCGCCTGCGTCGGCGCTCCCAAGCAGCCGGCAGCATCCTCCTTCTCCGCCTCGCCAGCAAGGCCGGAAGAGACCCGCCGCTGCCCCGGCTGCTCCGGCGCGTCGTACTCCTTCTCCTCCGCCTCGTAAGCAAGCACGAAAGAAGACAGACGCCGCAGCCGCTCCGTCTGCTCCGGCGTCTAGCAGCACAACCAGAGGCGGGAGGCAATACAAATACGGTCCATCATCTCTCAAGCCTCTAGAGAAGTTACCGTACGAGAGGTCCGAGGAGGAAAACGATACGATTGTGCGGACCCACGTGAAGGAGTTCTTTGAAGGGGTGAAAGCAAAGAGACATCCACCTCCGGAGGAGAAGGTAGATCCGGTGAAAGCAAAGCGCACTATCGATGCCCTGAGGAAACCACCAAAGTCTCCGCCGAGAACCAACTATGAGCGCATTACTGAACATACATATCTCCAAGCCCAGCGGTCGGGAACTACTGTCAGTGCTAAAAGGTCAAAAGAACGAGCAAAGGGGAAAAAATGCCCAGCTCGGCAAACAAGCACAACAATCGTGCCCCCCGCTCAATGTGTCTAATGCTCCGGGGACGGTGGCCAGTTATGGCAATCTTGACGATTACCTGCCTGACGATGCACTTCCTGATTTCTTGGAGGTGGACGAACATAGATACGAGTACGGGAAGCCTCTCGTCAAAGATGAAAAATCTCTGACAACAATGATGCGAAGATTCCATAATTGGTTCATGGAAACCTGCAGAGATTCTGAGGGTAAGAATGCTTTGTATCTGCATATTAAAGAGGAGCACGATCTCGTTTCAAATGATCTGTTGACTGTTCCATTTGAGGAGTTCTTTGAGTTCTTCAATCAAAAGGCCCTCGATAAATTAATGGTCTTTTGCTACTGCCTGTAAGTACTATTTTTGTCATTAAGTCTCTATATATAGCTCGGCTCTTTCATTGCATGTATTTATAATTAATTATCCTCAATATATTATGCAGATTGAAGATCGTCGAGTGCAAAAACAAGAAATTTATGATATTGGGTTCATTAACACAAATATCATAGATGTATTTCTGGTTGAAAAGAACGTCAAAGAGGCCGAGGACAACTTGCTACAATCATTGATCAAAAATCAAAACAAAGATACCATACTGTTTCCTTACAACGGCCCGTGAGTGTTACTGTCGTGTGCATATTCGGTTTCCCTTATTACTCAAGCGAGCTTATAGTAATGTAATTGATGAGTTATGCATGCGTGCGCAGGTACCACTATATTCTTCTGGAGATTAAGCTTGAGCGTGGACTAGTAACCGTCTTAGACTCGAGACTGAAAGATCCCAAATCCTATGCGGACATCACTGAAATGCTCAGCAAGTAAGTTCAATCGATCATTATCGCACCATATCGGCAAATTTTTGTTCATTTCCTGATATCTCAAGTAATAATAATTATTTTCTTTGTCTTGCAGGGTTTGGAAACAGTTCACCGCAGAAGCTCCGGGACTGCCGAAGGAGCTGACATATATATACCCGAAAGTAAGTACTACTAGCTAGCTAGTTGCGCGCATCTCCCGTTGATTCTATAGCTATACTTTCATCAATGCCATTTATAATGCTTCATTATCAGTTTGATTGACCTCTATTTCTCGTAAAGTGCTTGTGGCAGGAACAAGAGAATGATTTCTGTGGATACTACGTGTGCGAGTTCATCCACAACAAGACTTTGAAAAACAAGCGGGGCTACTCTAGAAGACAATATGAAGTGCGTAAGCAATAATATTCACAATTTCATTTTATTACACCATCATTTCTGTTGAGTTTCATTCATATATATGTATTAATTAACCCCCTTCTTCAAATTAGACGTGGCAGATGCGGGATGAACTCCTAGAACCAGATCGCATGAAAGCAATTGAAGAGGAATTGGCGGGATTCTTTCTTGACCACGTCATCAGTAATGCCGGAGAATACCATGTGGAAATTGATTTCAAATGCTAGGGGTTTGTAATTAAGAGATCTTATACATATTGTACATGTATGTAGCTAGTAGCGTCGGATACATGATACGAAAACTTGTTGTTCGACCAATCTCTCGGAGAAGGAGAGGTCGATCGATCACTTCTCTCGGTATGCATGACGAACTTCTGTACTGAATGGTTCTCTCGATCACTTATGTATATATAGTACGTAGCGTCGACCAAGCACGGACATAAGAGAGGACACTTCTCTCTATTAATTAGCTAGCTAACACAATATATGAAACACCTAAGTTAACCCCCAAAACCCCCAACCTCCCTCCTTTCAAAAAAAACAA
This sequence comes from Aegilops bicornis, assembly GCA_021605145.1. Taxonomy (NCBI): domain Eukaryota; kingdom Viridiplantae; phylum Streptophyta; class Magnoliopsida; order Poales; family Poaceae; genus Aegilops; species Aegilops bicornis. Next base: position 4,006,172 of record CM038671.1, on the reverse strand, counting down.
AACCCCAGCCATCGAATGTCGACGTGGATGCCATTTGGTCCCGGTTGGTGCCACCAACCGGGACCAAAGGCCCCCTCACTGGGCTCGGCGCACAGGGCCACGTGGAGGCACATTGGTCCCGGTTCGTGTTTGAACCGGGACTAATGGGTGGAGGTATTAGTAACGACCCATTAGTCTCGGTTCATGAACCGGGACTAAAGGCCCTTATGAACCGGGACTATTAGGTGTTTTTCTACTAGTGATGGACGATTGGCTGCACAGAGAAAAAAAAAGAATGTCAAACTTTGATTGATAAGGCCCTGTTTGGTTCATAAGTCCTAGGACATTTTTTAGTCCCAACTTATAAGTCTCAAGTCCCTAAAAAGTCCCTACCTGTTTGGTTCCTGGGACTTATAAGTCCCTATAAGACCATATTACAACTATAAGTCCCTATAAGTCCCTCCTTGAGAGTCTTATTTCATAAGTCCCAGATGCCAATTTTAAGTCCCTATAAGTCCCTCCTGTTTGGTTTAGATGGGACTTATAGGGACTTTTTTAAGTCCCTAAGCCAATAAGTCCCTGGAAACAAACACCCTCTAAATAATGTTGACTCGGCTCCGGTCTCACCTTGGATCCAATAAGGCCTCTCCCAGTGCTCCACCTTATACATGTGCTAAGGTTGCCAACTAAGCAAAAAATATGATGTGGCATGCTAGTTAAGAAGAGAGAGAGAGAGAGAGTAGTATGGTCACCTCACGAAGAAACGGGGCTAAACACGTGTACCTAGATGGAAGCAAATTTTGAGTCTACAACTAATAAATGCATGAAGCCTAGCACCCAAAAGCTTAGCACATATGCATTCGGGACATAAGTTGCTAAACCATTTAATATACTTAGCACCTCATCTAACCACCTTTGCTTGTATTATGTCTTGGCCCATGGCAGACATTGAAATCTGGCCCCGGCGTGTAATTCCTCTCTCTTTCCTTCAGTTTTTTCTCAAGATGCTACACAAGTTTCATCACCGGCCATCACTAGAGCATTTTTTTAAACAAAGGTCGATTTTATTGATTCAAATCCTTTCGAATATGACATGTGATATGCACGACTCAGCAGGGTACGTACCACTTGACTTGAGGAAACAGCATCCGAGAAGGTGCAGTTACTCATACTACTAGTAATTTGTAACGCCTCGGATTTGATGCGCCAGGTGTCCGCCAGTTATTCGCCGTCGTTGCCATGTCATTTGCTTGCGTGTTGCATTTTGGCATGTCATCATGTGCATCTCATTTTCCATACGTGTTCATCTCACGCATACGAGCATTTTCCCCATTGTCCATTTTGCAATCCGACACTCCTATGTCATCCGGCGTCCCCGCTCTTGTCTCTTTTCGTGAGCAGGTGTTAAACTTTCTCGGAGTGGACCGAGATTTGCCAAGCGGCCTTCGTACACCACCGGTAGACCGCCTGTCAAGTTTCGTGCCATTTGGAGTCCGTTTGATACTCCAACGGTTGACAGAGTAGCCGCAAAGGCCTCTTTTCTGTGCAGCCCAACACCCCTCCAAATTGGCCCAATAACCCGTCCAAACCCCCTCCATGCTCTTGGTTGTTAGATCACAATCGCGTGGCCGAAAACCGCTCCCCATTTGGAGTCTCCTAGCTCCCTCTACCTATAAATATGTGATCCCCTCCGTTTTTCACGCAGTCCAAACCATAGCCCCGCTCCCCTCGCACCGCCGGACAAAAACCCCGCCGCCGGACGTGTCCGCGCCGCCGTCCCCGACGAATCCACCGCCGCCAAGTTTCCCTCCTCTCCTCCCGCGCCGCGGCTTGGCAGCGCTGGCCCACTGCCAGCGCGGCCGCCCGTCCGCCCAGCGCCCTCCGCTTGGCTCCTCCCAAGCACCGCCGAGCTGCCCCTTGCCGTAGCGCCCCGCTGTCGTGCCGGCGACCCGCCGCCATCGCCAAGCTCCTCGCCGCCGGCGCCCTTCTCTGCGTGCTGCCTTCTCCTTTCCTCGAGTAGCTCCACCGCCGCTCCCAGCGACCCTCGCCGGATCCCGCACCCGCCGCCATTCGTCGCCGCCCCGCCTCCGGCGCTCAGATTCGGCCGGAACGGGTCCGGAGTGCCGGATCCGGCGCCCTGCCTCCCTGTCGGCCCAGTGCCCTCGCCGGCGTCGCCACCGGCCGCCGCCGCCCCTTCCTCCCCGATCCCGAGCGGGATCGAGGGAGACGACGGCGAGCGCCTCCTCTCCTGCCCGCGTGGGCCACGTGGCCCGACCCGGCCCAGCCGCTGGCCTCCCTGCCCGCATCGTCGACCTGGGCCTTGGCCCACTAGGTGAGCTTCCCGCCGGCCCAATCCTCCGCCCCGGGCGTCATTTAGTCACCCCCGCTCATCTCCGCTTTTTTCTGTAAATTGACCAAGTCCTGAGATTTCAGCATCATGCTTGCATCTTGTGCACCTTGTAACATCATGTGTGCTACTTCATTTTATGCGTGTGATATATCAAAATGTTCATTGTGAGATGCTCATCGATTTGTTCCATTGTTCCATGTTCATTTGAGTTCATCTTGATGCCCTAATCATCGTTGCAAGAGTGCTATATTATATTAACTGATGTCTGTTAACATAACTTGCTGTTTTGTCTTTTTCATTGCATTTTGTGTGTGCATCCTATGAGCTTGATGTCTACATGAGTTTTGAGATACATCATGACATATTAACAGTGGTGCAATCCATGTATTTTTGCGAGTCTTGTAGTGAGTGAATCGAGCTCGTGTAGTAGGGTACTTGTTGTTGTTTTGCTAGGCTGAATCTGCTATATCATGATGCTATGTAAACCTGCTGCTACAAGTCATTCTATGCATAATTTGGAGCTGTTCACTAAGGATGTTTTACTATACATGTCATTCTCTATCCATTCATTCCCATGGTTGCATTTATAGCCTTCTGTAACGTATTGTTATCTTGCTCCAAACTTGCTAAATAATGTTGCTGTTAGCCTGTTAACTTTAAGTTTAGTTTTGCCATGAGCTTTGCTAGTGATCCATACACCCTATGAACTTGTTCTTTTCATGCTTAGCTTCAAAAACATGTCATATTACTTTTGGTTGCCTTGTCATGACATGTATTGCTCTGCGGTGAGTTGTACAAGCTCACCAACATGCCTACTTATTGTTGTTCCTGCCATGTCTGAATCTGTCATATCATTTGCCATGTTTGCTTGGATCCTACCATCTTTTCTGTTGATCTTTGGAATAAGTTCAGTAAGGGAGTTTTGTTCTTTGTCTTTAGTATTAGCATTCCATGCATTTGTTTTACATGTTTAGTTTATGTAGCATGTTGTTTGATAGATCTAAACATTGCAACCTGATGTTATTTCTGCTAAGTCTGAAACTGTTATTATTTGCAATTTTGCCATGTCCTTTTGAGCATGTTATATTGTTTTCTGGAGATATCTCAGTGTTCATGTTTTGTCATGCTTTACCTGTACTTCATGCCCATGCCTTTTGTTCTCATGTTGAGGTACTGTAGCATATTGTTTTGATGTTTGTAAGATGCCTAGTTGCTATTTTCGACAGCTTGTCCTTTAAACTTGTATAGTGTATGTGTTGAACCGTTGCTCCGTTTTGAGTGTGCTCTATATGGAACTTGCTTGATATTGCATGAAGTTTCATATTATCATGTTGCATCCTTGTTTAGAGAGTGTTTGCTTGATGTTTGGATGCATTTTGCATCAATGCCATGTTTAACTTGTTTTGCTCATATCTTCTAGGCCGTAGCTTCGAACTAAATGAACTTTATTTGTAACTTGACTAGAATTTCATGTAGAGCATCTTGGTGCATATTAACTTGTTGTTTAACAACTTGAACATAAGGTTTATTAATTTCTGGACAAATTTCTAAATTTGCATATAAGGACTTACCGGAATTGTTATATGTTGTTTTCGACCTCATTTAAACTTGTCTTGATGTGTTGTTCTTGTTTGCATCATCTCTTGCCATGAGTTGCCTCATCTAGCTTTTTCATGCATCATGCTTGGTTGTGCATCATGTCTTGTCTATGTGTGGTGTGTTTATCATGTTGTGTGCTTCTTCTCGATAGTTCCAGTTCCGTTGCGATCGTGAGGATTCGCTCGTCTATGCTTGGTTCGGCTTCATCCGTTCGTCTTCTTCATGTACTCGTTCTTCTTCCTTGCGGGATTTCAGGCAAGATGACCCCTACCCTGGATCTCACTACTATCATTGTTGTGCTAGTTGCTTTGTTCTATCACTATGCTGCGCTACCTATCCCTTGTTATATCAAGCCTCCCAAATTGCCTTGTCGGCCTCTAACCTTGTCACCCTTCCTAGCAAACCATTGCTTGGCTATGTTACCTCTTTGCTCAGCCCCTCTTATAGCGTTGTTAGTTGCAGGTGAAGTTGAAGATTGCTCCATGGTGGACAGGATTATGTTGGGATATCACAATATCTCTTATATTATTAATGCATCTATATATTTGGTAAAGGGTGAAACGCTCGGCCTTATGCCTGTTGTTTTGTTCCACTCTTGCCGCCCTAGTTTCCGTCATATCGGTATTATGTTCCCGGATTTTGCGTCCCTAACACGGTTGGGTGATTTATGGGACCCCCTTGACAGTTCACTTTGAATAAAACTCTTCCAGCAAGGCCCAACCTTGGTTTTACCATTTGCCTCACCACCACCTACTTTTCCCTTGAGAGTCACTCTCTCGAGGGTCATCTTTATTTTAGCCCCCGGCCGATTGCTTCTCTAAGTGTTGGTCCGAACCGAGTAGATCAAGGGCCCCTCGGGAAACTCGAGGTCTGGTTTTACTCGTAGGATGTCTCATCTGGTGTTGCCCTGAGAACGAGATATGTGCAGCTTCTATCGGGATTGTCGGCGCATCGGGTGGCTTTGCTGGTCTTGATTTACCATTGTCGAAATGTCTTGTAAACCGGGATTCTGAGACTGATCGGGTCTTCCTGGGAGAAGGAATATCCTTCGTTGTCCGTGAGAGCTTGTGATGGGCTAAGTTGGGACACCCCTGCAGGGTTTGAACTTTCTAAAGCCGTGTCCGCGGTTATGTGGCAGATGGGAATTTGTTAATGTCCGGTTGTAGATAACTTGACACCAGATCCGAATTAAAATGCATCAAGCGCGTGTGTAGCCATGATGGTCTCTATTAGGCGGAGTCCGGGAAGTGAACACGGTTTTGGGTTATGCTTGATGTAAGTAGGAGTTCAGGATCACCTCTTGGTCATTGCTAGCTTCACGACCATTCTGTTTGCTCTCCTCTCGTTCTTATTTGCGTATGTTAGTCACCATATGTGCTTAGTCGCTGCTGCAACCTCACCACTTACCCCTTCCTTACCCATTAAGCTTTGCTAGTCTTGATACCCATGGTAATGGCATTGCTGAGTCCTCGTGGCTCACAGATTACTACAACAACAGTTGCAGGTACAGGTTATGCGATGATCATGACGCGGGAGCGATGTTTGCTTGTTTTGGAGTTCTTTTTCTGCCTCTTCTTCGATCAGGGGATAGGTTCCAGGTCGGCAGCCTGGGCTAGCAGGGTGGATATCGTTTGAGTTCCTGCTTGTGTTTCAGCCGTAGTCGGATGTTGATCTTGTGTATTATGGATTGATGTATTCTTGCGGCATTTGTATGCCTTGTATGTACCCCCATCTATTATGTAATGTTGATGTAATGATATCCACCTTGCAAAAGCGTTTTCAAGATGCGCTTCTATCTTTGGTGGGACCTTCGAGTTCCTTTAGGATAGGGTCGCATCTTGGGCGTGACATAATTAGATATGTTACCACTTTCCTCTCTTTCTTCATTTATTGCTTGCCACGTCATCTATTTTATCTACATATGTGTGATGTTACTACCTATATTAGTCCCACTGTGGGTAGTCGATTAGTCACAGTGGGAGTAACTTAAGCAGTAACATCGTGTCCAACTCAACAAATTTGCTTATGTGGCAATAAGTTAATGAGGAGAGAGATGGTTTGAGTTACTTAGCTACTTACTGTAACATTACATGTCCCAGTGTAATATGAGTTTATAACCTAATAAATGAAGCTTCGCATGACACCATACTTATGTTACTATTCGCTATGAAGGTAGTAATATAATCTAGGAAAATGTGTATGTTACTCTGCATTGTAACTAGTCTTATGTGTTGGCCCCGGCAGGCATTGAATCTGGTCCCGGCAGGTATTTCTTCTCTCTTTCCTTCAGTTTTTTCCCAAGATGCTACAGAAGCTTCATCACCTTCACAAGAGCATTTTTATTTACAAAGCTGGATTTTATTGATTCAAATCCTTTGGGACATGACATGCGACCTGCACCACTCAGCACGGTACGTACCACTTGACTTGAGGAAGTAGTAGCATCCGAGAAGGTGCAGTTGGGCAGCTCCTATCTTCCAAGAAGGAATGTCAGCATCATGTGGAAAAGAGTATGTGGACATTTTTTCTTCTGCGTGTGAACACTTAATTGATGCTTGGAAATAGTGCATGCATTAACTGTAGGACCACTGCACCTAGTAGCAAGAATTATTGGCAACTTGCATGCTGTGGGCGACCCTTGACGTGTCTTTACCTGCAGTCTTCGTCTCCTCATGGACAGCCAACGATTGTTGTATTAGGCAACTCCAGCGCACGACCTCATCCCGTCCGGCCTAGTCCGTTTACTGTAGAACGGACGAATAGCGCGACCCAACGCATGGCCCCAAACGGACAAATATTCGGTTTGCGTCCATTTTCGACCCATTCCCAGCCCAACATGCGCCGCGTTTGGGGTGAAACGGACATTGCGCGGACGGGTGGAACGCATGCCCTTGTCCTCCCCGTGGCCCGCCTGTCGGGGACACTAGCTCGTCATTCACCTCCAACGCCTCCACCCGCCCTCCCCGCCCCACCCCGCCGCCGGCGATGCCACTATTTTTTGTCTGCCTCTTCACTACTCACCCCTCGACCATCCATACCAAACCACGTCTCGCCATGACCGCCACCATGCCCGCGCTTTAGTATAGGGAGTTTTGGCCGTCGTTTGGAGGAGTGTTGGCCGTCGCCGTCGTACCCGGTGCCAGAGGGGATACGACCGCCGGCGACACCGATGGACCACGACAGCTGCCATCGGGTGCTCCAGAGCGGCCTATAGCCTGCCGCCCAACGCCCCAGATGCATCGACGTGATCTTCGCGGCCTCTTTGACACCACGTCTACAAGGCGTTTGACACTTTGCCCACAAAGGTATGGACAGTGGAGATTATTTTTTTCTTCAACCACTTCATTTTTTCATCGGATGATTCGTCCTCCAATGACAAAGATCTTGTGGGGGCTGCATTGGTCGTTCACGTCCACATTGAACGGCAGCGGCCTCGGTACAGGGGGTCAGTCCCTGGCCGTGCTCCCAACTTGAACCGCAACAGAGAGAGAGGCCAAGCCCTGCTCTATGCCAATTACTTTGAGAATGCCGACTCTTCAAACTGGAGAAATTTTGTCGCCGTTTTCGTATAGCAAGGCATGTGTTCAATCGTATCCGAGAGGGAGTGGTTGCTCTTGACCCACACTTTGAGTGAAAAACGGATGCCCTTGGCAAGCTTGGATTCTTCTCTTATCAGAAATTCACCGCGGCCATCCGCATGCTTGCATATGGAATTCCAGGCGATCTGGTGGATGAGTACGTGCGCATGAGTGAGTCCACATGACTGTCGTCAATGTATAACTTCTGCAAGGCCGTGGTGGCAATTTTTGGCCCTGAGTTCTGGAGGCAGCTAAATGCCGCCGTTACAGAAAGACTATTGGCGATCAACGCCGATAGAGGCTTTCCAGGCATGCTTGGCAGTATAGATTGTATGCACTAGGAGTGGAAGAACTGTCCACTTGCTTGGCAGGGCCAGTACAAGGGGCATGTTAAAGCATGCACTGTCATATTAGAAGCGGTGGCTTCATAAGATTTTGGATATGGCATTCTTTCTTCGGCATGGTAGGCTCTCGCAATGATATCAACATGCTTCGGCGTTGTCCAGTCTTTGCAAGGCTTGCAGAAGGCCACTCCCAACCAGTCAACTTTGAGATCAATGGCCAGCACTACAACAAGGGATACTACCTAGCGGATGTCTTATGTCCTCAGTGGTTAACTTTTGTGAAGACAATCTCGAACCCCAAGGTGAGAAGAGACAGAGATTTTCCCAAATGCAAGAGAGGCCTAGAAAGGATGTGGAACGTGCTTTTGGTGTGCTTCAATCTCGATGTGGTATCGTTTGAAACCCTACACTGACATGGGATGAAGGGAAGCTTTGGGAGGTGATGATTGCTTGTTCATGATCATCAAGGACGAGCGTGATAAGACCATCTTTGACCAAGGATTTGATTTTCAAGGTGAAAATGTTGAGCCCCGGCACCAAGAACCGACCACGTTTCAACAGTTTGCCCAATTTCATCGTGAAATGCGTGATTGGCACACTCATTTGAATCTTCAAAATGACTTGTTTGAGCACATGTGGAATCACATTGGCAACCAACAGATGTATTAGTTCATTATGTTTATTCAAGACAATTTCGATTTCGTTGTAAAACTATTTTATTCGAGAAAATTTCAATTGGGTTGTAAAACTATTTTTATATGAGACTGTTTGCACGTGCCAACTTGTTTTAAACATTGAAATATGAATATATGGGCATACCGGCTGTGGCGGACAGGATGGGGCCAAGGATACGTCCGCGCGTTGGATGCACGACCACTGCATCCCAGGGAAGGCCCAGACACGACCCCATTGCCCTACACAAACAGATAGAATCAGGACAAAACCGACGTCCGTCTGGGGTCGTGCGCTGGAGTTGGCCTTAGGGTATCTGCAAGGCGGATCCTCAGACCTCACGCAATTGTCTGGACCGCGGGCGGTCCGAACACGATTTCTTTCGCAAACCGGAGATACACGTGGGGGAGGTTTTGGGAGTCAGCACCGATTCCACACCCGATTCTGACCGTCCTGGCCCATCAAAACACGTCACCCGCCCCTCCCGCGCTTCCCTCCAATGCACGCGCTGGATTCATACTGGCCCAGCGCACGCAGAGGCCAGCATTCACACCGCGACGTGAATGGTGATGACCAAAGCGGCCTTTCAGCAACCGCCGATTCAATGCGGACGCAGGTTCCCAAGGAACCAACTCCGGCCGCTGCGCCACATGAGTGAGTCCACATGTCTGTTGTCAATCACTACTGCGGGACGCTGCTAACGCGACATTACGATCGGAGACCCTTCGAGAAACTGCGTGCTATGCAATAATCGCAAACAGTGGTGTCAGAGAACCGTCTAAAATGTGCAAAACGTTTGCGATGATGGATGCATCAAACACGGTTCGGATTTTAGTTGCGTGTGCGATCAAGGGCATATGGTTGATCCAGCAGAACTGTTTGCGATGAGGAAGAACAACATAAACGGGCAGCCATATCAATGTGTGTGCGATATACGGCATACAGTTCCCTCCGATGAACTGTGTGCTATTAGGGAATGCAACAGAAACGGTCAGCCAGATCAAGGTGTGTGTGATATACGGCATACGGTTCACTCGGACTAGCTGTTTTCAATTAGGCAAGAGAACGGAAATGGTTCATCTTAACAAGATGTGTGTGATATGCGGCATTTGCGATCAGCCAAAAGAACACAAACAATTCATGTAAACCAGATGTGTGTGATACGCAGCAAACAACCCTTTCGGATGAACTGTTTGAGATGAGATATTATAACATAGACGGTTACTATAGTAAGTTTGTGTGTGATTCTGTTCGTACAAAAAGCTTTGAAAAATGCAAATTAGTTGCTTGCGGTGGCTAGGAGTATTGCACACGATGCATCTACGAGTACTCATGTGCGATGATTAGTAAGTTACACATAATGAATGGCCGCAAGGGTGATATGCTGATCATGGAGTCCGAGAAGACCGTCGTCGGAAGGCCGCCGGCTTAGCTTTTTAGCCTATATATTATTATAATTATATGCATAAGTAGGTCGTGAGTGTTTTGTGCCTTGCCGTATGTAGCATTTTAAATTATCCTAAATATATAAGACAATTATTAACCTTGCCATTGTAAGTTCGCCTCAACAGCGAGCAGAGCGCGCGGGGACGCCACGGACCCGCAAAAAGAAAGAAAAAAAAGCAGAGACGCCACATGGTCAACCTTCTGGCACCCCGTGGAAGACGCGATGGCGCATCCATAGGACACGATGGTAATAGTGGGCAGACACGTACACATACATCCGAGAACAAGGGCCCATGTTTTGGGCTTCCGATTCGTGGCATATGGTTGATCCAAAATAACTGTTTGCAATGAGAGGGAACAATAAAAAGGGGCTTTGTGGGCCGAGAACCATCAATAAATTTTGACTTTGTTTCTCCTCACATTGCCGATCACAACGCAATAAGTAATTGCAAATCTGTTCACACAGATCAAACTAATATGTGTTCACACCGATCAAACTAATATGTATTCACACTTAGCACCATGTTATAGAAACTACCCACTCGAAATTTACTTCACAGTTCCTCTCCTCATCACCTACAAAATTGGTCTTTTCTGTCAAGTTGTTCCGCCATGACCGGTAGGAGGAGTTTCGGGTGGGCATATAACTAGGCAGCAATGACCATGGCTGCAGAAGCACTAGAGAGGTCCGGCTGCGAAGCAGCAGCCGCAACAGAGATGTCCGGGCACGCCGCGGAGCCCTCGAACAAGCTCTCACGGGCACGCGAGGGCTCTCACAAGCGCACTCGCCGCATCGGAGATCGCGACGAGCTGGCATTGCTGAAGTACTTGGCCGGCGACGACGTCATTCTCGCTGGCCTCATTAAGCAGCAGGAGCTGGTCGACGGCTTGATGAAGCTGCTCTAGATTAGTGATGCCTCGGTTGACAAGGCGACCGTCCTCGTCGAGCAACTCATGGGTGACAATGCGAAGCTCCTCACGGTGCTCACCGAGAAGGAGGAGGAGGCCGTCGGCTGGAAGATGCTGCATGAGTAGAGCAGTGCCTCAGGCCCTGACAGCGGTCGTCGAGGAACTGTTGGGTGACTTGAGGAAGATCTGGATCGAGTGCGAGCAGGAGGTGGAGGAATCTGTGGCTGCTTTCAAGGAAATCCGTGAGGAAATGAGGAAGGAGCTGGAGGATGTCATCGCCCGGCGATCCATCGAAGAGTAGATACAATAGCGATCTAGATCGTTTTCTACGATTTCCACTGAGTATAGCCATCCATGAAACCATGCATGAGCAGCTACGCCTTCAAACTTCCATGGTCAAAGGGGTCCAGGATGACGATAAGTTTGCATTTTCTACACGAACATATAATCCCAGTCCGGTTATTTGAATACATGTCGTGCACCGCGGATCACAACCATCTTTCAACCACCCTTACACTAGGCTTCATGATTGCCTACACGGTATATTAAGCAAACAAATTATTACCATGCATGCATATCAATGTCAAAGAAAAATTCGGCATGACCTTCCCTAAAAATAGGACATACAGAGATTGCCCGATATTCGAAGAAACGGAAATAAATTGACATTTCGGCAAAACATAAGAAACTCATGTCACGCACGATCCAACAAATAGACATTAGGCGGCAACTCATGCCACACACACATGTTCCACCATCATATTGCAAACACAAATATTTCCATTCTTGCAAAGCACAACCTTTTACTCACCTATCGTCCCGGGAGAGGGATCGAGCACACTATGGTAGATATGGCCGGTGCCGCTATCTAGGGATTGAAAGTAGTAGGACAAAGATGCATGGTAGATCTAGTTGGAAGGAGATGCCCTACCTAACTAGTGGAGAGGGAGGGAGAGCTAGCTAGTGAGACAAGTATGAGTGGAAGAGAAGGAGGGAGAGACAAATAAATTAAAGTGAGGAAGAAGTTAGAGAGAAAGAGAGGTCATTAATGGAGGAGATGTGGATGGAGGAATTAATGGGGAGAGAATAGAGGTAGGAGAAGGAAGACCTAAGTGAGGGAGGTTGAGGAGGGGGAGAAAGGGGAGGGGGAGGGGAAAAGGTGGCTGCTACGTGTAGCAGTAGCATTGGGAGCATACCAGCGCTAAAACTAACCTCCATAGCAGTAGCACGTGTGTTTGGCCCAGCGCTGCTGCTAATTGGGACCTACGTACTGGCACCGTACACACATAGTTGTAGCCTGAGTCCGTGCTACTGCTAAGATTCTATACATAAGGTTTCTCCTAGTAGTGGAAAGCGAAGAGGATCATATGCGAGCGGCAGTTGGCCGCCGGGAAGTCCTGCCGCGACGCCGCCACATTCCGCCGCTCGAAGCCCGACGACAACGACTCTGACGCGTGATCGGGCGCCTATGATGGAGGAAGAGCAGCAGACCGGCATAGCCTATGAAGTCACCGTTAAGTATAAGGCAATTTAGGGTTTAATTTTGAGATTATTAGTTCACCGGACAAAATATTGTCCGGCTTTATGTACATATTAGCCGAGTTTCACTGAAATCCGCCGTGTTTCTATAAAAATCCGCCCGGTTTGCACGTATTTCGTGCGGTTGATTTGAGTTGTTGCCCCGATGTATGGGACTGACGTGGATGGCGTCCTCCCGCATCCATGTCCGCGGACTAACCCTCCCTGTTCGCGAACGGATGCGGGAGGAAATTTTCGGGTTGTCATTGGAGGCACCCTTATCTCTGGTCTTGGCCACAATAGAACCTTCATTTGAACGTGTGGTGACCGGTAGCAGTAGGCCTATAGAAGAAATAGATAAGAGGGACACGCAAGGTTTGTATCGTCCACAAAGGAAGCCTGGCCAGCGTGCTTCCTTTCCTAACAGGTGCCTGTATGAACATCTCTCTTGATTATGCTTGAATGCTACTTCTCTTTCTTGCCCCTTAGAGTCGTAATTTTCCTTTACAGATTACTGTACAAATCATAACATAAATCATTGGCTCTTTGCATATTGTTTAGTTTGCTAAAATCGCGTGGAGGGATTCCAGTTCGTGCTACCTATACTACTGCATACATGGAAGGCCAGCAGGTACATCAATGATCAAACCATGAAAGTATCAAAGTACTTTTGTTTTAGCTGCAGCTAGGCCACAGTTTCAATCTGGCATGATATCCATTGGCGATCTTAGTACATCCTCCGTGAAACCAATTAAGTTATGTGTTTTTCTATATTTCAAGACTTGGCGTAACTTCCTGCATCGCTTGCTCTGGCTACATATCCCACGACAGAACACTTATTTTCTTCCAAAGTGCCAACACCACATCAAAGGAGGGAATGCCCACAGCCTTTGCATCATTCTGATGCACACATCCATATTTACTGAGATTTTTTACAGTACATCGTGCTACCCAATATAATCGGTAGTATTAAGTTGATCCAAGCGGTTAATACATGAAGACTCAAAGTTTGGCTTAAGGACATATTCGTAATTTCCAACTAGGATTGATTTTCCCTTACATGTTTTAGTTAAAATAATCACAGCAAATGCACGCCTCGATCCTCCATGCCGCACAGGTCCTCCGGCATCCAACGCCGCCTCCTCACCCTCCCTCAACCAGCCGCCTACACGCCCTCTGCTGGCCTTCGCCTCCCGTCACGCACAAGGATGAGCACCATGCATATGGCTCTCTGCTGGCCTTATTATTACGTTCCCGACCAACGTTGGCCAGCGGGATTACTTATTATTTATTACCCACAAATATCCAAATTGCCCCTGGGTCGTTGAACAACGGAAATAAACAATCCAAATTTATTAAAATGCCTTTATTTATTAAGGCTTATATAGCTATTAACATTCTATGACCTCCTGCTAAACCGCTCGCACAATAACCACTACTACATGGAAGGCTACATGTGGCAATTGCAAACCTATCCTAAATAACCTATATATAACAGAACATGTGCATGGAGCGTGAATGGACGCCGTCAGTGCGACCCATGTTTGAAATTTTAGTTTTGTTTCTTTGTAGAAATTTGTAAAAGATATATAAATAATAATCAATGTCAAAAAAAAATAACTTACTTCAAAAATATTAATGTAATGTTTATATAATTATAGTAATATATGCGCATTAAAAAAATGTTGTACATTTTAAATAATAATCATTCCAGGATTACTGTCTACGGGCACACAATGCATGTTCTATTTATTTTTGTTAAGGTATATATAAATATTTTAAACAAAAACATTGTATGAAAAAATGTGACCACTTTCAAAACAACGTAGAACTATTTTAAAACATGAAAACTTTAATATTTTACATAAATTTTAGGTAAAAATGTGAATATTTTTCAAATTATATCAACTACTATTTGGATTTTTTGAATTACATTAATATTTTTATGAATACTTACGCACTTTTCTGAAATTACATATATAATTTTATATTTCATTAATTATATTTTCTTCGCTTGAATATTTTTTTAATAATACTGAATAGTTTATAAAATTACAAGTGACTGAAATTATTCGTGAATAGTTTTTGAGTCTTGTGAATTATTCGTCAATATACATGAATAGTGATTTCATAAATACTCCCTCTGGCTCATAATATAAGACTTTTTAGACTTAGTGTCAAAAAATGTTTTACATTATGAGACAAAGTAGTATTATTTATATATACCTTATGGGTGAGCCACGCCGCCACCCACGGTCGACATGCCATCCACACAACCATGGCGCGTCTCCTAGCGGAAACTTGCAGGGCCATTGTCTCGACATCTACTCCGACGTGAGAGGCCCCAAGGCGCCCTGCCATCCAAAGAGCCGTAGCTACCATGTTGACTTGATACACATCCTCGCCGCCGCCAAGCAGCAACGGCAGGAGGCTAGGGTGGGGCCACCCCTCGCATGAGCGGATCTGGGTCATCGGCGGCTTCGTGGTGTGCTCTGCGATAGTCTGGCTACATGAGTCGGTGGCTGAGAGGTGCTAGACGACGTCATGCAATGATGTTGGCGTCATGCAATTGCCGGTGTGTCGCGAGCTAGGTCCAAGGTGGTGTTGTTGCTGGTTGAGGTTTGAGTGCACGGCATACTTCCTCAACCGGTTCGAGAGGAGGGTGTACCTTCCTCAACAAGTTAGAGATTGCTGAATGCGTACCTTGTCACCAACTTAAATCTCGTACTCGCCGACACTGCTTCAACCCCACTTTAGTATATTCTCCACAGTTAAATCTCTTCCATCCGGTTTCAGCTCCACTTTCAATATGACTCCACGGAAAATGATCATTCCACCCTCGTGCCCGTCATCTCGGGATATGTTGTGTAGTGTACGTGTTGTCTTGAGTCGACCTAGTGCCATCCCCTTGTGAAAGGGCACATGCCCTCGAGCCTGCATCTTGTGTTGTCTCGCCCAGAAGTTCGTTGCCATCAGCATCACGCTTCTATGTCGTTATGGCCAAAATATTCGTCATCTTATATCCTGACCAGCGGCCCGGTCGATCCACCAGACAAGCTAAGCCACACCCACCATATAGCCAACCCAACCAAACTTGACAGTCTCAACCATGCTTCACCCTACGCCAGCCCGACACATAACCATGCATTGCTCAATGCCCATGTAGAACATGATCCCACACAACACACTACAAACTCTTCTCATCCTTATACGTACATTGCTATCATCCTTGCGCACACACTCCAAGAACTATAAAAAAACATGGTCGATGAAATAAATCATCCATGTAATGCCATGTTTGATTGTAGCGTATCTAATGCCATAGTGGAATTAATCTACCCAGGGATTTTTTTTTGACAAAGGGAGTATATTAATATGGCCGAGATACTAATTACACAAAGGCTCTGCAACAACAAAATGTCCTAGAGACATTACGGATGCACACAACCCATAAATAAAAAGTAGAAGAAGAAAAACAAAAGATCCCTTTATAGTGATCAATTCCTAGTAACTGCAGAATGAACCACCACCAATACAGCCACCCGAAGCTCAACTTCTCCAAAAGCAACGCCTCCAAAAAAAAAAACAGTGCACAAGTGCTGTCGTAGCCCGATTATCGATCGTAGGTTTTCACCTTGGAGAAAATACAGGCTCACAAAGTAATAGGCCAATGCCCAAGCACAACTAATTAAGGCCAGACCTTGGGTTTTCACCCTGAAAGCTAAGACTCTATACTCCTCCTGTGCTACCGCGCCTCTTGCCATTGCCGCTGTTACGAGTCTGGGATGAGCAAGCAAAGTCCTCCTCACCTTGAAGACTCGATCCACCATTACTAGGCCTCAGACCTCAGCCACCTTGACATTCCCCGCCATTGCCTTCGTTGTGAAAATCAAAATATTGACATGTCCCATAATGTCAAAAAAACAACGAAGCCTCGCATCACGCCTTCATGAAGACACACAAGCTCAAATAGGGGCACGCATAACCCAATCCTGGTGGTGCTAGGCTGCAGAAGTCGCGCCCATGTCACCCACGCGAAATCGACGCAGGGATATTTCTTTGTTTATCTGGGACGTTACAAGCTAACCATCCACCCAGGGATTAGGTGCTAGGCGAGATCATGCAATGATGCTGGCTGGGGGTGGAGGCTGCAATTGCCGGTGTGCCCTGGGCTAAGTTGAAGGTGGTGTTGTGGTTGGTTGAGGTTTGAGTCCACGATATGCTTCCTCAAACGGTTCAAGAGGAGGGTGTGCCTTCCTCAATGAGTTCGAGATTGCTGAATGCATACCTCGTCACCAAATTAAATCTGGTACTCGCCGGCACTGCATCAACTCCACTTTAGTATATTCTCCACAGTCAAATCTCTTCCATCAGGTTCCAGCTTCACCTTCAAAATGACTCCATGGCAAATGATCATTCCACCCTCATGCCCGTCATATCGGGATATATCGTGCTGTGTACGTACAGTATCTTCAGTCGATGTAGTGCCATCCCCTTATGAAAGCATGCAGGCCCTCGAGCCTGCACCACGCGTTGTCTCGCACAGAAGTTGGTTGCCATCAGCATCACGTTTCTATGTTGTTGTTGCCAAAATAACCGTCGTCTTATATCCTGACCAACCTCCCAGTTGATCCACCAGACTAGCTAGGCCACACACACTATATATAGCCAACCCAACCAAACTTGTCAGTCTCAACAATGCTTCACCCTGCGCCAGCCCGAAACATCACCATGCATTCCTCAATACCCATGTACAACATGATCCCACACAACACACTCCAAACTCTTCCCATCCTTATACGTCCATTGCTATCATCCTTGGGCACACACTCCAGGAACTCCAAAAAAACTTGGTCGATCAAATAAATCATCCATGTAAGGCCATGTTTCGCTGTAGTGTATCTAATGCCATAGTGGAATAAATCCACCTAGGAATTTTTTTTTTGACAAAGAGAATATATTAATATCGCAGAGATACTAATTACACACAGGCTCTGCAACAACGAAATGTCCTAGAGACATTACAGATGCACACAACCTTTAAATAAAAAGTAGTAGAAGAAAAAACAAAAGATCCCATTATAGTGATCTATTCCTTGTAACTACGGCACGAACCACCACCAAGACCCACCCGAAGTTCAACTTCTCCAAAAGCGAGGCTCCAAGAAGGAAACAGTGCACAAGTACTAACGTTGCCTGATCATCGATCATAGGTTTTCACCTTGGAGAAAATCCACGCTTTCAAAATAATAGGCCAATGCCAAGCACAACCAATTCAGGGCAGACATTGGGATTTTCACCCTGAAAGCTAAGATTCTATACGCGTCCTGTGCTGCCGCCCCTCTTGTAGTTGTCGCTACTACGAGTCACGAATCAGCAAGCAAAGTCCTCCTCACCTTGAAGGCTCGATCCGCCATTACTAGGCCTCAGACCTCATCCACTATAACATTCCCTGCCACTGTCTTCATCGTGGAAATCAAAATATCGACCTGTCCCATAAAGTCAACCAATAATGAAACCTCGCATCATGCCCTCCTGAAGACTCACGAGCGGAAATAGGGGCACACATGCCCAGTGATTCGCCCCCGTGTCACCCAGGCGAGAGCGGCGCGGGGATATTTGTTTGTTTATCTGGGTCGTTACAAGCTAACCATCCACCCAGGGATTGGGTTTATCCCCTACATGACACCCATCCGCTCGACCTTGGAGCGGGATTCGTTCTAGTTCTTAGAGTAGATTCTTTCACCCCCCTAGGAACAATGTGGAACCGGGTGGATTAGACAGGGATATTTCTTGTTGCGACCTTAACAAAACACATGGATCCCTCAAATCTGGGAACTGTTGTCTGCAAGGGTGCTCCACTTGCACTGAGTTATGAGCCCGGCGAGAATCACTCTAACCAAACAAGCCCTAACAGAGGCTAAAAAAGTATGTTGGGACTTGTTCTCATTTTTGTACTAACAAAAATATTGTGACTCCTCCTCTTTAGTTCTGTGCAACACTGCACTTCACTTCTCCTGGCACCGTAGTAACCCCCCACGCATTTCTCTTGTAATGAAGCCTACACCATCCATCATAAGTGGCATGAACTATTGGGCTTGCATGTTAAAAACAACTAGTTGGCTTGCTTAGGGGGGGGGGGGGTCTCTAGGAGCTGCACCTCAGACCTCACAACCATGCCCCAGTCGGCCTCAGAAGTTTTGCTTTGGATCCCTGGACTTCATTGCAGATGCAGTGGGGCCTCTTGCATCAGCTATTGCTATGTATGAACTTTGCACCTTATCATTTGGAAGCTATCATCGACGAGCTCAGAGTGAGCATATAATGTGACCTTGCTCCCAGCAATCCTATAGAATTGTCTCCTGGGTAGACCTTAAGATCTACTTCTTTCTTCGGTAACACATCTGCTCCGCAACTAGTTGCCATAGTCTACTTCATCTTACATCTATCTGATCAAGAGTCAGAGGTGGAAGAGAATGAGCATAGAGCTAGACGTTGTTCTAAGAACGAGGCATGCCACGTCCAACGAATTTACATGTTTGACACTAACAGAGCTGGTGGCTCTGCCTTGGTCAGGGACAAATCCATCATCTTGAAAAGGAGGTGTCCACTTACTAAGCAAATCAATGGCGACTCCAAAACTGAGAAGGTGATGGAGGCAACCCGAAAAGCTTTGTAAGCAAAGCACACCCATCTTGAACGTGACCTTCTTGACCATAGAGGAAGAGTTGCGACTTGAGTTGGTGATAGGAGATCTCTCAGATCACGGCCTTGTTGTTGGAGCATTTATTTTGGGGGAGAACCTGCACAACATCAACCTCTATGGAACCCCCATGACTAATCTCGTCGCGTCCACTAATCTCGTGGTGAACCTGGACAGTGGTCCAAACCATCCGGAGACAGGGAGACTTCTGTGTGTGCTGACCGTCCGAAAGACCATGGTCATCCATCATAATAGCTTCTCGTGACTGGCTTGGGTCGAGGTTGTCGCTATGGGGTGCTTCATGGACCCATTGCACGCCCAACTACAATCTGAACTACAAGCATTCTCCTACAGGCGCAAATGCGCGGGAGACCATCCAACTCCATTCGTAAGAGGTGATCTATGGGAGCAGGTCACCTCTCGCATGTGACCTTCTCAATCAACATGGCAAAACTCCTGGATGCAATGGTGATCGCACGATTTCTATCTGTTTGGAGTCTACCACTGTCGGACCAAGGGCTTTAGCAGACGCATCCGCACGTGGTGATTCCCAGAGAACTTTTGCGTGCACAATGTGGACAAGTAAAATGGGGACTCCAAGCCTGGTACTTGGCTACCACAGTACTTGACTGCGGTTGACACTACTAGAGGCGACGAACTACATGTCGTCCTCTACTTTTCCTTGTTGATGACAAAGTCTGCTAGAGCATGGCTTAGTAACCTCCCCGAGAACATCATGTAATTCATGAGTGACTTTGATAAAGTTTTTTACAGAAACTTCTTTGGCACCTATAAGAGTTATGGCGCCTCTTGGGATCTTGATAACATCGTCCAATAGTCAGGCGAGTCAGTTAGATACTTTAACAAGCGTTGGGCCAAAAAGATGAACTCCACGGGAGAAGTCCCAGAACAGCGAACAATCCACGCCCCGGGTATAACCTATAAGGATCTCAAGGTTAAGCTTTTCTGGAAACAGAAAGACCACGAGCAAGCTCATGGTTATTGCAATAAAATACGCACCAGATGAGGATGACCTCCTCATGGCCAAGAAGAAGAGTTCCACCAAAATCAAGGGGAAACCTGATGCCCCAAGCAAAAAATATGAGCGATGTCCATTAGTCTATTCATACCCAATTTTGTTAAAATCTTGAAACCTATACTAAGCAAACAGATATCAAGAAATTATTGAATCTGCACTGCCTCTTCTTTCTTAGGAAGCATAGTGATCGTCGCGAGGGTGAGCTTACACAACTAGAGTTCACCAAGAATAACGTTGCAACTGATTTGAAGTTTGTATAAGAGCGCAGTTAATGTGGTTAATTTCTTTTTTCAAAATAGAAATGGTATGATACCCTACGATTGTACTTCCTCCAATCAAAATTAATTGACTCAGCCTCTAAACCTTTTATAGAAGTTGCGTCAATTAATTTGGATAGGAGCGAGTATTAATAATCTATTATACTATTAAACACAAATAATTAGTATGAACACACTATGTCTCCTTTAACCAGTTGTCTCTAGTAAGTGCACTATGGTAAAGTTAGATGAATAATTATATTCGGCATAGCTGGCACAAAAACAGTGAGAATAACTTTGAATGACCAAGCGTTGTCATCATCACATGCCAATAAAACTCGATATTTTGGATCATATCTTCACATCTTACCCATGTTCACAAGTTTGTATGAATCATCAGCCTACTCATAATAAGGACATCGTATTCCGAATGACTAACCTACACATTCAAAACAGTAAAGTGTCCCAAAAAGAAAAACACTAAATGTGCCACTCGATATTTGGCATCTGCACTTCAAAGCTCAAGTACGTGGGTATATATCTTGTAATCTTGGTGTTTTTTCGTGTGCAAACTCCATACATTCATGTCTACACTAATAGTAAGAACATACTACCACATTAATCACACAAATATAGGTAACGGTTAGAAGCACACCGACCAAGATTGATAGTGTTTTTTCGTGAAATGCTTGGTGATGATTTTAATTGCAGATTTTATTACATCAACCACTGACATAATCACATAAGAAAAATAGGATCAAATCACTCTTTACTGAAGAAAGCATTTGAATAGGAGATTGGGAGTTGTTAACAGTAGCCATGTCACTCGCCATAAAAAATAGTGACCATGTCAAGAGTAAACTGGGTTGACCTTGTAAATAATTGAAAGCCATGTCGCTTTTTGACTCTGCCGTGAATGGCTAAATAGAAAACTGAGAGTTGTTTTTCTGGTACTGGCTTATCATATAGGGTCTAGCTGTCCATTCTCCTTTTGTCACTCAAGAATGCTTCTGAGTCCAGCTATATATATGTGTGTGACTGATCTTTAGAAGAAAACAAAAACTATATACTTTCGACCAGCTCTATGTGGGAGCGGAGCTGTTAAACAATAGGAAATTTTTGTTCATGTCTCGATTTGACAAGCATGCACATATAGTTTTCATTTTAGTGTACATCTTAAAACCATTAACTAGATTTCCACGATGCAACGAATGATGACATCCTTTGGTGTAGTTTGTCTTCATAGCTTGATAGACCACATACGAGGTTAGTACATGAACCTTCACGAGGAATACGCATGTTTACGACAAACTAGTTCTTCCTTGTTATGGATTTCTGCAATAGCAACATGTATCAAGAACACTAATATTTCCTTTCTTTAGTTTTGAAGAAGAGCGGGTACTTACAATGGATGACATAAAATACCTGGAGCGCATACTTACTGGGAACGTCGAACCAAGGGATCTGGCGTTACAACTTCTTCAGGAGATCACTGAAAAATTCTCTGATACAAGACAAATCGGTGTGGGTGGATTTGGAGTGGTTTACAAAGTAAGATTTCTTGGAGACTACAACATAAATATCTCGAGAAGTGTAAAATATTACTACTATTTGGATTAAAAGAAGTACTACCTACTAATGGAACTTGGCCACTGTGTTTTTGTTTTAGATCTAATGTAGTTGCTTACCAACAGGGTGAGCTCCAAAACGGGATTTCTGTTGCCGTGAAAAGGATTATTGTGACCGATCAAAATCTCAATGACGCTGACTTTAACCGTGAGGTTAAAAACTTAATGAAGATTATTAGCCATCGGAATGTGGTCCGCTTTCTAGGCTTCTGTTCAAATACACATTGTGAACCGATTAAACCGGCAGGATCAACAGAATTAGTTTTGGTCCAGATAAGAGAAAGATTACTTTGTTTCGAGTATATCAGCAATGGCAACCTTGGTAAACATATTACCGGTATGACAATATTGCATTTAATACAGCTCTTCCCTTTACTTCATTTTTTTTTCTGTTAATGGTACTTTTCATGTCAGATTGCACACATTCTTTGGGAAATACTTCCACTGAAATGGCATATCATTCTGATTATAGCATGCTAGTTTGAAGATTTCACCATTTGTACTTTAATCTTTTCTCTTTTCTTGTATAGATGAGCTAAGAGGACTCGATTGGAGTACACGATATGACATAATTAATGGAGTTTGTCATGGTTTGCATTATCTTCATGAGGAAAAAAATATAATCCATATGGACCTCAATCCATCAAATATAATGCTAGATAATGACATGGTACCGAAGATTACCGATTTTGGACTATCAAGACCTGATAAAAACACACACATCAGTGGTGCCATTTTTGTAACAAGGCAAGCAATTATACTCATAGAATCTTCTTTGTGTGATTTATACTCTTAGAATTCCTATTGACAGAATCACGTGTCCCATTTTCATGCAGAGGATATTGTGCTCCCGAGTACGTTGAAAATGGCAAGACGTCAAAAAAGGCTGACATTTATAGTTTGGGTGTGATAATCGTAGAACTAATAACTGGAGGCAGGGTCTCCCCTAGTAATATTCATAATGTAAGGACAATCTCACTCATACTTCTAGATTAAAGGATTATTTTTATGTTTGCATCGCTTGTTATTTTTCTTCCAGTTGTACTCTTACTATTTCCTCAGTGTATATAAACTATGTTCAACAAGCATGGCATATTTGATTTAAATAATATGTTGGATTGCATGCGATGGTTTTGGTGACCGGGCACCTAGACCCCCTTGGTAAATACACCTTCTGAGAAAAAGTACCATTTTTGAATTTCTTTAAATTAAACGCTTCGGGTATAGGTTAATTGTGTAGCATCTCGCTCTTAATAAGGTACGATGTCTTGGTGCTGTGGTAGAAGTTTTCCCCCAGGCTCCTTACCTAGATGCGGTTGGATCATACTTAATCTCTGCTGTTGAAATGGGTATAGACTTTGCATGCATACCCGCATTATTACTTTGCTATTTATTTGCATGACAGTACTGCTATGGAAAGTAATAAAGGTTGCCTAATTGATACATGTTATTATTTTCCCTTCATAATAGTAAATTACAGTTAATTATTTGGCATACTCCTTGCCATGTATGGTAGGTGCATAATAATTACTTAGAAAAATAATGTGCAACTTTTTTACCACGTACACCAATACGTATTTTCATTGGGTAGAACACTAACACGTATGTATTTTCATTGGGTATGACACAACACGCACATATTTCCATTATGTCTAATACTCATTAACTGATATCACGGTCTAAAAATGTACACGTGGGTATCTCGGGTACATATACCGCTTATAAAATGTGTGACATTGATGGGTATATACAAAAAAAATTCACATCAAGGTATGTATATTTATGTTTATATTTTTATTGGATATACACGTATATATTCGCATCGAGGTATATTTATGTGTATATTTTTATTTTGTATAACATCAACACAAACTTATTAAAATGTATGATATTTATGTGTATATTTTCATTGGGTATAACATCAATGCATACAAATTTGCATTAGGTATAATACCCACTAACTAGTATCTCGTACTAATAACATATACATGTGGGTATCTAGGGTACATGTACATATATATGCACCCAAGTATAAGTGTTCAGACAATTTTTGTTATGGAAAACAATCATGACTATTTAGGATACTAGTACATGCAAACAAAACATGAAAAGTCATTATTTTGTCAAATGTACACCATCCACTAATTAATAGGGCTTACCATAAAGCGCCTAGGTGCCTGAGCACGTAGGTTCCCCGAACGAGATATATATATAATGTGTGGGGCACCTAGCTGCCTGGGCACCTTATTCGGGTCCAACCCATCAGTACATTTTTCGTTTGAGTACTTTCCAAATTATTTTCTTTCCATTTTTTACTTGCATGCATTAGTACCCTCCACATCCATAAACAACAGATTGGTTTCCAAGAATAATGTATGCTACTGAATCTCTCATAATTTTCTTTTTTGCATTATACAATTATACTATTGTATCGTTATAAATAATTTCAACGTTGGTACACAGATACTATATGCCCAGTGATTTATTATAAGTTCTAGATACCTAGAAATGTAGTCTAACATGTCTTGTAACCCAATGGCACATAATACATGCACCGGGGTTATTATACCTAATGATAATATACGCAAACACGGTAACTAACTTCCTATTTTAACTACTGCTCACCAAACATACTCAGTTACCCAGTGGAAATGTGTACGTATTGCAAGTATATATACACCTAGCACTTTCATGCGATACTAGTTGGTTGGTATTATACCTACTCGTATTTGTTGGTAATATACCTAATGTAATTATAGATAAACTCGAGGTATTATACCTGAGAGAAATATATACAATCCAAGGGTATTATACCTAATCAAAATATATACACAATGCTATTTTACACCTAACAATAATATACGTAAACCCGGTTACTAAATTCCTATTTTAACTTCTGCTCGCCATATATACCCATTTATTAAATTTTAAAGACATACCTAATGATACAAAAATCTTCCTATTTTAACTTCTCCTCAACATAGATACTCGGTTACTGACTGGTATATTCTCACATGTTTTTAAATATATGAATTATTTAAATGGATTATCGTCACCAATTCCCATGCCTAGAAAAAAAGGTATATGCCCAAGTACATTCACGCCTAGAAATCATGACAATAAAACTTGCATTACTCTAGCCATCTGTTATGATGGCCATTAAATAATAATATCAATTATCCTTTCCGAATAAATGATAATTGATTAACCCATTAATTACACTTTCCATACCAGAACCTCCAGGCAATAAAATTGGTAGGTAATCAATGTACGTGGGTACCCTTCTTTCCAACCGAGGTATGCATGCGTAATGCCTAAAACCTACTCCCTCCGTTCTTAAATATAAGTCTTTCTATAGGTTTCAACTAGTGACCACATACGGAATAAAATGAGTGAATCTATACTCTAAAATATGTCTATATACATCCGTATGTGGTAGTTCATTTGAAATCTCTAAAAAGACTTACATTTAGGAACGGAGGGAGTACATTGTATACCTAGTCGTGAATAGATGAAGCTTTGGCGGAGTGTCACGAGATATATATTATACGGAGGATTGATGGATTTTTGTTGTGTCGAGCCTAAGCGATCCATTTCTTTGTACACCCTGTGTGGCCATCGTGGCTCGGTACTTATGGATCTGGTTTAGAAAGATGTCCTACTGGATATACACCGTACCACAGTATGTTCAAATGTTGCACTAATATATTCTTTTGGCAAAATATAGGTAATTCGAAGATGGAGACATAGGTGGAGTAGAGCACGGACTTTATTAAATTACCAGGAGCACCGCCCCGCAAAAAAAATTAAAAAAATAGACCAGGAGCACCAAATAACTAGATGCATGGAAGTAGGGATACGATACAGGAAAACAGATCCAAAGGATAGACCTTCTATAGGTCATATACTTGATGCTTTCCGGGAAATGGAAAGAGATAAAGTACCAGCATCCATGCATGCATGCAGTTGCATTATCGATGATACCAGCAAGATTATTCAACCTATTCAATCCTTAAGCCTCTCTTTTCCTAGCTATGATCCATGTCCAAACTTCTGATTAGCTAAACCATTGAAAAAGCATATCCCGTTCTTTTTTTTGCGAAGTACTCGCTCCGTTCCTAAATATATGTCTTTTTAGAGATTTCAATGCGGACCACATATGGAGCAAAATGAGTGTATATACACTCTAAAACACGTCTATATACATCCGTATGTAGTTCATATTAAAGTCTCTAAAAAGACTTGCATTTAGAAACAGAGGGAGTATATCCCATTTCAGTTGGCTCAACAAGACGGACATGATGGTGAGGTGGTATCTTATTTCTAGCTTTACTTTAGCACGTGATATAAAACTATAGAATCATGTTTGCAAACAGAGCCATAATTTTAGATAAGATATGTCCTATATATGAAATTCTTTTTAGGTGGACAAAATGGCAACTTTTATATGAAGTGAACAGAGAGAAACATTAGTGCTGAGATAAGAGGGAAAATAGTGCAATAAAGTGTGTAACAACTAACAACTCCAGTGTAATATTATATTTATAATATTTCATTTGGTTTTAATTTATTTATTTTCTTTCCTTTTTCCGATTAAATTTGTTTTTATTTTTTTACAAATTTTCCTTTTTTCGACTAGGTCCTCCCCGTTTTAATACATTTTCGAACATTTTCCCCACAATTTATGTACATATATTTATATATAGTAAAAAATTAATTCCAAAATATGAAATATTTTTAAAAAATTAGGAATTATTGGTATAGATCGATTTTTTCGTATACATGATTTTTTTCAAATAAACAATAAACACTTTATTTCATAGATATGAAGACTTCTTACCTAGTACGTGAATATCTGCAAATATACGTTTTTCCATTTCAAAACTGGTTTTAGAACATTTTATATAGATATATTAAACAAAGTATTTTTATGGCATAAAAATTACAGGCTTATTAAACCGCACCTAGTCGGCCCACATGACGGCCCATAAGTGTTTTGCCCAATGCGTGACCGAAGATTCCTCTTTGGCCAACTGCTGACCGAAAACAACTTCTTCGGCCCACACGAGGCCGGCGGGGTCATAGTTTTGATTTTTCTTGCATTGTGTTATAGTTTGCGAATTTTCTATAAAAAAACATGGTAGTTTTGAAAAAAAAATATGCTTCCTCGCACCAGCTGCAGCTCATCTTACTTGTGCCCATTTCTAAGTGAACCTCAAATACCAAAATGCATCCGCTATTTATGAAGTAACAGTCAATAGGCATCCGTGCAACTGCAATGTTTTCATCCCAACCTTTCGACATAATTATGGCAAACTCATTATGTTCTAGAAGCCATGCATGAATGAGCAAGCATTAAACATGAATTAGCACACGTCATGGCTGATGCAGCAGTGACATGAACTGAAATCGCGTACGCTGCAGCTGCCTCTCCTGACATTCTGAAGAGAAAAATGTGCACTTTCCAATGATGTATCTCTCTCTTTTCTTGCAGGAAAGCACTTATCCGGATGATGACATGCTCGATATTGATCCGCTTGAGATAAAGCTTAACAAGGAGTTGTCATGGTCAGTTACGCTAACCAACAAGACAAAGGCCTATTTTGCCTTCCACATTAAAAGGCCAAGCAAGGAGTACACCATACGGCCAGACAAAGGCATTGTGGCACCAGGATGTAGTGAATGTCTTGTTCAGATAACAGTGAAGGCACAACAAGTTACGCATAATGTTGACAAGTTCGTCGTGCGGAGCACAAAAGTGAGTGAGGGTCTTAGAGTCGACGAGATCACTCAACATATATTCCATGAAGAGGTCGGTAAAGTGGTTGATGAGGTGGATTTGATGGTTGCATATGAGCTAGTCAAGGCAGTCTTCCCCATGGTGAGCTTCATCAATTAATTATTGCGTAGTACTGAAATGAGTATATTCTTTAATCTTACTACTTCATTTTCATGGTGTAAGGCCATCGACTATAGCAGCTATAAAGACAGTGCGCGAGGAAAACTAGATCGTCATAATTTCCTCCCACTACAAAACTTTTCACATAGTCAACCAACGAACATGACCTACCTACTAGAAGTCAGCGACCGAGCCATGGATGTCACAAGGGGGGCCATTGGCAGCCTGCTCCACAAGCTGGGCGAGCTTCGCAAGGAGGAGTTTAATCTGGAGACGAGCGTCAAGGAAGACCTCGACTTACTCTCCAATGAGCTGGTGAAGATGCAATCCATACTCCGCAAGGTGTCAATGGTGCATAAGGACAACCTCGATAATCAAGTCAAGCTTTGGGCCAATAATGTCAGGGAGATGTCATATAACCTAGAGGATTTTGTTGACGATTTCCTGGTGCGCAACGAGCCGGACTCTAATATGACTGGCGTCAGGGAGCTCACACACGAGTTGTGCTTCCTCTTGCAAAAGGGCAAGAGTCACCATACAATCTGCGGTTTCATCAAAGACAGAAGGAAACAAGTGCAAGATGCGGCCACAATGTGTAAAGAGTTCAAGCTGGACGGCGTGGTACCCAATGCATCTATCAAAGATGCCATTGTTGAATTTAGGAATTCGGCTATGTACACACATAAACAAGAGCTCGTTGGCATAGAAACACCAAGAGATGAGATAATAAGGCTATTTGCGGATGGTGATGTATCAAAGAAAAATCTTGAGATAGTCTCCATTGTCGGATTGGGGGGGTTGGGCAAGACCACACTTGCCAAGGCAGTATATGACAAGCTTAAAGTACAATTCAGCCTAAAAACTTTTGTTTCTATGGGCCAGAATCCTGACGTGAAGAAAGTTTTGGAAGACATCATCCGTAAAACAGTGGACAAGAAATTCAGAGGGAAGAAATCGGAAGCGGGGGATCTCATCAAGAAACTCCAAGAATCTCTTGAGGATAAGAGGTACACGCGTCATTAAATTGAATAATTAAAATTTAACACTGTGATAGTTGAAGGAAAAAATGCATAATACATAACATGGTTATGGGCTAGTTATAGCTACGACATTAGAAATAATGCAACTGTATCACACTTGTATAAATATAAGTAGCATAGATACAGACTTACAAAACTTAAATAAGTCAAGCTGGGGCGGTTATTGGTCACAGCACCGATTGGTGCGTGATGAATACTTTGTACACTTGTTTTAGACATATGTTTAGATCATATTGAAGTGGTTGTTGTCGATATGCTTCGCATAGACATGTTGAATTATATATAATACTGTAACTTTTACTACGATTCCAGTACATATACTTTTTTCTTACGCGTATGGCGTTCGTTGCAGATACTTCATAGTAATAGATGATATATGGGATCCTGAAGCATGGGATCGGATTCAAGATGCTTTTCCGAGAAATGAATGTGGCAGTGGAGTTATAACAACAACAAGACTTGAACGTGTCGCTCTTGCCTGTTGCAATAATCAGAGAAAATATATTCATTGGATTAAACCACTCAGCAATGAAGACTCAAGAATACTATTTTTTAGAAGAATATTTGGTCCTGAAAAAGATTGCTCTGATACACCCAAAAAAGAAGAGATATCAATTGATATTCTAAAAAGATGTGGTGGTATGCCTCTTGCTATTAATAGTATAGCAAGCCTTCTAGCTGTTGATGATGAGTCAACCTGGGAGTATGTATGGAAATCTTTGGGTGCTATGACCGAACGAGATGAACATAAAAGGATGAAACAAATATTGGATCTCAGCTATATCCATCTTCCTGATCATCTCAAGACATGTCTGCTTTATGTTTGCATGTATCCAGAGGATGATGAGATAGATAAATATGAATTGCTGAGGAAATGGGTAGCCGAAGGTTTGGTGCCGGTGAGTGGAAACAGTCGGTTGAGTGCAGAGGATGTTGCAGCACACTACTTCAGAGAGCTTGTCAATATGTGTATGATCCAAGCCGTGAAGATTGACCATTATAACAATGAAGTGTTGTCTTGCAGAGTACATGATATAGTTCTTGACCTTATGAGAACAAAGTCAAGTGAAGAGAATTTTATTCATGTAATTGATAGTCCGAAAGATGAGGTTGGGAAGATACGTCGAGTCTCGTTCCACTATCATGATAGAGTGGATATGAGGATTTCAGAAAAGATTGACAAAGGTTCACTGTTACATGTTCGGTCTGTCTTACTATACCAAGGCTCACGCTCAAAACCAAAATATCTTGTGCCCCGCTTTCTGGAGTTGAAGTATATACGAGTTCTACACTATGAACACAGCGTACTTTCCTTGGGCCTAGATCTCAGTGGTATCAGTAACTTGTTTCTCCTAAGGTATTTAAAGGTTGCATGCCGTTCTCCTGAATTTTTGAAGCTACCTAATCAAATTGGGAAGCTACAACAATTGGAGACAATAGATCTAATTGGATGTTCACCGAAGAAATACCCATCAGATATTGTTAGTTTGCCCTGGTTATCGTATCTGAGCTCGACGGGATATTTCAGTAGTACCTCGAGGGGACCTCTTAATGGGACAGGTACAACATTGCCTAATGAGATCAATAGGTTAAAATCCCTACGCACGCTAGTAGGTGTATCTGTTTATGAAAATTCGGTAGAGACTATCATGGGCCTCGGCGAGCTGACCAACTTGAGAAAACTTCAGATCTGTTTGAATGGGATTAATCAATCTGGTGAAGAGACAATAAATATGCGTATGAATGCCTTGCACTCCTCCATCTGCATGCTTTCCGCCAACCTCACAACCTTTTCCTTCGGACAAGGAGAAACCAATATTTTAGAACCTTGGGACACCACTAGTACATCATATTTGATAGAAAAAAACATAGAAGATGTCCAAGGCTGGAGCATGACACCATTCCCTCAAGGTTCTCTTCTTCAGGAGCTTGATCTGTTTGGCTGCATTTTTCAGAGGTGCCCCGAGTGGATTGGCCAACTCCACGGCCTCACCAAGTTTACAATTCGAGTCAAGGAGGTGGGTGATGGAGTCCGTATTGTTGCAGGGTTGCCTTCACTTGCCTACTTCGAGCTGGTTATTGATATAGGTAAAGAAGGAAAGGAAAAGGAAGAAAATGTCATTACCTCTGGCTGTGGGGCATTCAAAGCACTCAAGCACCTGAAATTCTTCTGTAAAAGGGCGTTACTGACCTTTGAAAATGGGGCCATGCCCAAGCTAGAGATGCTTGAACTTACCACATGGCTCCTCAATTCCTACCGGTTGGCATCCAGCACTTGCCAGTTCCCACACTTAAACGAATCAATTTATCTGTGGCCTCCAATGACATGCTCCACATGGAGGTGAAAGGCTCCCAGGACTGGAAGTACGATGACTGGCAGAGATACGGGGAATCGGCTGAGTATAGAGACAGAATAAGAAAACACACAAAAAAGGTGAGGCCCATGTTGAAGAAGGCATTTCAGAAGCATCATCCTGATGCTTACATTGTCATTAACTACTGGGTGGTAATGATGAAGAAGATGAAGACTATGTAGAATTGAAGATGACGGTTAAGAAGATTGTGAGGAAGTTCATTACTGAAGATGAGGAATCTACAAGCTTTGCAGCCATTCTGTTTCTACTTATATTCATGCCATTTCTGCAACTCTCATGCCCAAGGTCATATTTGTGCCTACTTCTAAAATGTTGTTTCTTATCTGTACCATCATTGTTGGTCCCTGTTGATGTGAAACTCTGGATTTAAAATACTGGATCATGTTCTCTTTGCAAGGTCCATCGATCTTGAATACTTATTTGAGAACAATATATAGTTTTTTTTTGCCGGAGAATATATAGTTATTTATGTGGTGCAATCCATTTTGCCTATCATCTGCCTATATAGTATTTGAGAACCATCTACGTATCTACCTAGTGCTATTTATGTTATAGTATTTCAATATGTACTAGTATATACTAGGCACAGTTTTGGAACCTTTCACAGTTTTGTGTTGGTTATTATATGCACCAATAATATAAAACTGTGTCTTAAGTATACAGGGGACAAAGTTATGTTATACTATTTCCATATATACACGGGACACAGTTCCATATATACCTAGTGCTATTTATGTGCTCCTTTCACGACACAGTTTTTTGTTGGTTATTGTATGCACCCATAAGATAAAACTGTGTATCTTAAGTATACACGGGACAAAGTTATGTTATAGTATTTCCATATATACACGGGACACAGTTCCATATATACCTGTTTTGTGTTGGTTATTGTATGCTCCAATGCCGATGATGAGCTGCAAAACAAATACCAATATGAAGAAGAGAATTTTATGGTACATCATAGTACTACTGAATATAATGGGTAGTATTTAATTGATCCAACGGTTGGTGTCGAACAAATTGTCGCTCTAGGCCATGTTGGTAAATCTATGCAGTGCACTGGCTCAAGTCCTCCGCCATCCCTACGCCGCTGCAGTCAGTGCATGCACTAAAGGACACAAAATAGGTCAGAGGCATGAGCGGGTGCATCTATAACCCATGTCGCCACTAATCGCTCGGGCCGCCGGACCGACGAGCTCATACTGGCGTGGTTCCACTTGTAGAAAAAAGCTTATCTGTCCGGTTCCAGATGCCCGTTTGTCCGGATCTGGAACCGGGACTAAAGGGTCCATACTAAAGCCCATGACCTTTAGTCATGGTTCGCTCGCGAACCAGGACAGATGGGGCTTCATGTGGCCGCTGCAGCTTGCCCAGGCAGGAGGGCCTTTAGTCCCGGTTGGTAACACCAACCGGGACCAAAAAGCATCCACGCGTCAGTAGTTCAGAGGCTGGGTTTTTGTTTTTATTTTTTAGGGGGGGGGGGGGGTTTGGGGGTTTTGGATGGTTAATTTAATTAGGGGTTTCATATATTGTGTTAGCTAGCTAATAGAGAGAAGAGTGACCTCTCTTATCTCCGTGCTTGGTCGACGCTACGTACTATATGTATAGAGGACTCGACACACTAGCTAGTAAGAAAAATGAAGGAAACCATTAAGTACAGAAGATCATCATGAACATATACAGAGAGAAGTGATCGACCTCTACTTCTACGAGAGATTGGTCAAACAACAAGTTCTCGTATATCTATCCGACCCTACTAGCTACAAATATACAATATAAGATCTATTACAATCCTTAAAGTCTGAAGTCAAGTGCCACATGGTATTCTCCGGCTTTCTTGATGATGTGGTCAAGAAAGAATCCCGCCAATTCCTCTTGAATTGCTTTTATGCGATCATGTGGTAGGAGCTCATCCCGCAGCTGCCAGATGTAAATCGAAGAAGAGGGTTAATACATGTGTACTCAACACAAATGATGGTAATAAAATATAATTGTGAATATTTTTGCTTACACAGTTGATATTGTTTTTCAGTGTAGCCCCGCTTATCCTTGGCGGCCTCGTTGTAGATGAACTCGCAAACGTAGTATCCACAGAAATTATTTCCTTATTCCTGCCACAAGCACTTTACAAGAAATAGATGTCAATCGAACTGATAAGCAAGCATGCTAAATGGTATTCAGCGGAACTAGGCAGTAGTACTTACTTTCGGTGTTTTAAATGTCAGCTCGGTCTGTAGTCCTAGAGAAATTGCGATAATGATTACTCTGCCAGACAAAGAAAATAATTACTTGATATAAGGAAATGAACAAAGTTGCCGATATGGTGCGATAATGATCGATTGAACTTACTTCTGGAGCATTCCAGTCATGTCCGCATAGTCCTCGGGATCTTTTCATCTCGAGTCTAAGACGGTTACTTCTCCCTTCTCAATCTTAATCACTGGGAGAATAAAGTGGAATCTGCGCAAGCATGCACAACTCATCAGTTACATGACTATAACCTCGAGTAATAAGGGAAACCGAATATGCACAAGACAGTAACACTCAACTGAAGTTGTATGGTAAGAGTATTTTATATTTGGTTTGATTTTTGAGCAACGATTTGAGCAAGTTCTCCTCGGTCTCTTTGGCTTTTTTTGACCGTGTATTCATGTATGACATTTGGGTTAATGAACCCAATGTCATAGATTTGTGCTTTTCTGCATTCGAGGATCTTCAATCTGCATAATATAGTGAGGATAATTATATATACATGCAATGAAAGAGCTGAGCTATATATATATAGATACTTAATTAGAGAAAGTAGTACTTACAGAAAATAGCAAGCCACAAGTGATTTATCGAGGGCGTATATACATGCAATGAAAGAGCTGAGCTATATATTGATTGTAGAACTGGAAAAACTCGTCAAAATCAACAGTTAACAGTTCTTGGCCAATGAAGTCGTGGTCCTCTTTAATCAGCATCGACAAAGCATCCTTCCCAGACTCTCTGCAGGTTTTCATGTACTAGTCATGGAATCTTTGCATCATCGTTGTTTGAGCAAGAGTATCTTTGACGAGAGGATTCCCATAATGGTATTTGAATTCGTCCACCTGCGTTGTTACAAATTCTACATCACCGGGCTGGTAATCACATATACTGAAACCGGGCAGCAGCTGCTAATATGCGACGATATCGCTAGACACCTTGAGCGGGGGAATGATTGGTTCTCCTGTTCTTCGAGCTGGGGAATTTTCTTCCCACTTCTTCGTTCTTTTAACCTTTTGTCAGTTGAAGTACTTCCCGACTGGCGTGCTTCTTGCAATTTCTTTTTAAGACAGTGGAGATGGTTGTTATCCGGTGAACACGGTGGTGGTCGCTTCAGGGCATTGAGAGTGCGCTTCGCTTTCACCGGATATATCTTCTCCTCCGGAGGTGGATGTTTCATAGCTCTTTTCATTTCAAAGAAGTCCTTCACTTGGGCTTGAACAATCTGCTCGTTTTCCTCCACGGTCATCTCGTATGGTTACTTCTCTATAGGCTTGAGAGATGGACCGAATATGTATTGACTCCCGCCTCTGGTTGTACTGCTAGACGCTGAAGCGGCATCGGCTCTCTTCTGTTGCTGTTGACGAGTTGTAAAAGGAGGCGAAGTGGTCCGACGCACCGGAGCAGTCGGAGCGTCGGCGTCTGTGTTCCACCGTTGTCGACGAGGCGAAGGAGGAGGCGGGCTGCTCGGACGCGCCGGAGCAGGCGGAGAAGGTGGCAGACTACTGCCGCCATCATGTGCCGGAGCAGGAGGCGGAGTGCCCTGATCACTCACCGGAGGAGGAGGAGGAGGCAGAGTGCGCAACTGACTCGCCGGAGGAGCAGGAGGCAGAGGCGTGAAGTTCAGAAGCGTGATGTGCTCCTTCTGCCATAGACATGGAGTCTTCAGAGCAAGACCCAGCTGAGTCTCCCCTTCACCTGTACGATGGTCAAACTGGAGCTTCTCAAATCCCTCAGTTATTTCATCCACCATCACAACATCATAGCCTTGTGGAATCAGAAGGCAGTGAAAAGTTGCGTCGGATTCAGGAGGGAACACAGAGCCGACAGCAGCCTTGACTTTGAGGTTCTGCCATTGCGTCATAAGCTGGCACTGGTGTGACTCCATGATAGCATCCACGGGGTATCTAGGAGCCGTGAAGTCAGGCTGCTGAACATGCTCGGTGGAAGCCACACTGCTTCTCTGCTGAGATGGCGGGGTAGCTTCTAGGGTAGCTTGGGCAGGATCTTGTTGGTTCTCAATAGCTTGTCGTTCCTCTAGCTTTCGTACCCTTGCATTCAGCTTCTGCAGTTTGCTCAGCTCCACTTTCCTCCTCCTCTCTTGGGTTTTGTAACCGCCTGCGTGGGGAAACCCAACCTTCCACGCAATAGAGCCTGGCGTGCCTCGTGTTCGTCCAGGGTGCTCAGGATTCTCGAGGGCCTGTGTGAGCTCATCGTTCTCTCTGTCGAGAACAAATGTCCCTTCATGCACTGCCTTGATTGCTGCCTGAAGCTTCGTGATGGGTGTTGCAAGTTGCTCGTCCGTCCAATAGCACTTCCCTCTTTCAGGGTCCAAAGTTACCCCAACCCCGAAGAACCAAGTCCTTGAACGGTCTGGCCAGTTCAATGTCTCTGGTTCGACCCCTTTAGCAATCAGGTCACACTCAGCCTTGTCCCACAACGGCCAGGCTTGGAGGAAGCCACTTGACCCCGTGTGATGGAGATGCTCCTTCTTTGCAGCATTTATCTTGTTTGTCGCTGACATCTTCTTACTCTCTTCTCCGATGTCTTGTGGGCCACAAATGTGGCCCAGTAATCTCTTATCTTCTCAAATCGGCCGGTGAATTCTCGAGTCTTGTTTTTGTC
This sequence comes from Aegilops bicornis, assembly GCA_021605145.1. Lineage (NCBI taxonomy): Eukaryota > Viridiplantae > Streptophyta > Magnoliopsida > Poales > Poaceae > Aegilops > Aegilops bicornis. The sequence continues at coordinate 3,969,961 of CM038671.1, read as the reverse complement.
GACATACGTTGATTTCAACTCATTCTTCCACCTCCTGAATAGATCTGCCATCTTCTTGAGAGAATGAGCCTTGACCAATGGCTCTATAACTGGCTTATCCGGATCCTCCTCTGTTGGTAGGGTGAAATTTTCCTTCCAGCGCAGTCGAAAGATCATCTTTCTGTCTATCTTCGACATAAGAAACTTGAGGGTCTTCGTTCTTAGGCTTATACCATTGGTGGATGCTGATCGAGATCATGTCCCTAACAAGAACCCAGCACTGTGCAAAAAATGCTTCCTTGGTCTGGAGGGGTTCAATCGGTTGACCATCGCTGCAATTTCTGTGATCAAGAACCTTTCATCATGGCACAACCTTTAATTCGGGCCTCGTCTTGTTACCGAAGTTTGGCTCGATCCGGAGAGCTATGAAAGAAGAAAGAAGAGTTAATATATGTACGTACCAAAGCAATTATTGCATCAATTTGCTAGTGAGCACAGGCTTAATTACTATATATATACCTCGCCAGACTTTGCAACAGTTGATCCTGACTCCGTTCGGTCACTGTCGGTGTCAAAACCGGTAGATCCCGGGTTGGGGGTCCCGAACTGTGCGTCTGAGGACCGAAGTTAACAAGGAGGCACGGGACACAGTGTTTTACCCAGGTTCGGGCCCTCTTAATGAAGGTAATACCCTACTTCCTGCTTGATTGACTTTGATGAGTATAGGGGTTACAAGGGTTGATCTACCTCGAGATCGTAATGGCTAAACCATAGATGTCTAGCCTGTATGATTCTGGTCCTGCCCTACGACTAAACCCTCCGGTGTATATAGACACCAGAAGGATTTAGGGTTGTACAGAGTCGGTTACAAGGAAAGGAACGTACATGCTCTGAACGTCAAGCTTGCCATCCATGCAAGGGAGAGTCCTATCTAGACGCGGGGGAGGTCCTTCTATCTTGTATCTTCACGACCCATCAGTCTTGCCCATGTCACATAGGCAGGTTCCCCCGAGGACCCCAGAGTCCACGACTCCCTATGTAGCCCCTGAACCGGGCTTCAACGATGAGACAGATGAGATATTTGGCGTGTAGTTTGTCTTCGGCATTGCAAGGCAGGTTCCTCCTCTGAATACTCTAATGTAGTCCTCCACACAAAACAGTTGTATCCGGCTTTATTAAACAACTACAGCCTTAAGCTGTAAGGGCAAAAATATTTGAAGTGAAATAAGTCACGTCCATAGGCGATTTTTCCGGCGAGGCGTTATGTCCCGGCCTTGTTAGCATTCTGAACCGTTTTACAACCCCGTTTCGCATTTTGAGGCACGACCAATGACACGTCTTGTCAAAGTAGAGATCGTGTCCCCTTATCATGGGATTCTCATTAACAGGGGTTTGGGTAATCCAACCGTGCCGTTCACACGTCCCCTTGAGAATAGGCGAGATTTTAAGGCTCCAAAGGGGACGCTTCATATCCACTGCCTTTATAAGAAGACAAAGATCCATCTTTTACCCCACGTGTTCTTTCTCCTCAACCTATCCGCCATTCGATCTCCAGCGCCCAAGTCTCAATTCTTTCCAGCGCCACCAAACACTCCTAACCATGTCCAGATCTAGAGCGCAGTGCTAGTGGATGCCTCCTCTATTAAAGAGGAGATCATCAAGGAGCTCTGGTAAGCCAGGTATTTGGCCATAGACATAGTCCATCGGCTCCCTGCCAAAAAGCAGATCATTCCCACTCCGGAGCCTAATGAAAGGGTAGTGTTCATCCCCCATTTCCTTCATGGACTAGGGTTTCCCCTTCATCGTTTCGTCCGCGGTCTCATGTTCTACTATGGGCTAAATTTTCATGATCTAGCCCTAAATTCCTTCCTCAACCTTTTGGCGTTTATCGCCGTGTGCGAGGCATTCTTCCGTGTCCCTCCCCGCGTTGGCCTATGGCTCAAGGTCTTCAATGTGAAGCCAAAGGTGGTTGATGGCCAACATACGGAGTGCGGCGGCACCATGTTGAGCAAACTCCCAAATGTCACGTGGTCAAAGGGGACCTTTGTGGAGAGCGTCAAAGGATGGCCACAGGGGTGGTTCTATATCACGGAACACCGTGACGCCGCATGGGCTGCTGCTCCTGAATTCAAATCCTGGCCCCCGATGCGGCTTACATCCTAGCTCAATAAGGGCCTAGATTGGGAATCGCCTGACGAGGTGACGACGCTGGAGAGCCGCGTCAAGGGCATGATAAAAAAGAACACCAGCCTCGCCAGTGTAATCCAAGTGATGCTTTTTCGCCGGATTCTCCCTTGTTAACGCCGGACTCAATATATTTGGGAATTCGACCCGGCCAGTTCCTCGGACCCTGCCGGACTCCCTTGTTAACACACGAAGACATATTGAAGCTTATCTTCAAGTCTCAAAAGTCGTGGCCGGAGACAAACGAAGAGCGCGGCATTGAATGCCCATGTCCAGCCACTCCCGTAAGATTTTATGATAACTTTTATTTGCAAATACAAGGAATCTATTGAATTCTCTGACCCCCACAGGGCTGGACAAAAAAGGCTGAGTAGATCAAAGGCAAGACTCCGCTGCCCGAGGACGAGGCCACCCCCTGCTGACAAAGATGCTTGTTCCGGCGCCGTATCAGGCGCCGGAGAAGAAGGCCAATAAGAAGTGCAAGGAGGCCAGAAGTGGCCTTCACCGTAAGGGTGCTTCAGACGTCGCGTCCGAAGACACCGAGTGCTCCTCCTCTCCTGACAAAGATGTAGAGGAGGAAGAGAATAACTCTCCCCCCAAGGTGGGGGGAATAAAAGGGCAGCCTCCACGGATCTGGAGGTGGAAGCGACCAAGAAGGGAAAACCCTCCCTTTTAGATGATTCCGAAGCGGATGCCTATGCCATCCCAAAGTGGCACCATAGGCCGAAGCCCTTGGCTGAATGATAAGTATCTGAAGACACCGTACACATATCCGATTATATGCGTTATTATTTTAACATGCTGATTTGTGCATTATAGCCCGGCTCGCGATCTTCCCCAACGATCATCGTCATCTGGGAACTTTCTAGGGACGAACGCTATGGATAGCGAGTCGCCTCCGCAGATCTCTCCACCCACTACCAGGGATAACACCAAAGTGTTATCCCAAAGAACCTCTCTAGGTCATGGGGAGGTATAGGAGGCTGCGAAGGTGGCGGTGGAGGGTAACACCTCTGTTGCCGAAGAGAGGGGGAAATCAACCCCCATGGAGACCGGTGATGCAGGCAACGCTCAATTCGGCCCCCAACCGAATATTATTCCAGAGACCCATACGGCTCCGGAATCGGACCAACACCCTTCTTCAAGGGAAGGGGTCATGCCGTCTCCACCGGCATCCTCTATCAATCCAGAGGCGCCGGACACTCTGATGGAAGCGCTTCAAAGTGCTTCCATTGTGGAGGAGCACCGTACCCTTATGGGTACGGTGGTTGAAAGGGTTCGATCCCCTAAAAGTGGATTGAACCAAGTCTATACCAGCCTTCTAATTGGCTTTGAGGTATGTGAAGTAATATACTTTTAGTTATTTACAAAAAAATACCTGTATATAGATAGTAGCCCCTGAGACTCTGTTCGGCATTTCAAGAAGAAGGGCTGAACAGAGGATCGAATAATACTTCATAGGAGCTAACATATATGTCTACTTGGATAAGCAGGCTGCGAAGCTGGCAGCAACCTCGCATGCGGCTGAAGTCTCTGAACTAAAGCGGAGACTCGAGGCAAAAAAGTTACGTTATACCGAAGCATATCTGAACTGATATGAGTTCCAATTTGTTATCTCATTGAGCTTTATGTTTATGTTCATAGTTGACACGTCAGAGGTCGAAGCCCTCAAGAGTGCGCCGGTCGAAGCCAAGAAGGACGCGGACGAGGAACGAACCGCCCGCCAAAAGCATGAGGCAATGTTGGATGCAGTCCAAAAAGAGCTCACACATGCTATAAGAAAATGTGAGTCCTTGGAGCGCGAGGTGTCGGAGCGAGACTCCGAACATGCTACAGCGCTCCAAAGTGCAAAGGAAGCCCAGATTGAAGCCCAAGATGCCTGTCAGGATATCCAAGAAGCCAAGCAGATCACGGCGGGTAAGGTTTTTAATATGCAGAGCAAGTTTGTAAGGTGAAAGTACACCTTTCTGATATGCATTTGGAATTCTCCAGGAGCATTTGAGGATCTTCCCCGAAGTATTGCGGATGCGGCAGACTTCTTCCGAGCTGAAGAGGGGAGCTCAACAAAGAAACTATTCTGGTCGGAGTACCTTGCACCTAAGCAGCCTGTGCCCTTCAGTGATCAGCTGAAACAACTGACCGAGCTACATAGGATGGCCGAACTGGGCATGAAGCATGTCATAGTCCGTCTTTGGCCAGCCGAACCCATACCGAATAGCTATTTCGGGCCTGTGAAGCGGCTAATTGATGCCTTCCCACGGCTCGATGCATTAAAGCGGTCAGTATGTATCGAAGGTGCTCGGATGGCCTTCACCCGTGTCAAGGTGCAGTGTGAAAAGATGAATGCCACCAGTCTTGAAACCGAGGGACCGCCAGCAGGCAAGGAGCATCGTACGCCGGAGCGGTACTTCAATGACGTCCTTAAAGGTTCCGGCATTATAGAGGGCCTGTGTTCGAAGGACATCATGTTTGAATGAATGTAGCCGTGCTGCCCATATAGAAAACAAGGTGTTTTGTGTGATTTTAGTCTTGTTTTATCTGAATTTATTTATCCTATGTTGCGGCCGTTTATTGAATCTGAGCTTTGGCCAGTCGTCGGCTTCAACCCCTCTCATAGATACTGCGGGTGTGTTCTCAATAGCACAAAAACACACTTAACCCAACGACTTTGTCCTTGAAGGAGGTGCTAGTGCGGCGAACCAGGCAATCAGAGTATGCGGCTTTATCACTCTCACTTAGCCATAGGAGTCTGACGATAAGATTGTATGCGCAGCCCCTGGTATTATTCGGCGATCCAAACTCGGGTGCTGTACACACCTGACGAGGTAAAAACCTATCCTTCGTGTGACACGGAAAAAATCGCAAGAGATTTATATTAAGTCATCGAACAGCTGGCCAGCTCTCGCCGCATCATCACAGTCAGTTTTTAGCTTTCCCTACTGAGGTGTTTATCCGGCTAACCAGAAACACAACCGCAATAGTTATCCCTTTACTTCCTTAGCCGAACAATCGGAACGTAAGGTAGTAACCACAGGAGCCGGGCAACCCAACTATTGACCCAAGACATGATTCGCAGCCTATGCATAAAATGTTGGATTCGGGACTCCGAATTGAACTTGTGAATTTATGGTAAATTTAAGAAATATACGTGGCTGAATGGAGCCCCTGGCTATTTAGGTCGTGTGGAGGTGTACATGGCAATCAGATGATAAAGAAGAAAGAATACAGAATAGCGAATAATCCAGTACCGAATAGTTTGGGCGAAAAATTGTTTCCGTTATATTCTGATTGATACGTCAAAATGTATTTGTACAGATAATGCTATAAGCATCGAGGCTATTTTACATGTCGAGCGAAAGGGAAAGTTGTGTACAAGTATTAGAAAAGGGGAGGAGGTGATCTTGAAAGATCCATTAAGTACCCCGCCGTACATTTGTGCTTCTTTTCGCCTTGGTGTGTGATCCTTTGAGATGATTAATGAATAATTTTTCATTAGGGGCCGGAAAAAGGGCCTTTGACAGCATAAAAATTGTGATGTGGGTTGTAAAGAACCTGAAAAGAAAAAATGAGGTTAAAAAGATAGACGGGGTCCGGGTACGGTTTAAGCCGTATTGCGGACTTTACCCTCGATATGCCTCCGTCGTCGCCCATGGTATTTTTAGTGCGTTGTTATGAGCACGCAGTACATTCACAGCTGCTTTGTTGGGGCGAAGACAGAGGCCGGATTGCTAATCGAGCTCCTGACGAGCTTGACTATCATTCTGCGGGGTAGTCCGGACTCGTTTGACGGGGTCCGGTGGCTTGGCTGCCGATGTGGAGTTCGGCTCGAGAAGGCCGACCTGCACTTCCGCTGTGAGGGTTGCGGTGTGTTCCTCAGTGCGGAGGGAGCGATCCATGTTTCCATGAACTGTTATAACACTGCGTTGTTCTGGCATTTTGAGTTTTAGATAAGCATAGAGCGGGACTGCATTGAAGCCGTCAAACGTAGTTTGTCCGAGCAGTGCATGATAGCCATTGCAAAAAGGGACGATGTCGAAGATCAAGTCTTCGCTTTGGAAGTTGTCCGACGAACAGAATACGACCTCCAATGTGATTGAGACAGTGCAGCGGGCTTCTACACCAGGTATAACTCCTTTAAAGGTAGTTTTGGCGGGTTTGATTCTTGATGAGTCAATACCCATTTTCCGTACTGTGTCCTGACAGAGCAGGTTAAGACTTCTTCCAGCGTCCATGAGGACTCTCGTGAGGTGGAATCCATCGATAATTTGGTCAAGTACCAATGCGGCTGAACCTCCATCACGGATACTGGTCGGATGGTCCCTGGATCAAAGGTGATCGGGCATGCTGACCATGGGTTGAATTTTGGGGCCACTGGCTCTATCGCATAGACGTCCCTTAACGCGCACTTGCGCTCCCTTTTGGGGATGTGACTAGGGTATATCATGTTCACCGTGATCATCCTGTCCCCTGTGTTTGGTGGACGGGGCTCCTCGTCATCGTCCTCGCTGGGGAACCCTTTCCGCGTGTGCTCGGAGTTTAATTAACCGGCTTGTTTAAATACCCAAAAACTTTTGTTGGTATGGTCAACAGGCTTGATATGGGTGCCGTGAATCTGGCATGGTCGGTCGAGTATTCGGTCCAGGCTAGATGAACCATCTTTGCTTCTTTTGAATGTCCTCTTCCGTTGTCTAGACTTGGAGCCACTGAATCCGGTTTTGAACGCCATCTCTTCGATATTTTCAGTGTTGCTCCAACGCTTGTTTTTATTGCGTCGGGGCCTGCCGTTTCTGTTCTCTGCTTCGGAAGTGCCGGGATCACTAGTACTGTTGCTGCTACGGGCAAGCCAGCTATATTCGCCTGTGCAAAAGCGGGTCATCAGTGATGTGAGGGCTTCCATGGACTTCGGCTTTTGTTGGCCGAGGTGTCGTGCAAGCCATTCATGGCGGATGCTGTGTTTGAAGGCTGCTAGAGGCTCGGTGTTCGGACAGTCGACAATTTTTTTCTTTTTGACTAGGAACTGGGTCTAGAACTTTCTGGCTGACTCTCCGGGATGTTGGACTATGTGACTAAGGTCATCGGCGTCCGGAGGCCGGATATAAGTACCTTGGAAGTTGTCTCTAAAGGCATCCTCTAGGTCTTTCCAGCTTCCAATAGAGTTTTCTGGGAGTCTGTTTAACCAGTGCCGAGCTGGTCCCTTAAGTTTGAGGGGGAGGTATTTGATGGCATGTAGATCGTCACCGCGGGCCATGTGAATGTGGAGAAAGAAATCTTCAATCTATACTGCAGGATCTATTGTCCCATCATATGACTCACGGGTTTAAACCCATCTAGGAACTGGTGCTCCATTACCTCATCGGTGAAGCATAGGGGATGCACGGCTCCTCTATATCGGGCCACATCATGACACAGTTCAGATGGTGTCCGTATGCGGTTTTCGGCCCGGGTGAAGCTATGCTTGTCGCGCCAGGCTTGATGGCCATCTTCTCGCGCTGGGGCCCGCCCCCTTGATCGGTATATTGATCTGGTCTTGCCGGCTCTAATATCCAAGTCCTGTCGTAGGTCGTAAGTGTATGCCGCAGTTGCTCACTCTCTACCTCTATGGCGCGGTGGTGCCGGCGGTTGCTCAGCTTGAGTTGCCGCTCTGTCCCGGACACATGGTGGTCGGTCAGGTCGTTCAGCAGCGTTACACCTGGGCAGTATAAGCTCAGGGGCCTCGTCGTCGAGTTGGGGTAGCAGCTTGCGCTTCGGGTAACTCTTGGTTGGGCGTTCTAGGCCGTATTTCTCGGCTGCCAGGACATCAGTATCATTGAGCAGATCCTGATCAGCTTGAAGCTGCTGCTGCTTCTTTTTCAGGATTCTTGTCATGGCTATTAGCTGGCGCTTAAGGCGCTCTTGTTCGAAGGGTTCCTCTGGCATGATGAATTCTTCGTCGCCGAGGTTCTGGTCCTCTTCGGAGATCGGTAAAGTTACTATCCTCCGAGCCCTCATCCGCAATGGGGTCGTCGGGTTTTACTTGCCCTTCCTCCCAATCATCATGCTCGGATGTTGGTTCGATAGGGTCTTCTTGATCTTCAGCGTTATCCGGAATATTGTTGTCTCCAGGCCGGTATTACTATCTTTTTCCCGTCGTGGTTTAGAGCGGCGCCATTGACGTCGACGCTTTGGTGGTAACGTGGGAGGCTTGTCTTCGAGTGAATCCTTCCCCCCTTCACCGTCACCCTCCTTGGGGGTGTACACCATGTACATGTCATATATGGAAGTGGCCGTCGAGCGTCTGGTAAGCGGTAGGTTCTGGCTTTGCTCTTCTCCGGCATCGTCATCCATGCCGTTGATGTCTTCGGAGGCGTAATCAAGCATGTCAGTTAAGACCTCGACAGTGGCTATGAAGTGGGTGGTGGGTGGGCCGTAAAATTCCCTGCTCTCAGCCCCTAGTGCGGGTTGGGCGTAGTTTGGCAGCGATCCTTCTGTAATGGCGAGAGATCACATTAAGTCCAGAGACTCGTTTATGGGTGAGGTATGGACAGGAGAGCGAGAGTCCGTTGAGTGGGGCGGGACAGGCGTTCCCTGGCCGAGCTCGTATAACACATACCTCAAGAGTTCAGAGCTGATGTACGGGGGTGAGTCCGGTTCGATGAGCATAAAGGGAGCCTGGAGTGATTCCGGGCCGGCCGGTGGAACGATCCCCTCCGTATCTCCGGTGTTGAGCTCTATGGCTGTGAAGAGTCCTGCGGGCTCTAAACTCCCGTCTTCGGACTCGGCAAGGAGTTCCGGATCTGAGGCCAGAGCTGCGGTTGAAGCCACGAACCCTTGGAAGATCAAGTCTCCTCGGATATCAGCGACATAGTTTAGGTTACCGAAACTGATCTGATGACCAGGGGCGTAGCTATCGACCTGCTCCTGATGGCCAATCAAATTGCACGCAGTGCGAAGCTGCTCAATACAAAGATTTGGCTGGGGAGAAAAGTCTCCCTCAGGGCGGTATTATTGTGGATGATTGATGGAGCCATCGAGCCTTCTGGTTACGACACAGTGGAACTCTCAATGAAAGCACCAATGTCGGTGTCAAAACCGGTAGATCTCGGGTAGGGGGTCCGCCCGAACTGCGTCTGAGGATCGAAGGTAACAAGGAGGTAGGGGACACGGTGTTTTACCTAGGTTTGGGCCGTCTTAATAGAGGTAATACCCTACTTCCTGCTTGATTGACTTTGGTGAGTATAGGGGTTACAAGAGTTGATGTACCTTGAGATCATAACGGTTAAACCCTAGATGTCTAGTCTGTATGATTGTGATCCTGCCCTATGGACTAAACCATCCGGTTTATATAGACACTGGAGGGATCTAGGGTTGTACAGAGTCGGTTACAAGGAAAGGAAGGTACATGATCCGATCGTCAAGCTTCCCATCCACGCATAGGAGAGTCCTGTCTGGACGCTGGGGAGGTCCTTCTATATTGTATCTTCACGGCCCATCAGTCCGGCCCATGTCACATAGGCCGGTTCCCCGAGGACCCCATAGTCCAGGACTCCCTCAGTCACCGGAGCCGTCATCATGGTCGCCAGAGCCAACATGATCATAACTTTCCTCCTCCATTGTTCGATTACCGTAGCGTGCTCCTCTCCTTCCAGACCATTGGTTTCGTTGAGAAATAACTACAAGACATCACGTCCGTCGTGGATTATGTCCCCCAATAGCTCTTCTTGCTCGAAGTCTCTTTGTTGATCCATAGTTTCTGCAAATATTACAACATGGCAATTAATATACAAACATGAGAGATGGATATATTAATAGTGGCAAACATAGACCTAGCTAGCTAATCAAAACACTTCTAGGGTTTGGTTGGCCTTGACAACGCTCTTTTAACTTGGTAAATTTGGGTGGCCTCGACGCTTCGAGGGTTTGGGGTGGCCTCGGCAACACTTATGGGTTTGGCCCGGACCACCTCTCTCATGAATGTCCGACGTCCGGACCGCCTCTCTCATGAATGTTGAACAAGGGATTTAACAAGATGGCGCAATTCTGGATGTGCAGAAAATAAATGGTCCCTATTTTTCTGATCTCATCTACCCTTCTATATGTCACGTTGTCTAGTGTCAAAGGATTCAATACTTTGACACAAGAGAACATGCACATATATAATGGTAGATGAGATCAGAACAAATGGGGATCAACTTAATTATGCACATCCATGATGGGGGCATTCATCATAAATCTCTTATAAATCTCGAGAGAGTTTGTCGGGTAGGGGCGGGAGGGGGTACGAGATCGACAATGTTTTTTCCCCTCGACGACCCTCGACCCTCATCCCTCATCCCCTCGGCGGCCCTCAACCCTCATCCCCTTCGTGACCCTCGACCTCATCCCCTCGATAACCCTCGACCCTCATCCCATCGGCGACCCTTGACCATCTACCCTAGTTTGGATCCTTGACCGCTCGGATCCTCTTAACCTTTAAGGGATTTAACAAGATGGCGCTATTTTGGATATGCAGAAAATGGTCCATATTTTTCCTGATCTCATCTACCCTTATATATGTCACGTTGTCTAGTGTCAGAGGTTTCAAGAAAACCATTGCTTCATCATTTGCCGGAAGTAACATGCGCATAATGGTACGAAGCTCTCCAACATTGTTTTGGAACGGATTCCCGGATAGAATAATTAGCTTTTTGGTACAAAGTTCAGCAAGAGCCTTCCGAATATCGCTATTTAGAAGGCCTTTTTTGAAATTCGTACGAAAAAGAGATTTATTCTATCAGGAACTCCGTTCCAAAACAACTTTGAATAGATTCATAGCATCATACACCTATTACTTCCAGCAAATGATGTAGCCATGGATTTCTTCAATACTTTGACAGACAACATGACATATAGAAGAATAAATATATAGATGAGATCATAAAAAATGGATCAACTTGTGCACATCCATAATGGGGGCATTCTTGTTAAACAGAGACCCTCGACCCCTAGAAGACCCTCGACCCCTCGGCGATCCTCGACCCTCAACCCTCGACCCCTCGACTACCCTCGACCCTCGACCCTCGATGACCCTCAAGCTTCGGCGACCCTCGACCCTCAACGACCCTCGACCCCTCGACGACCGTCGACCCCTCCACGACCGTCGACCCCTCGGCGACCCTCGACCGTCTACCCTAGTTTCTGACACCCTAGTTCCCGACACCCTCGTTCCCGATATAAAATAAGAAGAGGAAGAAAACGAAAAAATAGAAGAGAAGAAGAAGAAGAAAAAAAAGAAAAAAAAAAGAGGAGAAGAAGAAGGAATAGAGGAGAATAAGAAAAAATAGAAAATTTTCTTTTCTTCTTCTCCTCTATTTCTTCTTCTCTATTTTTTCTTCTTCTTCTCCCCTTTTTTTTCTTATTCTTCCTCTTCTTATTTTTTTCTCCTCTTCTTCCTGTCCTCTTCTTCCCTTCTTCTTCTCCTTCTTCTAATAGTACAACTAAAAAAGCAACTAAATGAACTAACCTAAAATCTAATAACAACCTAAATAAAAAAAATCCACAAACATCTCATCTCGTCTCCCCAAAACATCTCATACATCTCATCTCATATGAACAAACAGAGCACATCTAAAAAACATCTATCTAAAAACATCTATCTAAGAACATCTATCTAAAAAACAAAGCACATCTAGATGGCTGGAGGCAATGAGCAATGGTAGCAAAGGGGGCTCGGGGGCACGCGGTGGCGGGGAGCAGGGGACCATGGGAGAAAGGGGAAGCTCACTGGGGGGTGGTAATGAGCAGGAGACCGGCGGCGGGCTCGGGAGCACGCGCGCGACAATGGGGAGGAGTGCACGCGAGGAGGTCCGGCGCGTCGCTCAGGGCGTCAGGGCAAGGGGGTAGCGAGGGTGTTGTGGAATTATCACGTCAGATGTCCTAGTGTGAGGACTTAGTCGGGAGCCATCGCAACGAGATTAGCTTAAAGGGGTTAAAGCGTACAAAGGACACAGGGAGTTTATACCTGGTTCGGCCCCTTGTGGTGAAGGTAAAAGCCTACAATCAAGTTGTGGTGGAATTAATGGGGCCTCGATGATCAGGGAGCGAAATCCGCTTTACCTGTCTCTCGAGTTGTTGTTTCTTGTCCTTGAACCACCACCAGGTCGTCCCTTTATATACACAGGTTGACGCCTGACGGTTTACAGAATCCCGACGACGGCTCATACACGTGTCCGGCTCGGTTTCTACCCTTTCCTATCTTACAATACAAGTTACATATCACATGGCGGTTTATATCTACGGGCCCTAATCCGCCTTTGGGGCCTGGCCCTTTAAATCTATTTAGTAAAGCGCCATACTCCTTGTCTTCATGGGCTTCAATACGGATGACTTCTTATGAGTATAACGCGGACGCTCCTGGGCGGTTTATACTCAATAGTTATATCCCCAACATTAGGCCCCAGATTGATTTGAACCTGTTCACGTCAATCTTCAACACTTAAGGAAATTTTCTTCTTGAACATCTTCATGTGAACCTTGTAAACCACCATGACCTCATCTTCCAAGATTGTAATAAACCGCCATGATGTCACCTGCTTATTAAAACTGTATATGCTTCCCTTTCATTAATAATCCTCCGAAAATCGAGGCGACAGCTCTATCACACATCCATTTTTTGGGCTCCTCGATTCCCGTGCCTGTCGCTTATCCCTTCGTCTTATAAATAGGGCCGAGGGTCCCTTTCCTTTTCTCCCCTTGCCTCTTCGTCTTTCTTCCACCCCGCGTCGCCTCAGTGCTCGAGCACAGCCGCCGCCCTTGACCTTTGCCTCTGCCCCAACAACGGCCACTGCATCAACCTGATTCGATCAGATTCTCGTCTGCACGCCTCCGCGTCCAACAGCCCTAGTAAATCTTTCTTTGCTCTTCCCATACATCCCTTTAGCGTTTTCCACGAGTTCATCGAAGCTGAGTGATGTTCTTCCCTATTCTTCTCCATAGCGTAAATAGCGAGTTAAATCTGATATTTTTCTGTGTAGTCGTATTTTATAATCCCCTTTTCCATCATCAGCGCATCCTTTCTGTATAGTAAATCTCAACTGGATCTGATGAACTGCTTAAGCGCATGTATCTTAGGTCTGAATATATTTTGATTTGCTGACATGCTACAGATCTGAAATTATCATGTCAACCTATGAAACTTGTTTTTCATCACTTCAGATATGTACTTTCCACACTAGTATAGGCGGTTTAACCTTTAGAAAATGAAAACCCGCCAGGTACCATTAGCCCTCTCTTAAACCGCCAATTCGCCTTTAATGTCAGAATCCGGTTTAACACGTACATACGTTTCAATGTCTTCTCCCTCCGTCCTTGCGCCGGTTTATACGTGTCAGTCATGAATCTTAAACCGGCATTGATCCTCTTTTCCACCTTTTCGTTGAAATGGGCAAATAGTTCTATGCTTGCAATTGGGTCCCTTCCCGAGTTGCTGAAGAACAATAAAATGGGTTCGTTGCCACTGGCGTTTTAGCGAAAAAGGAGTTCATACACTGGAGAGTTCCCGGTCTAGAAAATCCTCCTAGACCCAAAACTGGAGAGGTGGTTGTGTTTGTTGACCATCTGGGTCGAGGGTTTAGCCCACCCGGTTCAAAATTCTTCTGTAATGTGCTTGCTAGCTTTCAACTCCACCCTCAAGATATTGGGCCTAACTCCGTGTCCAATATTTGTAACTTTCAAGTGTTTTGTGAGGCTTATCTGCAAGAAGAACCCACTGTTGAACTGTTCAGAGAATATTTCTATTTGAACCGCCGTACTGACTTCACAGATGGGCCCAATACTGAGCTGGGCGGGGTTTCAATTGAGAAAAGGAAAGATGTCAGCTTCCCTCACGCCAAGCATCATAGTCATCCCAATGACTGGAATCAGACTTTGTTTTACTGCTGTGATACATCTCCACCTAAGGAGAACCCTCTGCCGGGTTACCATGCTCACTGGCTTACCTACACTCATCCATTTCCCCAGCGGCTAACTGCTAAGGAACGATCAAAGTACGCCACTCAGCTATCAAAACTCAGAGCTTTTGTTGCGAACGGATTGACAGGCGTTGACTTTGTTCGATGCTGGGTTTCTTGGAGCATTCTGCCTTTAAGTCGGCGCCCCAGTTTAATGTGTGAACACACAGGGGATCTGAAAGACCCTCAACATCATATTGACATCCAGCTCACTGATGATGAAGTCACCAAATCTGTCAAGAAAATGCTTGACGAACCGGTCGCTGTATGTAGCAAAGTAGGGCTCAGTCCCTTCTGTACTTCCAACAAACCGCCAGCTATAAGAACTGCATCACTCTTTTTAATCGAGAAATTGGATCTTTTGCCCCACTTTACTTCTCCATTGATCATTTGCCCCCCCCCCCCGGAGAGGCTACCAGGTGGGGCCCGGGGCCATTGTCATTGAGACAATTAGACGGCAAATCATCCAACCCCTTGTAAAGTGGGGCAAATCATCCAATCCCCCCTTTTTAGTCCGTCCTCCTGTAAACACTCTATTATAACCTTTGCTAATCTTTGCAGGGCGATAATCCATTTTGGAAGCGGAAACCGTAGGATAAACTGGCGAAGCCGTAGGATAAACCGGTGAGAGCGCCTCACATCAAGATCAAAGTTACAAAGAAAGCCACGAAGAAGAGAACCGCCGAGTCCCCTGACCTACCAAATGAGGAAGAACTTGATAATCTGGAATCAGAGGTAGACCTTGACTCTCTTGGTTCCTTTTTCATCCACCTCGTTGACAATGATCATTATCAGGATGACGCGGAATCTAGCCGCGCTGGTGATGTAGAGGTAACTATTCTTTCTTGCGACTCAGATCCTGTGCCAATACCAAAAATCCGTCGAGCAGTCCGGAAAGTAAAATCTTCACGCCCTCTTGCTTATTCGGATGCGAACTTTCTTTTGAAGACACAATAGCATGAAGCTCGCCGCACAACTCGGCATAGCGGCCAAGTGGTGACCTCCTCCGGTTTAGCAAACACTCCGGTTCGTAAATGCCGCCAATAGGTTTCTTATATTCCTGACACACTTTGTCCTAAAGCAGGTTACTTCCGATATCCTCTTAATTCGTCTGAGTCAAATTATCTGGGAACCTCCCATTCATCATCCGGCCAGTCATCGACCACACAACTCCCTCCCCTCAAAACTGTTCCTTGTTAAGCATATTACACTTAACCCTTTATGCCTTGTATTTGTTGATTATACTAACTTTTGTGTATGTTCTTTCCAGTGCCAAAGACGGACTTAGCAAGAAGGCCAAGTTGAATAAACCGACTGATGATAATCCGGCCACTGAACCAGATAAGACCCCAGAGACCATTGATCCGAATGCTGATACCATCCTGGACGATCCAGTACCTCAGGTTCAGGACACTTTTGTTGAACCGGTAGAGATAAATCCGACGAGCCAGTCTGCTGATCCGCCAAGCCCATCTGCTGATCCACCAAGCCCAGCAAAAAAACTGATAAACCGCCAAGCCCAGCCAAGATTACTGATGGCACCATAGATGATATTATGAATACCGGTGTTAGTCATACTGCTCCTGGCAACCGTGTCGCTTTATCAAAGCATAGTGCCAAGGAAGAATTTTCTACTATGCACAAGGGCAAGTGGAAAATAGACTTATCAAGCTATGCCCATCTCAACGCCCAAGACATTCATTTTGGATTTTTGAACCGCCTGTACACAAGCCGCGACTATGAAGCCGGTTTAGTGGGCCTGATGAAGGAGCGGTATGAGGTAAATATCACTCACTCTTGCATAAGCTGTCTTTCCTTATGACTGGTTCAGGCTATCAATTCCAGTAGCCCCCAAGGGCCGGTTCATAATATTGATGTGAACCAGAACTTGTAGTAGAATCAATAATTAACTTTGCTAGCATAGCCCCCATGGACCGGTTTATATCTTTAGGGTGAACCGGTACATCTTCTGTCATGCAACTTCCAAAATTTCTGATAATCATCAATGTAATCCGCCTGAATAGGAAAAATCCATATCCTGAACTGGAGCAAATATGTATTAGCCCCCAAGTGCCAAGTGGATAACTTGTTATATGCTTGGGACTTTGAAAATGACAGTTGATAAAAAAGCAATATGCATTAGCCCCCAAGTGCTAAGTGTACAACTTGTTATGTGCTTGGGACTTCAAATATGTACTACCAGCTCAGTAAATGTCTCTTGCAGGCTGATCTGAACAAGAAGGAATCTCAAATTGCCGGCTTTAAAGAAAATATCAAGTCCCATCAAGCAGAAACGTCCAGGGCTACAAAAGAGCTGACCGGTGCTTTAACAGCCATGGAACAATTGAAGGTTGGCTTTAAAGCTGAACGGGTAGACTGGGAAGCTGAAAAAACAACTTTGCTAAAGCGAGCGGAGGATGCTGAAGTAGCCCTTAATCCGGTAACAGAAGAACTGACTAGCTTGAAATGGCAGATCAATGGTATGACTTCTGTTGACTTCGGTAAATAACCTCTTCATAAATTTTACATAAATATCATCCATGAACTTGCCAGTTTAATAATATTCTGATCATTGCAGGTAGCCGTGTTATTCATCTTGGCTCGGATATGCGCAAAAAGCTGAAAGCTGCCTATACGTTTGTTGAGGATATAACTACTGAGTATAAACCGCCCAGGAGGGGCCGGTTCACGCTCAATTGTACTGAAACCCATGAAGACAAAGATGGTGCTTTACGAATGAAGCTTAAAGGCCCGGAGCCCATAGGAGGATTAGGGCCCATAGTTGTAAACCGCCATAGTTGTATAACATGTATTGTAAGTTAGGGAAAGGGGGAGACCGAGCCAGACACTTGTATGAGACGGCCTCAGGAGTCCGTAAGCCGGCCGGGTGTCAACCTGTGTATATAAAGGGACGACCCCACGGCGGTTCGGGGACAAGAAACAACAACTCGAGACCCAGGCAAAGTGTATTTGCTCCCTGGCCATCGAAACTCAATCAATTCCATCACAACTAGACGTAAGCTTTTACCTTCATCGAAGGGGCCGAACTAGTATAAACTCTCATGTCCCTTGTCCAGTTCAACCCCTTCAAGCTAATCTCGTTGCGATGGCTCCAAAACTAAGTCCTTCCGTTAGGACATCTGACGTGTTATTTCCATGATAGTTGGCGCCCACCGTGGGGCTATTGCATGATGGTTTTGAGTTCTTGAAGGTAAGCTTCGAAGGACTCAAGGGGTATGCAGTCGGCCGGATGAGCAAGAGTCGTCACGGCAAGCTCTACATCGACGACGCAGGATGGGGCCCCGAGGCCGGCTCAATCGAGTACGGGTACCGGGTCCCCTTTGGCGGAATTCACGTTTTCATCGGCAAGATCGGTGAACCGGGCCCTGAGCCGGACATCTCCACCGACCTCGTCGAAATGGCTCGGCGTTCGAGTCCTGCCCGGGTTCAGCCTGCCATGAAGCATGCGTTCGTAGGATTCATACATGGTGCGGAATATGAAACAGTGTCCGATGGTGAGACGGACATCTACTCAGATGGCAAACTGTCCACTGGGGAAACCGAGTCGCTGTACCAATTGCAAGACGGCCGGGTTGGGGGATATTCTGATGGCAACAGTATTACGGACCCCTTTGAACTGCAGAATCGGGTTGCAGTTTTCATGGCCGGAACACAACCCACCTTGCAATCTTCATCTACAGCAGCAATGACGTCCGGATCAGCAGCCACGGCAGGAGGCCCGGTGCGCCGGCCGACTCAAGTTCTCTCCGGTTTGTTGGATGCCTGGGCGACCTTGTTAACCACGGCAGTTACCCCAGAGACGCAGGATCAACATAATGTGGAGGTTACCAAGCTAAAGGACCAGTTAACACAGGCTAAGGAGGACCTAGCAGCTGAGGAAGTTAGGATGGCTGAGGAACGGGCTGCTTTAGATGCCCAGTCACAGCAGATCCAGGCACAGAATTACCGGCTTATGTTGGATCAGAACGCGTCAAACGACGTGATGCCAAGGAAGTACCGGTCTCGTATGCCTCCGGTCTACGAAGGAATGGATCTGTTCAATACACCGGGAGCTGGGCTAAGTAATCCGGCAGCCGTAAACCGGACCGAGGCACCTAGGGCAGCGCCGGATCAACCACGGATAACGGACTCGCCCCGACGCATGGATAACCCGCCGCAATACGCATCAATGCCGCCGAGTCATTTTTCTAGCCCTTTGGATAATATGATCGCTGCATCATCTCGCCTGACAGCTATTCCGATGGAGGGTGATTCACTGGCGGCGGTTGAGACACGGCGGG
This sequence comes from Aegilops bicornis, assembly GCA_021605145.1. Lineage (NCBI taxonomy): Eukaryota > Viridiplantae > Streptophyta > Magnoliopsida > Poales > Poaceae > Aegilops > Aegilops bicornis. Next base: position 3,951,534 of record CM038671.1, on the reverse strand, counting down.
CCAGGGATCTTCTTCAAACCGCTGTTGTGCAGCAGCAGGCTTATTCCTATAGCCGCGACAGAATTTATTGAACCCCCCGTCCGAGCAAAAGTTATAGCAGGCACATAGATGAGCCGGAGGTGTCCAGTAGTGCGCGGCGCCGTGATGCTCCTCAAGGGCCCAATGCGGCGCACGGTGGGGCGAATGCTCAGGATGTGGTGGATAATGGTAGAGCACGAAGGGAGGCCGCATTAGCAGCACAACACGCAGGTCATCATCAACCCGCCCCGGTTCAACCAGCGGCATCAATAGAGCGAGGGACCGGACTTGCCTTCAGCTCCTGGGGAGTGCCGTGTCTCATTCCGGCTCTTCGTAATGTGCGATTGCCCAAGGATTTCAAGGGTCCCCGGAAGGTGCCTAACTATATCGCCGATCAACCTCCTGAGGCGTGGGTTGAAAGTTATGAGATGGCAATGGAGATGCTGGATGTGGATGAAGCGGCATGTGCGAAGTACTTTACCATGATGTTGGAAGGAACAACCCGCACTTGGTTAAAAAGCCTGCCCGCCAACTCCATTGGGTCATGGGACCAATTGAAGGCCCGTTTTATAGCATACTTCAAGGACACATGCAAGCAGCCCATGTCCAATGTGGATCTAGATGCCTGTGTCCAAGGAGAGAACGAGTCAACAACACATTGGGTGCACCGGGTTTCGGAAGTCCTGCATTCGTCGTACCGCATTATGGCTAGCACGACAATCCTAACATTGGAGCATAATTGCCGGTTTAAGTCACTGAAGACGAAGTTGGGACGACTCAAGCGCCACTTCAAATGATATGGGAACACTCATGGCAGCCTTAGTTAAATATGTCGACTCTGATAATACCAAGGATCCCGATTCTGACGAGGAGAAACCAGAGAAGGGAAAGAAGAACGGCGGTGCGAAGGGATAGCAGCACAACCAAGGGAGCCATGGGAACAATGGTAAGCGCAAAGCGGATAATTCGGATTTTGTGGCTAACACCAATGTGCAGGGCAATATGCAACGTCATTAGGGTAAACCGCCCAAGCGCGGTGGAGGTATGAATCTGGAGCGCCTGTTAAACCAACCCTGCCCAAAGCACATGACCAAGGAGGTTCCAGCAACACATCTCTGGAAGGACTGTTGTCGGTGTACAAAAAGAGGGGTACACTTTTTGTACCCCTATAACTGTGCACGGGCAGTCTGAGCCGCGGACACCACCGCACTGAGCAAGGCAAGGGAGGTGAGCCAAGGTAAGGCCGAAGCTCGAAAGGAGCAGAACGACGCCAAGACCAAGACCACAAAGAGCAAAGGGGACGAAGCGGACTCCCCCGGAAAGATCCTTGCCGGGGGCGGTCTTAAGCAAACCCAGCAAGACCCTTGCCGTGGCAGCTCGCCCCACACCTACGGAGCGAATCACCCTTGAGTCCACTACCCCCATGGGGTAAGGATTCGGGAGACATCCCCGTGGTGGCATGCAGATCTTTGTGAAGACATTCAAGATTAGATACACACTATAGAAGATGACGACCCTTGGCGGGATCCCAGCCGAGGAGGACCACAAGGCCCCCGGCAAGAGCCTTGCCGGGGATGACAGCAGGCGCCACGGCAAGACCCTTGCCATGGCCCCGGCAAGAACCTTGCTGGGGCTACGGCGAGGCCCTTGCCAAGGACACCCATAGGGCCACCATCAGGCCCACGCCAATCAAACCTTCACCGCCGTTCGCATGCAGCTGCCGACCCAACCAGTTGGGCAGGCACCTGTGTGGCGGCAAGCGGATCTTCGTGGAGACCCACCTGTGTGCCTACCTACATGGCACCACGGGCACCGCTGGCCAGGGCGCGTGTCGACCCGAAGGGGAGCGGCGACGGACGAGACAGGGCTCTCCCCCATCCCCGATAAAGCAAGGACACCTAAGCAAGACGCATTAAAGGCGCCCTGTCATGTAATGTGAGGGATGAACTTGCATCACTGTACCCTTTCCACCTCCTGTGTGCCACTGTGGCAACCCCTTTCCCTGTAAAAGGAGGCCCGAGGCGACCAGGAGGAGGATTCGTCTTTTTGGAGCTCCTCACGCCCCATAGCTAGTTCAAGAACACAGATAAAAAACCACCAGAGCAGGAGTAGGGTTTTACGCATCCTCGCGGCCCGAACCTGGATAAAGAAACCGTGTGCTATCTGTTTGATCCGCTCTTCTCACGACCCCGCGCCCCGCAACCGTAGTAGGGATTCTTGTGATCCCATAGGTGTCGTCCTCACACCGACATCTTTGGCGCGCCAGGTAGGGGGCGCAGTTGTGAGAATCGGCTCTAGCAGTTAGTTCGACGCTTCTTCATTGTCATGGCACCCAAGAAGAAGATGACGGTGGCGGTTAGCCCGTCGAAAGCCGGACATTCCGTCCCGAGGCAGGAGAGCAGCAGACCGGTCGCAGAAAGGACACAGGGCGCCGTTCGCGAACACCAACACCATCCCAGCAGCCGAAGTTTGGGAGGCGGCGATGTTCGTCTTGCTGTAACGGGCGCCGCCGCCAAATCCAAAGACGGAGCCAGGCCCTCCGCGGGTGGCGTTGGGCCTTTCAAGATCGCTGCCACCCCGCCCGAAGGCGACGCGAGGGCTTCCAAGACTCCCACGCCGGTGCCGACGGCGCGCTCCTCTCAAGCGGCGCGCGACGAACGACGTAATCACGCCGAGGACCCCGGGCGTCGCTGCGGAAAGAGGCCCGAGCGCCACTCCCGGGATTTAGAAGACCTGCCCGCTCGCCGAGGCGCTGTTGAAGATGGCATGCGACCGTGGGGTTGTGATAGAGCTCCTTCTGACATGGTCAGATGTCGAAGCGCGTCGCGATCCATGCAGGTTTCGCTGCCACCAACGCCAGCAGAAGCCCTGGCGCGCGTGCAGTTGCTCCTCGATTTCCCTCCCACTACGGGGAAACTCGACGGAGAGCCAGTATCTGAAGCCTTGTTGCGGTGGCCAACAAAGACGAACCGAGTCCGGTGGAGCCCCCGGGTCGACGCTCCGACGGAGTCCCACGCACCTGAGGCAGGAGAGCCGGTGGCGCCGCAACCACGGTGCACTTGCCTCCTCCTCGCCCGGTACCGCAGACGCCAGCCCATCACGACGTTACGGGCGACGAGATCTCTGTAGCATCATCCGACCCGCGGGCCCGCTGTGACCAGCGCAAAGTTCTTCGGGAACGAGAACATGAAGACGCTCGAACCACTATCAAGCGCCGGCGTGGAGCGCGCCACCAATCAGACAGGCGAGCAGGGCCTGCTGTGAGCCACCCGGCACCGGGGAGCCCTGGAGGCCTACCTTACGAGGTAGGCTGTCCGGCTTTTACCCGTGACCTGAGGCAGTTCCAGTGGCCCACTCACCGCACCATCAAACCCGACGTGGGCGAAAAGTACAGTATCAAGACCCACCCGTCCGAGTTCCTCAGCGTCTACACCGTCGTGATGCAAGCTACCGGAGCCCGCGACGATAAGGTGCTTGCGAATTACTTTCCGTTGGCTCTTAAACCCAACGCCATGTCATGGTTGATGCACTTGCCGGTAGACTCTATTTCCTCCTGGTCGAATTTGTGCCATGAGTTTGTGGGCGCCTTTATTGGAGGCCACCAAGCCCATGGCCAAGCAAGCGACCTGCACGTCATTCCACAGAAGGGAGGCGAGAGTCTCCGCAAGTATATTCAGAGGTTCAACCGGGTACAGTACAATATCCCTGATGTTCACCCTGCCGCCATCATCAGCGCGTTCCATCAGAACGTGCGTAACCGCAAGATGCGCGAAGAGCTGGAAATGAACAAGGTGAGAGATGTAGCAGAACTCTATGTTCTTGCTGGCAAATGTGCCCGAGCTGAAGAGGGAAGGAAGAACCCCGGCGAAGATGCCGGCATGGAAACCGACTCCTCAGATGAGGATATTGCCGCCCCGGCGAAGAAAGGCAGGCGCCGCAACAGGAAGCGCAAAGGAAAAGCCATGCTTGCCGTCGAGGGATCTGATGACGCCGGCTCCACCAAGAAAGCCAAGGCAGATGACCCCGGCAAGGAGGTTGCTGGATGTGTCGCCTGCCGGGCCTTGGCGGCTGCCGAGAAGCCAGGAAACTCTGACAAGCGATACTTCAAGATCCATCGCACCAAAGGCCATGCTCTCTAAGACTGCCGACAGGTTGAGCTCCTCACTGAGAAGCAGAGGGCTGAGTATGAGAGGCGGGAGAAGGAGAAGGGCGCGAACGGTGCTGAGGGGTCCGGCAAGAAGCGTGACGGCCAGTCGGGCCGTCGCGGCAAGGATAAGCAACAGGAGAGGCCCGCCCGGGGCCGTGACAGAAAGCCAGAAGACGACGATCACGAAGAGGATGACGAATCCGTTGAACAAGAGTTTCAGAAAGCTACAGAGGCCATGTGCGTCGACGGCGGCGCCTCGCTGCATACTTCTCACCGCCGGCTTAAACAGTGGGCGCGAGAGATTACAGCGGCAGAGCCATCGTTTGATGCCCAAAGGCCGCTGAAGTGGTCCAGCACACCTATCATTTTTGACACCGGAGATCACCCTGATCGCACTACTGCAGTTGGGTGCTTGCCATTGTTGGTTTCCCCAACAATACGCAACCTCAAGGTGACGAAGATGCTAGTCAATGGCGGGGCCGGTCTGAACTTGATCTCGCCTGCCATGGTCGAGAAACTGCAGATTCCTGATGGAGACCTCGAAGAGATGGGCACGTTTCAGGGGGTCAACCCGGGAAGAAGCCAACCCAAGGGAAAGGTCACGCTGCCCGTGACTCTTGGAAGCGACCTGAAATACAGGACGGAGAGGATCGTGTTTGATGTTGCCAAGATACTTTTGCCCTACAACGGGATCCTTGGCCGCCCAGCGCTGGCCAAGTTCATGGCGGCGTCACACTACGCCTACAACACCCTAAAGATGCCAGGACCTGTGACGATCATCACCATCCCCTCCGATAAGAAAGATGCGCTGATTTGTGCTGACCAACTATACCAGCAAGCAGTCGCAGCAGCTGCCACCACTAGGGCACTTGCTCCTGCCGCTGGGACCCCGGAGGGGGAAGAAGAATAAGAAGACCGGTGAGACCCCGGGTACCCACTCCGGCAAGCGCACCTCTTCGGAGTGTAGCGCTGCCGTCGAGGACGTGCCGGAGAGCTCCACCGGCAGAAACAAGAAGCCCAGGGCCATACCGTCGGGAACCAAGAAGGTTTCTGTCAATGAGGACGGCACGGGAGGGGCTTTTACCATAAGCTCCACCCTTGACGACAAATAGGAAGACATGCTCGTCACCTTCCTGCGGGCGAATGTCGATGTGTTTGCATGACAAGCTTCCGACTTCCCCGGTGTTTCCAGGGAGGTGATTGAGCACCACCTTGCTATCTGCCCTCATGCGCGGCCCGTCAAGCAGAAGGTCAGAAAGCAAGCTTTGGAACAACAAGAGTTCATCACAGAAGAGATCCGGAAACTGGAAGCAGCGGGTTTGGTAAGAGGAGTGCTCCATCCAACGTGGTTGGCCAATCCGATCGTGGTGCGCAAGGCAAATGGGAAGTGGAGATTGTGTCTTGATTACACAGATATCAATAAGGCATCGACCAGATTGTTGACTCCACTGCTGGGTGTGATATGTTGTCATTCCTCGACGCCTACTCCGGCTACCACCAGATCTTCATGACAAGGGAAGACGAAGAGAAAAAACAGCATTCATCACCCCATGTGGTACGTATTGTTTCATGCGGATGCCTTTCGGGTTGAAGAGTGCTGGTTCGATGTTTGCAAGGGCGGTCCAGATTGGTTTTGAACCCCGGCTCCATAGAAATATGGAAGCTTATATGGATGACATAGTGGTCAAAACCAAGGACAGGGCAACCCTCATACCAGATTTGCAAGAAACATTTGCAAACATGCGCAAGATCAATCTCAAGCTGAACCCTGAGAAGTGCATCTTTGGCGTCCCGTCCGGCAAGCTTCTCGGGTTCTTGGTGTCACAGCGTGGGATAGAGGCTAACCCGGACAAAATCAAAGCTACCGAGCAGATTGAAGCACCCAAGCGAATCAAGGATGTGCGTCGGCTTGCTGGTTGCGTAGCCGCCATGGGCAGGTTCATTTCCAAGTCTGTCGAGCGCGCCCTTCCCTTTTTCAAGATCCTGAAAAAGGCGGGCCCGATGGAGTGGACGCCAGAAGCCGAAGCAGCATTGCAAGGTTTGAAGAAGTACCTCTCCTCCGCGCCACTACTAGTTGCGCCTAGGCCACAGGAGCCGTGCTGCTATACCTGGCGGCAACGGACCAGGTGGTCAGCGCCGCACTGGTGGCGCAGAGAGAGGTCAACGACGAGGAGATGGCAGCGGCAGAGCCCGACACCACCAATGCAGAGACGACACAACCAGTTGAAGTGCCGCCGAAGAAGAAAATGATGCAGCACCCGGTCTTGGTGAGACCTGGGCACCCACTCGGGCAAACGCAACTCTTCGGAGTGTAGCGCTGCCGTCAAGGACGTGCCGGAGAGCTCCACCGGTGGAAACAAGAAGCCCAGGGCCATACCGCCGGGGACCAAGAAGGTTTTTGTCAATGAGGACGGCACGGGAGGGGCTTTTACCATAAGCTCCACCCTTGACGACAAATAGAAAGACGCGCTCGTCACCTTCCTGCGGGGCGAATGTCGATGAGTTTGCATGGCAAGCTTCCGACATCCCCGGTGTTCCCAGGGAGGTGATTGAGCACCACCTTGCTGTCTGCCCTCATGCGACGCCCGTCAAGTAGAAGGTCAGAAAGCAAGCTTTGGAACGACAAGAGTTCATTACAGAAGCGATCCGGAAACTGGAAGCAGCGGGTTTGGTAAGAGGAGTGCTCCATCCAACGTGGTTGGCCAATCCGGTCGTGGTGCGCAAGACAAATGGGAAGTGGAGACTGTGTATTGATTACACATATATCAATAAGGCTTGCCCTAAAGACCCCTTCCCGTTGCCGCGCAACGACCAGATTGTTGACTCCACGGCTGGGTGTGATCTGTTGTCATTCCTCGACGCCTACTCCGGCTACCACCAGATCTTCATGACAAGGGAATATGAAGAGAAAACATCATCCATCACCCCATGTGGTACGTATTGTTTCATGCGGATGCCTTTCGGGTTGAAGAGTGCTGGTTCATCGTTTGCAAGGGCGGTCCAGATTGGTTTTGAACCTAGCTCCATAGAAATATGGAAGCTTATATGGATGACATAGTGGTCAAAACCAAGGACAGTGCAACCCTCATACCAGATTTGCAAGAAACATTTGCAAACCTACGCAAGATCAATCTCAAGCTGAACCCTGAGAAGTGTGTCTTTGGCGTCCCGTCCGGCAAGGTTCTCGGGTTCTTTGTCACATCGTGGGATAGAGGCCAACCCGGACAAAATCAAAGCTATCGAGCAGATTGAAGCACCCAAGCGAATCAAGGATGTGCGTCGGCTTGCTGGTTACGTCGCCGCCATGGGCAGGTTCATTTCAAGTTCGCTGAAGCGCGCCTTCCCTTTTTCAAGATCCTGAAAAAGGCAGGCCTGATGGAGTGGACGCCAGAAGCCGAAGCAGCATTGCAAGGTTTGAAGAAGTACCTCTCCTCCGTGCCACTACTAGTTGCGCCTAAGCCACAGGAGCCGTTGCTGCTATACCTGGCGGCAACGGACCAGGTGGTCAGCGCTGCACTGGTGGCGCAGAGAGAGGTTGACAACGAGGAGATGGCAGCGGCAGAGCCCGACACCACCAATGCAGAGATGACACAGCCAGTTGAAGTGCCGCCGAAGAAGAAAATGATGCAGCACCCGGTCTACTTTGTTAGTTCCCTCCTGCAGGGGGCTAGATCAAGGTACTCCGGTGTGCAGAAACTGCTCTTCGTCCTTCTTATGGCCTCGAGGAAGCTGCGTCACTACTTCCAGGCACATGAGATCACTGTCATCACTCGCTTCCCTCTGCAACGGATATTGCACAATCCGGATGCAACGGGAAGAATTGTGGAATGGGCACTGGAGCTGTCCAGCTTTGGCGTCAAGTTTGAAAGTACTTCGACGATTCAGAGCCGAGTCCTAGTGGAGTTCATTGCAGAATGGACCACAACGCCTGACGAAGAAGCCCAAGAGAGTGCTCTCCTCGACAAGGAGGCAAGTTGTGATTGGATCATGTACTTTGATGGGGCTTTCTCCTTACAAGGCGTCGGGGCTGGCGTACTGCTTGTCACGTCCACCGGAGAGCACCTCAAGTACGTGATCCAGATGCACTTCCCCGGGGAGGTGTCAACAAACAATACGGCAGAGTACGAAGGGCTGCTTGTCGGCCTTAGGATCGCGGCAGACCTCGGAGTCAAGAAACTCATCGTCAGGGGGAACTCGCAGCTCGTCGTCAAGCAAGTCAACAAGGATTACCAAAGCCCGTTGATGAAGGCCTACGTAGATGAAGTCAGAAAGCTGGAAGAGCGTTTCGACGGTATATAGGCTGAACACGTTCCCCGAGCGGAGAACGATATCGCCGATTACCTGTCAAAACGCGCTGCCCTCAAGCTACCTGTGGAACCAGGTACCTTTGTGCTTCAGCTAACTCAGCCATCCGTTGATCCATCAACAGAGCAGAATAAGAGGAGGAAATCAAGGCCCGGCAAGTACTTTCCCGCCGAGCTCCCCGGAGCCGCCGGCAAGGATGTTGCCGAGGATACTGAGCCTGCCACGGGACGACTGGCTCCGGCGGAGCGTCAAGCTCTTGCCTTCGAGACAACCGCTCCTATAGCGGAGGAAATGCCTTTAGTCCTCGCCGTCGAGCCCCAGGCTCCAGCGTGGGCACAGCATACCGTCCGATTCCTCCAAACAGGGGAACTTCCTGAGGAGCAGGAAGAAGCGGAAAAAGTAGCCCGTCGTTCTATCATGTACCAGTTCATCGATGACGTCCTGTACAGAAAGAGGCCGAACGGTGTGAAATTGAAGTGTATCCCTCGAGAGGAAGGACTGGAGCTGTTTGCGGAGGTACACGGAGGCATATGTGGATCCCACATTGGGTCAAGGGCCCTTGCCGGCAAGGCATTCCGGCAAGGCTTCTTCTGGCCCACCGCCCTCCAGGATGCGACGACACTAGTCACCAGGTATGAAGCGTGTCATTTCCATTCAAAGAAGCTTCATCAGCCAGCCCAAGCCCTTCAAACCGTTCCTCTCTCCTGGCCCTTCTCGGTCTGGGGGCTCGACATACTGGGCCCTTTCCCCAGCGCTGTCGGGGGCTTTGAGTACTTGTACGTTGCAATCGACAAGTTCACAAAGTGGCCGGAGTAGGAGGTAGTGAGGAAGGTCGCAGCTCAGTCGGCCGTCAAGTTCTTCAAGGGACTAGTGTGCCGTTTTGGCGTACCCAACAGGGTTATCACCGACAACAGCACATAGTTCACAAGCCGCACCTTCATGCAGTATACCGAAGACCTCGGCAGCAAAGTCTGTTTCGCTTCCGTTGCTCACCCGCGAAGCAATGGTCAAGCTGAGAGGGCAAATGCTGAAGTACTGCGAGGCTTAAGGACCAACACCTTTGACAGGCTGCACAAGAGTGGAAGGCGCTGGATAGATGAGTTGCCGGCAATATGGCTCAAGACCTTCAATACAAAGCCGTAGATGATCCATGGGTGACACGCGGAGTGCGTAGGCGCTATAATAAGCAAAGGCGTTGATGCCCTATGGCCAAAGGGTTCCTTCCTGGAGGTGTCCGACTTATGGCAACGGGAGTGGTTCTATATCACAGCTCCCCGAGGCACAAAGCGGGCGGCAGCCCCGCTTCCGCTGGCCTCCGCCTCAATCAAGCGTCATGGGACAACAAGGGACTGGACTGGGGGCCAGCTAATGGCGTACCGACATTGGAAAGCCTCATTCGGGATCTTCTCAAGAGGGATGTCAGTCTTGTCAAGGTAATGCAAGTAATGCTAGTTCGTCGGGTCCTGCCGTGCCAACGTCGATCTCTCCGTATGTGGGAGTTCAACCCAGAAGGACCGTGAACTATTCAACAATTCTTCGACATGACGCTCGAAGGGATGTACAGATTGTTCTTCGGATCACGAATAAAGTGTCCGGACACCACCGAGGATGAGGGTCTCAACTTCAACCGTCCAGATACCCAAGTAAGTAATTCCGCGACCGAACATGCTGTCTTTATATTTGACACAACATCAAACTGAAAAATTTCTCTCGGCCAGGACTGGATACGAAAGGCGGAGAGGATCAGGTGTTCGGCCCCTCTTCCCGAAGGCTCGCCGGATCCTGTACTAACAAGGATGATTGAGCATGCACCCTATCAAGTGCCATCAGGAGAAGATGAAGGGAGGAATAGAGAAACCAAGATCGGCCTTCATACATTAGACATCCAAACTAGGGGACTTAATGTCTCCACGAAGGAGGATAGTCCGGGAGGTGAATCTAAAATCCCCTCCCCCCACGGGAAGAAAAGGGCCGCCTCCGAAGACTTGGAAGCGGAGGTTTCCAAACGAGGGAAGAAACCCTTGCTGGGGGGGCCCCTGCCCTGTGGGGGCCCTTATCAAGACAGCGCCGCAGAAGCGAGCCAGCCCTCCACTGAGCTGTAAGTGAATCAAAAGTACTTTGGTAAATATATCCTGCTTTATCTCTGAGAATACTAACCGAGACCTATCTCTTGCAGTCCGGCTCGTAGCCCTTCTTAACAGAGTTCGTCTTTGGGGGATCTTCTTCTGGAGATGATGGAGAGCGAAATGCCTCCTCCTGCCTCCCCGCCCCATGGGGCGGACGACCCCGAGGTGTCGTCACGGAGGATTTCTCCTGATCCGTCAAGGCCAGAAGTTAACACTTCTGCCGCCCGAAGCCCGGAGTATTCGGCTCCCAAGGATATTGGGCCGTGTCATAAGTACATAATTCTTTATTGTGAAGATTTCTTAGTAAAATTGTCAAGTGCCTAGATTTACATGGAGGTATGCAGTATATTATTTTGTTGTTTGAGAATAGGTATGCATTATATTCACATTCTAGCATGTCAATCCTTGATAGAATCCGGAGTATCCATGCTTTTTCATAAGGCCTCTGAATTTCTTCTCCTTGATGGCCCCCTAGTCCGACCCATGGACTAAACCGCCATGGTTGGGACCCCCTAGTCTAGGACTTGCACGGTCCCTCACACGTTCTAGTTTGCCCCCATTGCGACCATAATTGTAAGGGATCAATTGTAATCCCTCCGTCCCAGTTTATAAGCCTTGCACGTCTATCTAGGTCATCAATTTGACTTATATAAAATAAATTGTTTAATATAAAAAATATATCATTAGAAAACAGAATGTCTAAAAATTCTAAGGAGATATTTTTTGTAACATATGCCTTTTATTATGTTGGTCAAATTGACAACCTAGATAAAACTTGCAAGACTTGTAAACTGAGATTGAGGGAGCATATATTTTGATAAGTAAAACTATTGATCCCAGGAGGCGCTGGAGAAATTCGTAGGTGAAAAAATAATAACGGTTCACCCTAAGTGCGAAAAGGTGTAATGGTGTTGTGTTTTATGAAGTTCGTTTAGCAGCAAAATGTAAATAACAACAAAAAGTAAAATACTGCGTTAAGTGGCCCAGTCCATAGAAATACGAAGGACAAGAATTTTTTGTTACATATGATGATCAAACACTGATGAGGACAACATGATAATTGCACAATTGTCAGTTCCATACGTCACTTGAATTGATATACGTGGCCAATCAGTGTTTTTGGGTCAGATCCTAATGTTATGTGATGCAAAATAATTGACTCACAAATACTATTGATTCCGCTTATAGCAAGTAATATTCAAACATTAAGATTTATTGAGGTAGCTACGGAACCATAGCCATAACTTTCTCTAGGGTCCATATTTAGACGTTATGCGAGAACTTGTGAACTCAGGGCATGGTCAGTTATATCCCACTGTCCTCCTATTCTAAACATCGAGTACTGTTAAACTTGACAGTTGATGGCATTTCGAGTTGTTTTATACTCCCTTCATTCCAGAATAAAAGGTGTATTGTTTTCCATGCAAGGCAACCATTTTAATATTTGACCATCATTATAGAATAAACTAACATACAATGCCAAATAGATAAAACATGAGAGTACTTTTCATGGTGGATCAAATGGTATAAATTTTGTATCGTAGATATTGATATATCTCTCTAAAACTCGGTCAAACATGGCCTTGTTTGACTTCTGAGAAAATAAATAGACCTTATAAAAAGGAACAGAGGGAGTATATTGTAACACCTAATTGAAGCTTAGTCAAGAAAAATTTCATGTTAAGAACATGATAGCTCATATGTTCAAATTTAAAAAGAATCCAGAGAGTTATGGAATGAATATAAAACGATTGATTTATAGTAAACAACATGAAAAATGTAAAAATTGCTATCTATCACATAATATATGCATGTAGCATTTATATTTCTTGGCCAAGGGTACAAATAGATTCATCCTGGTGACTCTTATTGGAACAAGGGGAGAACACAAATACATAAGTAAAATTATACATTGGCTTCGATACGGTTGACGGTATCAAAGATTATTGAAGACGAAATGACAATACGACCTTGGCCATAGAAATCATGCACAAGAACACATGATTAGGCTCCAACAGATTGAATGATGGCACCATTGTTACAGAAACGAACACATCTGTTGCTGCACATTTTCATGTCGATTGCCATCTCTGGGCCACGAGAAACTGGTGCAAAATAGTTCACATTATGTTTTGCTTAAGCACAAATGTATTGTCTACAAAATTGATAAAAAAAGAAATTTGGTAGTTTATAATTACCGGTGTCCATGTTGCCACAAATGGAACTCATGAATCCAATGGTGCAGTACTTGGTGGCATCTGGTTCACCTGCCAAAGTAAATTTAACAACACGTATGAAAATAATTTCCAATTAGCAAGTAAATGTATGCAAGTCGGAAAATTATCAGTGGTATCTCTATACCGGATTCAGGGAGAAGATTCAGTGAAGGATAGTCATGAGGACATCTTGGACCAGTTATATGTATACAATCACAGGTACTTGCGCAAACCTTCTGGGAACCACCAAGCACATGACAACTGTTGTAGCAGTTTCTACCCAACGTGTTCCTGCAGCAACTCTTGCCCTCTACCTGGACCTGCCCCAGAACTACACCCAGTATGAGAACACAGATGACCACACTCTTAATACCCTTGCTGGTTGCCATGGTTGGATAGTGTGGCTTGAATTTGTCAAGAAGAATGACAAATGGCTACGTTGGATTGATGGAATTCCTACAATGACTGACTCCTATTTATAGAGGGATGGTTGTGTCTTGCTCATACAAGCTATGCGTGTTGGACATAGGTACCACTCAATTTCTGGTAGTGGAAGTCTCTCTCTCGCCCTCAACCACTGTTTTGCAACCATTCAAAGACATGATTATCTATTGATATTGTTTTCGTTGCAATGTATCCGTGAGCTGTGTCCCAACGGTATTATTGTCACATGGGTTTGGTCACTCGTGTCGCACGTGTTTGCTAAGCTAAGCCAATCCTTATCATCCATGCATATTGTATACTGCTGTTACGAGTATTCGAGCATCCCTATTATACTTGACCCATGGACCCATGCATCTGCCGTCTTGCATGTGAGCATCTCATCATTTACCAAGCACGTACTCTTTAAAAATCATAGACGAGTGCGTCATCAGCGCATCAGTTATAGTAGTAGAATGCAGTACCCACTAATTATGAATTAATGGCCGGTACTAAACTCACCTATGTTGAGTTGTATTTTGTGTTGCATGTATACTGAAGTTGTGGCCCACCTCCTAGTCTAGTATAGTTTTGGTAGAGGCCTTCCATGTAATTATATATACGTGCACCAGCACCCCATCAATACAACTTTTATTATATTGCAAACTCTCCGTCTACATGGTATCATCTTTATCGTTCCTCTCCTAGGGTTAGCCACCGCCGCCGCCGTGCCTCCCCGTGCCGCCTGCGCCGCCGCCGCCCTCCCACAACCGCACCGTGCCGCCGTCGCGCCCCTTCCCTCTCCAACACGCGCCGCCACCGCCCGTGCTCGCTTCCGCCTGCGCCGCTCCCTGCTGCGCCGCACCGCTGCCTTCCCCGACCCGCAGCCACGCCCCCTTGCGTCGCTCCCTCCCGCAACGGCCGCCACCGCACCTCCTGCTGCCGTGGTTCCCTGTCTCCTCTCTCCACCAAGAAAATAAACCCTAGCCGTGTCGCCATGTCTTCCCCGTCCTCCACCACCACCAGCCTGTCGAACCCGTTCGCCGGCCCCGAGCTCTCCGCCGCCATCCGTGACCTCAATAATGAGGCCCGGGTTCCAATCTGCCTCGACAGCCCAGCATGTCGTACTACGCGTGCAAGACCTACTTCAACCTCATCTTCCGCGAGTACTATCTCACCGAGCACATCCATGGTTCCGTGGACATTGCGTACAAGCGCGGCGATCCGGAGTGGTCCGCTATCGAGGCCAGGATCATCCGTCGGTTCTACCAGACGGTATCGAAGGACATCTTTCACTGGGTCGTTGCCGAGGACGACTACGCCTGCGACGTCTGGGCCAAGATCAACGTGCTCTTCACCGACAACAAACTTCAGCACCTTGTTTTCTGACAGCAGGAGTTCTTCGGTTGTCACCAGGACAACTCCACCATCGACGAGTACTACATGAGGCTCAAGATGCTCGCCGACGAGCTTTGGGACATCGGGCGCCAAGGTCTCCGATGACCTCATGTTGAGCAACCTCACCGCTGGTCATAACGAGGACTTCGCAACACGGCGTCCACCTCACCCTGCTGCCGCTGCCCACTTTTCAGCGCGTCGTCGCGTACCTCAAACTTGAGGAGCGCCGGATGACGAAGCTGAACCAGCGGATCCAGCACACCGCCCTCGCCGCCGGCAAAACCGGAGGTGGCCCTGCTCCTTCGGTCGCGTCTCGTCAGCCCGCGCCGCCTAGGCCGGCTGGCTACTACCCGCGCCCCCGCGCCTCCCCAGCAGCTGCAAGGAGGGGCGGGCCGGCGCAACCGGCGGGGCGGCGGGGGCTGCCGCCAGCACCAGCCGCAGCAGCAGCAGGCATCGGGCGCAGGGGTGGGGGCGCCCCGCTACCAGTAGCCGCTCCGCCGTGGGCCGCCGGGCAGAACCCGTGAACGGGCGTTGTCCATGCCGATCACATGCCCATCCCGCGGGCCCCTGCATCGGGTCTTCTTGGTCCCCGCCCCGCGGGCCACCAGGCGTTCCTCGATGCCCCCTACCGGCCCTACGGTTCTCCGCTTGCTCCGCCACCCCACGGTAGCTACGGCGCGCCCGCTCAGGAGCCACCCTATGAAGGCCAGCCGCCACCGTCGGTACCTGCACTGTGGGACCCCGCCCTCCTGGCCACCCTACACTCGGCGCCGTCGCCGAGTAACTACTGATGGTGGAGGCTATTGGTACATGGACTCGGGTGCTACTGCGCACATGACAGCTCATCCGGTAACCTATCCTCTCCCACTCCCGTTAACACACCCACTCGTATCACCATTTGCAAGGTTCTTCTTTACCTATAACCCATGTCGGTAGCACTAGTTTTCCCTCTAGTTCCACACCTATCACTATGTCTAATGTCCTTGTCTCACCTGACTTAGTCACTAGTTTAGTTTTCGTTCGTTGTCTTAATCATGAGAATCCTCTTACTGTTGAATTTGATGGTGTTGGTTTTTCTTTGAAGGATGCCCGTACCCGAATGTTGCTTCACCGCTATGTTAGCCCAGATGAGCTTTATCCCGTGCACGCCGGCGCCTCCACTTCCACACCCGTCTCGCTTGAGCCACCCCAACCCTGCCGTTTTCCGTCAGATTTTTAGGAGTTTTTCTTTCTCATGTAATAAGCTCGACGAGCATTCTTGTGAGGCTTGTCGCTTGGGAAAGCACGTTAGTTTTCCCTTAAGTGCGTCTACTTCAGTTTCCACTTTTTGGTTTCAATTGCTTCATAGTGATGCTTGGACGTCTCCCGTTGCGAGTAACACGGGCTATCTATACTACTTGGTGATTTTAGATGATTACTCTCATTATGTGTCTACTTTTCCTCTTGGTCCTAAATCCGATGCTTTAGCCACACTCACCGCCTTTTATTCCTATGTCACCACCCAGTTCGGTAGCCCCATACTCGCACTCCAAACTGATAACAGAAAAGATTTTGACAACGTCACTCTTCGCATACTTCTCGCCTCTCACGGCACCATCATTCTTCGCACTCTTAATGATCATGTTAGACGCTACTCTTTCACTCTAACATGCCCGCTCGTTTATCACCCGATGCTCTCGCCACCGCCACTCTCTTAGTTAACATTCACCCGTGTCGTCCTCGGTGTAACTACGCCCCTCACCGCCTTCTCTTTAGTACACCACCGTCCCATGATGGTCTCCACATCTTTGCGTGTCTCTGTTTTCCTAGCACCACGTCCACCACGCCACATAGGCTCGCACCACGTTCCGTCCCATGCGTATTGCTTGGCTACCCTCCTAACACCGAAGGTTACCGATGCTATGATCTTGTCACTCATCGTGTGTACACCTCGAGGAACGTGTATTTTTTCCCGAGACAGTGTTCCCTTTTTTTCAGGTTCCTCCGGCTTCGGCCCCTTCGGTGCCGGCCCCCGCGTCCCCTTCCTGGAGGGATGCGCGGCGGCGCCTGCTGGCTAACGGCACGGTGCCCTCTGCCACCACCGCCCGGTTTTTTGACTCCCTCCCTAGAGGTCAAATCTAACCGGGCCCCCAGATCCCTGTCAACCTCCTATGAGGTTGAGCTGGTGGGTACTCCGCCCGCCACCGCGGCTGGCGCTGCCACCCCGGCGACGGGCTCGACATCCTCCTCGCCCGTCACCCCCTCAGCCGATGGCTCGTTTGGCGCCTTCTGCCGTCGCGGACCCCGTCACCGATGCCCCCGCTGCCACCTCCGCCCCTGTTGTGGCTGCGGCCCCTGCCACCGCCGCGGCCCCCGTGGACCCTTTCGCCGTCACGGGTGCCCCCGCCGCTACCGGCGCCCCTATCGTGGCCATGGCCCCTACCATCGCCGCGGTCCCTGCTACCCTGCCTCTTGGCGTGACTAACCATGCCTGAGCAGGAGTGCTTCGGTCGAGCACGCGCTACTCCTCCGACGAGTATGTGTGCGCTGCCTCGACGTCTGGCATCACCCATCCCCAGCTCTGCTCGTGCTACCCTTCGGGATCCCAATTGGCGAGTTGCGACGTAGGAGGAGTTCGATGCCCTACAGCGCAACCGCACGTGGCATCTTGTTCCGCGACCCCCTCGTGCCAACATCATCACTGGCAAGTGGGTGTTTCGCCACAAGCCTCGTCCGGACGGTTCCCTCGAGCGCTACAAGGCTCGGTGGGTGGTTCACGGATTTCGGCAGAGCGCGAGTGTGGACTTCACCAACACCTTCGCCCCCGGTTGTTAGACCGGCCACGATCCACGCTGTCCTCCAGTTGGCGGTCTTGTGCGCCTGGCCTGTGCACCAGTTGTTGTCTCCAACGCCTTCTTGCACATCCATCTGGCCGAGCAGGTGTACTGTGAGCAGCCAACTGGCTTCGTTGATGCTGAGCACCTAGACTTTGTGTGCTTGCTCTCCCGTTCTCTTTACGGGTTGAAGTAGGCGCCTCGGGTTTGGTACCAGCGTATCACAGCCTTCCCGCAGTCTCTGGGATTTCAGTCCACTCGCTCCGATGCCTCACTCTTCGTGTATCAACATGGAACTAACACTGCTATACATCGATGACATCATCCTCACGGCATCCGCCCCCAATCTCCTTCAGCGGCTGACTACTCGTCTTCGTGATGAGTTCGCCCTCAAGGACTTGGGGTCCCTGCACTACTTCATCGGCATCAAGGTGGTTCACGGACTGATGGCTCTTTTTCGCATCAGCCAAAAGTATGCCCAGAGCTCCGGAGCGTGCAAGATGCTTAATCGCAAGCCGGGCGTCCACCCCCGTCGACACGGCGGCGAAGGTCTCTGCTCTGGAGGCGTCCCTCACGTCCGATGGAGCGTTTTATCGCTCCATTGTTGGTGCTTTACAGTACCTGACGCTGACTCGACCTGACCTGCGGTACGCTGCTCAGCAGGTGTGCCTCCACATGTACGCTCCGCGTGACTCCCACAGGACATTGGTGAAGCGTATTGTCCGTTATATACGCGGCACCATGTCTTTGGGACTCACTCTGATTGCCTCGGCCTCCGCCGACCTCGTGGCCTACTCGGATGCCGACTGGGTTGTCTGCCCCGACACTCGATGCTCTATGTCAGGCTACTGCGTCTACCTTGGGGCCTCGTTGATCTCTTGGTCATCGGCGGCAACTCACGGTCTCACGCTCCAGCGACGAGGCAGAAGTATCGGGCCATGGCTAATGTCGTGGCGAGTGCTCTTGGCTCTGTCAACTCTGCGATAATGTCAGCACAATCTACCTGTCCACCAACCCGGTGCACTATCGACGTACAAAGCATATTGAGCTCGATATTGACCTCGTGCGCGGACAGGTTTCCCTTGCCCGTGTTCGGGTTCTTCACGTGCCGACGTCGCAGCACTTTGCTGATGTGATGACTAAGGGATTGCCTACTTCCATCTTCGAGGAGTTTCGGTCCAGTCTCTGTGTCTCTGGCGACACTTCGACTGCGGGGGGGAGGGGGGGGGGAGTGTTGAGTAGGTCTTATATAGTTGAGACAGAGGCCTTCCCTTGTACTTACATATATGTGCACCAGCACCCCATCAATGCAACGTTTATCATATTGCAAACTCTCTGCCTACAACCTATAAAGTAGTTTTTGAAGATGACAGCTACCATTATTTATCAGTATAACTTTTGAGTGGTCAAAACCATGCATTTGCATTGACGACGAGAGATACCCAACTAGTAGTCCCTCTGTTCCTTTATGAGAGAAAACCTACTTACTACATCTTCCCATTAACTACTACATACACCATTAATCGGGAGAGGAAATCACATTCACACGAGAGAGAGAGAGAGAGAGAGAGAAAACATCAAGGCAGAAAGCATTATTGTGCCAGGCCTCTCCATGTCTCACGTTTTGTTGAACGGGTTGAACAAAGCATTATTGCACTATCTACGTGTGCAAACAGCCAAGTAGCCTAGTCACGCGGTCCAGAGGATGATAAGAATTGATATATAATGCAAACATGACATGCACATGGTAGAAACAAGCCAAGAACCATATCATGATGGCCAGCTCGACCTACTTGTGCTAGCATGTGAATATGCTACATATCTACTCTCAAACAAATAATCAAAATTTTACTACATAACCACAGTTAATCAAATCTAGGTCCATTGATATTTTTAGTAAACAATGCTTAGAATAAAGAAATATGTACGTGTGGCATGACTCAGTATAGTCACATGAAGAATTTTTTTTCGCAAGTTTTATTTTAGATACATCCCTCATACACTTAGTCTCATTCTCTCATTGGCTGCATATATATGATGTCACCTTCGGAACAGTTGATTTGTTTGTTGTTTTATTTTTAAATCAAAAAATGATTAATTTGACAAATCTTTGCGTACTTGAAACTTCAACATTTTTCTCCAAACAAGTTGAGTCGTTTTTCTAAAATATTTCACTGAAGTACTCTTTCCATTGGTACCCCTTTTGCGTTTTATGAATTTTATCTATGGTGGTTTACTGTCCCAAAATAAGTGACACAAATTAATACTAAGTTAGTACAAATTTTGTACTAAAGCAGAGACACTTATTTTGGGACGGAGGGAGTACATGTGTATTTATCAATATACCTATTATTAAATAGAGGAATTCTACTTGTCAAGAGGAGGTGGTTTCACCATATTCCCATGCCAACCACGTCTATTGCTGCAATATATCCGTCCTCTGAGTAGGAGGTAAGTGGTCAGGCGTTGTCTGGCCAGACAAATCTGACCATGCGCTAGTTTTGTGCCCATTCACATTTTGCAGATGCCCATCCATGGTCTGCTAGTAGGTGTCTCCGGATTTTTGGAGCCCAAATTACCATCATGGGCCGAAGCTCGACCGCGAACATGTCGCGAGGGTTGGTGAGTCCACAGACACGATCTAGCAAATCGGTGCGAGGCACATACGGAAGTCACCATGGTTGTTGATGATGAAGGCAACGACACCTTCGTGGAGCGGGCACACAAGGTGTGTCGTTTTCTTCATGTTAACCCGACCTTCTCCATATACCGTGAAGGTGAAGGAGACGGAGATTAGGCTCTGCACGAATGTAAGGTGCATTTCATTTAATTCCTGGTAATTCCGTTGTTAGCCCTTCAAAAAGAAGGAAAGTATCTCTTACCTGATTGCATGCATCGCTTCTTTTAAAGAGAAAAGGAAAGTATCTCTCTCTTGATTGTGTGTATCTCTTTCTTTCCTAGCCAAAATGATTTAGTTTCCGCTAATCAACCATCGGTCCAAGGTTAATTTTGTCCTAGCATGTGCATAATTATATGTGTTAATCACCGTGCTGAAAATAATAGACCTTACATAAAGGAATGGAGGGAGTAATAAATAGTGTAAAGTATATATACACAGGGCTTAGCACTACTACCATGCAGAACTCCTAGAACTAGTAGACTCATTACCCAACAACACAGTTGGGTCGACCAGCAAATCGTTCGGGTTGTCCAGCAGGTCTGCGACGATCGACCATCCAGCGGGAATGTGGTTTCAGATTCAAACAAACTTATAATCGATACAGTTATCCTGTGCCTATATTTGAGTAGTCTGAGATATATAGTGTTTATTAATAATGTTTTAATAAATATAATAGCACTAGTGCAGAACCGGGCTATAACCGGTGTTCGTAAGGGCCTTTAGTCCCGGTTCTGTGGGTGGGGACAAAAGGTCCCCCCCTTTAGTACCGGTTCTGCACGAACCGGGGCCAAAGGCCCACCATGTGGCACGAGTCCGCGCGGTGGTCTGGGCACTACTAGGAAAAGGCCTGCTAGTGGCGCACCTGTTTTGCCTACTAATGGCGCACTAGGTGCGCCATTACTCACTATCTCCTCGTGCATCATTACTAGTTTTGAAAAAAATAAAAAAAATGAAAAAAAATATTAGTGGCGCACCATGGATGTGGTGCGCCGTTACTAGTTTAACTAGTAATGGCGCACTATCTCCTGGTGCGCCATTACTAGTTTTGCAAAAAAAAAGTATTGTTACTAGTGGCGCACCGTGGATGTGGTGCGCCATTAGTATTTGGACACTAATGGCGCACCAACACATGGTGCGCCATTAGTATATTGTAGTGGCGCACCACATGTTTGGTGCACCATTAGTGTCCATATCTTCTATAGCCCTTTTCCTAGTAGTGGGGGGACCTTTAGTACCGGTTGGTAACACCAACCGGTATTAAAGGATTATATTTTTTTGAATTTTTTTATTTTTTTAGAAAAAAAATTGAATTTGTTTTTTGATTTTTAAATTTCTGAATTATTTGATGATTTTGTCTCTAATTACCGCTCATCATTGCTCTCATCACCGTCATCATTCCAAATCGCCTAATCACCCTCATCATTCCAAATTGCCTAACTTACCGGCCGGTTAGCCATCCTCTCACCACTTCAGCCTAAGCACGCTTAACTTCCGAGTTCTATTCCCCCTAGTTTGTAAGTTTGCACATGTTGTTTACCTGAAAATTAGTAAGCAGTCAATCCTATTAACCCACAGGAATATATATTATGCATGAAGTCACATGTTTCACCGTCTTAGTTTGAAACTATTATTCTAAAAAATTATTATTATTTAGTAACCGAAATATTTCTTGAATAAGTAGTTTGACCATAGCTTGACCACAGTTTGACCAGATTTGACCATAGTTTGACCACAGTTTGACCAAAAGTTAAAAAAACTAAAATAATTATTTATTAACACTAATATTTCTTGAATAATTATTTTGACAATAGTTTGACCACAATTTGACCAGGTTTAACGAAAATAAAAAAAACAGAAATTTGAGCATATCTTTTTTCCTTTTAAAATTTGAGGATTCTAAAAAGTTGCAAATCGGATGCGGATTTTCGTGCTGATTTTTTTATATATTATGCTTTTTTTTGAAAGATACGGCCGTTTTACATTTTCATAACAATTTTTTGCAAAACATTTCTAAATTTAAGTTTTTTAATTTTCTTAACTAGTAGATGTAGTAACATAATTACGTCTCGAAGGATTTTAATTTTTGAAGTTTTTATCATTTTCTTTTGCTTTTTACAAATTGATGATTTTTTTATAATTTGATGATATTTTGTTTTCAAAATAAATGAAATTTTTTTAGTGGGCTACTTTTGACGGGTTTTTTTCCATTTTGATGAACTTTTTTTCAAATTCGATGAATTTCCTTTAAATTTGATGAACTATTTTTTATCATTGATGAACCTTTTCCAAATTAAGTGAACTTATTTTAAATGGAATTTTCCTGAATTCGAATAATTTTTTTTCAAATCGATGAACTTATTTTCAAATTTTTGAACCTTTTTTCAATTTAGGTGATCTTTTTTGAAAATTGGTCATCTTATTTATAGCTTCGATGAACATTTTTTAAATCTGATAAACTTTTTGAATGTCAGTGATTTTTTTAAATCCGATGAATTTTTCTTAGATTTGATGAATTTTTTAATTTGATGAACTTTTTCTAAAATTCGATCAATTTTTTTCACATTTGACTAATTTGTCCCCAAATTCTATTATATTTTTATTCCAAAATCGATGAACTTCTTTCACATTTTGTGAACTTTTTTCAAAATGGGTGAATTGTTTTCTGCACTTGCACAGTCCCTCGGAAGTTCGAGTTTGCCCCCATTGTGACCATAATTGTAGGGTATCAATTGTAATCCTTCCGTCCGAGTTTATAAGTCTTGCATGTCTATCTAGGTCGTCAATTTGACTTATATAAAATAAATTATTTAATATAAAAATATATCATTAGAAAATAGAATGTCTAAAATTTCTAATGAGATATTTTTTGTAACATATGCCTTTTATTATGTTTGTCAAATTGTCAACCTAGATAAAACATGCAAGACTTGTAAACTGAGATTGAGGGAGTATATATTTTGATAAGTAAAACTATTGATCCCAGGAGGCGTTGGAGAAATTCGTAGGTGAAAAAATAATAACGGTTCACTCTAAGTGCTAAAAGGTGTAATGGTGTTGTGTTTTTTGAAGTTAATTTAGCAGCAAAGTATAAATAACAACAAAAAGTAAAATAGTGCGCTAAGTGGCCTAGTCCATAGTTATACGAAGGACAAGAAATTTTTGTTACACATGATGATCAAACACTGATGAGGACAACATGATAATTGCATAGTTGTCAGTTCCATACATCACTTGAATTGATATATGTGGCCAATCAGTGTTTTTGGGACAGATCCTAATGTTATGTGATGCAAAACAATTGGCTCACAAGTATGATTGATTCTGCTTATAGCAAGTAATATTCAAACACTAAGATTTATTAAGTTAACTACGGAACCATAGCCATAACTTTCTCTAGGGTCCATATTTAGACGTTATGCGAGAACTTGTGAACTCATGTCATGGTCAGTTCTGTCCCACTGTCCTCCTATTCCAAACATTGAGTTCTATTAAACTTTCTAGTTGATGGCATTTGGATACCGGTTCAATTGCTAATGTTAGTAACTCGAAGTGAAAGACGGAATAAACGGAGAGTAGGTAAGGGTGATATGGTGATGTGTGTTGGAAGTGTTTCCAAGGATGACCTGATCACCATCACATGCTCCATCTACCTTCGGGATTAGTGTTGAACCTTTTTTTAGGAACCTAAATAAATGTTATTTGGTGTCTGCGTTGATCATGAACATGATTAGATCGTGTTTATTCCAATACGGTTATTCATTTAAGTTAGAGAATAATAGTTGTTTTGTTTAAATGAATAAAACTTTCAATGGTCATGCACCCAATGTGAATGGTTTATTGAATCTCGGTCGTAGTGATACACATGTTCATAATATTGATCCAAAAGAAACAAAGTTAATAATGATAGTACCATGTACGTGTGGCACTACCGCTAAGGTCATATTGGTGTGAAGCGCATGAAGAAACTCCATGCTGATGGATCTTTGGACTCACTCTATATCGAACCGGTTATACATGCGTACCATGCCTCATAGAGAAGATGACTAAGACCCCATTTTCTGGCATGATGGACCGGGGAAGTGACTTATTGGAAATGATACATGTTGATATGTGGGGACCAATGAGTGTTGAAGAGTGCGGTGGATATGTTTATTTTCTTACCTTCACTGATGATTTGAGTAGATATGGGTACATTTACTTACTGAAACACAAGTCTAAAACGTTTGAAAAGTTCAAGCAAATTCAGAGTGATGTGTGAGATCATCATGACAAGAAAATAAAATGTCTACTATACGATCATGGTGATGAATATCTGAGTTACGAGTTTGGTATGGAACTTAAGACAATGTGGAAATTGTTTCACAACTCACGCCACCTGGAACACCATAGTGTGATGGTGTGTCCGAACGTCATAGTCATGCTCTACTAGATATGGTGCATACTATAATGTCCCTTATCGTTTTGCCACTATCGTTTTTGGGTTATGCATCAGAGACAACTAAATTCACTTTAAAAAGGGCACCATCTAAATCCTTTTAGATGACACAGTATGAATTATGGTTTGGCAGAATACTAAGCTTTACTTTGTTAGAGTTTGGGAATGCAACACCAATGTCTGATAAGCTCGAACCTAAAGTGAAAAAGTGCATCTTCATATGATACCTTAAGGAAATAGTTCATTATACCTTATATCTCAGATCCGAGGGCAAAGTGATTGTTGCTAAAAACGGGTCCTTTCTCGAGGTGGAGTTTCTCACGAAAGAATTGAGTGGGAGGAAAGTAGAACTTGATGAGGTTGTTGAACCGTCACTTTAGTTGGAGAGTAGCATGATGCAGAAAGATGTTTCTGCGACACATGCACCAAGTCAAGAGGAAGCAAATGATGATTATCATGAAGCTTCAGATCAAGTTACTACCGAACCTCGTAGGTCGACAAGGACTCATACCGCCCCTGAGTGGCACAAAAATTCCATCTTGCAGGTCATGTTGTTAGACAACAGCGAACCTACGAGCTATGAAGAAGTGATGGTGGGCCCGAATTCCAACAAATGGCTAGAAGCCATGAAATCCAAGAAAGGATCCATGTATGAAGAACAAGTATGGACTTTGGTAGACTTGCCCGATGAATGATATGTCGTTGACTACAAATGGACCTTCAAAAAGAAGACAGACGATGATGGTAAATGTCACCATTTATAAAGCTCGACTTGTCGCAAAGAAGTTTCTGACGAACTCAAGGAGTTGAATGCGATGAGACTTTCTCACCCATAGCGATGCTAATGTCGGTTGGAATTATGCTAGCAATTGCTACATTTTTCAATTATGAAATCTGGCAGATGAATGTCAAAACATTAGTTCCTCAATGGTTTCCTTGAGAAAAGGTTGTGTTTCATATAAACGGAAGGTTTTGTCGATCCTTAGGATGCTAAAAGGTATGCAATATCGAGCAATCCTTCTATGGACTGGAGCAAGAACCTCGGAGTTGGAATATACACTTTGATGAGGTGATCAAAGTTTTTGAGTTTATGCAAAGTTATATATACAAAAAAGTGAGTGGGAGCAATATAGAATTTTGATAATTAATTGTATGTGGTTGACATATTGTCGATCGCAAATAATGTAGAATTTCTGGAAAGCATAAAGGGTTGTGTGAAAAGAGTTCTTCAAAGGAATATCCTGGAATGAAGCTACATGAATATTGCGCATCAGAATCTATAGAGGTAGATCAAGACGTCTGATAAGACCTTCAATGAGTAAATACCTTGAGAAGATTTTGAAAGAGTTCAAAATGGATTAGTCAAAGGAAGAGGTTTTGACAGATTTGTAAGATGTGGAGCTGAGTGAGACTCAAAGCTCGACCATGGCAGTAGAAAGAGAAGGGACGAACACTACTAGGAAAAAGCCTAGCAGTACCGCTGGTTTTAGGTATATCAAGAGCGGGTGCTGCGCCATCGACACGGGCGCTACAACTAACTGGTAGTAGTAGCGCGGGTGCCACCCGCGCTACTACTACGTCCGTTAGTAGTAGCGTGGATACCACCCACGCTACTACTAACTAGTTGTAGCGTGGGTCTGAACCATCGCTACTGCTAACTAATTAGGAATTAAAGAGATAATTCCAGCCATGGCTGCTGATCCTAGCTAGGCGTCATCGTCCTCTTCATCCATGGTCGATGTTGATCCCGGAGGGGATGAAGTCGTCCATGGTGATGGTGCTTCCCTATCCAACTCTTCTCCACACCTTTCCTTTCCTGCTGCTAGAAAAAAAGAGACATGGATTAGAAGAGGAAGAGAGAGATAGAGAGGAGTAGGTGCAGCAACTCACCGGTGGCCGTCGGAGTTGGTGCCGAAACCCTAGATGACGCCATGCGTTGCATTCATCACAGATCTGGCCATCGTCATGGGCGGCGCTCTGTTGGATCTTCCTCTCCTACCAGCAGCGGAGTAGGAGGAGGAGGAGGAGGAGGAGGAAGGAGGGGCTACGGCGAAAGAGGAGGTCACCGGATTTGAGGGAGACGTTGAGGTGCGAGACCGGCAGTTGCGGTGGGCGAGGAAGGGCGTCGCAGGTGGGAGGGAGAAGTGAAATCGAGAGAGTTTGTGGGTCTCGGGTCGGGCCTCCGTGCGCTATGTTTATACATGTGTCGTGGGTTGATAATAGTAGCGCTGGGTGTATACCCACACTACTACTATGGCATGTCTCGGGGTGCATGGTGGAGACCACTTAGTAGTAGCGTGGGTTTTATAACCTGCGCTACTACTATCAACTTAGTAGTAGCGTGGGTTATAACCCGCGCTACTACTACGACGGGTCCCGAGAGGCAGGGTGGAAATCACTTAGCAGTAGCGAGGAGTAAAAACCCGTGCTACTACTATCAACTTAGTAGCAGCGAGGGTTAAAAACCCGCGCTACTAGTAAGTAGCAGTAGCGAGGGGCATAAACCAAAGCTACTAGTAAGAGTCTGCCTATAAGCTTTCCCTAGTAGTGGAAGGGTCATCCCCCATGCCTTATCCATAGGCTCTATATAGTATGCCATGTTGTGTACCGCACCTGGTGTGTGCCTTGCCTGAGTCTGTCAAGGGGTACAAGAGTGATCCAGGAGTGGATCACTGGACAACGGTCAAAACATTCCTTAGTAACTAGAGGACTAAGGAAATGTTTCTCGATTATGGAGGTGATAAAGAATTCGCCATAAAGGGTTACGTCGATGCAAGCTTTGATACTAATCCGGATGACTCTTAGTAGCTGTCCGGATACATATAGTGGAGCAGTCATTTGTACTAGCTCCAAGTGGAGCGTGGTAGCACCATCTACAGTATGACATATAGATTTGCAAAGTACACACATATCTGAATGTTAAAGACCCGTTGACTAAAACCTCTCTCACAAGCAAAACATGATCAAACCCCAGAACTTATTGGCTTTAAATCACATGGTGATGTGAAATAGATTATTGACTCTAGTGCAAGTGGGAGACTGTTGGAAATATGCCATAGAGGAAATAATAAATTAGTAATTATCATATTTCCTTGTTCATGATAATTGTTTATTATCCATGCTATAATCATATTAATTGGAAACTCAAATACATGTGCGGGTACATAGACAACACTATGTCCCTAGTGAGCCTCTAATAGACTAGCTCGTTGATCAAAGATGGTCAAGGTTTCCTAGCCACAGATATGAGTTGTCATTTGGTAAATGGATCACATCATTAGGAGAATGATGTGATGGAGAAGACCCAAACTATGAACCTAGCATAAGATCGTGTCAGTTTGTTGCTATTGTTTTCTGCATGTCAAGTATCTATTCCTACGACAATGGGATCATGCAACTCACCGACACCGGAGGAGTACCTTGTGTGTGTCAAACATCGCAACGTAACTGGGTGACTATAAAGGTGCTCTACAGGTATCTCTAAGGGCGTCTGTTGAGTTGGCATGAATCGAGTCTGGGATTTGTCACTCCGTATGTAGAGGAGTGCATCATCACCGCATCCGTTATAGTAGTAGAATGTAGTGCCCACTAATTATGAATTCATGGCCGGTACAGAACTCACTGATGAAAGTAGTTTTTGAGGATCACAGGTACCATGGAATTATCAGTATAACTTTTGAGTGGTCAAAACTATGATTTTTCGTTGAACACCAGAAATACACAAGTAGTACTCCCTCTGTTCTGTTATGACAAAAAGAACTAGTTACATCTTCCCATTAACTAGTGCATGCACCATTAAGAGGAAATCATATTCATCTGAGAGAGAAAACATTATGGCGGAAAACATAATTTCACCATTTAGGTGCGCAAATGTTTTGTTTTGTGACTTGCCTCTGCATGTCTCACGTTTTGTTGAAGGTGCTGCACAAAGCATTATTGCGCTATCTAGGTGTGCAAACGGCCAAATAGCTTAGTCATGTGGCGCATAGGATGATACGAATTGATACTTAAGACAAATATGACATGCACATGGTAGCAACAAGCCAAGAACCATATCATGATGGCTGCCTCAACCTACATCTGGTCCATTATCCCACTGAGCTTGCTATCATGTGAGTACACTGCATAACTATTCTCAAAGAAAGAACAAAATTATATTGCATACTTGCACTTAATTAAATCTTGGCGCATTGATATTTTTTGTTAAAAAATGTTAGAATAGAGAAATATAACTAGTAGAAAAAGGGCCATTTGTCATGGTTCGTAAGGCCTATCTGTCCTGGTTCTGGATCTGGGACTAAAGGGTCGTCACTAAAGCCCTAGGCCTTTAGTCCCGGTTCTTACATGAACCGGGACAGATGGGCCTCCACGTGGCCGCTGCGGCGAGCCCAGGTAGGAGGGCCACCAACCGGGACCAAAAGGCATCCACGCGTAAGCAGCTGGTAGGGGTTGAGATTTTTTTGAAAGGTGGTGGTTTAGTGGTTTTGGGGTTTAATTTAGGTTGTTAGCTAGCTAATAGAGAGAAGTGTTCTCTCTTATCTCCGTGCTTGGTTTACCAACGCTACTGCTATGCCCAAACATGGCTTAGATTGAAGTGAAGGCAACATGTGGTGCATCTCGAAAGTAATACTAATCCTAACTTGATCAAGTTTGGATTGTACTACTTTCGACATGCACCACATGCATGTTGCCTTCACTTCAATCCAATCCATGTTCATTTCACCCAATCGATATATAATAACTCTTCATGCTCGCATCATGCATCATCATAATAACAAGTCCTACTAATCATCATCATACAACTTCTACTCGTTATTAATAACAAGTCATACGATCATCATCCTCATAGTCATCGAACCAACCCTACTTAATTGTTCTTAGCACATGATCATCAGTATTAGGTAGGACCTAAATACCCTCTTTAAGGTAAAATAGCATAAACAATATAGACCCGACTCTCCATTATGGAGAATGGAGATCATCCTGTCTCCAATTCTTGCGCTCCGCTTCCTTTTGCTTCCAAGAACCTCCTTACGACTGTCCATACATTTTTTCATTATTTGATTGTCATGTCTCCACTTCTTTTAGAAATCCGTCCGGACAGTTGAGATTTGTAGGATGACTTGGTTGTATGTTCAAAACATCAAGGAGACCATGCTGATACATCAGATGAGGCACACAATCATTCGGGATTATTTGTTGAAAAACATAGTAATAACTTCGTAGTTAGCAATGATGTACTAGTTTTAGAAGTATGCAAAAGATGCACGTATGTCGTAATAGTAACAAATCTTACCATGGTATCTCCATGGTAGTTACCATAGTTCAACACGTGCACTAGCTGGCACGTATTGACCATAATGTTGAGGAGTTCTATTGTAGATCTTGTAATTCTCAAGATTAGTACCAAATGCGATCAGATGATTTTTCTCCTGATAGGTTAATTCAGAGCCATCGGTGTAGTGGGTTTTGTCTACCATCTTCCGCACATTTTTGAAGAATGAACCTAAGCTGTCAATGGAAATAAGCTGTCAACTATTCCGAAATAAACAATATAAATTACTTTATAACTATGTTTGAGAAGCTCACATAGGGGAAGAATTGGAAGCGTATCAACAAGGACCCAAATGTTCAAATTGTCTTCGGCGGTGTGAGGATCACCAAGATCATAAAAAACATACATCTCTCAAAGTGCTTCCCAATTCTTGCAACCAAAATGGGTTACGCTCTCACAAATGTACATATTTACTTCAAAATCCATACCATAATGGGTCCTTAGGTGAATTTTCTTTGTTTCCATACTTTCATGGTCTTCAAAACCCATCCTCTCCAAGACATACTTTCTTGCATAGCATGGGATAAGCTAGTCGAATTGTAAAATGTGAAAAGTACATGTGGAAATAGTTGAAGTCGTGCTTAATTACGAAAAAACATGTGTCGTCGTCGCATACCGTTTCACCATCGAAGGTGTGACGCCCCCGATTCAATCGTACACTAATCATGCACGCAAACATGTACGATCAAGATCAGGGACTCACGGAAAGATATCACAACACAACTCTAAAACATAAATAAGTCATACAAGCATCATAATACAAGCCAGGGGCCTCGAGGGCTCGAATACAAGTGCTCGATCATAGACGAAGTCGATTGGAAGCAACAATATCTGAGTACGAGACATAAGTTAAACAAGGTGCCATAAGATGGCTAGCACAAACTGGGATACAGATCGAAAGAGGCGCAGGCCTCTTGCCTGGGATCCTCCTAAACTACTCAGTGTGTCGTCGGTGGGCTGCTGCGTAATGTAGGCACCTCCGGTGTAGTCGTCATCGATGGTGGCGTCTGGCTCCTGGGCTCCATCGTCTGGTCGCAGCAACCGAGTAGAGATAGGGGGAAAAGGGGGAACAAGGCAACTGTGAGTACTCATCCAAAGTACTCGCAAGCAAGGAGCTACACTACATATGCATGGATATATGTGTAAAGGGCCATATCAGTGGACTGAACTGCAGAATGACAGAATAAGAGAGGGGATAGCTAGTCTTATCGAAGACTACGCTTCTGGTCACCTTCGTCTTGCAACAGGTAGCCGAGGGTAGGTTGAAGTCCTCCAAGTAGCATCACATAGCATAATCCTAACCGGTGATCCCCTCCTCGTATCCCTGAGAGAGAGAGACCACCGGTTGTATCTGGCACTTGGAAGGGTGTGTTTTATTAAGTATCCGGTTCTAGTTGTCATAAGGTCAAGGTACAACTCCAAGTCGTCCTGTTACCGAAGATCACGGCTATTCGAATAGATTAACTTCACTGCAGGGGTGCACCACATAACCCAACACGCTTGATCCCATTTGGCCGGACACACTTTCCTGGGTCATGCCCGGCCGCGGAAGATCAACACGTCGCAGCCCCACCTAGGCGCAACAAAGAGACCAGCACGCCGGTCTAAACCTAAGCGCACAGGGGTCTGGGCCCATCGCCCAATGCACACCTGCACGTTCCAATCCGGCGCGCGCCACTCAGTCGCTGGCGTCACGAAGTGCTTTGGCTGATACCACGACGCCGACTGCCCATATCTTTCCCACGTAGTTGCTTAGTGTGTATAGGCTCGTAGCCAACTTAGATCAAATACCAAGATCTCGTTAAGCGTGTTAAGTATCCGCGAACGCCGAACAGGGCCAGGCCCACCTCTCTCCTAGGCGGTCTCAACCTGCCCTGTCGCTCTGCCACAAAGTTCCACTCGCGGGTGCTCCACCAGCCGACCCGACTTTAGTCTCCACATGTATCATGTATAAAGTATATAGTATATACCCATGATCACCTCCCGAGTGATCACGGCCCGATAGTATAGCACAACAGACGGACAAGAATGTACGGCCACAGATGAAAATACTAGCATCCTATACTAAGCATATAGGATTGCAGGTAAAGGTATCAACAGAAGTAACAAAAACATGCTATGCATCAGGATAGGAATAACGGAAAGCAGTAACATGCTACACTACTCTAATGCAAGCAGTATAGAGGAGAGTAGGAGATATCTGGTGATCAAGGGGGGGGGGCTTGCCTGGTTGCTCTGGCAAGAGAGAGGGGTCGTCAACTCCGTAGTCGAACTGGGCAGCAGCAGCGTCGGTCTCGTAGTCTATCGGAGAGGAGAGGGGGAAGAAACAATAAATATAATGCAAACATAAGCATGACAGTGCATAACAAGAAAATGTTCGGTGCTAGGTGTGCCCTAACGCGGTAGGAGGTGATACCGACGAAGGGGGAAAACATCCGGAAAGTATTCGGTGTTTCGCTTTTCGGGAAGAAGGAGCCGGAGGGGAAAGTTGCGAGTTCGATAGGTTTTGGGGTGTATGGCGGACGAACGGGCTGCGTATCCGGGTTCGTCTCGTCGTTCTGAGCAACTTTCATGTTGAAAATATTTTAATCCGAGTTACGGATTAAAAGATATGATTTTCTAAAGATTTTATTAATTTCTGAAATTTAATTAATTATTTAAATCCAACATTATCCAGAATAGTAAATGATGACGTCAGCATGACATCAGAGTGATGTCAGCAGTCAACGTTGACCTTTGACCTGGTCAACCTGTCGTGTGGGTCCTGTTGGACCCACCTGTCATTCTCTATGATTAACTAAAACAGATTAATTAGCTTAATTAGTGATTAGGTTAATCTAATCAGGATTAATTAACTTAATTAATTACTTAATTAATTAATTAATATTTTAATTATTTTAGTTATTATTTATTTATTTATTTAATATATTTTTTAATTCCTTTTTTTTATGTTCCAGGGGCTGGGCCCCACTTGTCATACTCCAAGGGGTTTGCCTGCTGGGCACATAGGCCACCGGAGCGGGCTTAATCTGGGCGCTCGGGCGCTCGCCCGAACCGGCACGGGCGTGGGGAAGCACCGGGGAAAGGCCGGGGGGGGTTGTGGGGGTTTTGGGGAGGAGGAGCAGCGAGGGAGGCCGGTGGCCACGGCGAGGGGAACGGCGCCGGCCAGGAATGGGAGCAGGGGCGCTGGCGCCACGGGCGGACCAGCGACGGGCATCGATGCCGGAGAGCGGGCCGGGCAGCACGAGGCCGGAGGGCGAGCGGGCGATGGTGGTGGCAGGCGCGTGGCGCTCGGCTTTGGCCGAGGCTCGGCTGGCCGAAGCGCAAGACGGGCGAGGCGGAAGGCCGCGAGAGGGGACGGGGAGGAGGAGGAGGACCGGGTCCTCACCGAGGGAGCGAGGCACGGGCAGCGGGCTCGGGGAGGTTGGGAGGACCGGCGAGGAGCAGGAGGCGCGAGGAGCTCCGGGCGGCGGCGGATCGGTCCGGCGAGTCGGGGAGGGGACGAGGAGGCCACGGCGAGGTCGAGGTCGGCAGGTCAGCTCCGGCGATGTGCGGTGGTGGATTCGGGGCGGATCCCCTCGATCCATATCAAGAGGAGGCAGAGGGGACGGAGGAGCACGGCGTCGGGGCGGGCATCGCGCGAGGGAGAGGAGGGGCGCGGAGGAGTCCGGGAGGGGCGACGCCGGCGCCGGCTGGTGGCGGGCAACGGCGTCGGTGAAAAAGGGGGGGGGGGTCGGGGCCCTCTGCCCCAATCCAGACGGGGAAGGGGAGAGAGGCATGCGGAAGGGAGCGAGTGGGGGGCGAGTGGGTGGCGGCTAGGGTTCGGCCGAGTGGGGAGTGGGGGTTATGCAGAGGCGAGTGGGCGGCACTGGGGCCGATGGCTCTTGGGCCGAGGCCCAGTGGGGGGGGGGGTTTGCTCCTTTTTTCACCTTTTCTTTTTGTTTCTTTCCTTTTCTGTTTTATTTCATTTAAAAGTATTTAGGCATCTTATAAAAATGTGTTTTATGTACTATAATTACCTATGCCATTTTTGGCACAGCCCGAACATTTTAGTCTAATATTTTGAAAACTTTTGTCGATTGATTGATTTAGGATATAAATTTGAAACGGTTTCGAATTAACCCGAGATTAATTACAGTGACAGAGGTGATGTGTCATCATTAGTAGGGATTACTGTAGCTTGATTATCCGGGCGTCACAGAAGGTCTCCTCGAGCTTAATGTTGAAGCGCCGATCTTCATCGAGCTGAAGGAACCTGTCGCACATACCTCGGTCGTCGTGGCACCAGTCGCACTCCCCCGGGAGGTTTTCGTCGTCCGAGTACGACATTTACTATGTTCATAATTCAAATATTAAACTTGTACAATTAAATATAGGTACTAAAAAACCTAAATTGGATCATTATTATTCATCACGGGTTGACTATCGGTCTGTCAAAACTTTTCTTGAAAACTCTCAGCTCACGTCGTGTACATATTCGACCGTCGGTGATGGTAGCTCCTCCTTTCATTCTCGAGTGCATTACACCAAATTGTCTAGCACACGGAAATGAAGGAAAAGCTACCCCCACGACAACTGTCGGGATTCTTCGTCCTCTCATATATATATGGTGGAGACTCTCCCTCACTGATTCCTCTCTGACATTTCCGACCGTCGGTGATGGTAGCTCCTCCTTTCGTTCCCGAGTTCATTACACCAAATTGTCTAGCACACGGGAACGAAGGAGAAGCTACCCCCACGGCAACAGTCGGGATTCTTCGTCCTCTCATATATGGTGGAGACTTCACAGACTTAAAGTCAATCCGAAATATCGTTTATTTATCTTTCTAAAAAAGGACATATCGAGCGCCTAAAATTTGCAGGCAAGGAAATATACATGTTTTTATCTACTTCATATGAGCATTCAAACTTGATAGACATTACATTTCAATGGTTGAAATTATGAGCAAAAACATTTCAAAATATCTCATAGGACTCATATTGACATGGAGATTTGGCCAGTGTCACCTCGAGGTCGGAGGGGGTCGGTGGCCAGTGATGACGGCGGGATTATGGAGAGGGCTCCTAGATTTCTGCAAAACAAAAACCCTATAAGCTATCAAGTAATCAAATGCATACGCCTTGCATAGTGCTCTCAATTTTAGCAAAACCAAATCGTAAAACAAAGTAGTATTCAAATTAGCATGCATTGAATTATAAGCAAAACTACATCATCTCTTGCGTCCGTACATCGTCGAATATTATCACTAATACACCTTGAATACTATCATACATATAGCATCACTATTACAGCTACAACCGTAGCGCCCGACGGGTATCGGCGCGGGCGGTCGACACCCAAAAAGAAGGAACCATCACAAGATCATAGCTCCGGTGAGATCCTCAAGAACCTGCCAGGTATTATCGAACCTGCCCTCCAACGCAACCATGTAGCGACGGACGTGCTCGTCCTCCTCGCTGACACGGTGACGTACCACCTCTGTGGTGTTAGGAAGCATTGGCACCGTCACTGGCCCACGCGACCGCCACCAAACAAGGATCGGATCAACGACGGACTGGCTCCTCACCAACCTACGCCTCCCGGAAGGTAGCACCTCCGAATACCAGCCCGGTAGAGCCCAGTCCCGGACATGTCCCGTCTGATCAAGCAGGCCTCCTGCGCCGAGTCGACGATGAGGATGCGGGATAGGCATCGTCGATGTCAATGCGGAATAAAAACTAAAAAAATAAACTAGTTCTATTAATTTTTTTGCTAAGAATAAACTACTTACATAGTAAAATAAAGTAGTTTTATTAAATCAACTAGTTCAACTACTAAGCACTTAATATAAAAAAAAGTAGTACTTAAATAAATTACTTCTATAATAAAATAAAGTAGTTCTATTAAATCAACTAGTTCAACTACTAAGCACTTACTATAAATAAAATAACGTAGTACTTACTAAAATAAACTACTTCTATAGTAAAATAAAGTAGTTTTTATTAAATCAACTAGTTCAACTACTAAGCACTTACTAACCTAAAATGCACTAAATCAACTAACCTTAAATGTAACTTTTGTAACACAACTTTTTCTAAATATGCACATATATATATGAACATATACATAAATTGAGCAAAAAATCTATGAACAAAAAATCATACCTCAATGCATACATATCCATGGATCATACATACATCTGCATATATATACATATACATACAACATCCATATATACATACATCAATCAACAAAAAGTGTATGAAAAAAAGCACCACAGAGAGCAGGCCGGCCGGGGCGGCGGCGGCGGCGACAGAGGGCGGCAAGCAGAGCAGGCAAGGGCAGCTGCGCGAGGGAAGGGAGGGCTCACTGGGCGGCGACGACGAGGCGCGTCAGAGGGCGGCGACGGCGAGGTCGGGCAGAGGGCAGCGGCGTCGAGGTCGGGCAGAGGGCGCCACGTCGGCGCAGGGGTGGCACCGATATGACGGCGGCGTCGGGCGGCGGGGACGGCGTCGGAGGCAGGAGCGACGATGGCGGACGCGTGGGCGATGGGGCAGAGGGCGGCGTCGGCGGCGGGAGAATGAGGAATTGAAACGAAAATTTCACAAGTGATGTTAAGCATTGGTCCCGGTTGGTGGCTAGAACCGGGACAAATGCCCCCCTTTAGTCCCGGTTGGTGCATCCGTTCTTTTAAAGAGAAAAAGGGAAGTATCTCTCTCTTGATTGTGTGTATATCTTTCTTTCCTAGCTAAAATGATTTAGTTCCCGCTAATCAACAATAGGTCCAAGGTTAATTTCGTCCTAGCATGTGATTTATTATATGTGTTAA
The DNA here is from genome assembly GCA_021605145.1 of Aegilops bicornis. Taxonomy (NCBI): domain Eukaryota; kingdom Viridiplantae; phylum Streptophyta; class Magnoliopsida; order Poales; family Poaceae; genus Aegilops; species Aegilops bicornis. The sequence goes on along the minus strand of CM038671.1, from coordinate 3,914,832 downwards.
TCACCGTACTGAAAATAATACACCTTACATAAAAGAATGAAGGGAGTAATAAATAGTGTAACATATATATACACATGGTTTAGCAGTACTACCATGCAGAACTCCTAGAACTAGTAGACTCATTACCCAACGCCACCGTTGGGTCGACCAGCAAATCGTTCGGGTTGTCCAGCAAGTCTGTGACGATCGACCATCCGGCGGGAATGTGTTTTCAGATTCAAACAAACCTTTAATCGATATTGTTATCCTGTGCCTATAATTGAGTAGTGTTTATTCATAATGTTTTAATAAATATAATAGGGTTAATTAAATGAATATCGATGTCTTAGTCTTATCTTAGACTATATAATTAAGACATACATGAGGGCGATGCAATGTGTGAAATTTTATCATACGTATGTATGTATGTTCCAATACGCTGGATTGTTGGAGTCGGAGTTATTATTGCTAGAATACTAGCACATCCGTTTGCGCGTTGCAACAAGAGATAAAAATATTACATATTGATGTTCATTCGGAATTCTATTTAAAATACACATTGGCAACTCATATCATATTTAGTCTTAACCATGATTCTCAAACATGTCTTGTCACGGGACAACTAAAAATGCGTCACGAATATTTACAGAATTATATATGTTAGTAGATGAATAACTTGGAAGATTAGGCATGAGTTTCCACTGGGATACCAACTGGTTAGTTGACTAAGGTATAACTGAAACTTTTTCGATATGGTTAAGCTTAATCCATCCCTAATTCGGCTCAGTCTATTCACCCTTCATCCGATCCGGCGTACTACATATAGTTTTGAACATAAAATTGATATGAATATATGTAAGGGAGCAATATCAGACTATTTAATATTTTTGCCTTAAGTAGTTGGGTCGGCTAATTTCCATGGGCTGTGAAAAGACCAGCGACCGCAAATAAACCAAAATAAGAAGTCACGTGGAAGGATCAAACTCACGACCTAAAAGACCGAACAAAGTGCAGCCACCCACTTGAACAAATAGGTCCTGCTAACCAATGGACACCAAATATAAGTAACAAGATACTGCAGCGTCAGATTCAAAATATTTTTCAATTTTATTTGAAAATTTAAAATATTATAATTATTATGAAGTGCAAATATTCATGGAAACATGAAGACTTGTGTAAATCCAAATACTCTTTAAAATGCACTACATTTTTTGGAAAGACGGAAAAAAATAGGACAAAAATATTTTCAATAATTCACAAACATCATTGAAAACATGATTCTTTGATAAAAACTTTGAAATGCATTTTTGTTTTAGAAAATGCAAACACTTACTGAAGGCTTACTAGGGACACAGTGTTGTATATTTATCCACACATGCAATGTGTTTCCAATCAATACAATTATACCATGGATAATAAACGATTATCATGAACAAGAAAATATAATAATAACCATTTATTAATGCCTCTGGGGCATATTTCCAACACCGGGGCAGCAAAATTATCCACGGCTCACATGGTGTCGGTCCTGCTTTCGCTCCCGCTTGTATGTTGCGACCTCATCTAGACGAGGCCGCAGGAATGGCGAAATCACTAATTGAGAAGTACTCCTTTCAAAGATCACTCCCACCTCCCAGGTTGCGACATGTGATGCACTACGTGTGTACCACTTGTATGGATGAGGTCGCAACCTGTATTTTCAAAATGTTTTATCTCCTAATCCATGCGTCCAAATCTTGTGCCGTTTTTTACCATTGAGTTCCTCGCGTCCAGGTATTCAAATCAAAATCCCGTGTTGATAGGTTTTGACAAACTTTTTTTCACCAAAAAATGGATGAAAAAATCCGTGCCTCTCAGGAAAACAATAATAATGATCAGAAAACGTGTTTCTTTTTTCCCTTTCCAAGAGGCATGACCGTGCTTCTCGCGAAGGAAAAACCGTGCCTCTCGTGGAAGCAAAACCGTACTTCTCGCAAAGAAAAAAAGAATAAAAAAATGTGTTTTTCCTTTCCAAGAGGAACGGCCATGCCTCTTGCGAAAGCAAAACCATGCCTCTCATGAATGAAGAAAATGGAAAACATGTTTATTTTTAGCAAAAGCTAAGAAACACCCTGAAAAGCCGGAACAACAAAAACAGGAAAAAACATATCTAAAAAGCCGAAAACGCATGCAAAAAAATAGAAAAATAAAATTCGAAGGAAACATTCAGAGCGTGGCACGTGACGGCGGCTGAATAACGCGCTTATCCAGGAAATATGCCTTTGGTATGAGCACCTTAGAAATTTTATACGGGGCACAGATAGGTGGGGGCCGCCTGTCAGGCATCGGTTAATTTATAAAGCCATTTCATGCCTCCAGTAAGACGGGTAACCGTGGAACTAACTAGCAAATTGTTGTTCAACTCTGGCTATCCAGGCCTAAACGAGGGTGTTGGGCTGCTCGGGGAGGGCTCACGTACGAGATGCGGCATCACAGGGATGAAGGCGAGGTCATAGTCAGCAATTCCTTCTACATCGAAGAGAGCGGCTACAGCTCATAGAGGCATGCCTCAGTTCCTTCCTGGAATTGATGGCGCGGATGGCACATTTGAGCGAGGAGTTCGTGAATAAATAGTACATCATCATAGGCATTGAAATCGACCGAGCGGCTTCTTTTTGTGGAAGGACAAAATTACCTTTTATAAATTGAGTTTGAGGACAAAAATATGATATTTTGCATGTAGTGATTAGAAACAGATTTACATCATATATGTGCAGCTAACGAGGGTACAATTTGGATCATGCATTCGGATACTCATGATGTCATTAACACCATGAGACTGATTGTGCATGAAGGATTTATCTATGATGAAACTTAAGAAGAAATGGTTTAAAAGATACATTATGGGACTCTATATATTGGGCCGTGTCATAAGTACATAATTCTTTATTGTGAACATTGCTTAGTAAAATTGTCAACACGCCTAGATTTACATGGAGGTATGCAGTATATTATTTTGTTGTTTGAGAATAGGTATGCATTGTATTCACATTCTAGCATGTCAATCCTTGGTAGAATCCGGAGTATCCACGCTTTGTCATAAGACCTCTGAATTTCCTCTCCTTGATGGGCCCCTAGTCTGACCCATGGACTAAACCACCATGGTTCGGACCCCCTAGTCTAGGACTTGCACGGTCCCTCAGACGTTCGAGTTTGCCCCCATTGCAACCATAATTGTAGGGGATCAATTGTAATCCCTCCGTCCCAGTTTATAAGTCTTGCACGTCTATCTAGGTCGTCAATTTGACTTATATAAAATAATTTGTTTAACATAAAAAATATATCATTAGAAAACAGAATGTCTAAAAATTCTAAGGAGATATTTTTTGTAACATATGCCTTTTTTATGTTGGTCAAATTGACAACCTAGATAAAACATGCAAGACTTGTAAACTGAGATTGAGGGAGTATATATTTTGATAAGTAAAACTATTGATCCCAGGAAGCGCTGGAGAAATTCGTAGGTGAAAAAATAATAACGGTTCACCCTAAGTGCGAAAAGGTGTAATGGTGTTGTGGTTTATGAAGTTCGGTTAGCAGCAAAATGTAAATAACAACAGAAAGTAAAATATTGCGTTAAGTGGCCCAGTCCATAGAAATACGGAAGACAAGAATTTTATGTTACATATGATGATCAAACACTCATGAGGACAACATGATAATTGCACAGTTGTCAGTTCCATACATCACTTGAATTGATATACGTGGCCAATCAATGTTTTTGGGTCAGATCCTAATGTTATGTGATGCAAAATAATTGACTCACAAATACTATTGATTCTTCTTATAGCAATTAATATATCTCTAGGGTCCATATTTAGACGTTATGCGAGAACTTGTGAACTCAGGGCATGGTCAGTTATGTCCCACTGTCCTCCTATTCTAAACCTCGAGTACTGTTAAACTTGCCAGTTGATGGCATTTCGAGTTGTTTTATACTCCCTCCATTCTAGAATATAAGGTGTATTGTTTTCCATGCAAGTCAACCATTTGAATATTTGACCATCATTATAGAATAAACTAACAACATATACAATGCCAAATAGATAAAACATGAAAGTACTTCTCATGGTGGATCAAATGGTATAAATTTTGTATAGTAGATATCGATATATCTTTCTAAAAACTCGGTCAAACATGGCCTTGTTTGACTTCTGAAAAAACAAATACACCTTATACAAAGGAACAGAGGGAGTATAGTGTAAAACCTAATTGAAGCTTAGTCAAAAAAACTTTCACGGTAAGAACATGATAGCTCATATGTTAAAAATTAAAAAGAATCCAGAGAGTTATGGAATGAATATAAAATGATTGATTTATAGTAAACAACATGAAAAATGTAAAATTGCAATCTATCACATAATATATGCATGTATAATTTATATTTCTTTGACATGGTTACAAATAGATTCATCCATGTGACTCTTATTGGAAGATGTGTAGAACTCATATTGTTAAGTAAGATTAGTCATTGGCTTCGATACAGTTGCCGGTATCAAAGATTATTGAAGACTTAATTGACAATACGACCTTGGCCATAGAAATCATGCACAAGAACACATGATTAGGCTCCAACCGATTGAATGATGGCACCGTTGTTACAGAAACGAACACATCTGTCGCTGCACATTTTCATGTCGATTGCCATCTCTGGGCCACGAGAAACTGGTGCAAAATAGTTCACATTATGTTTGGCTTAAGCACAAATGTATTGTCTACAAAATCGATAAAAAAAGGAATTTGGTAGATTATAATTACCGGTGTCCATGTTGTCACAAATAGAACTCATGCATCCAATGGTGCAGTACTTGGTGGCATCTGGTTCACCTGCCAAAGTAAATTTAACAACACGTATGAAAATAATTTCCAATTAGCAAGTAAATGTATGCAAGTCGGAAAATTATCAGTGGTATCTCTATACCGGATTCAGGGAGAAGATTCAGTGAAGGATAGTCACGAGGACATCTTGGACCAGTTATGTGTATACAATCACAGGTACTTGCGCAAACCTTCTGGGAACCACCAAGCACACGACAACTGTTGTAGCAGTTTCTTCCCAACGTGTTCCTGCAGCAACTCTTGCCCTCTACCTGGACCTGCCCCAGAACTACACCCAGTATGAGAACACAAATGACCACACTCTTAATACCCTTGCTGGTTGCCATGGTTGGATAGTGTGTACTCTTTAAAAATCATAGACGAGTGCGTCATCAGCGCATCAGTTATAGTAGTAGAATGCAGTACCCACTAATTATGAATTAATGGCCGGTACTAAACTCACCTATGTTGAGTTGTATTTTGTGTTGCATGTATACTGAAGTTATGTCCCACCTCCTAGTCTAGTATAGTTATGGTAGAGGCCTTCCATGTAATTATATATACCTGCACAAGCACCCCATCAATACAACTTTTATCATATTGCAAACTCTCCGTCTACATGGTATCATCTTTGTCGTTCCTCTCCTAGGGTTAGCCACCGCCGCCCGCACCCATCAACGACGCCGCCGCATCCCCTTCATCCGGTGGTTGACTTCGACGATGAGATGCAAACTACAGGTGACGGTTTGACGCAGAGGGATCGTTGTGCAGTGGCGGCGGTGGCACGTCGCATGTAGCTGTTGGGATCATGAAAAATGATGGTGACAACACATGCATGACGTTGATGGTGGTACTACTCGAGCATCTTCTCTCGAGCTCCGAGGTGAAAACCCAGGTCTGACTGGTTATACCTAGCAATTGCGATATTTTTTATGTCGTGACCTTGTTCAAGGCATTTCTCAGATATGTTCGGACTAGTTCTTCGGGATGAAAATCTAGATCCTGACCTTGAGTGGTTGGAACCGGTGACGGCGACGCTTGAGCGTTACTCCCTTCAAGAAGGCGTTGCAGTTGAAGAACCCTGACTTTCGTGTGGTGTCGTGAAATTGTTGGTGCGGATATGATCATTGTTTTAATTTGCCAATTGCAGATCTGATCATTTTTTTTGCTCGCCTACACATAGCTTTGGTCCTATACGGTTTGTAATTTAATGGCGTTTTTTGTGTGTGCGTGTGTTGATGTTCGCTGTGTGCATCTTAATTATGCAGAGGCCGGGTGCGTACTCCTAATGTTTGTATCGTCTTGATGCTTCATTTTGAGTTAATAAAATCCACCCTTTGTAGAAAAAAAAAACATCCGTGATACACTCAGTCTTATTCCCTCATTGGCTGCATATATATGATGCCATTTTCTATATCGCATCGTTACATTTAAAATATCACCATCCGGAACAGTCGATTTGTTTGTTGTTTATTTTTAAATCACAAAATGATTAATTTGACAAATCTTTACGTACCTGAAACTTCAACATTTTTCTCCAAACAAGTTGAGTCGTTTTTCTAAAATATTTCACTGAAGTACTTTTTCCATTGGTACAGTTTTTGTGTTTTATGAATTTTTATCTATGGTGGTTTACAACTATATGTATTACTCCCTCTGTCCTAAAATAAGTGACGCAAATTAATACTAAGTTAGTAGAAATTTTGTACTAAAGCAGCAACAGTTATATTGTGACAGAGGGAGTATATGTGTATTTATCAATATACCTATTTTTAAATAGAGGAATTCAACTTGTCAAGAGGTGGTTTCTTTTTTGAGGGAAAGCCTCAATGCACTTTATTCATCTCTTGGCAAGGTTACATCAGATAGCACATGCGATAACAAAAAGTTTGGTGCTTCATCCACCCACTCAAAACTACTACCTTGCTCATAGCTATATCTAGCTAAAAAATGTGCCAGATTGTTGGCTTTCCGCGGGCAATGCTGCAAAGAAATCGAAGGAATTCCATGTGCTAAATCAAAGCAATCGATCAGAATAGGCGTGTAGGAGCTCTAGATGTCCGACTCACCCTTGAGCGACTCAACGAGCTTGAGGCAATCTGATTCCACAGAAACTCTAGAGCAGCCTCGATCAAATAGCATCTTGAGACCTCGTTTGACAGGTAGAGCCTCCGTTGTTTGTGCATTCATCACATTCTGGAAGGGTTCAGCTACACCAGATAATGCCTCACCCTTGTAGTTTCTAAGAACAGCCGCGATTGCTCCACTCGCATCCTCAAAAAATGAAGCATCAGTGTTGAGTTTGTAGTTTCCCGGCGAAGGCTTCTCCCACCTTGCCGTGGGTAACACTACTTTGGCCAGTTTCTCATGATTGATAGTAATCGCCTGGATAGCAAAAGCAGTGTGTACCGCGCTCTTTATATGAGTCCCCTTCACTTCTTCCTGTCGTTCGTACCAGATATACCAAGCTGCCACGGCGATCGTCTTCTGCAGTCCTAGCTTACAGAGGACTGGGGACTTCTTTAATGGGTTTCTGAGCAGTTCTTCTAAAACCACTGAGCCCGATCGATCCACACAAAGCGCCAAGTTAATATCCTCTAACAGACCAAGTTTTCCCCAGACCTCTTTGCACGTGTACAAGTGAAGATCAGGTGGAGATTGTCCTCTGGTCCCGACTTACAAACAGACACTGAGGGTTAACCTTTATGTGTCTATTGCTTAGGATACACATGACCGGGACAGTACGATGGAGGGCGCGCCAGACAAATTTTTTAACCTTGCTTGGTACTAGCAGCTTCCATAAGATGTCCCACACAAGGTTCGTTCCTGTCGTACTAGCAGCTTCACCTCTCACTCTAGCGCCATACTTGTGCTCCCACTCAATGTAATATGCAGATCTGACTAAAAAAGTATGTGATTTGGTTCCATTCCAGGCCACAAAGTCTTCCAACAATGGAGAAAGTGGAATTCTGAGTATTCTTTCAACATCAACAGGAAGAAAAATATGCCTTAGATGGTCCTCATCCCGTCCTTCTGTGATTGGGTCAATTAATTCATTCACGTGTCTCAGCAAGTTGTTTCCCTTTTGTGTGAGCACCATCCGACTTGGGCTATCCGGGATCCAATGATCCTCCCAAATGTTGATGCTTTATCCGGTTCCCACTCTCAAGATATGGCCCCTTCGGAATGTTTGTAGTCCCGCCACCAGGCTCTGCCAAGTAAAAGAAGCACCTTTTTTTGGCCCTGCCTTGAATAAATTCTCATCTGGATAGTACTTTGCCCTCAATACTTGCGCATACAAAGTATTAGGGTGAGGACGGGGTGGTTTCACCATTTTCCCATGCCAACCACGTCTATTGCTGCAATATATGCGTCCTCTGAGTAGGAGGTAAGTGTCCAAGGGTTGTCTGGCCAGACAAATCTGACCATGCGCTAGTTTTGTGCCCATTCAGATTTTCCAGATGCTCATCCATGGTCTGCTAGTAGGTGGCTCCGTATTTTTGGAGTCCAAATTGCCCACATGGGCCAAAGCTCGACAGCGAACATGTCGCGAGGGTTGGTGAGTCCATAGACACGACCTAGCAAATCGGTGCGAGGCACATACGGAAGTCACCATGGTTGTTGATGATGAAGGCAACGACACCTTCGTGGAGCGGGCACACAAGGTGTGTCCTTTTCTTCATGTTAACCCGACCTTCTCCATAAATGGTGATGGTGAAGGCGACGGTGATTAGGCTCTGCACGGATGTAAGGTGCATTTCTTCTAATTCCTGGTAATTCCGGCATTAGCCCTTCAAAAAAAGGAAAGTATCCATTAATCTCGGTTCTCATATGAACCGGGACCAATGGAAGTATTAGTACCGGTTCGTGAGGCCAGGGGGCCGGCCGGGCCTCGGGGGCAACGCTCCTGGTTCGTCTGAACCCTTTGGTCCCGGTTCAAGACACGAACTGGGACCAATGGTCCTCGCTCTTGGCCCACAACCTTTAGTCTTGTTTGGTGTCTGGAACAGGGACCAAATAGAGGCCTATATACACTAGTAGAAAAAGGGTCAAATGTGTGACACATTAGTCCCGGTTTGTAACAAAACCGGCACTAGTGTGTCCATTAGTGCCGATTCCAACGGCTAGGCGGGAGGAGCTCTTTAGTACCGGTTCAGGTAAACCTTTAGCACCGGTTCGTGCTAATGAACCGGTACTAAAGAAAGTGGTGGCATGATGTTGTCAGAGTGGGGCCCTTCCAGCACCTTTAGTACCGGTTCATGGCACGAACCGGTACTAAAGGTCGTCCTATATAAACCCTTCGTCCACCTGCACTCTGATCTTCCCCCTTTCCCCTCTCCCTCTCCTCTGTTCTTCCCTTCTTCCTCTCGAGTTCATCACAAATTTTGCCCAAAATTTGTCAAGATTTGCAGGCCCCCATCCATTCAAATGATCACAAAGGTTAGCAACTTTGTCCTTTCATCTCTCATTGCTAGATTACCTCTTGCATTGGTTTATATAGTGATTAATTGTGGGTTTTAGTAATTTGGGAGGAATTATATGTGGTAGTATTTGATTTATATGCAATTTGAGGTCAAAATAACACTTAGTTTGCATATGTAGGTGTTGTTTACTTAGTGCCTTCTAAATCTCCGTCGTAACCACCGTCGTTTCAAGACCGTCCCGTCGCCCGCACCACCTTGTGGTGAGCCTCCTGTTCATGAAATTTTATATAAAAAGTTGATGTTTGTGTGATTTGGATATATAGTTACTCATGTAATTATCTTACCCGTACGTTGTTTGTTATACATAGTGTCATGGTTTTGATATCCGTCCCCGTCGGCCCTCATCCTTGTTATGATTTGGATGTGGTATATTCTCTTTTAAAACTATTTGTTGCATTTCGTGTTTATGACAAATTATGCCCATCAAGTTGACATAGATATTTTTATCTAGGAGCTATGTGGACCGGAAATTCCAACCGACCCTATTGTCGAGAGGTTAAATTTAGTTGAAATAGAAAACGAGTATTTGAAAGAAAAATTGAAAATAATTGAGGGGGAGAAGATGGAATTGGAGTTGCATGTTGCCGATGTCATCGATGATCACAAGATCAAGATGGAGAAAATGCGCTTGAAGATTAGAAAGATTAGAAAATATGCCATTGATAGTGAGGCTTGGTATCATTATGTTGTTGGATCAATTGTTACCTTAGTTGCGATGTTGATCGCAATTGTTGTTGCATTTAAATGCTTTAGCTAGAGAGTTATTTGTTTGTTGCATTTAAGTGTTGTATGAACTTTATGTATGAACTTTATGCATTGTATTAATTTGGTGTTTTCGGTGTTGTGTATTGAAGATGAGCCGGCAATGGATGTACGATGGCCGATGCTCTCCCGAGTTCATTAATGGCGTGCAAACTTTTCTGCTTGCGGATCAGGCAAACAAGCGGGCGGATGGTTTTATGTCTTGTCCATGTGCTGGCTGTAAGAATGAATTAAATTACTCTAAGTCAAGAACCATTCACGTCCACCTATTTAAGTCCGGTTTCGTGCCCCACTATAATGTTTGGACCAAGCACGGAGAAAGAGGGGTTATGATGGAAGACAATGAAGAAGAAGAGGACGACGACAGCTATCCTGGACATGGGTTCCCTGAATATGATGATACAACAATGGGGAAAGAAGCTGAGCCGGTAATGCGGGAAGAAGCTGAGCCGGCAATGCGGGAAGAAGCTGAAGAAGAGGCATCAGATGAGCCCGTTGACGACGGCTATCCTGGCCATGTTAGAGGATCACAAGAAATTGTTGTACCCGAATTGCGTAGGTGACAAGAAAAAGCTGGGCACCACACTGGAATTGCTGCAATGGAAGGCAGAGAATGGTGTATCTGACAAGGGATTTGGAAAGTTGCTGGCAAAGATAAAGAATATGCTTCCAAAGGACAACGAATTGCCCGAGAGTACGTACGAAGCAAAGAAGGATGTCTTCCCTCTAGGGTTAGAGGTGCAGAAGATACATGCATGCCCTAATGATTGCATCCTGTACCGCGGTTAGTACGAGGATTTGAACGCTTGCCCGATATGCGATGCATTGCACTATAAGATCAGCCGCGATGACCCTGGTGATGTCGAGGGCGAGCGCTCCAGGAAGAAGATTCCTGCCAAGGTGATGTGGTATGCTCCTATAATACCATGGTTGAAACGTTTGTTCCAAAACAAAGAGCATGCCAAGGCGATGCGATGGCACAGAGAAGACCGTAAGAAAGACGGAAAGTTGAGGGTACCCGCTGACGGGTCGCAGTGGAGAAAAATCGAAAGAAAGTACGGGAAGGAGTTTGTAGATGACGCAAGGAACGTATGGTTTGGTCTAAGCGCAGATGGCATTAATCCTTTTGGGGAGCAGAGCAGCAACCATAGCACCTGGCCTGTGACTCTATGTTTGTATAACCTTCCTCCTTGGTTGTGCATGAAGCGGAAGTTCATTATGATGCCAGTGCTCATCCAAGGCCGTAAGCAACTCGGCAACGACATTGATGTGTACCTAATGCCATTATTGAAGAACTCTTACAACTGTGGAATGGAACAGGTGTATGTGCGTGGGATGAGCACATGGGGGAAGAATTTGACCTAAAGGCGTTGCTGTTCGTGACCATCAATGATTGGCCTGCTCTCAGTAACCTTTCAGGACAGACAAACAAGGGATATCGCGCATGCACGCACTATTTGGACGATACCGACAATCTATATTTGGCTAATTGTAAGAAGAATGTGTACCTGGGACATCGTCGATTTCTTCCGAGCAGGCATCCTGTAAGAAAGAAAGGCAAGCATTTCAAAGGTGAGGCGGATCACCGGACGAAGCCTCGCCACCGTACTGGTGCTGATGTACATGATATGGTCAAGGAAGGTGGTCTTTGGAAAGGCTCCTGGTGGACAACCTGTTCTAAATGACTCTGACGGACGCGCACCCATGTGAAAGAAGAAATCTATATTTTGGGACCTTCCCTATTGGAAATACCTAGAGGTCCGCTCCGCAATCGACGTGATGCACGTGACGAAGAATCTTTGTGTGACCCTGCTTGGCTTCTTGGGCGTGTACGGGAAAACAAAAGATACACCTGAGGCACGGGAGGACCAGCAACGTATTCACGGAAAAGACGACATACATCAGGGTCATGCAAGCTACGCTCTTACCAAAGAAGAGAAGGAAATCTTCTTTGAATGCCTGCTCAGTATTAAGGTACCGTCTGGCTTCTCGTCGAATATAAAGGGAATAATAAACATGGCAGAGAACAAGTTACAGAACCTAAGGTCTCATGACTGCCACATGATTATGACGCAACTGCTTCCGGTTGCATTGAGGGGGCTTCTACCGAAAAACGTTCGATTAGCCATTATGAAGCTATGTGCATTCCTCAATGCAATCTCTCAGAAGGTAATCGATCCAGAAATCATACCAAGGTTAGAGAATGATTTGATGCAATGTCTTGTCAGTTTCGAGTTGGTGTTCCCACCATCCTTCTTCAATATCATGACACAAGTCCTAGTTCACCTACGCGAAGAGATTAACATTTTGGGTCCTGTATTTCTACACAATATGTTCCCCTTTGAGAGGTTCATGGGAGTCTTAAAGAAATATGTTCGTAACCTTGCTAGGCCAGAAGGAAGCATCTTCAAGAGGGCCATAAAAATGAGGAGGTCACTGAGTTTTCTATTGACTTTATTCCTGACCTTAAGCCGATTGGTGTTCCTGAATCGCGGCATAAGGGCGGACTGGATGGAAAAGACACGCTAGGAGGTGGTCAAATAATATGTATGGACGGACATTCTCTCACTGAAGTACACTACACAGTTCTACAGAATTCCGCCTTGGTGGCTCCGTATATGGACGAACAGAAGAATTTGCTACGCTCCAAACACCCGGAGCGGTCTGATGACTGGATTACATGTGAACAAATCAGGAGTTTCGCCAGCTGGTTGCAGACACGTACCACGCATGATGCCTCTATTGAAGATGACATGTACTTGCTGTCCCAATTACCATCTTCAAATATAATGACTTTCAAAGGGTACGAGATAAATGGTATTACATTTTACACGATCACCCAAGATAAGAAGAGCACCAACCAAAACAGTGGTGTCCGCTTTGATGCAGAAACCAAGACGGGAAAGGAAACATATTATGGTTATATACATGACATATGGGAGCTTGACTATAGACGTGGTTTGAAGGTCCATTTGTTTCGGTGCAAATGGGTCAATATGACACGAGGCGGGGTCACGGAAGAACCGCAGTACGGAATGACAACAGTGGATCTCAACAATCTTGCGTATGCAGACGAACCATTTGTCCTAACCAATGATGTGGCACAGGTTTTCTATGTGAAGGACATGTCTACCAAGCCGAGAAAAAGAAAAGATAAGGATGTGAATGCATCATACGATGAGCCAAAGCAGCACATAGTTCTTTCTGGGAAGAGAAACATCATGGGAGTGGATGACAAGACAGACATGTCAGGAGATTATGAAAAGTTTGATGAAATTTCTCCATTCCCAGTGAATATTGACCCGAGCATCCCGTTAAATGATGAAGATTTTCCATGGTTATGGTGCAAAGGGACACAGGCGAAGAAAAAGTTTCACACCCAAAGATCTGGGGTGTGATCGGCTTCACTATCATCACTTTCTTCTGTGTTTCACACCTGTGAGGGAATATCTGTAATAGTTAGGGTAGCTAGTTATGTGTTTGGGCATTTGAAACACGAAGAAATTTTATTTGCAAACAAATTCTTTCATGCATTTACTGATTTTTTCAGCTAAATGACCCTGAAATTGAAAAGCATTTCAAATGAACTCAGAAAAGGTTGAAAGTTGGCATGGTATCATAATTTCACCCACATAGCATGTGCAAAAAAGTAGAGAGGGTTACCACAAAAACTGGATGCACTTCGTGTACAAAATGGACAATCTCTTCAAGTATCGTGGTTTAGGATGAAAACTCATCCATTACAAAGGCATTTCATTTTTTAAATAACCTAAGCATTACCAAATTGAATATAATGATAAAACACACTAATATTGAACATAAGAAAAAGGAATCACTGAAAAATCAATTTTCAAATAATTCAAAATGTAAACTATTCAAATTTGTAAACTACCGGCACTAGTAGAAAGTTTGTAATTTTTTGTACCTAAAGCAAAAATATTCACAAAGAAACTCTAAATACAGCAAAAAAAACTAATAAATAAATAAAACAAAAATAAATAAAGGAAAAAATTAAGAAAATAAAAAATCCCGCCTACTGCGCCATAGCGGCCTGCATACGACTAGAAACGTAACCTGTAGTTGGGCCAGGATGCAGGCCCGCAAGCCCAGAGAGGGCCCACGTGCAGTAGTAGGAGAGGTAGGCCCGTAAGGCCTGCTATTGAGAGGAGCTCAATCGCAAGCTGCAGCCGGGCTTATAAACTGGTCCTGGCGCTCCTAAACTAGCGAGGTGGAACTAAACTTCTGCGCCCCTCGCCTGGCAGCGCACACCCTTTAGTACCGGGTCGTGGCTCCAACGGGTACTAAAGGTGGGTGCTTCCCGCCGCTTCGCCTGGCCAAAACAGATCTTTAGTAGCGGTTGGTGCCTCCAACCGGTACTAAAGGGTTGTTCTATATTAGAAAACCCTTCAAAAAAATTCATCAGTTTCGTTCTCTCTCTGCTTCTTCTCCTCTGCCCCGTCACCACCGCCCCTCGTCACCGCCCCCCTCGCCGTCACCGTCGCCGTCCCGTCGCCTCGCCTTCACCGTCGCCGTCCCCGTCCCCGTCCCCGTCCCCGTCGTCTCCGTCGCGCGCCCGCCCGGCCACCGTCGTCCCCTTGACCTGTCCCGTCCCGTTGTCGCTGCCCGTCCCCATCACCGCTGCCACCGCCTGCCCACGCCCCTCACCGCCTGTCACACGCCACGGTGAGCTCCTGTGCCCCGGCCGCCATGCCCACACACACACGCACACACACACACACATTGTTATAGAAATGTTAGAACTTTTTCTGTTTTTTAGTTATAGAAATATTAGAAATGTTTTTTAGTTATAGAAATATTAGATATGTTTTTTAGTTATAGAAATATTAGAAACGTTAGTTATATAGAAATGTTACAATTTTTCTGTTTTTTAGTTATAGAAATATTTATAGAAATGTTAGCAATTTTTCTGTTTTTTAGTTTTAGAAATATTAGCAATGTTAGTTATATATATAGAAATGTTAGAAATTTTAGAGTTAGTTTTAGCTATATGAATTAGATTAATGTCAAATTGTTAGAATTTGCATATAGAATTTTAGTTATCACAATCCAATCACATTTAAAAAATGTTACTTTTTGCGGGCATATGGTATTTGTTGTCGACGATGCCCGGCCCGCATCCTCGCTGTCAATTCGCTTGCCACGACGTCCCTGCTTCAGAGGACCCATGTCCGGGACTGGGCTCCACCGGGCTGGCACTGGGAGGTGCTACCTTCAGGGGCGCGACGATTGGTGAGGAACGCGGCCCCGGGTCCCGTCGTCGACCCTGATCTCCTTTGGTGGCGTTCACGTTGGCCACTTTTGGTGCGGAGGGAGCCGGCCCCGACGGAGGTGGTACGTCGCCATGTCAGGGAGGAGGACGAGCACGTCCATTGCTACATGGCTGTTATGGACCTCCGGTTCCACATACCTGGTAGGTTCTTTGGGGAGATCACCCGAGCTATGATCCAGTGATGGTTCCTTCACTTTGGTTGTCCACCGCACGTGCCTCAGGAACCGCGAGTGGCCTAGATTACTCTTTAGTATTCGATATTTATTAGCTAGCTAGCTAGTGATGTATTCGATATATAATATTCTGAGATGATTCATTCGAGATTATATATATTATTCGAGACGATGTATTCGAGATTATATCTATTATTCGAGACGATGTAATCGAGATTATATTTGATGATGCTTATTATGTACTATGATTGATTCTGTTTTTCCTTATTAATTGATTGCATCAATGCATTGTAATTTGAATACTAAATTGTTTTATATTTCTTTTGGATTAGTTAAATAGAAGCTACGACGGACAATACCGGCAGAGAGGGAGAAGAGACCCTGTTCGATATCATACGCCATCCTCGCAGGCCAGATGATGATCAGAATGAAGAAGATTATGACGGCTCCGAATATCTAAACAACACCGGGGAGGGTGATATGATATTCGATCGCGATGACCGAATTGATGAAGTCATGAACTATGATTATGATGATGACGAAGAAAATGTTTGACCTTGAAACAACAAAGACGGGCGAGGTATATTTATATAAGCAAGCATCTGGTGATCATCAATTGTTTCAAATGACTTGAAGATATATTAACGAATCGATCTTTCTTCTTTCAGCCATCCGGATCGAGCAAATCTTCAGGCAGCAGGAAACGAGGCTCGAACAATAAGCTGAAGGAGGGCGTAAAGTACAATATCGAGGCCATCAAACCTAATGGTGAACCATTAGCGCCTACGAAGATTGCAGACAAGTTCGTTCGTTAGTGCGGAGTTCTTATGAAGGACCAACTCCCGATCTCCCTTCAAGAATGGAGAGAGCCAGCAAAGCCACGTCCAGATCTTACTTTTGTCGACGACAGACAAAAAGTTCTGCTTTAGGAAACTCTCATGGAACATTTCAGCCTACCAGATCATTTCACAGATGCAGATGTGGAGATAGTCAAGGACGCTGCTAATAGGAAGATGGCGGTTGCATTCAACAACCACAAGAATCGAGTATGGGACAAGTACGTCAAGGGAGGAAGGAAGACTCCAGTATTGTAGCGACCGACCTCGAGATGGTCAAGTCTGTGTTTCAATGTCATCCCTGGATCGGTACTGCTGACACACACAGTGCTCGAAGGATTTATAACAGAGTAGCAATCACACACTTATTACATCGAATGTCTCAAAATATAACTTATTACAATAATATGGCTTAAGGCCATCTAATGCGATAACAGCGGAAGGCTTGGAAGATAAAGTGAGTCCATCAACTCCAACGGCATGGCTGGGCTGCACGGCAATGACCTATCGAACCTTACTCCTCGTCTGAAAAGTCTGCAACATAATACGTTGCAGCCCGAGAACATGTCAGCACATGGAATATGCTGGCAATATAACACAGTAGAGCAGGAATAGAATAATGCTTTCACTACATGCATATTTGGCTGGTGGAAAGCTCTATGGTTATAATTTTGCGAAAGGCCAATTTTTCCCTACAACAAAGGAATAAATTTTAATTTAATTATCATGGTGGTTGAAACATCATTGAGAATGGTTGACAGCATTCTCAATCCCAATTAAAGTAGTTAACATCCCAACAATATTAATTTAAGAGTGATGAGATACATGTGAATACTCAAGTACTAGATACTCAAAATTGTCCATAACCGGGGACACGGCTAACCATGATTAGATTGTACACTCTGCAGAGGTTTGTGCACTTTTCGCCACAATACTCGATCGCCTCCGTTGATTTCTCGCACTACATGGTGTTTGAGAAACGGATGACCGAGGCACAGTCTTTCAGAAACATTAACTCTGTACTCCGGGTAGACCATACCAAACCTACAAAACCCACTACCTGCTGATCTACCTCTTCAAGAGCTTCACTAACTTACTCAACTATGCTAGAGCCCATAGTAGCTTGTGGCTGCACACGGAAGTTTCTAGCATGAATAATCTCAGTCCCTTTGAGCCTAGGTGGCGGTCCATAGGAAGATCACACGGGTACCCGGATTTCCAAAAATAAAACAGACAACACTTTGGGTTCCCCAGTGCCTCAATCCACCCAGATGTGTATTAAAGTTGCCACCTTAAAGTAAAAAATTAATTAATAATCTCACATCTGTCATGGATGCACTCAAACCCAATCCACGCTTCACGAGCATAGCATGGCAATAATAACAACACGTAGAAGTAACTCCCAAGGGTTTGATAGTAACAGGGCAATAGGTTCTACCTCAACTACTACTTCCCAACTCACAAATTAATGAAATCCTAATCACGCAATGTTTGAGGATGAAGCTAATGCATAAAAACTGGGTATGAAAAGAGTATGATCAATGTGTTACTTGCCTTGCTGACGATCCGTGAATCCTAGAGACTAGTAGTAACACGCTTAAGACCGGGAATTCTATCGCAAGAAAACAATAACATACATAAGCAACAAGCAAAGATGCACAGGCAAAACTCAACTAAAAGAGGTTGACTACAAAGTTCAACTTAAGAACTCCGGTTTGCAAAAAGAATCAAACCAAACGAAGCAACAAAACTCAAACGGCGAAAGAAATAAGATCAGTTTACTAATCTGAACTAGAGCCAAATTTTACAGAGGCGAAAACTAGTTTGAGTTGATTATTCGGAAATAGGGTTTCGAGACGAAACTCTAGGTGCTTGAATCGCCTGATTCCGATAAACGAGCGAAAAGTTATACTAGATCGAACATCGGATCAGAAATCGCAATCAGAAAAATCACGGAATAAATCCGAGAAAAGAAAAGCGACGAACAGCTTAACGAACAAATGTTCGTTATCTGAACCTAAACGAAGAACACATTCATTAAAACAAACGAACGAGCAAACGCTCGCTAAATAAATAAACCGAAGAAATAAACCGATCTAGAGAAAAAAACGAACCCTAGGGTTTTCAAAAAAACCGAAACGGTTTTCTTCGGAAAACCGGGCGGCGGGGCGGCTACCTCGCTCGGCTCAGTGGGCTCGGCGGCTCGGGCTTGGCTCGAGGCGGCGGGAGGTGGCGGTGGTGGCGGTGTGGCTAGAGGGGTGGTATTTAAAGGAGGCGGTCCGGTGCCTTGGGAAGGGGCAGCGGCGGCGGAGTCCGAGCCGGACTCAAGGGCGGCGGCGCGGGAGGAAGGCGGCGGCGGAGGCTTGGGCCGCCTGGCCTGGCTGGGCTTCGCCCGCCAAAAGGGCGCCATGAGTTTTTTTTCAAATAGTTCTGCCGATGTAAAAATTCCTATAAAATAAGATAATAATCTAAAAATGCCAAAACAAATTTTCACCGTCTAAATGAAATATTTAGAACGAGTTGAACATTTTCTTGGCCCTAAAATGCAATTTTCAAAAACATGCAAATTTTTCTAATGCAAATAAAAATCAAAATAAACTCAAATAAAATCCAAATAATGATTTTAACATTTTTCCTCCAATATTTCAATTATTTTGGAGAATTCATATTATCTCCTCTCATATATTTTAATATGAAATATTTTTTCGGAGAGAAAAATAATTAAAATAAAAAATCCTCGTTCTCAGTATTTGATAGAAATCAAAATATGACAACCGAAAAATTCCCAACTCTCTCCGAGGGTCCTTGAGTTGCTTAGGATTTCGAGGATTGCGGAACGGAGATGCAATAAAATATGATATGCATGGATGACCTATGTATAACATTCCAAATTGAAAATTTGGGATGTTACAAACCTACCCCCTTAAGATGAATCTTGTCCTCGAGATTCGGGTTGGCTAGAAAATAGGTGCGGTGGTCCTTGCGAATATCATCTTCTCGCTCCTGTGTGGCTTCCTCCTCGATATCGTGGCTCCACCGAACTTTGCAAAACTTGATAACCTTACCGCTGGTGACCTCGTCATCAAAGTCAAGAATCTTTACCGGCTTCTCCTCATAAGTCAAATTACTGTCCAACCAGATCGCCTCTAGGGCACTGTATCTCTTAACGGTATATCGGCCATCTCAGCATGACACTTCTTGAACTCTGATACGTGGAACACATCGTGAACTCCTGACAATCCTTCAGGTAATTCCAGCTTGTAGGCAACTTCTCCCATCCGTTCCAAAACACGGTACGGTCTACAAATCTTAGAGCTAACTTTCCCTTAACTCCAAAACGTTTCACTCCTCGCAAGGGTGATACTCGCAGATAGGCTATGTCTCCAATTTCATAAGTTACTTCCTTGCGTTTTGAATCTGCATAAATCTTCTGCCTGGACTGAGCAATCTTCAATCTGTCTCGGATTAGTTTAACCTTCTCCTCCGAATCTTTGATCAAATCTGGTCCAAACAACTGACGGTCTCCTACCTCATCCCATATTAGAGGTGTTCTACATCTACGTCCCTACAGAGCTTCGAACGGTGCCATCTTCAAACTGGCCTGGTAGCACTACAAGAAATATGTCAACTAGTGACCTTTTGTCAGTGACCCTGGAAGAATTGGTCATAAATTTATGACCATTTTAGACCAATAGGTCAAAAACTGTTGGGGGGGCTCCAGACCCTAACCTATAACGACCATTCTGGTCAGAAAGGTCATAATGTCATTACAGGAAATGGTAATAAAGCGGGAAGCACTGTCCACTGCCTCATGCCTAGCTTGATAACGACCAATATAACATGGTCACTACACTTGATTTTGAATGAATTAGGATGATTAGGCAGCCACCTCAGCAACCTCGCTTATGTGTCACTGTCTAGGTGTCATTTTTGGTTAAATATTAATACTCAACAACAGATGGGGCACACACTGACATCCAGGACCCATTTGACAGGAGGGGCCGAGTGCTTAATTCTCCCAAAAAATGTGCGCAGGGGACTCGAACCGACAACTCGCGCTTGCTTCGTTGCTCGGCATCACTGGGCTAGAGAGGATTGCTGCCCATCTAAGCGGAATGGCTCTATATATTATATTATAGCGCTAAATCTAAGTCATTGACAAGTGGTACCGGTGGCGGCAAGCTGCGGCAGAGCCAACACTTAGCCAAAAATTTCTAGGTCTTCCTCGCCCAGACCAGGTGGCGGCCAGGCGTGGCCAGCCAGACGAGGCGGGGCCGGCAAGCGACCAGCCAGCGAGGCAGGCGTGGCGGTGGTGGGGGCGCGGGGCAGGCAGCCTCGCCAGTGACCTCGCCCACGGCCTCGCCCGCTCGCCTTCTCCCGGCGGGGTAGCAATGAGGGCAGCAGCGGAAGCAACCGGCGGGTGTGGAGGCGGGGCTGGCTGCCGAAGCGACCAGCAGGGGCGTGGGCCACCTGCAGTGGTGGGGGCGGGCGCAGGAACGACGGCCACGCAAGGAGAGGCTCGCCGAGCATGGGGGACTCGCCGCCGCCGCAACAACACCTCCCGGTATGCACCCCTCTCCTCTTCCCCCCTCTCCTCTCTCACTATCTGTACCTCGTCGCCAAGCACAGATGAATTTTGTTGGTGAATTTTGTCAGATGTTCTTCAGCATAGATGAATTTTGTTGATGCACTGTTAGGAATTAGGAGATAGCTTGCTTGTTTGGTAGATATTGCATAGATGAATTTTCTTGATGTACTGTTGGGAGTTCTTCAGCTTGTTTGTTAAGAATTGTTCAGGCCTTGTTCGGTTAAGATTTGGGGGGAATTTCAGCTAGATGGGATTTATTCCCTGCCAATATCTGTTAACCCCTCTCATTTATCAAGGCCAGAAACAAGGCCTTGGTCTTCAATTGTTTGTCTACAGATTGTTAGGATAATTGTAATTGTAATTGATAGAAACAGCATAGTATTTGTTAGGAGCTAGCTTTGCCAACGATGCTCAAATTCTTTGCCAATGTTGCGAATGCCTCAACCGTCCAAGAATGGCTCAAGGAAGAGTGGAAGATCATTTGCTTCTTAATGGGATGTCCAGCACATATGATAGATGGATATATCATGGAGAACCTTTGGATAGTCAACCTCAACATTTTGAAGCTGATACAGAGGCCCCTCATATGATGGGTGGTGGTGATGCTGGCATTGATTTCATGGAAAAGGTTTTGCGAGATAATGTTGTTTTGGAGGAAGAGGATGGGCATGAAGATGATAGGATTCCTGACCTATTGAAGGATTTGTATGATGCTGAAGATCGTGCTGATGGACAGAAGTCTTTGTTTGCTGAGGTGTTAGAGGAGGCGAAGTGCGCAACTCATGAAGGGGGTAAATTTTCAAGATTTACCTTCACCGTGAAGTTACTCCACATCAAGTCTTTCTACCGGATTAGCAATTCCGCATTCAACGCAATACTCCGTCTTTTGAGCTTGCAATTCCCTGATAGTTGTGTTCCCAGATCATATGATGAAGCATTGAGCATAATCCGTAGGCTGGGGTTAGGTTATGTGTCAATACATGTGTGCCCAAATAATTGTGTCTTGTTTCGGAAGGATTTAGCAAAGCATGACAACTGTCCAAAATGCAATGCATCTAGGTGGAAAGATGCTGATGGGAAGAAGTCAATACCGGAGAAGGTACTGAGGCACTTTCCCTTGATACCAAGGCTGCAGCGGATGTTCATCTCGAAGGAATCATCGCGTGAGGTACAGTGGCACAAGCTGAAGCGGCAACCTGTGGACAATGAGTTGAGTCATCCAGCGGATGGAGAGGCATGGAAAGAGTTTGACAGTATACATTTAGATTTTATTGCAGATCCACGGAACATAAAACTTGGCATTGCCACAGATGGGTTTAATCCTTTTGGGAACATGAGCACGTCTTATAGCATGTGGCCAGTTTTTGTGGTGCCGTGCAACCTGCCACCATGGGCATGCATGGATCAGTCCAAATTCATGATGTCATTGCTTATCCCGGTCCGTAGTCTCCGTGAAAGGATTTTGATGTCTTTATGGAGCCCTCAGAGAAGAACTGCTCCAGCCTGGACTGGTGTACCTACATACGATGCCTTGAGTCCGGAAGAAAAGTTCAATGTACGTGCTGCAATCATATGGTCCATCCATGATTTCCGGCTCTGCACACTCGTCTGGAGGATCACAACGGGTTATCGTGCTTGTGTCCATTGTGACAAAGACCCTTGCTCAAAGAGAATAAGGAGCAAGATCTGCTATATTGGGCACCGCCACTTTCTTCCCGAAACCATCATTGGCGAAGAAGCAAAGATTTTAATGGTGAGAATGAAACCCGTGACAAGTCAGCTGAATTCACTAAAGAAGTGCCGAGCAGCAACTTGAAAAGGTGAAAGATGTGATACCAGGAAAGTCATGAAGAAAAGAAAGCATGAGGAAGGTCAATGTTGGGACCGGAGGTCTTGTTTGTGGGACCTGCCATACTGGGCTGATCTGAAATTAAGGCATAATCTCGATGTAATGCACATTGAGAAAAACATATGCGAGAATCTGCTAGGGACGTTTCTGAACATTGAAGGGAAGACAAAGGACACGGTTAGTTCTAGGCTTGATTTGGAGGACATGGGCATAAGAGAAGATTTGCATCTAGAACACAATAAAGATAAAGATTCATTTGAAATGCCACGAGCATGGTATACAATGAGTAAAGAACAAAAGCTTGCATTCTGTGAATTCCTAAACGCGGTGAAATTTCCAGATGGTTATGCTGCTAACCTAGCAAAGTGTGTTACTTC
The DNA here is from genome assembly GCA_021605145.1 of Aegilops bicornis. Classification (NCBI taxonomy): domain Eukaryota; kingdom Viridiplantae; phylum Streptophyta; class Magnoliopsida; order Poales; family Poaceae; genus Aegilops; species Aegilops bicornis. The sequence continues at coordinate 3,891,637 of CM038671.1, read as the reverse complement.
TGATGGATTCAAGCTTTCAGTACTGAAAACCCATGATTGTCACATCCTCCTCCAAAGTATTTTGCGGGCGGGCCTCCGAGGAATCATGCACAAGGATGTATATGAAGCGGTTGCTGAGCTGGGAAATTTCTTTAGAGAACTGTGTTGCAAAACACTCAAGTTAACTGTCCTGGAAAGACTTGAAAAAGAAATCCCAATTATTCTTTGCAAGCTCGAGAAGATTTTCCCTCCAGCTTTCTTCACCGTGATGGTCCATTTGGCGGTGCACTTACCAAAAGAGGCAATGCTTAGAGGCCCTGTGCAATACGGATGGATGTACCCAATCGAAAGAAGGCTGCTTACTTGTAAGCGTTATGTGCGAAACACGACAAGACCTGAAGGTTCTATTGCTGAAGCATATGTCTTTGACGAGTGCTTGACTTTTTGCTCTAGATACTTTGGCGATGTGGAAACAAGATGGAACCGGCCGGGCAGAAATAGAGAGCGGTCTGATTCGCAAAGTGGTGATGTCTCTGTTTTCAACCATGTTGTGAACTTTGTTGGATCCTCACAATACTTGGAGGCTGGTGATGAGTATGACAAGATGGTTTGGTTTGTGCTCAGCAATTGCGCCGAGGTTCTACCATATATCGAGTACGTTATATCTTGTGCACTCATTATATATATATTTTTTGCTTGGGTTGGCACCAGCCTAATGTTTTAATTCACATGTTTTGTTGGCATTGCAGGAAATGTAAGGAAGAGTTAAATCAGGAAGAAAGCAATATCCATGTTGATAAAAGGGTTGCCAAGGGGTTTGCTAAGTGGTTTAAGAATCATGTGAGATATTTAGCCACATGTTTTATGTTTTCTGTGTTATTCACCAATTGTTAAATACCATTGTTTGCTAAATGGTTTATTTGTGCAGATTGGAAAGTTGCATGAGGAGAAGAAGGTCAGTGATGATCTATTTGCTTTGGCATGTTTACCGGATAAGCGAGTGAGAGTGTATTTACCATGCATTGCTGACGGTGTCCGGTACCACACCGTTGACCGCGAGGAAAAAAGGAAGACACGGAATTGTGGAATCGTCACTGAGGGGTCACATGATGGTGAGATCATTGACTTCTATGGTCAGTTGAGAAGCATCGTAGAGTTGCAGTACAACTCTAGTGGAGGCATCCATCGCTCGGTAGTCTTATTTCGCTGTGACTGGTTTGAGCTTGGTAGTAAGAAGAGAGACTCTTTCGTCAAGTATGATGGCCACTTCAAAAGAATCAACACTGCAAGGTGCTGGTATAAGAGTGATCCCTTTATTCTAACAACACAAGCAACAATGGTGTTTTATCTGCCAGACACTCTTTTGCACGGAAAATGGCGACTTGTGCAAAACTTTCAGCACAGACACTTGTGGAGTGTGACTGAAACTGAAGTGGAAAAGGGCCCCGGTGATGGTGGACTAACATACCAAGATGATGACTCTACGGAAGTTCTATTGCAAGCTAATGATGACGGTATGGAAGTTCCGGTGCAAGGCAGACTGCGAAGGGACCGGGAACGTGTGATCGTTGGTGCTGCAACAGTTGAAGGCATCAAGAAAAGAAGAAAGGTGGTAGCGGATGGACATGAGAGCGAGGATGAGGAAGACCGGACTGATCATACTATGCTGCAATATTGTAGTGATGATGAGTAAAACAGGAGTGGGCATAGAGTTCCTTGTTTTCGTATCGATGACGATGAGTAGCGGATGGACATGAAGGTTATACTATTACTGCATGTTTCTTGTTTTTATTGGTGATCAACCTTGTCTGTAGTTTTTGATGATGTAGTTTTTCTACTACAATTCTCTCCAGGTAGCAAAATGCATGAGACTTTGATGATGAAGAGGCAGATGGTGAAGATACAATGCAAAATCTGGTGCCATTTTGGTGCCAATTTGGCTGATGGTGAAGATACAATGCATTAAAACTCTGGTGCCATTTTGGCTGATACTTTGGTGCCATTTTGGTGGCATTTTTTTGCTGTTTTGGCTGATGTTGTTTTGGTGCTGTTTTGGGGCCATACTTTGGTGATGTTTTAATGCTTGAAGATTTTGTTTTGTTTTGTTTGCCAATATGGTTGCAGTGTTCATTAATTTTAGAGCAAAATATGGCTGTTTTTTTTTGTTTTGTTTCGGAAAGAGGAGAAACGAAAGGGCCCATGTCTCCCCTCCAGAGTTTTCGAGGGCCCACGTCTCCCCTCCTGGACGTTTGAGTTTTCGAGGCAACTCCCTACGTCTCCCCTCCACTGGCAACTCCCCACGACGCAGAGGGGTTTTCTTCCACGCCCGTAACTCCCTCCTATTCCATTGCCGGTCCATCTTCCTCCCTCTGCCTCCCTCATCATTCCATTGCCGCTCCATCTTCCTCCCTCTACCTCCCTCTGCCTCCACCATCGCTGGCCAGGAGGGCAATGGCGGAGGAATCGTGGAGCAACTCCCCTCCATCTGCCAAGCATCACCGTGGTGAGGCGTCTGGCAAGGAGCTGCTGGTGGTCGACGACGATGTTCCGGTCCCCGTTCAGAAGCTTGACTACACCGTGCCGCTCAAGGTTGTTATCCACATGAAGGTGCCGCTGGATGTCTTATGCACCAGCGATCCGCATTTAAGCCGACAAGAGGATCCGCCAGATGAGGAGGAGGCTCGGCGGCATGCTTTCTCGGTCGATCGGCGTTGATGTCGAGTATACCACGGAAGACGAACCTCCACAAATGGCTGCAGCCTGCAGCTTATGCGTGGAGGATCTCGTCTGGTATACCACATCACCGCTGACAACCAAATGGTAAAACATCCAGTTCTCAAGTTTCTGCCTAATAGTTATGAAGTTCTGTAGTTTCTGAAGTTTCTGAAGTAGATGCAATAGTTCTGAAGTTCTGAAGTAGATGCAATACTAGTTCTGAAGTTCTGAAGTTTCTGAAGTTCTGAAGTTTCTGTTTAATTAGTAGTTTCTGAAGTTTCTGAAGTAGATGCAATAGTTCTGAAGTTCTGAAGTAGATGCAATACTAGTTACTAAGTTCAAGTTTACGAAGTTACAAGTTTACGCCTAATTAGTAGTTTACAAGTTTCAAGTAGATGCAATAGTTCTGAAGTTCTGAAGTAGATGCAATACTAGTTCTGAAGTTCTGAAGTTTCTGTCTAATTAGTAGTTTCTAAAGTTTTTGAAGTAGATGAATTTGATGCACCAGATTAATTTGATGCAGGCCCAAGGAACTCCGCCCGTTCCTGCAGGAGAAGAAGCTGTACACCTTTGTTGGCTTCTGCATTGGAGGTGACAAGGACAAGCTGAAGTTGTCTGGTTTGGAGATCAACCCCGACAAGTACATCGACTTGCAGCGCAAATGGAGAGTTCCGCATAATGGAAAGAAGTGGCAGTCTTTGGCTGAGTTTGCAGCCAGCATCATCCACCCATCCTACAAGGAAATGAAGCAGAAGATCGACAAGAAAATGGACCACCTACTATGGGGGGACAGCCCACTGCCAAACAAGCTCATCGAGTACGCCGCGAAAGATGCGTACGTCACCTACGAGTCATGGAAGAAAAGAGAAACCATCAAAGAAGGTTTGGAGCTCGCAAGAGGCGGAGGATCATTGGGATGACCCCTACAACCGGGATAGTGAGTTGTTTGTGGTACTGGATGACCCCTACCATCGTGTCTCAGTTTGTAGTTATGTGGTTGAACAAGTTTGCTTTTGTTATGTTGAACAAGTTTGCTTTTGTAATGATGAACAAGTTTGCTTTTGTTATGTTGAACAAGTTTGCTTTTGTAATGATGAACAAGTTTGCTTTTGTTATGTGATTGTTATGATGCTGGTGCAGAACACTTGTTATGATTGTTATGGTTGTGATGTGATGCAAAATCCTTCAAGTTTTGGTGATCAAGTTTTGGTCAGATCATACAGAATGTTGTCTAGAAGTTTTTGTGATCATTTAGTAGCTGTTATGAATGTTGTCTTGTAATGCAAAAGATTGCAAAAAAATACAGAATTGAGATGTTATGCTTGCTATTTTGATCATACAGAATGTTGTTGTGATCATACTGTTTTAACTGAATTTTTGTCAGAACTGAAGATGCTATTTTTACTGAATTTTGCTTCAACTGAACCCATTTTCATTGTGAGCAAAAAAATTATGTGCCAGCGGGGACTCAAACCCACGACCGTGCGCTTATTTCAATGTATTTCGACCACTGGGCTAGGAAGAGGTTGTTGGTTTTGTACTCTATGCCACACTTTTTAATATATCAAATACAGAACTTGCTAACAAGTGGACCCACTCCTCCTCTCCACTATCCACTCGACCCACTCCTCCTCTCCGCCGCCGGCATCCCCTTCTCCTCCATCGACGGCGACAACCTCCATCGACGGCAACCCAATCCTCCATCGACGGCGACGGCCTCCTAAGGTATGAATCCACTGACTCCTTCCTGTTCCTCTTCCTATTGATTAGATTAGGGTTCCGTGGCACTGATTAGGGTTCCTCTTCCTAAAGAACCACGAGATCCACGACACCCTTTGCAGTCGCCGTCCCCCCCTCTGCAGATTAGGGTTCTTTTAGTACGAGCTGGAGTAGCTAATTGGTGTTTCTGATCTTAATTTTGGGCGCCTAGCTTGGTTTCCATGTAGTACTGTACTAGTGGAGTGCAGGTTTGACTTGCCATGAGGAATTTTTGTTATTTTTGGTTGGGGTTAGATGCACTAGGTTGTGTTTAATTAAAGTATCGTGAATGCTCAAAGGATGATTTGATGATGCTCAGTGACAGATTTGATGAGTGGGGCTAGATTTGATGCACTAGGTTATGTTGATCAGTGGGGTTACATTTTGATATACCATCATGGTTTAGGTTGTCTGCTGGCACATTGATAGGGATATTTTCTGTCATTTATGTTAGTGTTCATTTATAGATATGCAACAATGTCCATTTATAGTAGATATGCTTCTAGTTGTGTTCTGGTCCTTTTATAGTAGATTTTAGTGTTGTTGCTGTTGTTGTTGATGTTTTTGCCACATGTAGTAATTATTCTACTATTTTGAAGTGCTTGTTTCCTATTTCTGTCCAGTCCTGTTGTTTAATTTACAATGCTGCTTTTCAGAGAAGTGAGATGGCTGGCTTGGAAGGTTTCGAGTTCTTCGAGATCGTAATTGAGAAATCTTGCAGTAGGCATGTATTTTTATCATCACTCATTTCTTTATCATCACTCTGCTGTCTAGTGCTTGATTGCCACAATTAACCACTGCTTGCCCCTCGCTCAGAGGCTGCCTGACACGTTTGCGAAGATTCTCGCCGGCCGTGAGCCCCACAAAGTGAAGTTGCGGGAGGCCGGCAGCGGGCTTCACAGGTTGTGGGACGTGTCGGTGGTGTTCGATGGTGAAGGCCACATGTACCTAGGGCCCGGCTGGGAGCATTTCGCCCGCGCCCATGAGCTACAGCTCGGATACTTCCTTGTCTTCCTCTACGACGGCGACACCATGTTCACCGTGAAGATGTTCGACAACACCATGTGCCGCATGTACTACCAGCACGACGACGATGCCAGTAAGCTCTCTGCCTCTCTTCTTCCTGTCCTTTTGGCTTCCTCTACCAGCACGACGACAACACCATGTTCACACTTTGTTGCATTTGGCCAGGCAGTGGGAGCAGCAGCGGGGATGACGAGGAGCAGAGCGGGGATGACGAGGAGCAGAGTGGGCAAGAAGACGAGCAGAGCGGGGATGACGACCTTGCTATGGTGGTGGCTGACGACGACCTTGCTATGGTGGTGGTTGACGACGACCCTGCTATGGTGGTGGCTGACGACGACCTCGCGATTGTGGTGCCTAACGCTGACCTCGCGATGGTGGTGCCTAACGATGACCTCCCGATGGTAGTGGCGCCGGTGATTCCACAGCTGGGCGACATGACCATGCCAATTGTTGTAGAGGAGTACATCCGCGTTGGTATTCACCACTGAGCGCATCAAAGTTGATGAAGGAGAAGAAGGAGGAGTGAAGATGTTAAGAAAATGAAGTGGCAATGTTAAGCATGTTGGGTTTAAGCTTGTCAATGTTAAGTATGTCAGGTTTAATTTTGTGCATGCTCATGGATGCTGTATGACAGTGTCATCTAAACATGTCAATTTATTAACAATGAATATTTTGTTTGGTAATTGATGGGAATTGAAATTTTTTATGCATGCTCAATTGCTCATGGATGAAAGATAAAATTATGGGTTTTTGTGCATGCTCATGTATGAAACAATATAAGTTTCTTTTTTTGAATGCTAAAAACATGACTCGAACCATAGCCACGGACGACCGCCGTGACGAAATCCGACGGTTTTTGAAAACACCGTAAAAAATTCAAAACCCGTTTTTCATTTTTTTGAATGCTAAAGACATGCGTTTTTTCATGAAGCGGCTACAAGGTAGGCATTTCATCACAGAATCGACAACAGATTGGCATGGATCAAACCCTAGCCACGGACGGCCATGATTTAAATCGGGCCGGTTTTTGGAAACACCGTAAAAAATTCAAAAAAATGGGAGACCTCCGCGTCACATCATCAAATGTGGCCTACCAACTAGAAAAAATACTAAACTTGCAATACGGATGTTTTCTTGAAAAAGTGTTCTAAAAAACGACCTACCATGAACAAAGATTCATGGCTTTCAAGCCAAACTAGCAATGATATGGCCGCATCCGATGAATAGTTTCTGATAATATGCCCAAATTTGGTGCATGCCTCCGTCTTGTGATGGCAAACAATGTTGCCAAAGCGAGGTTCCAACTTGTTTAACAAGAAAAACCGTTTTCATTTTTGAATGCTAAAGACATGCTTTTCGTGAAGCGGCTACAAGGAGGGTCACCCCTAACGGCGCCATTCCATGTCTATCTCAAAGTAGACCCTATTTTACGGACGGTCGCCAAAAAGCATGCATTTCCGACCTCGTAGCTACTACCGCAATTCAGACCACCTTCGCCGATTCAAATTGAACCGGCTGGAATTTGAACTGGGTCCTCCATAGCTTGCCCGTTATTTTTGCCAAAAATGCTTTTTAGCTTCACAGGTAGGCATTTCATCACAGAATCGACAACAGATTGGCATGGATCAAACCCTAGCCACGGACGTCCGGCCATGATTTAAATCGGCCTGTTTTTGAAAACATCGTAAAAAATTCAAAAAAATGGGAGACCTCCGCGTCACATCATCAAATGTGGCCTACCAACTAGCAAAAATACTAAACTTGCAATATGGATGTTTTCTTGAGCTACTCGGTATGATTTTAACCATGATTTTTACAAAGTTTACAAAAAAAACCCTATTTTTTCTGCCTCAAAACCTCTAAAAACTGTGAAAATTTCCCTCCTAGCACCAAATTTTCCCTCCACCCCCACGAAAATTTCCCACCACTTCTCTCCCACTACCATTCGGGACCCACCACCCCTCTCCCACTAAACACGCGGGATCCTCCCCTCCCACTCCCCAAAATTTCCCCATTCCATTCCCCTCCCCGCCCCTGCTCCTCGCCGCCCCGCCGCCCGACTCCCTCCCCTGCTCCGTGCCGCCCCGCCGCCCCACTCCCTCCCCTCCTCCGCGCCAACCCGCCGCCCCGCCGCCCCACTCCCTCCCTCCCTTGTTCGTGCCGCCCACGCTGTCACACGCCTCCCCGACGACGAATCCCCTCCCCTCGGCTACATCGACTACATCGACTACATCGACTACATCGACGACGACGGCGGCTACATCTTCTACGTCGACTACATCGACGACGACGGCGGCTGCATTGACCACATCGACGACGGCGGAGGCTATATCGACGACGACCACCGCTACATCATCAACATCATCCGCCCCTAGGTACTTCTTCATCTCCCCTTGATATTCGATGGATCCATCTCCCTTCATCTGCTGGATCCATCTTCCCTCTGGTTCGGTGGATCTTCTAGGGTTAGGATATTCTAGGGTTAGGATCTCCGTCTGGTTCACGGGGCTAGGGTTAGCGTTCATGGGGTCAGGGTTAGGTTTCATGGGGTTCGTGGGGATGATCTCCCTCTGGTTCGTGGGGATGGGGTTAGGGTTCTTGTTGCATGCCCATACTGATTGTTCAAGTAGAAGACTTCTTTTATGTTGTGCCCATGGGGTTTGTAGCAGTGTTCTTCTTTTATGATATGTGCATGAAGCTTGTGTTCTTCTTTCCAAAGGAAAAAGAGAATGCTTAGTACTTACTGTGGTATTGGAATTCCTGGTGTGTTAAGGCAGTATGACTAGTTTTAATATATACCATATTGGTGCTAGATAATTTTTGGTGTTTTAATATACTCTTCTAAATTGCCTACATAAGCATGATTTCAAGGCCTACTATTATTGTTAACACTGCTTGCTTCTTTATTCATCAACTGTTGGGCAATCAGTTGCTCTAAATGCATAAGCTTGCCTCCATTAGGGAAAACAATTGAGTAATTCATTTGCTTATAGATGATTGCAGGTACATGGATAAAATTGCAAGTTAAAGCACAAAAGTAATTGTTGTAAATAGTTGTTTTTGCTAATCCACATTACTCAAGTATAATTGTGTGCAATCGTATTTGTATCCAACTATATATAATTGTAATACATGTGAGTTCTGTTCTTGTCTCCGTACCACAACCTTTATTCACTTAGCTTGATGTAGTTTGCTTCATATATACTATCGCTAATGCATTGCTTCACATATATAGTTTGCTTCAATTCAGTTTCTTGCTAGCATACATATGGTTAGGGTTTGCATCAGCAGTACTACTAGCACTTTGCTTGCTTGTTGTGTACTTTATATGAGGCACTAGGAAGATTTCTTGATGTACATTACTACCTCCTGCTTGATGTAGTGAAGATATTAAGAGATGCTTCATATCTTTCAAGTGTACATGCATGCTTGTTTAGTGCACTTACATGTTTGCTTAATTAATAACACTAGATCACTGTATTGTTGATCCATCAAGTTTGTTTCACATGTATTACATGTATGTGCATGATGGTCCAAATGCTTTCCTTTATTGATACAAGTGCATCATTTTACTTTATCCCTGTTGTATCTGATTGTTGTTTATTCTATTTTGCAAGCACCACCTCAAGATCATCCATGGCAAGGATGACAAGGTCAAACGTGAGGCCAAACGTTGGTATGCAACTTGTTCCTTGTGGTTATACTGTCAGTTTCATAAAATCTGTGTCTTAATATGCTAAGTGAAATGTATTGCTGCAATCTGAATAAGTCGGGCTTAATTGTGCCATGTGTCGTTAGTCTTCCTTACCTGAATAACTAGGATTAAACGATAACAAAATTTCATAAGATATGTATTCCAGACATTCATGCATTCCAAACATTCCAAACATTCACCTAATAGTTATGTTTCCTTTATCATGCAAAGAAGAGCCTCTCACCGAGTACGAGAAAGTTAGGGCTAGAAATATCATGAGGAACAATCGGTTGTTCCAGACCCTTGGAATCGGTGCAATAGCGTCGATGATTAGGAAAACAAATGATGTACGAGAAGGTAGAAGTGGTGAGGTTCAAGAAGGTAGTGGAGTTATCAATGATGACCCAGAGTACAATCCTAAGGAGGATGAAGTTATTGATGGAGAGGAAGTGGATGATGTTGTACTGAGAAAGACTGTTAAGGTGCAAAATCTGTCTTGCTTGGAGGGCTAGGTTCTTTTATGCTATGTTATTGCTTGTGCTCACATATTTCTCTTGTGATCTAATGCTTTTTTCCGTGTTGTTTATACGAGGCACTGAAGGAATCTAGGACGAAGAGGCCTGGTGTTAAGAAGACAGTCAGCAAGACGAAGAGCTCAGAAACATCTGCTGCAGTTCCTCTAGGAAGGGTGATGGCCCCAGCTCCAGGACAAAAAAAGAGGATCCTGGAACCTGATGAACCTGCCCTTGATAGAGTGACAAGGCAGAAAGCAAAAATGGCGACTGCGACGGACCATCAGGAAAGTCTGCTGCGAATGGACTCTGAGACCTCGGTGCAAATGGGTGATGAGTTGCCGCCCATGGATGAAGGAACCACTCTCAGCATGGATGGAAGTGGCACTGTCTCCCTAGATGAAGGAGGAACCATATGCATTGATGAAGCAGGCACTGTCCACACAGAGCTCAACCCTGTTGCACCTTCTATTGACAGGAATGCTGTCATCAATGAAGAAGAACAACAGCTTGTGCTTCAATCAGGCAAGTTGACCTTTGCAATGCTATCTTTTACTAGTGCATTTTCAAATGGAATGATCATGTATGCTTTTGTCGATTTCTATTCTAATTTATAAGTTCAATTTCATTTTCAGATGCAATGACTACCAATACTAGACATAGAAAAGGCAAAGGGCTAGAGAGGATCACCAAGTCGCTTGGTAGCAAGGTGCCTATCCAAATTGCCGAAGGGATGAAGCGTCCAGAGAAGCCTCTGCATTCAGCAAAGCTTGCTTCTGAGTGTGGACTCGTGGCAAGAAGCCATCTTCCGGTTCTTCCTCACTCCAAGCTTGGTCCTCGGAACTCCATGCAAACATACAATCCTGAACATATATATCTTGGCCAACTTTGCACTTGTGTAAGTTGTTTAAACTGTGATGAAGTGAGCTACTTTGGTCAAGAGATCCACTACTACCCATATTGAGTCATATCCTTCTTTGGTTCTGGGCAACCCGGTGATAAAGTCCATGCCAAGCTTATCCCACTTCCATTCGGGTATCAGCATAGGCTGTAGTAGTCCTGCTGGCTTCCGATGCTCTGCCTTCACCGTCTGACATACATCACATACAGCTACATACTCGGCAATATCCTTCTTCATACCAGTCCACCAGAAACGTTCCTTCAAATCCAAATACATCTTGGTGTTTCCGGGGTGTATCGAGTATGGTGAGTCATGAGCCTCCTGAAGTATTAACTTCTTGATCTCTGAGTTATTAGGCACATAAACTCGGTCCTCAAACCATAAGGTATCGTGCTCATCCTCTCGAAAACCTTTGGCTTTTCCTTTGCTCATCTTCTCCTTTATCTCAGGAATCTCTTTGTCATTCTTCTTAGCTTCTCGAATCTTGTCCAACAATGTAGAATGAACCTCCATTGTTGCAATGAAACCTCTTGGAACAATCTCCAACCGAAGTTCCATGATATCCTCAGCTAACTCCTTTGGCAATCCCTTACTTTCAAGGATATTAGCGTAACTTTTCCGACTCAAAGCGTCTGCTACGACATTGGCCTTTCCTGCATGATAGCGCAGCTTCATATCGTAATCCTTTATAAGCTCCAGCCATCTCCTTTGTCTAAGGTTCAACTCCTTCTGGGTGAAAATGTACTTCAAACTCTTATGATCCATGTACACATCGAAACGGTTTCCAATAAGATAATGTCTCCAAGTTTTCAATGCATGCACTACGGCTGCTAGCTCCAAATCGTGCGTGGCATAGTTTAATTCATGGGGCTTAAGTTGTCGTGAGGCATACGAAACAACCTTTCCGTCCAGCAAAAGCACACTTCCAAGTCCGAAGCGAGAGGAGTCGCAATAAACTTGGAACTCCTTATGTATATCTGGAAGTGTTAGCACTGGGATGTGGTCAAACGTTTCTTCAACTCCTGAAAACTTGCCTCGCAGTCATCTGTCCATTTAAACTTAGTATCCTTCTTCAGCAATTCAGTCATTGGCTTAGCAATCTTGGAAAAATTCTCAATGAATCTCCCATAATATCCTGCGAGTCCAAGGAAACTGCAGATCTCGCCAACTGTAGTGGGTGTCAACCATTTAGTGACTGATTGAACCTTGCTGGGGTCCACTGCTATACCTTCCCCTGATATAACATGCCCAAGAAATCCAACTTCCTTCAACCAAAACTCGCACTTGCTGAATTTGGCGTATAATTGGTGTTCCCTGAGTTTCTCGAGAACCAAACGCAAATGCTCCTTGTGCACCTCTTCGTTCTTTGAGTATACCATAATATCATCAATGAACACCACAACAAACTTGTCCAAATACTCCATGAACACCTTGTTCATCATGCTCATGAAATAGGCAGGGGCGTTAGTCAGTCCAAACGACATGACCGTATACTCATATAATCCATACCGCGTGGTGAATTCTGTCTTTGGTATACCCTTCTCTCGAATCTTCAACTGATGGTATCCTGATCGTAGATCGATCTTCGAAAACACCTTACCTCCTTGCAACTGATCAAACAGATCATTGATCATCGGTAATGGATACTTGTTATTTATCGTTACTTCATTCAAGGCTCGGTAATCAACTACCATCCTCAGGGATTTATCCTTTTTCTCGACCAAAAGTACTGGTGCTCCCCAAGGTGATGAACTCCTGCGAATATAACCTTTCTCCAATGACTCATTGATCTGTTTCTTAATTTCCTCCAGATCATTTGCGGGCATCCGATAGGGTCTCTTGGATATTGGCCCTGTACCTGGCAATAGCTCTATCAAAAACTCGATGTCTCGATCCGGGGGCATGCCTGGTAACTCCTCTGGGAAAACATCCGGGTAATCCTTTACTACAGGCACTTCCTCCTGCACAACTCCCGTGAGGGCATTCACTTGGCTCCTCCTAGGCACATGCCTAGATACATACTTAATCCTTTTTCCCTCCGGGGTGGTAAGATAAATTGATTTGCTAGCACAGTCAGTGCTTCCTCCATACTTTGACATCCAGTCCATACCTAATATCACATCCAATCCTTGCGACTCCAAGATAACTAGGTCAGACGGAAAAACATGTGTGCCAATGGTTAGGGGTATCTGGGTGCACCATCGGCAAGCCATGTACTCAGCTCCAGGTGAGCTCACTAAAAGAGGGGTCCTAAGGGTTTGGGTTGGTAACTTAAACTTATCCACAAATCCCCTTGATATGTATGAATGCGATGCACTAGTATCGAAAAGAACAAGAGCGGTAAATGACTTAACCAAAAACTTACCTATTACCGCATCCGGCTGCTCTTCAACCTCCTCCACGTTAACGTGGTTCACTTGTCCTTTGTTGAATGGATTGGGCTTCTTCCCAGCGCTCCCATTTCCGTTTCCATTCCTTCCTTCAGGGCAGTCATTAGCATAGTGCCCAGTCTTCCCGCACTTATAGCAAGAAACTTGACTTAGGTCTCTTTTGGCGGGTGTAGATGGGTTGGAGCGGTTCTGATTGTTATTAACTCTGTTCCCATAGTTATAGCAAGTAATTTAACTATCATGGTGGTTGAAACATCATTGCGAATGGTTGACAACATTATCAATCCCAATTAAAGTAGTTAACATCGCAACAATATTAATTTAAGAGTGATGAGATACATGTGAATACTCAAGTACTAGATACTCAAAATTGTCCATAACCGGGGACACGGATAACCATGATTAGATTGTACACTCTAAAGAGGTTTGTGCACTTTCCCCCACAAGACTCGATCACCTCCGTTAATTTCTCGCACAACATGGTGTTTGAGAAACGGATGACCGAGACACAGTCTTTCAGAAACATTAACTCTCTACTCCGGGTAGACCATACCAAACCTACAAAACCCACTACCTGTTGATCTACCTCTTCAAGAGCTTCACGTAATTTACTCAACTATGCTAGAGCCCATAGTAGCTTGTGGCTGCACACGGAAGTTTCTAGCATGAATAACTCAGTTCCCTTTGAGCCTGGGTGGCGATCCATAGGAAGATCACACGGGTACCCCGGGATTTCCAAAAAATAAAACAGACAACACTGGGTTCCCCAAGTGCCTCAATCCACCAAGATGTGTATTAAAGTTGCCACCTTAAAGTAAACCATTAATTAATAATCTCACATCTGTCATGGATGCACTCAAATCCAATCCACGTCTACTAGCATAGAATGGCAATAATAACAACACGTAGAAGTAACTCCCAAGGGTTTGATAGTAACAGGGCAATAGGTTCTACCTCAACTACTACTTCCCAACCCACAAATTAATGATATCCTAATCATGCAATGTTTGAGGATGAAGCTAATGCATAAAAACTGGGTATGAAAAGAGTATGATCAATGTGTTACTTGCCTTGTTGACGATCCGCGAATCCTAGAGACTCGTAGTAACACGCTTCGCACTCCGGGAATTATATCGCAAGCAAACAATAACATAAATAAGCAACAAGCAAAGATGCTATGTGGAACATTTGGAAGATCAGGAATGACAGAGCTTTCAGGAACATCCAGCCATCTTTTAGGGCATGGAGAAGTGGCTTCATTCATGATCTTACTCTGCTCTCTCACAGAATTAAACGGAAATATAGAGAGGCCCTTCTTAAGTGGATTGATTTTCTACCTCCGTGAGGAGAGATACTCCTCTTTAACATTGTACATATTAGGTATAGTACACCCCTTCTTTGTATAGCCTTCTTTAGAGTATTCTTTCTTTTTCTTTTCCTCACCTTGAGGATATCTTGTATGGTTTATGTCTATTATTAATAAAAAGTTGTTGGGCTCAAGCCCTGCAGTCTTCATGGTCAAAAAAAACAAGCAAAGATGCACAGGTAAAACTCAACTAAAAGAGGTTGACTAGAAATTTCAACTTAAGAACTCCGGTTTGCAAAAAGAATCAAACCAAACGAAGCAACAAAACTCAAACGGCGAAAGAAATAAGATCCGTTTACTAATCTGAACTAGGGTCAAATTTTACAGAGGCAAAAACTTGTTTGAGTTGATTATTCGGAAAGAGGGTTTCGAGACGAAACTCTAGGCGCTTGAATCGCCTGATTCCGATAAACGAGCGAAAAGTTATACTAGATCGAACATCGGATCAGAAATCGTGATCAGAAAATTCGCGGAATAAATCCGAGAAAAGAAAAGCGACGAACAGCTTAACGAACGAACGTTCGTTATCTGAATCTAAACGAAGAACGCGTTCGTTAAAACGAACGAACGAGCGAACCCTCTCTAAATAAATAAACCGATCTAGAGAAAAAAATAAAACGAACCCTAGGGTTTTAAAAAAACCGAAACGGTTTTCTTCGGAAAACCGAGCGGCGGGGCGGCTACCTCGCTCGGGTCCGGCGGGGCTCGGGGCGCGGCGGCTCGGGCTCGGCTCCAAGGCGGAGGCGGCAGGAGGCGGCGGCGGCTACGGGCGGCGGCGGCAGCTCAAGGGGTTTCGGCGGGGGCGGCTCGGGCCTGCTCCAGGCGGCAAGGTGATGGCTAGAGGGGGGGTGGTATTTAAAGGAGGGGGGGCGGTCTGGTGCCTTGGGGAAGGTGCAGGCGGCGGCGGAGTCCGAGACGGACTCTGCGGCGGCGGCGGGCGCGGGAGGAAGGCGGCGGCGACTGCTTGGGCCGGCCTGGCCTGGCTGGGATTCGCCCAGTCGGGCCAAGGAGCTTTTTTAAATAGTTCCGCCGACAGAAAAATTCCAATAAAATAAAATAAAAATCTAAAAATGCCAAAACAAATTTTCACCGTCTAAATGAAATATTTAGAACGAGTTGAACATTTTCTTGGCCCTAAAATGCAATTTTAAAAAACGTGCAAATTTTTCTAATGCAAAGAAAATTCAAAATAAACTCAAATAAAATCCAAATAATGATTTTAACATTTTTCCTCCAATATTTCAATTATTTTGGATAAGTCATATTATCTCCTCTCATATATTTTGGAAAAATAATTAAAATAAAAAATCCTCGTTCTCAGTATTTGATAGAAATAAAAATATGAAAACCGGAAAATTCCCAACTCTCTCCGAGGGTCATTAAGTTGCTTAGGATTTCGAGGATTGCGGAACAAAGATGCAATCAAATTTGATATGCATGGATGACCTATGTATAACATTCCAAATTGAAAATTTGGGATGTTACAAGTATTCGAGGGAACACTAGAGAAGCAAAGTGCTCATTGGGATGATTTCGTGAAATTCAAGGATTCAGAATTAGCTAAGGAACGGTGGAGAATAAAGAAGGCCAATGCCGAAAAAAGGATAAGTTCCATAAGCTGGGGCCAGGTGGCTACGCGGTGGCAATGCCTAAGTGGGATAAGTCTGAGAAAGAGATGGAGGATGCAAGTGTCACTACGGTTACTAGGAGCTGGCCCCCCAGGTGCAGGACTTGGTTCTATGCGCATGGGGGGAGTTGGACCCGAAGACATGCAAAGTTTCGAAGAAGGCATGTATGAATGGAGCTGAAGATAAGCTACTTGTTGCAATAGAAGAGGTTCGATCGGGGGTGTTCCAGCCCAACAGAGAGAACGACGAGCTTACGCGTGCCCTGGGAAATCCTGAACACCCGGGAAGAACATGAGGCAAGGGCGCTATTCCGTGGTATGAGGGGTTTTCGTACTGGAACACCGACTACAGAACCCGTGCGAGAAAGAAGATTGCGGAGGAGAAGAAGAGGAAGATGGAGGAGGAGAGGAGGAAGCTGGACTATGAACGCCTTCAAGGCCTAGAAGAAGCGCATGCGGACTTGGCAGTCAAATTCCAGCGGCAACAGGAGCAGATCGACTCACTTAGCCAGCAAAGGCGTCTCGGCCTCAAAGAAGAGCAGCTAGCGGGTGATCCAAAGATCGGTTAGCACCGTCCCATCCATGCCGAGAAGCAGCGTGGGTTCTGCCCCGGCGACGCAATGCTGGATAGATACCCGTGGATGACATCATAGAGAACACTAATCGTGAGCTACACTCCAAAATGAAGAACATATCCATGAAGGTGGCGGACGGCGTTGCTTTTACAATTACCCCCGAAGCAACCTTCCATTGCACCCCGATTCCAGAGGGCTATGCTCGTGTCTTGGTTGATGATGTGGTGGACCCATATTCGGGGCTACATCTTGACATTCCTGGAGCTAAAGACGAGCGCTTAATCGGGAGAGGCCATACATCATATCATCCTATGAAGAAAGGATTGCATCATCTTTCGAAGTCCACCAACACCGCGTCGTCTGCGGACTCATCCTCTTAGTCCTCCACCGAGTCAGTAGATTCCCGCTCCTCCAAGTCCACGAACGCGTGAGCCGACTCCTCCTCGAAGTCTGCCACCACCTCCAAGTCCACAAACGCATGAGTGATATGTCTCCAACGTATCTATAATTTTCCACTTTTATAATACTTTTGGGACTAACCTATTAACCGGAGGCCCAGCCTAGAATTGTTGTTTTTTTCCTTTTTCAGTGTTTCGAAGAAACATAATATCAAACGGAGTCCAAATGGAATGAAACCTTCGGAAATGTGATTTTCTCATCGAACGTGATCCAGGAGACTTGGACCCTACAACAAGGAACATCGGAGGCGGTCACGAGGGTGGGGGCGCGCCCCCCTGCCTCGTGGGCCCCCTGATGCTCCACCGACGTACTCCTTCCTCCTATATATACCTACATACCCCCAAACGATCAGACCAGGAGCCAAAAACCTAATTCCACCGCCGCAACTTCCTGTATCCATGAGATCCCATCTTGGGGCCTGTTCCGGAGCTCCGCCGGAGGGGCATCCACCATGGAGGGCTTCTACATCAACACCATAGCCTCTCCGATGAAGTGTGAATAGTTTACTTCAGACCTTCGGGTCCATAGCTAGTAGCTAGATGGCTTCTTCTCTCTTTTTGGATCTCAATACAATGTTCTCCCCCTCTCTCATGGAGATCTATTCGATGTAATCTTCTTTTTGCGGTGTGTTGTTGAGACCGATGAATTGTGGGTTTATGATCCAGCTTATCTATGAATAATATTTGAATCTTCTCTGAATTCTTTTATGTATGATTAAGTTATCATTGCAAGTCTCTTCGAATTATCCGTTTGGTTTGGCCAACTAGATTGGTAGTTCTTGCAATGAGAGAAGTGCATGGCTTTGGGTTCAATCTTGCGGTGTCCTTACCCAAAGGATGTAAAGGGTTGCAAGGCACGTATTTTATTGTTGCCATCGAGGATAACAAGATGGGGTATTTATCATATTGCATGAATTTATTCCTCTACATCATGTCATCTTGCTTAAGGCGTTACTCTGTTTTTTACTTAATACTCTATATGCATGCTGGATAGCGGTCGATGAGTGGAGTAATAGTAGTAGATGCAGAATCGTTTTGGTCTACTTGTCTCGGACGTGATGCCTATATACATTATCATACCTAGATATACTCATAACTATGCTCAATTCTGTCAATAGCTCAACAGTAATTTGTTCACCCACCGTAGAATATTTATGCTCTTGAGAGAAGCCACCATCGAAACCTATGGCCCCCGGTCTATTCTCATCATATCAATCTCCATCACTTTTATAATTGCTTTGTCTTTACTTTGCCTTTACTTTTCACTTTGCATCTTTATACCAAAAATATTATCTCTATCAGATCTCACTCTCGTAAGTCACCGTGAAGGGATTGACAACCCCTAATCGCGTTGGTTGCGAGTAGCTATCTTTTTTTGCAGGTACGAGGGACTTGTGCGTGGCCTCCTACTGGATTGATACCTTGGTTCTAAAAAACTGAGGGAAATACTTACGCTATTGTGCTGCATCATCCTCTCCTCTTCGGGGAAAACCAACGCAAGCTCAAGACATAGCAAGAAGGATTTCTGGCGCGCTGTCGGGAGTCTACGCAAAAGTCAACATACCAAGTACCCATCACAATCCCTATCTCTCGCATTACATTATTTGTCATTTGCCTCTCGTCTTCCTCTCCCCCACTTCACCCTTGCCGTTTTATTCGCCCTCTCTTTCCCAATCTCCTCCTCTTTTTCCTGTTGCCTTTTCCTCGTCCGTTTGTCTGCTCGTGTGTTGGATTGCTTGTTTCTCGCAATGGCTCAAGATGCTACCAAATTGTGTGACTTCACCAATACCAATAATAATGATTTCCCTAGCACTCCGATTGCTCCTCTTGCCAATACTGAATCTTGTGAAATCAATACTTCTTTGTTGAATCTTGTTATGAAAGATCAATTCGCCGGCCTTCCTAGTGAAGATGCAGCTACTCATCTGAATAGCTTCGTTGATTTATGTGATATGCAAAAGAAAAAAGATGTCGTTAAATTGAAGCTATTTCCTTTTTCACATAGAGATCGTGCTAAAGCGTGGTTTTCATCTTTGCCTAAACATAATATTGATTCTTGGAACAAGTGCAAAGATGCTTTTATCTCTTAAGTATTTTCCTCCCGCTAAGATTATCTCTCTTAGAAACGATATTATGAATTTTAAGCAACTTGATCATGAACATGTTGCACGAGCTTGGGAGAGAATGAAATTAATGATACGTAATTGTCCTACTCATGGTTTGAACTTGTGGATGATTATACAAAAAATTTATGCCGGTTTGAATTTTGCTTCTAGAAATCTTTTGGATTCGGCCGCGGGAGGCACTTTTATGGAAATCACTCTAGGGGATGCTACTAAACTCCTAGATAATATTATGGTTAATTATTCTCAATGGCATACTGAAAGATCTACTAATAAAAAAGTGCATGCGATAGAAGAAATCAATGTTTTGAGTGGAAAGATGGATGAACTTATGAAATTATTTGCTACTAAGAGTGTTTCTTCTGATCCTAATGATATGCCTTTGTCTACTTTGATTGAGAATAATAATGAATCCATGGATGTGAATTTTGTTGGTTGGAATAATTTTGGTAACAACGGAATTTTAATCCTAGGCCTTATCCTAGTAATCCTTCTAATAATTATGGAAATTCCTACAACAACTCTTATGGAAATTTTAATAAGATGCCCTCTGAATTTGATAATAGTGTTAAAGAGTTTATGAATTCACAAAAGAATTTTAATGCTTTGCTTGAAGAGAAATTGCTTAAAGTTGATGATTTGGCTAGGAACGTTGATAGAATTTCTCTTGAGGTTGATTCTTTAAAGCTTAGATCTATTCCTCCTAAGCATGATATCAATGAGTCTCTCAAAGCTATGATAATTTCCATTGATGAGTGCAAACAAAGAACTGCTAGGATGCGTGCTTCCAAAGATGCCTTTATTGAAGCGTGTTCTTCTAATTCCTATGAAAATCAAGATGAAGATCTAAAAGTTATTGATGGGTCCCCTATTAAATCTTTGTTTTGCAATATGAATCTTGATGAAACTGAATATGATCTTCCTTTACCTAGAAGGCGTTTTAAGAATTCGGAGTTTTTAGATCTTGATGGTGAAATTGATGAAAGTGGGATTGAAAGAAATAAAAATCTAGATATTGCTAAACCCACTATATTGGATCTCAAGGATTTTAATTATGAAAATTGCTCTTTAATTGTTTGTTTTTCCTTGTTGCAATCCGTGCTAAATTCTCCTCATGCTTATAGTCAAAATAAGGCCTTTACCGAACACATTGTTGATGCTTTGATGCAATCTTATGAAGAAAAACTTGAGTTGAAACTTTCTATCCCTAGGAAACTCTATGATGAGTGGGAACCTACTACCAAAATTAAAATTAAAGATCATGAGTTTAATGCTTTGTGTGATTTGGGTGCTAGTGTCTCTACTATTCCCAAAACTTTGTGTGATTTGCTAGATTTCCGTGACTTTGATGATTGCTCTCTAAAAATGCATCTTGCGGATTCCACTATCAAAAATCCTATGGGAAGAATTAATGATGTTCTTATTGTTGCAAATAGGAATTATGTGCCGGTAGATTTTATCGTTCTTGATTAAGATTGCAATCCTTCATGTCCTATTATTCTTGGTAGACCTTTCCTTAGAACGACTGGTGCAATTATTGATATGAAGGAAGGGAATATTAGATTCCAATTTCCATTAAAGAAAGGCATGGAACACTTCCCTAGAAAGAAAATAAAATTACCATATGAATCTATTATGAGAGCCAGTTATGGATTGCCTACCAAAGATGGCAATACCTAGATCTATCCTTGCTTTTATGCCTAGCTAAGGGCGTTAAGCGATAGCGCTTGTTGGGAGGCAACCCAATTTTATTTTAGTTTTTTTTGCTTCTGTTTAGGAATAAATAATCCATCTAGCCTCTGTTTAGATGTGGTTTTATCTTTTAATTAGTGTTTGTGCCAAGTTAAACCTATTGGATCTTCTTGGATGATAGTTATTTGATCTTGCTGTAATTTCCAGAAACTTTGCGCTCAGTGCCCGAATTGTTAAAAATCACAGGAATGTGATAAAATACTGATTCCAATTGCTGCTGATCAATAAACAAAATTTCCAGGTCGTCTAATTTTGATAGAATTCTTTGAGTACCAGAAGGTTGCATTAGTTTCAGATTACTACAGACTGTTCTGTTTTTGACAGATTTTGTTTTGCGTGTGTTGTTTGCTTATTTTGATGAATCTTTGGCTAGTAAAATAGTTTATGATCCATAGAGAAGTTGGAATACAGTAGGTTTAACACCAATATAAATAAAGAATGAGTTCATTACAGTACTTTAAAGTGGCTTTTGTTTTCATTCTCTAACGGAGCTCACGATATTTCTATTGAGTTTTGTGTTGTGAAGTTTTCAAGTTTTGGGTGAATTCTTTTGATGGATTATGGAACAAGGAGTGGCAAGAGACTAAGCTTGGGGATGCCCATGGCACCCCCAAGATAATCTAAGGACACCAAAAAGTCAAAGCTTGGGGATGCCCCGGAAGGCATCGCCTCTTTCGTCCTCTTCCATCGGTAATTACTTGGAGCTATATTTTTATTCACCACATGATATGTGTTTTGCTTGGAGTGTCGTGTGTTATTTGCGTCTTTTCTTGTTAGTTTACCACAATCATCCTTGCTGTACACACCTTTTGAGAGAGCCATACATGAATTGCAATTTGATAGAATACTCTATGCACTTCACTTATATCTTTTGAGCTTGATAGTTTTGCTCATAGTGCTTCACTTACATCTTTTTGGGCGTGATAATTTTTGCTCTAGTGCTTCACTTAGATCTTTTAGAGCACGGTGGTGGATTTTTTTTAAAGAAACTTGATTTCTCATACTTCACTTAGATTATTTTGAGAGTTGTAATAGCATGTTAATTTTCTTAATGTTAATATACTTGGTATTCAAGATATGTGAAACTTTATTTTGAGTGCGTTGAATACTAAGATAAGTTTGATGCTTGATAATTGTTTTGAGATATGAAGATGGTGATATTAGAGTCATGCTAGTTGAGTAGTTGTGAATTCAAAGAATACTTGTGTTGAAGTTTGTGATTCCCGTAGCATGCACATATGGTGAACCGTTATGTGATGAACTCGGAGCATGATTTATTTATTGATTGTCTTCCTTATGAGTGGCCGTCGGGGACGAACGATGGTCTTTTCCTACCGATCTATCCCCCTACGAGCATGCGCGTAATACTTTGCTTTGATAACTTCTAGATTTTTGCAATAAGTATATGAGTTCTTTATGACTAATGTTGAGTCCATGGATTATACGCACTTTTTCCCATCCTTTCACCATTGCTAGCCTCTCTAATACCGCGCACCTTTCGCCGGTATCATACACCCACCATATACCTTCCTCAAAACAGCCACCATACCTACCTATCATGGCATTTCCATAGCCATTCTGAGATATATTGCCATGCAACTTTCATCCATTCCGTTTATTATGACACGCTCCATCATTGTCATATTGCTAGCATGATCATGTAGTTGACATCGTATTTGTGGCAAACCCAACGTTCATAATTGTTTCATACATGTCACTCATGTTTCATTGCATATCCCGGTACACCGCCTGAGGCATTCATATAGAGTCATATTTTGTTCTAAGTATCGAGTTGTAATTGTTGAGTTGTAAGAAAAATAAAAGTGTGATGATCATCATTATTAGAGCATTGTCCCAAGTGAGGAAAGGATGATGGAGACTATGATTCCCCACAAGTCGGGATGAGACTCCAGATGAAAAAAGAAGAGGCCATAAAAAAAGAGAAAAAGCCCAAATAAAAAAATGAGAGAAAAAGAGAGAAGGGACAATGTTACTATCCTTTTACCACACTTGTGCTTCAAAGTAGCACCATGATCTTCATGATAGAGAGTCTCTCATTTTATCAATTTCATATACTAGTGTGAATTTTTCATTATAGAACTTGGCTTGTATATTCCAATGATGGGCTTCCTCAAATGCCCTATGTCTCCTGAGCAAGCGAGTTGGTGCACATCCACTTCGTTTCTTTTGTTGAGCTTTCATATATTTATAGCTCTAGTGCATTCGGTTCATGGCAATCCCTACTCACTCACATTGATATCTATTGATGGGCATCTCCATAGCCCGTTGATATGCCTAGTTGATGTGAGACTATCTTCCCTCTTTTTGTGTTCTCCACAACCACCATTCTATTCCACATATAGTGCTATATCCATGGCTCACGCTCATGTATTGCGTGAAGATTGAAAAAGTTTTGAAAATGTTAAAGTATGAAACAATTGCTGGGCTTGTCATAGGGGTTGTGCATGATTTAAATACTTTATGTGGGGAAGATGGAGCATAGCCAGACTATATGATTTTGTAGGGATAACTTTCTTTGGCCATGTTATTTTGAGAAGACATAATTGCTTAGTTTGTATGCTTGAAGTATTATTATTTTTATGTCAATATGAACTTTTGTCTTGAATCTTTCGAATATGAATATTCATAACATGATTAAGAAGATTTACATTGAAATTATGCCAAAGTATGACTTCGCATTAAAAATTCTCTTTTTATCATTTACCTACTCGAGGACGAGCATGAATTAAGCTTGGGATGCCTGATACGTCTCCAACGTATCTATAAATTTTGATTTTCTCCATGCTACTTTATCTATTGTTTTGGACTATAATGGGCTTTATTTTCCACTTTTATATTACTTTTGGGACTAACCTATTAACCGGAGGCCCAGCCCAGAATTGTTGTTTTTCGCCTTTTTTAGTGTTTCGAAGAAACAGAATATCAAACGGAGTCCAAACGGAATGAAACCTTCGGAAACGTGATTTTCTCACGGAACGTGATCCAGGATATTTGGACCCTACACCAAGGAACATCGGAGGCGGTCACGAGGGTGGGGGGCACCCCCCCCCTACGGCGCGCCCCCCTGCCTCGTGGGCCACCTGATGCTCCACAGATGTACTCCTTCCTCCTATATATACCTACGTACCCCCAAACGATCAGAACATGAGCCAAAAACCTAATTCCACCGCCGCAACTTCCTGTATCCACGAGATCGCATCTTGGGGCCTATTTGGGAGCTCTGCCGGAGGGGGCATCCACAACGGAGGGCTTCTACATCAACACCATAGCCTCTCCGATGAAGTGTGAGTAGTTTACTTCAGACCTTCGGGTCCATAGCTAGTAGCTAGATGGCTTCTTCTCTCTTTTTGGATCTCAATACAATGTTCTCCCCCTCTCTCGTGGAGATCTATTCGATGTAATCTTCTTTTTGCGGTGTGTTTATGATCCAGCTTATCTATGAATAATTTTTGAATCTTCTCTGAATTATTTTATGTATGATTGAGTTATCTTTGCAAGTCTCTTTGAAATATCGGTTTGGTTTGGCCAACTAGATTGGTAGTTCTTGCAATGGGAGAAGTGCATGGCTTTGGGTTCAATCTTATGTGTCCATACCCAAAGGATGTAAAGGGTTGCACGGCACGTATTGTATTGTTTCCATCGAGGATAACAAGATGGGGTATTTATCATATTGCATGAATTTATTCCTCTACATCATGTCATCTTTCTTAAGGCGTTACTCTGTTTTTAACTTAATACTCTATATGCATGCTGGATAGCGGTCGATGAGTGGAGTAATAGTAGTAGATGCAGAATCGTTTCGGTCTACTTGTCTCGACGTGATGCCTATATACATTATCATACCTAGATATACTCATAACTATGCTCAATTCTGTCAATTTCTTAATAGTAATTTGTTCACCCACCATAGAATATTTATGCTCTTGAGAGAAGCCACTACTGAAACCTATGGCCCCCGGGTCTATTCTCATCATATCAATCTCCATCACTTTCTCTATCAGATCTCACTCTCATAAGTGATCGTGAAGGGATTGACAACCCCTAATCGCGTTGGTTGTGAGTAGCTGTCGTTTTTTGCAAGTACGAGGGACTTCTGCGTGGCCTCCTACTGATTGATACCTTGGTTCTCAAAAACTGAGGGAAATACTTACGCTACTGTGCTGCATCATCCTCTCCTCTTCTAGGAAAACCAACGCAATCTCAAGACGTAGCAGTGAGCTGACTCCTCCGGTTTCAAGTCCGGCACAGCGTCAGGCCACTTCTCCGGTTTCATGTCCGGCACCGTGTCAGGCCACACTTCCTGCTTCAAGTCCGGCACAGCGTCAGGACACTCCTCCTGCTCCAACTCAGCCACGCCACCTGCCTCCGCCGCCTCAGCAATCACGGAAGAGAGCCGCCGCAGCTATGGTGCGTAGCGGTACAAGTCGAGGTAGTACGGGAGGTACAGACGGAGGCAAGAGATTTTAATATGGTCCAAGCCTCGCGGCTCTTCCGCAGAGGACTTACGATAAGTCCGAGGAGGAAAACACAACCATAGAGAAGGCCCATTTGGAAGCCCATTTTGCACCGAAACTGCCACCACCACCAACGGAGAAAGTGCCTGAGGAAAAGATTGATCACTTCATTCGTATGGCTAGAGCACCAGCTCCCAAGCCTGTTGATACAGACTATGAGCGCCACCTCAGGAAGTTAAATCGAGCACATCTACAGAAAGAGGCGAGCTCGAGCTCAAGCAAATCAGCTGGCAAAAAATGCGGTAAAACCGTTTCCCAGCTGGGAGAACAGGCGGTGCAATCAATCCCCCCGCTTGTTGTGCCAACAACACATGAGAGTACGTGCGCCCAATATTATTGTGGGCAAACCGTTAACATTCCCCAGTTGGGTGATGCGGTAATAACCGAGGAGCATATAACGCCGGCTGAAATCCTCAAGATCATTGTTGGACAACTCCTGGAGATCGAGCCCATGTCTCCGCTTAGAGAGGAGGAAATAAAACGGAAATATGTCCGGGGCCAACCTATGGTTGAGCCAGTCAGCCAGACGAGGTCAAGAAGCTCCCAACGAGAATGTATGAATTGCATCAATGGTACATGAACATTACCAAGATTTCTAATCGAGAGTCCCTCATGGTGAATGTCAAGAAGGATCATTACTTCCATGAGAAAGCTGTGTCTCATTGAGTATTTAGAACTATTTTAGTTATATAATCAAGACGCACTCGACAAATCTATCGTCCGCCATATTGTCTGTAAGTGATTTCTTTCTGTAATTTAAGTCTCAACCTAGCTGTAGTGATCATTTTGATCAATCATTACCTATAATTATCCTCACTATATTCTTTTCTGTGGTATTATGTAGGATGAAGATGTATGAAATGAAAAAAGGTGCATGCTATGGCATTGGGTTCATTGACCCAAATACCATTAATCAATACACATGGGAATTAGATGCATATTATCAAGAAAGTGTAGAGGAAAGCATGCTAGAGTTCTTCAAGCGCCTCAATACCAATGAAGATATACTACTTCCTTACAACTTCGTGTGAGTCACACTGTCTTGTACTACAAATTCTATTTTTGCTTACTAGCTAGCTACATGTTTTGCTTACATATGCCCGCTTAAATTAAGACATGCAAACGTGTGTGCATGCAGTTTTCAATCGGATCTTGTTAATCATTAAAGTTGATGAAGGAACAGTTGAAGTAATCGACTCACTACTTAAGAAAGAAAGTGACTACACCATCGTGAAGGGATAGTCGCCAGGTAATTTCAGTCATTATTAACTATATCTCGGCCTATTTAATTAATTCGTCATTTCCTGATAACAACTATTTAATAACCCCTTTATTCATTTTCTTTATTGGCGGGCAGGGCTTGGGCAAAGTTCATCAACGTCACTCCAGGCCAATGGGAACAAAAGCTGAAATGGTATCGACCCAAGGTAAGTAATTAAGTAGTACTAGCTAGCTAGCTGCCATCTCTTTAATTATCATGCTTGATTAATTATTATCTGATCAAATTCCATTCTTGTAAAGGCCCTCAAGCAGCGCCAGGACTAATCTGTGTGCATACTACGCTTATGCGAGAACATTCGCATGATGGCGTCCAAAGGAGCAGATCTCAAATACAGGACTGGGTACGCTTTGTCGTAACACTATTCACAATTTTTACACCATCATCGATATCTAGTCACACAACTAATACACATGCATATTGATCTCCTTCTTAACAGTTCATAGAGGTGCGGAGAAGCTCCTACCAACGGAGCGCATACAAGCAATTCAAGAGGAAATAAGCGGGATTTTTGCTCGACTAGGTCATAGATACAAACAGAGAATACTATTACCCGCCACCGCCCCATGAACCACTTCCAATTGTCATCGTGTTCAAGGCACAAATTAGGCTAATGCCACTAGTTGTATACATGTGTGTATGTGTGAATTAATGGTGGTTGTGAGACATTCGATGATATATATATATATATATATATATATATATATATATATATATATATATATATGTATATATATAAATGATCGGTTCTACTAGAAATTATATTTATATATATGCATAACGTGTACAATATATAGTATCGTAAAATACCAGCAAACGAAAAAGAATTAAATGGAAAACACAAAATTAAATGAAAAAGAAATCATAAATCCAAAAACCCCCAACCTTTTAATACCCGTTGGTGTGATCAACCGGTACTAACGGGCTCCCTGGCCCCGGAGCTGGCTCGTGCCACGTGGTTGCCCTTTAGCACCGGTTTGTGCGAAACCGGTACTAAAGGGGGGGGGGGACCTTTAGTCCCCACACTTCAGTGCCGGTTACCGAACCGGCACTAAAGGGCCTTACGAACCGGTGATATAGCCCAGTTCTGCACTAGTGATATACCCCCGCCGAGCAGAAAGCAAAGGTAATCGCTTGCTTTTTTTGGCCGGGCCGTGGGAGAGATTTGTGGTTCTCTAGCTCACCTCCTATGCACATGAGGTGTTTGATGAAATGCCTTAGCCATAATTTATAAGCTTTCTCCTCTCAAAGCTCCTTGTCCAAACTCCATTTTCCTCAAGATTTGTCTAGGTTTGGTCGTTCGTCCTGTCCCGTCCCCCTCCACACCGTTGTAGATCGTCCGCGCAGATCTTGTCGTCGGCACCACCGCGGTGAGCATCTTGTTCTTATCTTCTTTCTAAAAGAAAAAAATCTTACTTGTATGATTTATATTGCTACTTGTATAATTTTATTACTTTTATTTTTGTTTGTTATTATATTGTGCGATGGTTTTGGTATCCCCCGCCTCACGCCGCCCACGTCCTGCTATGATTCGGATGTGCTATATAATATCATTTATAACTATTTCTTTCATTTAGTGTTGATGAAAATTATGCCGACCAACGTGACATAGATGTCTTATCTAGGAGGTATGTGAACCGGAAATTCCAACCGACCCTCTTGTCAAGAGGTTAAATTGAATTGAAAAAGAAAATGATTACTTGAAGAAAAAATTGAAAAGAGTTGAGGAGGAGAAGATGGCATTGGAGTTGCATGTTATGGATATCGTCGATGATCACAAGATCAAGATAGATAAAATATGCTTGAAGATTATAAAGATTAAAAAATATACCATTTATACTGAGGCTCGGTACCATTATGCCGTTGGATCAATTGTTATCTTACTTGCGATTATAATCGCATATCTTGTTGCATTCAAAAGTTTTACATAGTTTTAATGTATGGTTTAATTACATGCTCTAGAGAGCTATATGTTGTTCAATGAGAAGTATGTATAAACTTTATGTATTTATTTTTTCAGTAATAATATTTGATCATTACTGTACTTGGGTTTTAATGTGATGATGAAAACCCTTTCTAGCAGATGAGTTTTCGTCCGAAACCCTGATACTTCGAAAGAGCTTGTCCGTTTTGCACACGATGTGCATCGAGTTTTTTCCGTAACCCTCTCTACATTTTCTAACATGCTATGTGCCTGAAATGATGATACCATGCCAACTTTCAACCTTTTCAGAGTTCATTTGAAGTGATTTTCAATTTCAGGGTCATTTAGGTCAAAAAATTAGTAAATGCATGAAAAATACCAACTGAAGTCAGAAAGGATTGAAAATTGTTGATGTGGCTTTGAGTGGTGCATTTTGAACAAACAAAAAGTCTGGAGTTCAACTAAGTACAAAAAAATGAAATCCCTTTGTAAAGATGAGTTTTTTTCGAAAACTTAATACTTCGCAAGAGATTGTCCAATTTGCACACGAAGTGCATCTCGTTTTTGCCGTAACCCTCTCAACTATATTATTCTTTAAAAGAAAAAATAATCAACTGAAAAGCTTTTATAAAACTCTAATAGCAAAAGGAATAACCTAAAAAGATTTAATAAACCTCTAGCATTTTTAAAACTAAAATTATATAAATTTTTTGCAACTAAAATTATCAAAGTATTTTTTGTTCGAAACGTTAATAGCAAAAAGAATTTTTTTGTTAGAAACTATAGTAGCAAACTAAAATAACAAAATACGTTTTTGATTAAAACAGACATATAAATTAACCTAAAAATTACCAAATTGAATTTAATGATAAAACAAAGTAATATTGAATAGTAGGAAAAATAATCATTAAAAATCTATTTTTATAGTAAAGTTATTCAGAAACTAGTTATTCACACAAATTTCAAAGAATTCAAATTTAATATTCAAATTTGAAAACTAATGGCACTAACGGAAAGTTTATTATTTTTGTGACGTAAAAGAAAAAAGAATCACCGAAAAATAGTAAGTACAAACAAAACAAAATAAATAAAGAAAAAAACAAAACAAAAAAACTATAAAAAAATTAAAAAATGCCACCTACGCGGCCACCACGGACTGAATATGACAAGAAACACAACCAACTTGTTGGCCTGTAATTCAGGTCCGCAGCAGACCCAAAGAGGCCCACAGCGTAAGAGTGTCATATTAGGCTCAAGAAGCCTGCAGTTGAGAGGAGCTCGAGAGGATGGGCGCAACAACGCTTATAAACCACTCTCGAATTCTCTCAGCTAGCGAGGTGGGACTAAACATTTGGCCTCGGGAGCACCAACCGACCAATAACCCACTTTGGTCCCGGTCAGGCGGCCAACCAGGACAAAATGATTGCATTGGTCCCGGTTGGTGCCACCAAACGGGACCAATGGTCTCTGCTTCCCGCCCTTTGGGCTGCTGAAAAGAGGCCTTTGGTCCCGGTTGGTGTGACGAACCGGGAACAAAGGGTAGCATTGGTCCTGGTTGATAGTACAAGCCGGTACCAAAGGCTTTGCTATATATCCAACACTTAGGAATTTTTCACTTCTATCTCGCACTTGCCCCCGACGACACCGACTACATTGTTGCCGCTAGGCTGCCCCGACGCCGCTCGCCGCCGGCCGCCGTCGCTTCCCTTGACGCCCTAGACACCGTCGTCGCCCAGCCCATCGTTGGCGTCACCGTCGCCGCACCCCTGCCCCCGACCCCGTCGCCGCGCCGCCCCTGCCCTGAGCCCTCGCCAATGCGCCCGACGCCGTCGCCACACCCCTGCCCCCGACGCCGTGACCACGCCCCTGCCCTGAGACCTCTCGGACGGTCCTCGCCGCCCCGCGCTATAGTCCTGCTGGCCCCCTTTTCCTCCCCGTCCTCCTCTTGTTCATATAATTTTGTTATTCATATATGATGATGTTGTTGATGATAGATATGATGATGTTGATGATAGATGATGTATGCTTTTATTTTGTTCATATAATTATTTTGTTCATATGATGAATTTTTTTGCATTTTTAATAAAATGTATGTATGTTATGTTCTTTGTGTATGTTCATATATATGCTAAAGTTACCTCTTTAGAAAAGTTTTATGTATGTTCCCTGTATATGTTCATATGTGAATTGTTAGAAAAAAAATTGTGTATGTATGATATATGCAAAAGTTACATTCAAGAAAAAAAGAAAATGTATATATGTTCATATGCAAATGTTAGAATTTTTATGTTCATAGAATTTTTTTGGTGATATTGTAGAATATGAACATTTTGAATATGGATGGATGGATGGATGAACATTTTGAATATGGATGGATGAACATTATGTCCATGTATGTACGTATGGATTCAGATGTCGTTGTCGATCTACCCTGCTCCCCGATAACTTTGACATGAGGGGGACGTTGGACATGGATGAGGAGGGAGAGAGAGATGTTAATAGAAAGTTTTCTCTCGAAACGTTACTAAGTTAAAATGTTACTAAGTTTTCTCTCGAAACGTTACTAAGTTACTAAGTTAAAATGATGTTAATAGAAAGTTCTCTCTCGAAACGTTACTAAGTTACTAAGTTACTAAGTTAAGTTCATATATTCGAAACATATCAAGTATGGTATTTTCTCTCGAAATGTATCCCCGATAACTTCGACATGAGGGGGGGCGTCAATCAACCCCCTCTCGCCCGACTAAACTCTTGAGTCCACCCAAACCGGGAGTGACATGTGATAGGTAGTATTTTTTTGTTCATAGAGAACTCACGGAGAGCTAAACACACCCGGCGCTACGACGTAGCACACCTAAGCTCCACGAAAACACCCCCGCTCCCCCTCCCCACAGGAAGGGGAACGACGCATAGCGTCACAGCTGTTGAGTCCACGCGGAATAAAAACTTCATCCGCCGAGTGTTTCATGCATGCGTGCTGTGCTGAAACGGTTGCGATGATCGAGGGCTCCCGAACGGCGCGCACGATAGCGAAGGCAAGGAGCCGAAAGAGTATATGGGGCCCAGCCGGGGAGGAGAGGAAGGAAGGGGAGGGCATGCTCTGGGACACGGTGGCTCATCCAGTGACTGCCGACGCGACAACGAGCAAGGGTAACAACGATGGCTGCGTTTCTCGGTCCAATTGGTTGGCTCTGCAGGCGCCAGTTATTGGCAATTTTACTAACCGGCACCTGAAGTGCCCCGCGCTGGGCCAGCCCATTACTGTGAATGTTAGTTTGCATTAAAAGAAACTGCCTCGCTGCGAAGAGAACCGGCGACCTCTCATATCAAACTACATTCGTACAACCAACACGCTACAAAGTGGAATCTGTTGAGCTTCAATTCGTTTTCTATTTTTCTATTTTTCTTCATCCAGGATTCCTCGCTCATCGATTTTATGTTTTTTATTTTCGTAAATGCGTGGACTTTTTCCAAATAGATGACTTTTTTCAAATTTGATGATATTTTGTTTTCAAAATAAATGAACTCTTTTTAGCGAGCTATTTTTAACAATTGATGAATTATTTTCAGATTTGATGAATTTTTTTTCAAATTCGATGAATTTCCTTTAAATTTGATGAACTATTTTTTTATCATTGATGAACCTTTTCCAAATTAAGTGAACTTATTTTCGATGGAAGTTTCCTGAAATTCGAAGACTTTTTCTTCAAATCGATGAAGTTATTTCAAATTTGTGAACCTTTTTTAAAATTCGGTGATCTTTTTTAAAATTGGTCAACTTATTTATACCTTCGGTGAACTTTATTTAAAACCAATGAATTTTTTCAAAGTCAGTGAATTTTTTAAAAATCCGATGAAGTTTTTTCCTAATTCGATGAACTTTTCTTAAATTTGATGAATTTTTTTAATTTGAATAACTTTTTCTAAAATTCGATGAAATTTTTTCACGTTTGATTAATTTTTTCCCAAATTCTATAATCTTTTTCCAAAATCATTGAACTTCTTTCACATTTTGTGAACTTTTTCAAAATCGGTGAACTCTTTTATAATAGATGAACTTTTCTTATCAAATTTGATGATCTTTTTCAGAAATGACGAACTTTTCCAATTCATGAACTTTTTTCTAAACTTGATAAACTTTGTTTCATAAAAAAAATTATGTAAGTGGAGACTCGACTAGATTCTGCTTTGAAGACTATGGAGGAAGGAGCTCATCAACCTTCCGAACTGTACGCCTCCGCCTCCTCCTCCTCCTCCGCCGACTAAGGGCACTCCGCCTCCTCCTCCACCTGCTCCTCCGGCGAGTGATCAGGGCACTCCGCCTCCTTCTCCGGCACGTGGCGGCACTATACCTCCTCCTCCGACGGCTCCTCCGGCGAGTGATCATGGCACTCCGCCTCCTTCTCTAGCGCGTGGCGGCACTCCGCCTCCTTCTCCGCCTGCGCCGGCGCGCCCGACCAGCCAGCCTCCTCCTTCTCCGCCTCGTCAGCAAGGGCGGAAGACACCCGCCGCTGCTCCGGCACGTCGCAGTCCTTCTCCTTCGCCTCGTAAGCAACTTAAGAAGAAAGCCGCAGCAGCTCGGCCTGCTCTGGCGTCTAGCAAGACAAAGGCGGAGGCAATATGATTCAGTCCATCTCTTAAGACTCCAGAGAAGTTACCATACGAGAGGACAGAGAAGAAAAATAAGGAGATCTGTCAAGCCCAAGTGAGGGACTACTTCACAACACAAAGAGGTGAGAGACATCCACCTCCGGAGGAGAAGATAGATCCGGTGAAAGCGAAGCGCACTTTGGATGCCCTGTATCGACTACCATCATCATCACCGCCAGAAACCAACTATGAGCGCATTACTGAAAAGACATATAAGGAAGCGAAGCGGCCGGGAAGTACTTGCAGTGACAAAAGGTTACAAGAAGAAAGAACTGGGAAAAAAATTCCCAAGCTCGGCGAACAAGCGAACCAATCTTGCCCCCCGCTCAAGATTTCTAGCGATATCGTCGCTAGTCATCCGGGGGTTTTGCCCGGTACCAATCCTGGAGATTACGACGATGCACATTTTGATATAATGGAGTCGGACGAATTCAAATACGAGTACGGGAAGCCTCTTGTCAAAGATGGAACTACTTTAAGAACGATGATACGATGATTCCATGATTGGTACATGGAAACCTGCAGAAAGGCGCAGTCAGCTGGGAGTAAAATCGATACTTTGACACTGAAAGTTAAAGAGGATGTACATGACCTCGTTGGATTGAGGAGTTGTCTGTTCCATTTGAGTTCTTCTAGTTTTTCAATCTAAAGGCCCTCGATAAATTCTCTGTCACTTGCTACTGTCTGTAAGTACTACTTTTGTCATTAAGTCTCTATATATAGCTCAGCTCTTTCATTGCATGTATATATAATTATCCTCACTATATTATGTAGTGAAGATCGTCGAATGCAGAAGAGCTGAAATGTATGATATTGGGTTCATAAACACAAATCTCATAGATCAATTTACGGTTAAATTTAATGTCAAGAAACGGAGCAGAAGTTGCTACGATGGTTGCTAATAAATCAAAACAAATATACAATACTCTTTTCTTACAACTTCAGATCAGTGTTACTGTCTTGTGCATATTCGATTTCCCTTAATTATTACTAGAGGTTATAGTAATTAATGTAACTGATGAGTTATATGCATGCATGCGCAGTTTCCACTATATTCTCCTAGAGATTAAGCTTGAGAAGGGACTAGTAAGCGTCTTAGACTCGAGATGAAAAGATCCCAAGGAATATGCGGACATGTCTAAAATGCTCGAGAAGTAAGTTGAATCAATCATTATTGCACCATATCGGCAACTTTGTTCATTCCATGATATAAAGTAATTGTTTTCTTTGTCTCCCGGTGCTTGGAAAGTATTCACCGCACAAGTTTCGGGACTTCCACGGGATCTGCGATGGAAATTCCCAAAAGTGAGTACTACTAGCTAGCTAGTTCCGCGCATCTCCCGTTGATTCTAGCTGCTTTCATCAATGCCATTTATAATGCTTCATTATCAGTTTTATTGACCTCTATTTCTCATAAAGTGTTTGTGGCAGGAAGCCGAATAATTACTGTGGATACTACGCTCATGAAGTTCATCTACAACGCGACGGCCAAGAATAGGCGGGGCTCCTCTAGAAGACAATATGAAGTGCATAAGCAAAAATATTCACAAGTTTATTTTATTACCATCATTTCTGTTGAGTTTCATTCATATATGTATTGACCCGTTATTCAAATTAGATGTGGGAGAAGCGGAATGAACTCCTACCGCAAGATCGCATGCGAGCAATTCAATAGGAATTGGCTGGATTCTTTCTTGACCACGTCATCAATAAAGCCGGAGAATACCACCATGCATGTGGAAGTTGAGTTCGTATGTTAGGGTATTGTATAAGAGATCTTACACATTGTGTATATATATATATATATATATATATATATATATATATATATATATATATATATATATGTAGCCAGTACCGTCGGTAAGATATACGAAAACTTGTTGTTCGACCGATCTCTCGGAGAGAAGGAGAGGTCGATCACTTCTCTCTGTATATGTTCATGAAGATCTTCTATACTTAATAGTTCCCTTCATTTTCTTACTAGCTAGCTAGCGTGTCGAGTCCTCTTTATACGTAGCATCGACCAAGCACGGAGACAAGAAAGGACACGTCTCTCTATTAACTAGCTAACCCAATATATGAAACCCCTAATTATCCCTACAAAACCCCCCAGACCCCCCCCCCCTTTCAAAAAAAAACCCAGCCGCTAAAATGCTGACACGTGGAAGCCTTTTAGTACGGGTTGGTCGCACCAACCGGGACAAAAGGACCTCCCTGCCCGGGCAAGCGGCAGCGGCCACGTGGTGCCCCATCTGTCTCGGTTCCTGGGCGAACGGGGACTAAAGGAACAGGGCTTTAGTGATTTACCCTTTAGTCCCGGTTCGTGAACCGGGACAAATGGCCCTCATGAACTGGGACGAATGGGGGTTTTTCTACTAGTGTTAGTCAGGAAATCTTTCACAGTAAGAACATGATAGCTCGTATGTTCAAAATTAAAAAGAATCCATTGAGTTATGGAATGAGTATAAAACGATTGATTTAGAGTAAACAACATGAAAAATGTAAAAATTGCAATCAATCGATGAATGTAGCATTTATATTTCTTGGCCAAGGGTACAAATAGATTCATCCTGGTGACTCTTATTGGAACAAGGGTAGAACACAAATACATAAGTAAGATTAGACATTGGCCTCGATACGGTTGCCGGTATCCAAGATTATTGAAGACGAATTGACAATATGACCTTGGCCATAGAAATCATGCACAAGAACACATGATTAGGCTCCAACCGATTGAATTTGTCAAGAAGAATGACAAATGGCTACGTTGGATTGATGGAATTCCTACAATGACTGACTCCTATTTATAGAGGGATGGTTGTGTGTTGCTCATACAAGTTATGCGTGTTGGACATAGGTACCACTCAATTTCTGGTAGTGGAAGTCTCTCTCTCGCCCTCAACCACTGTTTTGCAACCATTCAAAGACATGAATATCTATTGATATTGTTTTCGGTGCAATGTATCCGTGAGCTGTGTCCATGGGTTTGGTCACTCGTGTCACACGTGTTTGCTAAGCTAAGCCAATTCTTATCATCCATGCATATTGTATACTGCTCTTACGAGTATTCGAGCATCCCTATTATACTTGACCCATGGACCCATGCATCTGCCGTCTTGCATATGAGCATCTCATCATTTACCAAGCACGTACTCTTTAAAAATCATAGAGGAGTGCGTCATCAGCGCATCAGTTATAATAGTAGAATGCAGTACCCACTAATTATGAATTAATGGCCGGTACTAAACTCACCTATGTTGAGTTGTATTTTGTGTTGCATGTATACTGAAGTTGTGGCCCACCTCCTAGTCTAGTATAGTTTTGGTAGAGGCCTTCCCATGTAACTATATATACGTGCACCAGCACCCCATCAATACAACTTTTATCATATTGCAAACTCTCCGTCTACATGGTATCATCTTTATCGTTCCTCTCCTAGGGTTAGCCACCGCCGCCGCCGTGCCTCCCCGTGCCGCCTGCGCCGCCGCCGCCCTCCCACAACCGCACCGTGCCGCCGTCGTGCCCCTTCCCTCTCCAACACGCGCCGCCGCCGCCGCCCGTGCTCGCTTCCGCCTGCGCCGCTCCCTGCTGCGCTGCACCGCTGCCTTCCCCGACCAAGAAGCCGCCAAGCCGCTTCGCTCCCTCCATAACGGGCCGCCGCACTCCTGCTGCCGTGGTTCCCTGTCTCCTCTCTCCACTAAGAAAATAAACCCTAGCCGTGTCGCCATGTCTTCCCGTCCTCCACCACCACCGCCTGTCGAACCCGCTCACGCCCCGAAACTCTCCGCCGCCGCCATCCGTGACCTCAATAATGAGGCCGGGTTCCAATCCGCCTCGACAGCCCAGCATGTCGTGATTACGCGTGGAAGACCTACTTCAACCTCATCTTCCGCGAGTACTATCTCACCGAGCACATCGATGGTTCCGTGGACATTGCGTACAAGCGCCGGCGATCCGGAGTGGTCCGCTATCGAGGCCAGGATCATCCGTCGGTTCTATCGAGACGGTATCGGCGACATCTTCCACTTGGTCGTCGCCGAGGACGACTACGCCTGCGACGTCTGGGCCAAGATCAACGTGCTCTTCACCGACAACAAACTTCAGCACCTTGTTTTCCGACAGCAGGAGTTCTTCGGTTGTCACCAGGACAACTCCACCATCGACGAGTACTGCATGAGGCTCAAGATGCTCGCCGACGAGCTTTGGGACATCGGCGCCAAGGTCTCCGATGACCTCATGTTGAGCAACCTCACCGCTGGTCATAACGAGGACTTCGGCAACACGGCGTCCACCTCACCCTGCTGCCGCTGCCCACTTTTCAGCGCGTCGTCGCGTACCTCAAACTTGAGGAGCGCCGGATGACGAAGCTGAACCAGCGGATCCAGCAGACCGCCCTCGCCGCCGGCAAAACCGGAGGTGGCCCTGCTCCTTCGGTCGCGTCTCGTCAGCCCGCGCCGCCTAGGCCGGCCGGCTACTACCCACTGCCGCCCGCACCACCCGCGCCCCCGCGCCTCCCGGCAAGGAGGGGCGGGCACAGAAGGCGGCGGGCGGCCGGGCCACAAGACCAGCGGCAGCAGCGAGCATCGGGCGCAGGGTGGGGGCGCCCGCTACCGAAGAGCCGCTCCGCCGTGGGCCGCCGGGCAGAACCCGTGAACGGGCGTTGTCCATGCCGATCACATGCCCATCCCGCGGGCCCCTGCATCGGGTCTTCTTGGTCCCCGCCCCGCGGGCCACCAGGCGTTCCTCGATGCCCCCTACCGGTCCTACGGTTCTCCGCTTGCTCCGCCACCCCACGGTAGCTACGGCGCGCCCACTCAGGAGCCACCCTATGAAGGCCAGCCGCCACCGTCGGTACCTGCACTGTGGGACCCCGCCCTCCTGGCCACCCTACACTCGGCGCCGTCGCCGAGTAACTACGGTGGTGGAGGCTATTGGTACATGGACTCGGGTGCTACTGCGCACATGACAGCTCATCCCGGTAACCTATCCTCTCCCACTCCCGCTAACACACCCACTCGTATCACCATTTGCAAGGTTCTTCTTTACCTATAACCCATGTCGGTAGCACTAGTTTTCCCTCTAGTTCCACACCTATCACTATGTCTAATGTCCTTGTCTCACCTGACTTAGTCACTAGTTTAGTTTTCGTTCGTTGTCTTAATCATGAGAATCCTCTTACTATTGAATTTGATGGTGTTGGTTTTTCTTTGAAGGACGCCCGTACCCGTATGTTGCTTCACCGCTATGATAGCCCAGATGAGCTTTATCCCGTGCACGCCGGCGCCTCCACTTCCACACCCGTCTCGCTTGAGCCACCCCAACCCTGCCGTTTTCCGTCAGATTTTTAGGAGTTTTTCTTTCTCATGTAGTAAGCTCGACGAGCATTCTTGTGAGGCTTGTCGCTTGGGAAAGCACGCCTGCTTTCCCTTAAGTGCGTCTACTTCAGTTTCCACTTTTGGTTTCAATTGCTTCATAGTGATGCTTGGACGTCTCCCGTTAAGTAGTAACACGGGCTATCTATACTACTTGGTGATTTTAGATGATTACTCTCATTATGTGTGGACTTTTCCTCTTCGTCCTAAATCAGATGCTTTAGCCACACTCACCGCCTTTTATTCCTATGTCACCACCCAGTTCGGTAGCCCCATACTCGCACTCCAAACTGATAACGGAAAAGATTTTGACAACGTCGCTCTTCGCATACTTCTCGCCTCTCACGGCACCATCATTCTTCGCACTCTTAATGACTGCGTTCGCACGCTACTCTTTCACTCTAACATGCCCGCTCGTTTATGACCCGATGCTCTCGCCACCGCCACTCTCTTAGTTAACATTCACCCGTGTCGTCCTCGGTGTAACTACGCCCCTCACCGCCTTCTCTTTACTACACCACCGTCCCATGATGGTCTCCACATCTTTGCGTGTCTCTGTTATCCTAGCACCGCGTCCACCACGCCACATAGGCTCGCACCACGTTCCGTCCCATGCGTATTGCTTGGCTACCCTCCTATCACCGAAAGTTACCGATGCTATGATCTTGTCACTCATCGTGTGTACACCTCGAGGAACGTGTATTTTTCCGGAGACAGTGTTCCCTTTTTTTCAGGTTCCTCCGGCTTCAGCCGCTTCGGCGCCGGCCCCCGTGTCCCCTTCCTGGAGGGATGCGCGGCGGCGCACCCCGTTGGCCGAACGGCACGGTGCCCTCTGCCACCACCGCCCGGTTTTTTGACTCCCTCCCTAGAGGTCAAATCTAACCGGGCCCCCAGATCCCTGTCAACCTCCTATGAGGTTGAGCTGGTGGGTACTCCGCCCGCCACCACGACTGGCGCTGCCACCCCGGCGACGGGCTCGACATCCTCCTCGCCCGTCACCCCCTCAGCCGACGGCTCGTTTACGCGCTACCGCCGTCGCGGACCCCGTCACTGATGCCCCCGCTGCCACCGCCGCCCATGTTGTGGCTGCGGCCCCTGCCACCGCCGCGGCCCCCGTGGACCCTTTCGCCGTCACGGGTGCCCCCGCCGCTACCGGCGCCCCTATCATGGCCATGGCCCCTACCATCGCCGCGGTCCCTGCTACCCCGCCTCTTGGCGTGACTAACCATGCCCGAGCAGGAGTGCTTCGGTCGAGCACGCGCTACTCCTCCGAGGAGTATATGTGCGCTGCCTCGACGTCGACGCCATCACCCATCCCCAGCTCTGCTCGTGCTGCCCTTCGGGATCCCAATTGGCGAGCTGCGACGCAGGAGGAGTTAGATGCCCTACAGCGCAACCGCACGTGGCAGCTTGTTCCGCGACCCCCTCGTGCCAACATCATCACTGGCAAGTGGGTGTTTTGCCACAAGCCTCGTCCGGACGGTTCCCTCGAGCGCTACAAGGCTCGGTGGGTGGTTCACGGATTTCGGCAGAGCGCGGGTGTGGACTTCACCGTCACCTTCGCCCCGGTTGTTAGACCGGCCATGATCCACGCCATGCTCCAGTTGGCGGTCTCGTGCGCCTGGCCTGTGCACCAGTTGCTGTCTCCAACGCCTTCTTGCACATCCATCCGCCGAAAGGTGTGTAATCGTGAGCAGCCAATCGCTTCGTTGATGCTGAGCACCTAGACTTTGTGTGCTTGCTCTCCGCTTCTCTTTACGGGTTGAAGTAGGCGCCTCGGGCTTGGTACCAGCGTATCGCAGCCTTCCCGCAGTCTCTGGGATTTCAGTCCACTCGCTCCGATGCCTCACTCTTCGTGTATCAACAGGGAACTAACACTGCATATCGGCTGCTATACATCGATGACATCATCCTCACGGCATCCGCCCCCGATCTCCTTCAGCGGCTGACTACTCGTCTTCGTGATGAGTTCGCCCTCAAGGACTTGGGGTCCTTGCAATACTTCATCGGCATCAAGGAGGTTCGCCGGACTGATGGCTCTTTTCTGCATCAGCAAAAGTATGCCCAGGAGCTCCTGGAGCGTGCCAGTATGCTTAACCGCAAGCCGGCGTCCACCCGCGTCGACACGAAGGCGAAGGTCTCTGCTCTGGAGGGGTCCCTCACGTCCGATGGAGCGTTTTATCGCTCCATTGTTGGTGCTTTACAGTACCTGACGCTGACTCGACCTGACCTGCGGTACGCTGCTCAGCAGGTGTGCCTCCACATGTACGCTCCGCATGACTCCCACAGGACATCGGTGAAGCGTATTGTCCGTTATATACGCGGCACCATGTCTTTGGGACTCACTCTGATTGCCTCGGCCTCCGCCGACCTCGTGGCCTACTTGGATGCCGACTAGGTTGTCTGCCCCGACACTCGATGCTCTATGTCAGGCTACTGCGTCTACCTTGGGGCCTCGTTGATCTCTTGGTCATCGAAGCGGCAACTCACGGTCTCACGCTCCAGCGACGAGGCAGAGTATCGCGCCATGGCTAATGTCGTGGCCGAGTGCTCTTGGCTCTGTCAACTCTGCGATAATGTCAAGACAGTCTACCTGTCCACCAACCCGGTGCACTATCGACGTACAAAGCATATTGAGCTCGATATTCACTTCGTGCGCGAACAGGTTGCCCTTGCCCGTGTTCGGGTTCTTCACGTGCCGAGGTCGCAGCAGTTTGCTGATGTGATGACTAAGGGATTGCCTACTTCCATCTTCGATGAGTTTCGGTCCAGTCTCTGTGTCTCTGGCGACACTTCGACTGCGGGGGAGTGTCCGACACTTTTATAGTTGAGACAGAGGCCTTCCCTTGTAATTATATATATGTGCACCAGCACCCCATCAATGCAACGTTTATCATATTGCAAACTCTCTGCCTACAACCTATAAAGTAGTTTTTGAAGATGACAGCTACAATTATTTATCAGTATAACTTTTGAGTGGTCAAAACCATGCATTTGCATTGACGACGAGAGATACCCAACTAGTAGTCCCTCTGTTCCTTTATGAGAGAAAACCTACTTACTACATCTTCCCATTAACTACTACATACACCATTAATCGGGAGAGGAAATCACATTCACACGAGAGAGAGAGAGAGACAGAGAGAGAGAGAAAACATCAAGGCAGAAAGCATTATTGTGCCATGCCTCTCCATGTCTCAAGTTTTGTTGAACGGGTTGGACAAAGCATTATTGCACTATCTACGTGTGCAAACAGCCAAGTAGCCTAGTCACGCGGTCCAGAGGTTGATAAGAATTGATATATAAAGCAAACATGACATGCACATGGTAGAAACAAGCCAAGAACCATATTATGATGGCCAGCTCGACCTACTTGTGCTAGCATGTGAATATGCTACATATCTACTCTCAAACAAATAATCAAAATTTTACTGCATAACCACACTTAATCAAATCTAGGTCCATTGATATTTTTAGTAAACAATGCTTAGAATAAAGAAATATGTACGCGTGGCATGACTAAGTATAGTCACATGAAGAAATTTTTTTCGCAAGTTTTATTTTAGATACATCTGTCATACACTTAGTCTCATTCTCTCATTGGCTGCATATATATGATGTCACCTTCCGGAACAGTTGATTTGTTTGTTGTTTTATTTTTAAATCAAAAAATGATTAATTTGACAAATCTTTGCGTACTTGAAACTTCAACATTTTTCTCCAAACAAGTTGAGTCGTTTTTCTAAAATATTTCACTGAAGTACTCTTTCCATTGGTACCCCTTTTGCGTTTTATGAATTTTATCTATGGTGGTTTACTGTCCCAAAATAAGTGACACAAATTAATACTAAGTTAGTACAAATTTTGTACTAAAGCAGAAACACTTATTTTGGGACGGAGGGAGTACATGTGTATTTATCAATATACCTATTTTTAAATAGAGGAATTCAACTTGTCAAGAGAAGGTGGTTTCACCATATTCCCATGCCAACCACGTCTATTGCTGCAATATATCCGTCCTCTGAGTAGGAGGT
Source organism: Aegilops bicornis (assembly GCA_021605145.1). Taxonomy (NCBI): domain Eukaryota; kingdom Viridiplantae; phylum Streptophyta; class Magnoliopsida; order Poales; family Poaceae; genus Aegilops; species Aegilops bicornis. The sequence continues at coordinate 3,848,964 of CM038671.1, read as the reverse complement.
AAGTGGTCAGGCGTTATCTGGCCAGACAAATATGACCATGCGCTAGTTTTGTGCCCATTCACATTTTGCAGATGCTCATCCATGGTCTGCTAGTAGGTGTCTCCGGATTTTTGGAGCCCAAATTACCGTCATGGGCCGAAGCTCGACCGCGAACATGTCCTCCTCGCCACCGCTACTCTCTTAGTTAACATTCGTCCGTGTCGTCCTCGGTGGAACTACGCCCCTCACCACCTTCTCTTCGGTACACCACCCTTCTATGATGGTCTCCGCATCTTTGGGGGTCTCTATTATCCAAGCACCGCGTCCACCAAGCCACACAAGCTCGCACCACGTTCTGTATCATGCGTCTTCCTTGGCTACCCTCCTAACACCAAAGGTTACCGGTGCTATGATCCTGTCAGTCATCGTATGTACACCTCAAGGCACATGTATTTTGTCGAGACGGTGTTCCCTTTTTTTCAGGTTTCTCTGGCTTCGGCCCCTTCGGCGCTGGCCCTAGGGCCCCCTTCCTGGAGCGATGCGCGGCGGTGCATCCGAAGCTCCCCCCTCCCACGGCACGGTGCCTTCTACCGCCACCACCCGATTTTTCGACTCCCTCCCCAGAGGTCGAGTCTGACCGTCTCCTGCCTATGAGGTTGAGCCGGTGTGTACTCTGCCCACCACCGCGGCTGGCTCCGCCACCCAGGCGACGGGCTCGACATCCTCCTCACCTGTCGCCCCCTCAGCCGCCCCTGTCGTGGCCCCCGTCGCCGCGGCCCCCGTGGCCACTGTCACCTTCACGGGTGCCGCCGCCGCCGGCGCCCCACCGCCGCGGTAACCCCCCCCCCCCCCGGGCCCTGCTACCCTGCCTCTTGGCGTGACTACCCGTGCCCGAGCAAGAGTGCTTCGGTCGAGCACGCGCTACTCCTCTGACGAGTCTGTGTGCGCCACCTCGACGTTGATGCCATCACCCGCCCCCAACTTCGCTCGTGCCGCCCTTCGGGATCCCCATTGGCTAGCCGCGATGTAGGAGGAGTTCGATGCCCTACAGCGCAACCGCATGTGGCAGCTTGTTCCGCGAACCCCTCGTGCCAACATCATCACTGGCAAGCGGGTGTTTCGCCACAAGACTCGCCCGGAGCGCTACAAGGCTCGGTGGGTGGTTCACAGATTTTGGCAGAGCGCGGGCGTGGATGTCACCGACACCTTTGCCCCGGTTTTTAAACCAGGCATTTTCTGCGCTGTGTTCCAGGTGGTGGTCTCGCGCGCCTGGCCTCTGCACCAGTTGGATGTCTCCAACGCCATCTTGCACGGACATCTGGCCGAGCAGGTGTACTATGAGCAGCCCACTGGCTTCGTTGACGCCGAGCACCCAGACATTGTGTGCTTGCTCTCCCGTTCTCTTTACGGGTTGAAGCAGGCGCCTTGGGCTTGGTACCAGCGTATCGCAGCCTTCCTGAAGTCTCTGGGATTTCCGTCCACTCGCTCTGATGCCTCACTCTTCGTGTATGATCAGGGAACTGACACTGCATATCTGCTCCTCTATGTCGACGACATCATCCTCAAGGTGTCCGCCCCCAATCTCCTTCAACGGCTGACTACTCGTCTTTGTGAGGAGTTCGCCCTCAAGGACTTGGGCCCCCCACACGACATCCTCGGCATCGAGATGGTCCGCTGGACTGACGGCTTCTTTCTACACCAGCAGAAGTATGCCCACTAGCTCATGGAGAGTGCCGGTATGCTTAACTGCAAGTCGACGCCCACCCCCGTCAACACGAAGACGAAGGTCTCTGCTCTGGAGGGGTCCCTCGCGCCCAATGTAGCGTTTTATCGCTCCATTGTTTGTGCTTTATAGTACCTGACGCTGACTTGACATGACCTGCAGTACGCCAATCAGCAGGTGTGCCTCCACATGCACGCTCCGCGAGACTCCCGCTGGATATTGGTGAAGCGTATTCTCCGTAATATACGCGGCACCATGTCTTTGGGACTCACTCTGACGTCCTATGCTTCCACCGACCTCGTGGCCTACTCGGATGCTCCACGTCAGGCTACTGCGTCTCGTTGGGCCCTCGTTGATCCCTTGGTCATCGAAGTGGCAACCCACGGTCTCCCGCTCCAACACCGAGGAAGAGTATCACGCCGTGGCTAATGTCGTGGCCGAGTGCTCTTGGTTCTGTTAGCTGCTCCAGGAGTTGCTTTGTGATGTTCATAAGCCCACTTGTATACTGCGATAATGTAAGTGCGGTCTACCTTTCCGCCAACCCGGTGCACCATCGACATACGAAGCATATTGAGCACGATATTCACTTCGTGCGCAAGCAGGTTGCCCTTGGCCATGTTCGGGTTCTTCACGTTCCGACGTCGCAACAGTTTGCTGATGTGATGACTATGGGATTGCCTACTTCCATCTTGAGGAGTTTCGGTCCAATCTCTGCGTCTCTGGCGATGCTTCGACTACAGGGCGGGGAGTTGTTGAGTGTATTTTGTGTTGCATTTATATTGAAGTTGTGGCCAATACAACGTTTATCATATTGCAAACTCTCCGTCTACAACCTATAAAGTGGTCAAAACAATGCATTTGCATTGACGACGAGAGATACCCATGTAGTACTCCCTCTGTTCTTTTACGAGAGAAGAACTCGTTACATATTCCCATTAACTATTGCATACACCATTAATCGGGAGAGAAAATCACATTCACACGAGAGAGAGAGAGAAAGCATTATTGCGCCATGCGTCTCCATGCCTCACGTTTTGTTGAACGGGTTGGTCAAAGCATTATTGCCCTATCTACGTGTGCAAACAGCCAAGTAGCCTAGTCACGCTGTCCAGAGGATGATAAGAATTGATATATAATGCAAACATGACATGCACATGGTAGAAACAAGCCAAGAACCATATCATGATGGCCACCCCAACCTAGTTGTGGTCCACTATCCCACTGAGTGTGGTAGCATGTGAATATACTACATATCTATTCTCAAACAAATAATTAAAATTTTACTGCATACCCACACTTAATTAAATCTAGGTCCATTGACGTTTTTAGTAAACAATGTTCAGAATAAAGAAATAACTACGCGTGGCATGACTCAGAATAGTCACATGAAGAATTTTTTTCACAAGTTTTATCTTAGATACATCCGTCATACACTTCCCGGGTCGCACGCTCGGGCGACTATGGAGGCGACGGGAACCCTAGCCAAGTAGCCCCCATCCTGGTCTCTCCCTGCCGCCGTCATTGCCGGCTCCGCGGCGGTGGCGCGGCACCCTGCCATCAAAGGCGAGGGCGCGGTGGGTGTGCGTATAGGTGTGTGGTGGCGGTGCGCCAGCAGGTCTGCACACGGGCGGCAGCGGCGGACGGTTGGCCAGCAGCAGCGGCGATCCGAGGAGCCGTGGCTTCGGTGCAGCTTGGTGCTCCGATGGGTGCTGTTGGAGAAGCTTTGGCCTGCAGCGTTCTTCATCTGTGAGGAATTTCTGTTGGTGCAGCGGGCTCGAGCACTCGATGGCGATCACGGGAGACAAGACCAGAGAGGAGGAGGAAGAACACAGAGAGTTTGCCGGTGCACAAACGCCCCCGCCTGAGCAGGATTTTCTGTTTTTTCACCTCGAGCTCGAACTCGATCTCCTCAGTGATTACACAGGGGTGTAGTGGGTTTTATGCCTGCGAGCTCCGACACGCCGGGCCACGCTCGAACGTGCCCACTTGCCACTCGCCACGCCCCGCAGCGCATTGGCTCGCGCGCTCCGATCGCACCCGAACGCGATCGCCGCGGCCACGCTGCGCACCCAACGCGGTCCACTCCCCCAAAATCTCTCTAAGAGCCACGCAGCCACGCGCACACACGCGCTGACCCGCACACACACACGCACACCTACACCTGGACACGCACACACGCACCCAAGCTCGCTCCGGCTCAAGCCCGACACATCCACCGCGCTTACGCACGCGCTCGCCGTGCCCGAAGCCTGACCGAGGCTTATTTGCCCTACATTTCTCCCCCTAAGCCGAGGCTCAGACGAGACCATTGTCCTCGACGTCGACGTCCGCCACCAGTGCCCGCTCCTCCGCCCGGCGCCTTCCGCAGCTCCGGGCAATCGTGCTTGAAATGGTCGTGCTTCGCCGCGCCTGTAGCAGCGGCCACGCCTGTTTCCGCCATCCAGCGTCGCCCACGTTGCAGCGTCGTCATCGTCGTCGAGCTCCCCTTGACGCGCCCGCTGCGTCGCGCCACTGCGCCGCCGTGTACAGAAGTTGCCCGTCCGCCCGCTCGCCGCTGCTCTGCCCGCGACGCCGCACCCGCTTATCGAATGCACGTAGCCGCCCGATCGCCTCGTCGTACGTCAACTCCTCCAGAGCACAGAACTGTTCGATGCCGGCAACAGCGGGGAAGAGACGGTCCGGCACGGTGTCCAGGAGCTCCTTCACCAGCTCCGTCTCGCCGAGCGTCTCTCCCAGGCCCACGAACTGCGCCGCCATGCCCGCAAGCCGTCCGGCGTCTGGCCCAGGGACTTCGCCGTCCTCCATCTTGAGCCGATCCAGCTCGCCGCGCATCGCCGCTCCTCGCCACGCGCACCGCCGGGCGCCGATGAAGCGCACCTTCAAAGAGTCCCATACCTCTCTGGCGGTGGCTTTCGTCGCCACCGAGAGCAGCACATCCTCCGGCAGCCCCGACAGGAACATCGCCCTCGCCGTCTTGCACTTTTTGGCGTTCACCGCCGCGTCGCCCCGCCGCGCCACCGCCTCCACAGTGTGTGGGCATCAAGGATCGCTGTGCCTTGATCGCCCACACGGTGTATCCGTCGGCGTGAAACGCTGGCATCCCCATGGACACCGCTCCGCCCGCTCCCTCCTCCGTGTGGAACGAGCCATCGCCCGGCGATCTCCGTCAGCTCGCTCCCTCACCTCGCTCCCTCACCTCTGTCGATACCAATTGTTGGCGCAGCGGGCTCGAGCACTCGGCGACAATCACCGGAGACAAGACCGAGAGGAGGAGGAAGAACACAAAGAGTTTGCGGCGCGAATGCCCCCCCCCTGCGAGCAGGATTTTTGTTTTTCACCTCGAGCTCGAACTCGATCTCCTCGGTGATTACACAGGGGTGAAGTGGGTTTTATGCCCATGAGCTCCGACACGCCGAACCACGCCGAGCGTGCCCACTTGCCACTCGCCACGCCCCGCAGCGCACTGGCTCACGTGCTCCGATCGCGCCCAAACGCGATCGCCGCGGCCACGCTGCGCACCCGACGCGGTCCACTCCCCCAAAACCTCGCTAAGAGCCACGCAGCCACGCGCACAGACGCGCTGACCCGCACACACACACGCACACCTACACCTGGACGCGCACGCATGCACCCAAGCTCGTTCCGGCTCGAGCCCGACACGTCCACCGCGCGCACGCACGCGCTCGCCGTGCCCGAAGCCTGACCGAGGCTTATTTGCCCTACAGTTTCCTCCGAATCTGGAGGACGGCCTTAAGGAGATGACCGGTGGCTGCTCAACGCCAATGGCCAATTGGTTTGGGTTGTGGAAGATCGTCGTGCGCTTCTCCAAGTGTGCAGGACGCTGCTCAATTGGAGGCCAGGTGCAGGCAGACGGTGGGCATGCTCGGGGCACGCACAATGCTCTGGTCGGAAGGCACGACGCCAATTTGGCAGCTGTTTGCTCCTGATCTAGCAGCGTGTGCTTCGCCCGGGCGCGCGATGGGGATCTGCCTTCCGTGCTCCAGTTCTAGCCATGTCAGCCTCTGGGTCGACAGGCTAGGGAAGGGCTCTCTTCCACTGGGTGATAGTCGTCCGTGGTGTGCTCCGCCGTTTGTGGTTGTTGTTGTGATGAGCAGTCCGGCCTGAGGCGGCGGCCCCCCTGCGGACTTCGGTGGCTATTGTAAGGTCTCCATGAGGGTCTGACCTGCGAGATCCGGTGGTTGACCTCGACGATGAGATGCAAACTACAGGTGACGGTTTGACGCAGAGGGATCGTTGTGCAGTGGCGGCGGTGGCACATCGCATGTAGCTGTTGGGATCATGAAAAATGGTGGTGACAACACATGCATGACGTCGATGGTGGTACTACTCAAGCATCTTCTCTCGAGCTTCGAGGTGAAAACCCAGGTCTGACTGGTTATACCTAGCAATGGCGATACTTTTTATGTCGTGACCTTGTTCAAGGCATTTCTCAGATATGTTCGGACTAGTTCTTCGGGATGAAAATCTAGATCCTGACCTTGAATTGTTGGATCTGGTGACGGCGGCGCTTGAGCGTTGCTCCCTTCATGAAGGCATTGCAGTTGAAGAACCCTGACGTTCGTGTGGTGTCGTGAAATTGTTGGTGCGGATATGATCATTGTTTTAATTTTCCAATTGCAGATCTGATCTTTTTTTTTTGCTCGCCTACACATAGCTTTGGTCCTATATGGCTTTGTAATTTAATGGCGTTTTTTGTGTGTGCGAGTGTTGATGTTTGCTGTGTGCATCTTAGTTATGCAGAGGCCGGGTGTGTACTCCTAATGTTTGTATCCTCTTGATGCTTCATTTTGAGTTAATAAAATGCACCCTTTGTCGAAAAAAAACATCTGTCATACACTCCGTCTTATTCCCTCATTGGCTGCATATATATGATGTCATTTTCTATATCGCATCGTTACATTTAAAATATCACCATCCGGAACAGTCGATTTGTTTGTTTTTTTATTTTTAAATCACAAAATGATTAATTTGACAAATCTTTACGTACCTGAAACTTCAACATTTTTCTCCAAACAAGTTGAGTCGTTTTTCTAAAATATTTCACTGAAGTACTTTTTCCATTGGTACTCTTTTTGTGTTTGATGAATGTTTATCTATGGTGGTTTACAACTATATGTATTACTCCCTGTGTCCCAAAATAAGTGACGCAAATTAATACTAAGTTAGTAGAAATTTTGTACTAAAGCAGCAACAGTTATATTGGGACAGAGGGAGTATATGTGTATTTATCAATATACCTATTTTTAAATAGAGGAATTCAACTTGTCAAGAGGTGGTTTCTTTTTTGAGGGAAAGCCTCAATGCACTTTATTCATCTCTTGGCAAGGTTACATCAGATAGCACATGCGATAACAAAAAATTTGGTGCTTCATCCACCCACTCAAAACTACTACCTTGCTCATAGCTATATCTAGCTAAAAAATGTGCCAGATTGTTGGCTTTCCATGAGCAATGATGCAAAGAAATCGAAGGAATTCCATGTGCTAAATCAAAGCAATCGATCAGAATAGGCGTGTAGGAGCTCCAGATGTCCGACTCACCCTTGAGCGACTCAACGAGCTCGAGGCAATCTGATTCCACAACAACTCTAGAGCAGCCTCGATCAAATAGCATCTTGAGACCTCGTTCGACAGGTAGAGCCTCCGTTGTTTGTGCATTCATCACATTCTGGAAGGGTTCAGCTACACCAGATAATGCCTCACCCTTGTAGTTTCTAAGAACAGCCGCGATTGCTCCACTCGCATCCTCAAAATGAAGCATCAGTGTTGAGTTTGTAGTTTCCTCGAAGGCTTCTCCCACCTTGCCGTGGGTAACACTACTTTGGCCAGTTTCTCATGATTGATAGTAATCGCCTGGATAGCAAAAGCAGTGTGTACCGCGCTCTTTATATGAGTCCCCTTCACTTCTTCCCGTCATTCGTACCAGATATACCAAGCTGCCACGGCGATCGTCTCCTGCAGTCCTAGCTGACAGAGGACTGGGGACTTCTTTAACGGGTTCCTGAGCAGTTCTTCTAAAACCACTGAGCCCGATCGATCCACACAAAGCGCCAAGTTAATATCCTCTAACAGACCAAGTTTTCCCCAGACCTCTTTTGCACGTGTACAAGTGAAGATCAGGTGGAGATTTTCCTCTGGCCCCAACTTACAAACAGACACTGAGGGTTAACCTTTATGTGTCTGTTGCTTAGGATACACATGCCCGGGAAAGAACCATGAAGGGCGCGCCAGGCAATTTTTTTAACCTTGCTTGGTACTTGCAGCTACCATAAGATGTCCCACACAGGGTTCGTTCCTGTCGTACTAGCAGCTTCACCTCTCACTCTAGCGCCATACTTGTGCTCCCACTCAATGTAATATGCAGATCTTACTGAAAAAGTATGTGATTTGGTTCCATTCCAGGCCGCAAAGTCTTCCAACAATGGAGAAAGTGGAATTCTGAGAATTCTTTCAACATCAACAGGAAGAAAAATATGCCTTAGATGGTCCTCATCCCGTCCTTCTGTGATAGGGTCAATTAATTCACTCACGTGTCTCAGCAAGTTGTTTCCCTTTTGTGTGAGCACCATCCGACTTGGTCTATCCGGGATCCAATGATCCTCCGAAATGTTGATGCTTTCTCCGGTTCCCACTCTCAAGATATGGCCCCTTCGGAATGTTTTGTAGTCCCGCCACCAGGCTCTGCCAAGTAAAAGAAGCACCTTTTTTTGGCCCTGCCTTGAATAAATTCCCATCTGGATAGTACTTTTCCCTCAATACTTGCGCATACAAAGTATTAGGGTGAGGACGGGGTGGTTTCACCGTTTTCCCATGCCAACCACGTCTATTGCTGCAATATATCCGTCCTCTGAGTAGGAGGTAAGTGGTCAAGGGTTGTCTGGCCAGACAAATCTGACCATGCGCTAATTTTGTGCCCATTCAGATTTTGCAGATGCTCATCCATGGTTTGCTAGTAGGTGGCTCCGGATTTTTGGAGTCCAAATTGCCCACATGGGCCGAAGCTCGACAGCGAACATGTCGCGAGGGTTGGTGAGTCCATAGACATGACCTAGCAAATCGGTGCGAGACAAATACGGAAGTCACCATGGTTGTTGATGATGAAGGCAACGACACCTTCGTGGAGCGGGCACACAAGGTGTGTCGTTTTCTTCATGTTAACCCGACCTTCTACATAAATGGTGATGGTGAAGGGGACGGTGATTAGGCTCTGCACGGATGTAAGGTGCATTTCTTCTAATTCCTGGTAATTCCGGCATTAGCCCTTCAAAAAAAAGGAAAATATCCATTAATCTCGGTTCTCATATGAACCGGGACCAATGGGAGTATTAGTACCGGTTCGTGAGGCCAGGGGGGCGGCCGGGCCTCGGGGGCAATGCTCCTGGTTCGTCTGAACCCTTTGGTCCCGGTTCAAGACACGAACTGGGACCAATGGTCCTCGCTCCTGGCGCACAACCATTAGTCTCGTTTGGTGTCTGGAACGGGACCAAATAGAGGCCTATATACACTAGTAGAAAAAGGGTCAAATGTGCGACACATTAGTCGGTTTGTAACAAAACCGGCACTAATGTGTCCATTAGTGCCAGTTCCAACGGCTAGGCGGGAGGAGCTCTTTAGTACCGGTTTGTGGCGAACCTTTAGCAGCGGTTCATGCCACGAACCGGTACTAAAGAAAGTTAACACAATGTTGTCGAGTGGGCCCCTTCCAGCACCTTTAGTATGCGGTTCGTGGCACGAACGGTACTAAAATAAATCGCCCCATATAAACCCTTCGTCCACCGCACTCTGTTCTTCCCCTTTCCCCTCTCCCTCTCCTCTGTTCTTCCCTTCTTCCTCTCGAGTTCATCACAATTTTTCCCAAAAATTGTCAAGATTCTGAGGCCCCCATCCATTCAAATGATCACAAAGGTTAGCAACTTTGTCCTTTCATCTCTCATTGCTAGATTAGCTCTTGCATTGGTTTATATAGTGATTAATTGTGGGTTTTAGTAATTTGGGAGGAATTATATGTGGTAGTATTTGATTTATATGCAATTTGAGGTCAAAATAACACTTAGTTTGCATATGTAGGTGTTGTTTACTTAGTGCCTTCTAAATCTCCGTCGTAACCACCGTCGATCGCCCGCACCATCCCGTCGCCCGCACCACCTTGCGGTGAGCCTCCTGTTCATGAAATTTTATAAAAAATTGATGTTTGTGTGATTTGGATATATAGTTACTCGTGTAATTATATTACCCGTACGTTGTTTGTTATACATAGTGTCATGGTTTTGATATCCGTCCCCGTCGGCCCTCGTCCTTGTTATGATTCGGATGTGGTGTATTCTCTTTTAAAACTATTTTTTGCATTTCTTGTTTATGACAAATTATGCCCATCAAGTTGACATAGATATTTTTATCTAGGAGGTATGTGAACCGGAAATTCCAACCGATCCTATTGTCGAGAGGTTAAATTTAGTTGAAAGAGAAAACGAGTATTTGAAAGAAAAATTGAAAAGAATTGAGGGGGAGAAGATGGAATTGGAGTTGCATATTGCCGATGTCGTCGATGATCACAAGATCAAGATGGAGAAAATGCGCTTGAAGATTAGAAAGATTAGAAAATATGCCATTGATAGTGAGGCTTGGTATCATTTTGCTGTTGGATCAATTGTTACCTTAGTTGCGATCTTGATCGCATTTGTTGTTGCATTTAAATGCTTTAGCTAGAGAGTTATTTGTTTGTTGCATTTAAGTGTTGTATGAACTTTATGTATTGTATTAATTTGGTGTTTTCGGTGCTGTGTATTGAAGATGAGCCGGCAATGTATGTACGATGGCCGATGCTCTCCACTGAGTTCATTAATGGCGTGCAAACTTTTCTCGCTTATGGCTCGTGCAAACAAGCGGGCGGATGGTTTTATGCCTTGTCCATGTGCTGGCTGTAAGAATGAATTAAATTACTCTAAGTCAAGAACCATTCACGTCCACCTGTTTAAGTACGGTTTCTTTCCCCACTATAATGTTTGGACCAAGCACGGAGAAAGAGGGGTTATGATGGAAGACAATGAAGAAGAAGAGGACGACGACGGCTATCCTGGCTCATGGATTCCCTGAATACGATGATACAACAATGGGGGAAGAAGCTGAGCCGGTAATGCGGGAAGAAGCTGAGCGGGCAATGCGGGAAGAAGCTGAAGAAGAGGCATCAGATGAGCCCGCTGATGATCTAGGTCGGGCCATTGCCGATGCAAAGAGAAACTGCGCAAGTGATTTGGAGAAGAAGAAGTTGCAGCGCATGTTAGAGGATCACAAGAAATTGTTGTACCAGTGCGTAGGTGACAAGAAAAAGCTGGGCACCACAATCGAATTGCTGCAATGGAAGGCAGAGAATGGTGTATCGACAAGGGATTTGGAAAGTTGTCTTGGCAAAGATAAAGAATATGCTTCCAAAGGACAACGAATTGCCCGAGAGTACGTCTGAAGCAAAGAAGGTTGTCTGCCCTCTAGGGTTAGAGGTGCGTAAGATACATGCATGCCCTAATGATTGCATCCTGTACCGCGGTAAGTACGAGGATTTGAACGCTTGCCCGGTATGCGATGCATTGCGCTATAAGATCAGCCGCGATGACCCTGGTGATGTCGAGGGAGAGCGCTCCAGGAAGAAGATTCCTGCCAAGGTGATGTGGTATGCTCCTATAATACCACAATTGAAACGTTTGTTCCAAAACAAAGAGCATGCCAAGGCGATGCGATGGCACAGAGAAGACCGTAAGAAAGACGGAAAGTTGAGGGTACCCGCTGACGGGTCGCAGTGGAGAAAAATCGAAAGAAAGTACGGGAGGAGTTTGCAGATGACGCAAGGAACGTATGGTTTGGTCTAAGCGCAGATGGCATTAATCCTTTTGGGGAGCAGAGCAGCAACCATAGCACCTGGCCTGTGACTCTATGTTTGTATAACCTTCCTCCTTGGTTGTGCATGAAGCGGAAGTTCATTATGATGCCAGTTCTCATCCAAGGCCCTAAGCAACTCGGCAACGACATTGATGTGTACCTAATGCCATTATTGAAGAACTCTTACAACTGTGGAATGGAACAGGTGTACGTGCATGGGATGAGCACATGGGGGAAGAATTTGACCTAAAGGCGTTGCTGTTCATGACCATCAATGATTGGCCTACTCTCAGTAACCTTTTAGGACAGACAAACAAGGGATATCGTGCATGCACGCACTGTTTGGACGATACCGACAATATATATTTGGCTAATTGTAAGAAGAATGTGTACCTGGGACATCGTCGATTTCTTCCAAGCAGGCATCCTGTAAGAAAGAAAGGCAAGCATTTCAAAGGTGAGGCGGATCACCGGACGAAGCCTCGCCACCGTACTGGTGCTGATGTACATGATATGGTCAAGGAAGGTGGTCTTTGGAAACGGTCCTGGTGGACAACTTGTTCCGAATGACACTGACGGACGCGCACCCATGTGGAAGAAGAAATCCATATTTTGGGGCCTGCGCTATTGGAAATACCTAGAGGCACGGGAGGACCAGCAACGACGTGATGCACGTGACGAAGAATCTTTGTGTGACCCTGCTTGGCTTCTTGGGCGTGTACGGGAAGAAAAAAGATACACCTGAGGCACGGGAGGACCAGCAACGTATGCACGGAAAAGACGGCATACATCAGGGTCATGCAAGCTACACTCTTACCAAAGAAGAGAAGGAAATCTTCTTTGAATGCACCTTTCAGCATTAAGGTACCGTCTGGCTTCGTCGAATATAAAGGGAATAATAAACATGGCAGAGAAAAGTTACAGAACCTAAAGTCTCATGATCGCCACATGATTATGACGCAACCGCTTCCGGTTGCATTGAGGGGCTTCTACCGGAAAAGCGTTCGATTAGCCATTGTGAAGCTATGTGCATTCCTCAATGCAATCTCTCAGAAGGTAATCGATCCAGAAATCATACCAAGGTTAGAGAATGATTTGATGCAATGTCTTGTCAGTTTCGAGTTGGTGTTCCCACCATCCTTCTTCAATATCATGATGCACGTCCTAGTTCACCTATGCGAAGAGATTAACATTTTGGGTCCTGTATTTCTACACAATATGTTCCCCTTTGAGAGGTTCATGGGAGTCTTAAAGAAATATCTTCATAACCATGCTAGGACAGAAGGAAGCATATCCAAGAGGGCCATAAAAATGAGGAGGTCACTGAGTTTTCTATTCACTTTATTCCTGACCTTAAGCCGATTGGTGTTCCTGAATCGCAGCATAAGGGCGGACTGGATGGAAAAGGCACGCTAGGAGGGGGTCAAATAATATGTATGGACGGACATTCTCTCACTGAAGCACACTACACAGTTCTACAGAATTCCGCCTTGGTAGCTCCGTATATGGACGAACACAAGAATTTGCTACGCTCCAAACACCGGGCGGTCGATGACTGGATTACACGTGAACAAACCAGAGTTTCGCCACTGGTTGCGTATTACCGTACCATGCATGACGCCTCTAGTGAAGATGACCTGTACTTGCTGTCCCAGTTACCATCTTGAATATAATGACTTTCAAAGGGTACGAGATAAATGGTAATACATTTTACACGATCGCCCAAGATAAGAAGAGCACCAACCAAAACAGTGGTGTCCGCTTTGATGCAGAAACCAAGACGGGAAAGGAAACATATTATGGTTATATACAGGACATATTGGAGCTTGACTATATACGTGGTTTGAAGGTCCCTTTGTTTCGGTGCAAATGGGTCAATATGACACGAGGCGGGGTCACGGAAGACCCGTAGTACGGAATGACAACAGTGGATCTCAACAATCTTGTGTATGCAGACGAACCATTCGTCCTAGCCAATGATGTGGCACAGGTTTTCCATGTGAAGGACATGTCTACCAAGCCGAGAAAAAGAAAAGATAAGAATGTGAATGCATCATACGATGAGCCAAAGCAGCACATAGTTCTTTCTGGAAAGAGAAACATCGTGGGAGTGGATGACAAGACAGACATGTCAGGAGATTATGAAAAGTTTGATGAAATTGCTCTATTCACAGTGAATATTGACCCGAGCATCCCATTAAATGATGAAGATTTTCCATGGTTACGGCGCAAAGGGACACACGCGATGAAAAAGTTTCACGCCAAAAGATCTGGGGTGTGATCGGCTTCACTATCATCACTTTCTTCCGTGTTTCACACCCAGGAGGGAATATCTGTAATAGTTAGGGTAGCTAGTTATGTGTTTTGGCATTTGAAACACGAAGAAATTTTATGTGCAAACAAATTCTTTCATGCATTTACTGATTTTTTCAGCTAAATGACCCTGAAATTGAAAAGCATTTCAAATGAACTCAGAAAAGGTTGAAAGTTCGCACGGTATCATAATTTCACCCACATAGCATGTGCAAAAAAGTAGAGAGGGTTACCACAAAAACTGGATGCACTTCGTGTACAAAATGGACAATCTCTTTCAAAGTACCAGGGTTTCGGATGAAAACTCATCCATTACAAAGGCATTTCATTTTTTAAATAACCTAAGCATTACCAAATCGAATATAATGATAAAACACACTAATATTGAACATAAGAAAAAGGAATCACTGAAAAATCAATTTTCAAAGTTAAGTTAATCACAAACTAGTGATTCACACAAATTTCAAATAATTCAAAATGTAAACTATTCAAATTTGTAAACTACCGGCACTAGTAGAAAGTTTGTAATTTTTTGTACCTAAAGCAAAAATATTCACAAAGAAACTCTAAATGCAGCAAAAAAACAACTCAAAAATAAATAAAACAAAAATAAATAAAGGAAAAATTAAGAAAATAAAAGCCCGCCTCTCACGCGCCTTGACCTGCATACGACTAGAAACCCAACCTATAGTTGGGCCAGGATGCAGCCCATAGCCCACTAGGGCCCACAGGCGAGTAGGAGAGGTAGGCCTGAAGGCACTGCTATTGAGAGGAGCTCAATGCGGTGCGGTGCCGAGGCATATAAACTGGTCCTGGCGCTCCTAAACTAGCGAGGTGGAACTAAACCTGCGCCCTCGCTTTGGCAGCGCACACCCTTTAGTACCGGTCGTGGCTCCAACGGGTACTAAAGGGGTCTTTAATACAGTTGGTGCTACCACCCGGTACTAAAGGTCGGTGCTTCCTTGCCGCCGCTGGCCAAAACAGATCTTTAGTACCGGTTGGTGGCTCCAATCGGTACTAAAGGGTTGTTCTATATAAGAAAACCCTTCAAAAAATTCGCCGCTTTCGTTCTCCCTCGCTTCTTCTCCTCTGCCGCCGTCGCCGCCCCTCGTCTGCCCGTCGCCGTCCCCTTGCCGTCGCGCCTCGCCGTCCCTGCCGCCGTCGCCTCGCCGTCACCGTCGGCGTCGCCGTCCCGTCCCGTCATCCCGTCGCCGCGCCCGCCCATCGCCGCGCCCCATCGCCGTGCCCGCCCTTGACCTTCTGCCCCCCGCCTGCCCGTCCCGACCCGTTGTCGCTGCCCGTCCCCATCGCCGTCGTCACCGCCCGTCTACGTCCCCGTCACCGCCCCCGTCGCCACGCCTCGCCGGTGAGCTCCTGTGCCCCGGCCGCCATGCCCACACACACACGCACACACACACACACATTGTTATAGAAATGTTAGAACTTTTTCTGTTTTTTAGTTATAGAAATATTAGAAATGTTTTTAGTTATAGAAATATTAGAAATTTTTTTTAGTTATATAAATATTAGAAATGTTAGTTATATAGAAATGTTACAATTTTTTTCTGTTTTTTAGTTATACAAATATTTATAGAAATGTTAGCAATTTTTCTGTTTTTAGTTTTAGAAATATTAGCAATGTTAGTTATATATATAGAAATATTAGAAATTTTAGAGTTAGTTTTAGCTATATGAATTAGATTAATGTCAAATTGTTAGAATTTGCATATGGAATTTTAGTTATCACAATCCAATCACATTTAAAAAATGTTACTTTTTGTGGGCATATGGTATTTGTTGTCGACGATGCCCGGCCCGCATCCTTGTCGTCGACCCGTTCGCCACGACGTCCTGCTTCAGAGGACCCATGTCCGGGACTGGGCTCCGCCGGGCTGGCACTGGGAGGTGCTACCTTCAGGGGCGCGACGCTTGGTGAGGAACCCGGCCCCGGGTCCCGTCGTCGACCCTGATATCCTTTGGTGGCGTTCGCGTTGGCCACTTTTGGTGCGGAGGGAGCCGGCCCCGCCGGAGGTGGTACGTCGCCGTGTCAGGGAGGAGGACGAGCACATCCATCGCTACATGGCTGTTATGGACGTCAGGTTCTCCAATACCTGGTAGGTTCTTTGGGGAGATCACCCGAGCTATGATCCAGTGATGGTTCCTTCACTTTGGTTGTCCATCGCCCGTGCCTCAGGAACCGCGAGTGGCCTAGATTACTCTTTAGTATTCGATATTTATTAGCTAGCTAGCTAGTGATGTATTCGATATATAATATTCGAGATGATTTATTCGAGATTATATATATTATTCAAGACGATGTATTCGAGATTATATCTATTATTCGAGATGATGTATTCGAGATTATATTTGATGATGCTTATTATGTACTATGATTGATTCAGTTTTTCCTTATTAATTGATTGCATCCATGCATTGTAATTTGAATACTAGATTGTTTTATATTTCTTTTGGATTAGTTAAATAAAAGCTACTGCGGACAATACCGGCAGAGAGGGAGAAGAGACCCTGTTCGATATCATACGCCATCCTCGCAGGCCAGCTGATGATCAGAATGAAGAAGATTATGACGGCTCCAAATATCTAAACAACACCGGGGAGGGTGATATGATATTTGATCGCGATGACCGAATTGATGAAGTCATGAACTATGATTTTGATGATGACGAAGAAAATGTTTGATCTTGAAACATCAAAGACCGGCGAGGTATATTTATATAAGCAGACATCTGGTGATCATCACATGTTTCAAATGACTTGAAGATATATTAACGAATCGATCTTTCTTCTTTCAGCCATCCGATCGCCTCCGTTAATATACCGGCGAGGTATATTAACGAATCGAGCAAATCTTCAGTCAACAGGAAGCGAGGCCTCGAACAAAAAGTTGAAGGAGGGCGTAAAGTACAATATCGAGGCCATCAAACCTAATGGCGAACCATTAGCTCCTACGAAGATTGCGGACAAGTTCGTTCGTCAGTGCGGAGTTCTTATGAAGGACCAACTCCCGATCTCCCTTCAAGAATGGAGAGAACCAGCAAAGCCATGTCCAGATCTTACTTTTGTCGACGACAGATAAAAAGTTCTGCTTTGGGAAACTCTCATGGAACATTTCAGCCTACCAGATCATTTCACAGATGCAGATGTGGAGAAAGTCAAGGACGCTGCTATTGGGAAGATGGCGGTTGCATTCAACAACCACAAGAATCGTGTATGGGACAAGTACGTCAAGGGAGGAAGGAAAACTCCAGTATTGTACCGACCCGACCTCAGATGGTCAAGTCTCTATGTTTCAGTGTCATCCCTGGATCGGTAATGCTGACACACACAGTACTCGAAGGATTTATAACAGAGTAGCAATCACACACTTATTACATTGAATGTCTCAAAAGAGAACTTATTACGATGAATATGGCTTAAGGCCATCTAATGCGATAACAATGAAGGCTTGGAAGATAAAGTGAGTCCATCAACTCCAACGGCATGGCTGAGCTGCACGACAACGACCTATCGAACCTTACTCCTCGTCTCTAAAAGTCTGCAACATAATACGTTGCAGCCGAGAACGGGTCAAGACATGGAATATCTTTGGCAATATAACACAGTAGAGCAGGAATAGAATAATGCTTTCACTACATGCATATTTGGCTGGTGGAAAGCTCTATGGTTATAATTTTTGCGAAAAGCCAATTTTTTCCTACAACAAAGGAATAAATTTTAATTTAACTATCATGTTGGTTGAAACATCATTGAGAATGGTTGACAGCATTCTCAATCCCAATTAAAGTAGTTAACATCCCAACAATATTAATTTAAGAGTGATGAGATACATGTGAATACTCAAGTACTAGATACTCAAAATTGTCCATAACCGGGGACACAGCTAACCATGATTAGATTGTACACTCTGCAGAGGTTTGTGCACTTTTCCCCACAAGACTCGATCGCCTCCGTTGATTTCTCGCACTACATGGTCTTTGAGAAACGGATGACAGAGGCACGATCTTTCGTAAACATTAACTCATACTCCGGGTAGACCATACCAAACCTACAAAACCCACTACACCTTTGATCTACCTCTTCAAGAGCTTCACTAACTTACTCAACTTTGCTAGAGCCCATAGTAGCTTGTGGCTGCACACGGAAGTTTCTAGCATGAATAATCTCAGTCCCCTTTGAGCCTGGGTGACGGTCCATAGGAAGATCACACGGGTACCCCGGGATTTCCAAAAAATAAAACAGAAAACATTGGGTTCCCCAGGTGCCTCAATCCACCCAGATGTGTATTAAAGTTTCCACCTTAAAGTAAAACATTAATTAATAATCTCACATCTGTCATGGATGCACTCAAACCCATTCCACGTCTACGAGCATAGCATGGCAATAATAACAACACGTAGAAGTAACTCCCAAGGGTTTGATACTAACAGGGCAATAGGTTCTACCTCAACTACTACTTCCCAACCCACAAATTAATGATATCCTAATCACTCAATGTTTGAGGATGAAGCTAATGCATAAAAACTGGGTATGAAAAGAGTATGATCAATGTGTTACTTGCCTTGCTGACGATCCGTGAATCCTAGAGACTCGTAGTAACACACTTCGCACTCTGGGAATTCTATCGCAAGAAAACAATAACATACATAAGCAACAAGCAAAGATGCATAGGTAAAACTCAACTAAAAGAGGTTTACCAGAAAGTTGAACTTAAGAACTCCGGTTTGCAAAAAGAATCAAACCAAACGAAGCAACAAAACTCAAACGGCGAAAGAGATAAGATCAGTTTACTAATCTGAACTAGGGTCAAATATTACAGAGGCAAAAACTTGTTTGAGTTGATTATTTGGAAAGAGGGTTTCGAGACGAAACTCTAGGCGCTTGAATCGCCTGATTCCGATAAACGAGCAAAAAGTTATACTAGATCGAACATCGGATCAGAAATCACGATCAGAAAAATCACGGAATAAATCCGAGAAAAGAAAAGCGACGAACAGCTTAACGAACAAACGTTCGTTATCTGAACCTAAACGAAGAACACGTTCGTTAAAACAAACAAACGAGCGAACGCTTGCTAAATAAATAAAGCGCAGAAATAAACCGATCTAGAGAAAAAAACGAACCCTAGGGTTTAAAAAAAACAAAACGGTTTTCTTCGGAAAACTGGGCGGCGGGGCGGCTACCTCGCTCGGCTCCGGAGGGACTCCGGCGGGGCTCGGGCGGCGGCAGCTCGGGCTCGGCTCGAGGCAGCGGGAGGCGGCGCGGTGGCGGTGATGGCTAGAGGGGGTGGTATTTAAAGGAGGGGGGGCGGTCCTGCCTTGGGAAGGGGCAGGCGGCGGCGGAGTCCGAGCCGGACTCTACGGAGGCGGCGGGCGCCGCAGGAAGGCGGCGGCGGAGGCTTGGGCCGGCCTGGCCTGGCTGGGCTTCGGCCCAGTCGGGTGCGGGCGTGCGCAGAGTTTTTTTTTTCAAATAGTTTCGCCGACAGAAAATTCCTATAAAATAAAATAAAAATCTAAAAATGCAAAAACAAATTTTCACCGTCTAAATGAAATATTTAGAACGAGTTGAACATTTTCTTGGCCCTAAAATGCAATTTTCAAAAAGCATGCAAATTTTTCTAATGCAAATAAAATTCAAAATAAACTCAAATAAAATCCAAATAATGATTTTAACATTTTTCCTCCAATATTTCAATTATTTTGGAGAACTCATATTATCTCCTCTCATATATTTTAATATGAAATATTTTTTCAGAGAGAAAAATAATTAAAATAAAAAATCCTCGTTCTGAGTATTTGATAGAAATCAAAATATGACAATCGGAAAATCCCCAACTCTCTCCGAGGGTCCTTGAGTTGCTTAGGATTTCGAGGATTGCGGAACGAAGATGCAATAAAATATGATATGCATGGATGACCTATGTATAACATTCCAAATTGAAAATTTGGGATGTTACAAACCTACCCCTTAAGATGAATCTCGTCCTCGAGATTCGGGTTAACTAGAAAATAGGTGCGGGTGGTCCTTGCGAATATCATCTTCTCGGTCCCAGGTGGCTTCCTCCTCGGTATGGTGGCTCCACTGAACTTTGCAAAACTTGATAACCTTACCGCGGGTGACTCGGCTGTCAAAGTCAAGAATCTTTACTGGCTTCTCCTCATAAGTCAAATTACTGTCCAACTGTATCGCCTCTAGGGGCACTGTATCTCTTAATGGTATATCGGCCATGTCGGCATGACACTTCTTCAACTATGATACGTGGAACACATCGTGAACTCCTGACAATCCTTCAGCTAATTCCAGCTTGTAGGCAACTTCTCCCATCCGTTCCAAAACACGGTACGGTCCTACAAATCTTGGAGCTAACTTTCCCTTAACTCCAAAACGTTTCACTCCTCGCAAGGGTGATACTCGCAGATAAGCTCTGTCTCCAATTTCATAAGTTACTTCCTTGCGTTTTGAATCTGCATAAATCTTCTGCCTGGACTGAGCAATCTTCAATCTGTCTCGGATTAGTTTAACCTTCTCCTCCGAATCTTTGGTCAAATCTGGTCCAAACAACTGATGGTCTCCTACCTCATCCCACATCAGAGGTGTTCTACATCTACGTCCATACAGAGCTTCGAACTGTGCCATCTTCAAACTGGCCCGGTAGCACTACAAGAAATATGTCAACTAGTGACCTTTTGTCAGTGACCCTGGAAGAATTGGTCATAAATTTATGACCATTTTAGACCAATAGGTCACAAGCTGTTGGGGGGGGCTCTGCATCCTAACCTATAACGACCATTCTGGTCAGAAAGGTCATAATGTCATTACAGGAAATGGTCATAAAGCGGGAAGCACTGCCCACTGCCTCACGCCTAGCTTGATAACGACCAATATAACATGGTCACTACACTTGATTTTGAATGATTTAGGATGATTACTCAGCCACCTCAGCAACCTCGCTTACATGTCACTGTTTAGGTGTCATTCTTCGTTAAATATTAATATTCAACAACAGACGGGGCACACACTGACATGCCGGACCCATTTGACAGGAGGGGCCGAGTGCTTAATTCTCCCAAAAAATGTGCGCTAGCGGGGACTCGAACCCACGACCTCGCGCTTGCTTTGCTCGTTCGGTCACTGGGCTAGAGAGGATTGCTGCCCATCTAGCGGAATGGCTCTATATATTATATTATAGCGCCAAATCTAAGTCATTGACAAGTGGGACCAGGTGGCGGCGAAGCTGCGGGCAGAGCCAACACTTAGCCAAAATTTCTAGGTCTTCCTCGCCGCAGACTGTGTGGCGGCGGGCGTGGCTGGCCAGACGAGGCGGGGCCGGCCGGTCAAGCGACCAGCAGGGCGACTGGCGGTGGTGGGGCGAGGCAGGAACGGCCTCGCCAGCAGTGACTCGCCCACGGCCTCGCCGCTTGCCTTGTCCCCTGCGGGGGCAGCAGCAGCGGGGGCAGCAGCGTTAGCAACCGGCGGGTGTGGAGGCGGGGCTGGCTGCCGAAGCGACCAGCAGGGGCGTCGGCCACCTGCAGTGGTGGGGGCGGGCGCAAGAACGACGGCCACGCAAGGAGAGGCTCGCCGAGCATGGGGGACTCGCCGCCGCCGCAAGCACACCTCCCGGTATGCACCCCTCTCCTCTTCCCCCTCTCCTCTCTCACTATCTGCACCTCGTCGCCGAGCACAGATGAATTTTGTTGATGAATTTTGTCAGATGTTCTTCAGCATAGATGAATTTTGTTGATGCACTGTTAGGAATTAGGAGATAGCTTGCTTGTTTGGTAGATATTGCATAGATGAATTTTCTTGATGTACTGTTGGGAGTTCTTCAGCTTGTTTGTTAAGAATTGTGCAGGCCTTGTTCGGTTAAGATTTGGGGGGAATTTCAGCTAGATGGGATTTATTCCCTGGCAATATCTGTTAACCCCTCTCATTTATCAAGGCCAGAAACAATGCCTTGGTCTTCAATTGTTTGTCTACAAATTGTTAGGATTATTGTAATTGTAATTGATAGAAACAACATATTATTTGTTAGGAGCTAGCTAGCTAGTTTGGTTTAATTTGAATTAGCCTTCTCTGCAACATAAATTCATGCCAATTTCAGTGTTGGTTTGATTTATAGTTTGGTTTGTTTCAATGTTGTGGTTAGGAAATTAGCATATAAAATTTTCTGGAATTTTAGCTTCCATTACTTCCATCCATTTTCATTAATTAATGTTGATGCACTTAGATTGATTTGCTAAGTTGCAACAATTTGTTGTCTTTGGCGAGATGGATGTAAGCTGGATTAGAAAAGGAGTTAGAAAGTTTTTGAAAGAACATATGAAAGGAGTTGATGATTTCATGGCATTTGTTGGGGCAAATTTTGCCAACGATGCTTAAATTCTGCCATGTCATGGATGCCTCAACCGGCCCAAGAATGGCTCAAGGAAGAGTGGAAGATCATCTGCTTCTTAATGGGATGTCCAGCACATATGATAGATGGATATATCATGGAGAACCTTTGGACAGACAACCTCAACATTTTGAAGCTGATACAGAGGCCCCTCATATGATGGGTGGTGGTGATGCTGGCATTGATTTCATGGAAAAGGTTTTGCGAGATAATGCTGTTTTGGAGGAAGAGGATGGGCATGAAGATGATAGGATTCCTGACCTATTGAAGGATTTGTATGATGCTGAAGATCGTCTTTGATGGACGAAGTCTTCGTTTCTTTGAGGTGTTAGAGGAGGCGGCGCCAGCTCATGAAGGGGTAAATTTTCAAGATTTACCTTCACCGTGAAGTTACTCCACATCAAGTCTTTTCACCGGATTAGCAATGCCGCATTCAACGCAATACTCCGCCTTTTGAGCTTGCAATTCCACGATAGTTGTGTTCCCATATCATATGGTGAAGCATTGAGCATAATCCGCATGCGGGTTTAGGTTATGTGTCAATACATGTGTGCCCAAATAATTGTGTCTTATTTCTAAGGATTTAGCAAAGCATGACAACTGTCCAAAATGCAATGCATCTAGGTGGAAAGATGCTGATGGGAAGAAGTCAATACCGGAGAAGGTACTGAGGCACTTTCCCTTGATACCAAGGCTGCAGCGGATGTTCATCTCGAAGGAATCATCGCGTGAGGTACAGTGGCACATGCTGAAGCGGCAACCTGTGGACAATGAGCTGAGTCATCCAGCGGATGGAGAGGCATGGAAAGAGTTTGACAGTATACATTTAGATTTTGCTACAGATACACGGAACATAAAACTTGGCATTGCCACAGATGGGTTTAATCCGTTTGGAAACATGAGAACGTCTTATAGCATGTGGCCAGTTTTTGTGGTGCCGTACAACCTGCCACCATGGGCATGCATGGATCAGTCCAACTTCATGATGTCATTGCTTATCCCGGGTCCAGAGTCTCCAGGAAAGGATTTTGATGTCTTTATGGAGCCCCTCATAGAAGAACTGCTCCAGCTCTGGACTGTGTACCTACATACGATGCCTTGAGTCCAGAAGAAAAGTTCAATCTACGTGCTCTGCACACTCTGTCTGGGAGGATCACAGCGGGTTATCAGGCTTGTGTCCATTGTGACAAAGACCCTTGCTCAAAGATTTTAATGGTGAGAATGAAACCCGTGACAAGCCAGCTGAATTCACTAAAGAAGAGCTGGAGCAGCAACTTGAAAAGGTGAAAGATGTCAGACCAGGAAAGCTGGCGAAGAAAAGAAAGCGTGAGGAAGGTCATTGTTGGGACCGAGGTCTTGTTTTCTGGACCGCCATACCGGGCTGATATGAAATTAAGGCATAATCTCGATGTAATGCACATTGAGAAAAACATATGCGAGAATCTGCTAGGGACGCTTCTAACATTGAAGGGAAGACAAAGGACACGGTTAGTTCTAGGCTTGATTTGGAGGACATGGGCATAAGAGAAGATTTGCATCTACAGATAATGAAGATGAAGATTCATTTGAAATGCCACGAGCATGGTATACAATGAGTAAAGAACAAAAGCTTGCATTCTGTGAATTCCTAAGAGCGGTGAAATTTCCGGATGGTTATGCCGCTAACCTAGCAAAGTGTGTTACTCGATGGATTCAAGCTTTCAAGATCAAAACCCATGATTGTCACATCCTCCTCCAAAGGATTTTACCGGCGGGCCTCCGAGGAATCATGCACAAGGATGTATATGAAGCGGTTCTTGGTGGGAAATTTCTTTAGAGAACTGTCTTTGCAAAACACTCAAGTTAATCATTCCGGAAAGACTTGAAAAAGAAATCCCAATTATTCTTTGCAAGCTCGAGAAGATTTTCCCTCCAGCTTTCTTCACCGTGATGGTCCATTTGGCGGTGCACTTACCAAAAGAGGCAATGCTTAGAGGCCTCATGCAATACGGTTGGATGTACCCAATCGAAAGAAGGCTGCTTACTTGTAAGCGTTATGTGCGAAACACGGCAAGACCTGAAGGTTCTATTGCTGAAGCATATGTCATTGACGAGTGCTTGACTTTTTGCTCTAGATACTTTGGCGATGTGGAAACAAGATGGAACCGGCCGGGCAGAAATAGAGAGCGGTCTGATTCGCAAAGTAGTGATGTCTCTGTTTTCAACCATGGTTTGTGCTCAGCAATTGCGCCGAGGTTCTACCATATATCGAGTACGTTATATCTTGTGCACTCATTATATATTTTTTTTTGCTTGGGTTGGCACCAGCCTAATGTTTTAATTCACATGTTTTGTTGGCATTGCAGGAAATGCAAGGAAGAGTTAAATCAGGAAGAAAGCACTATCCATGTTGATAAAACGGTTGCCAAGGGGTTTTCTAAGTGGTTTAAGAATCATGTGAGTTATTTAGCCACATGTTTTATGTTTTCTGTGTTATTCACCAATTGTTAAATACCATTTTTTGCTAAATGGTTTATTTGTGCAGATTGGAAAGTTGCATGAGGAGAAGAAGGTCAGTGATGATCTATTTGCTTTGGCATGTTTACCGGATAAGCGAGTGAGAGTGTATTTAGCATGCATTGCTGACGGTGTCCGGTGCCACACCGTTGACCGCGAGGAAAAAAGGAAGACACGGAATAATGGAATCGTCACTGAGGGGTCACATGATGGTGAGATCATTGACTTCTATGGTCAGTTGAGAAGCATCATAGAGTTGCAGTACAACTCTAGTGGAGGCATCCATCGCTCGGTAGTCTTATTTCGCTGTGACTGGTTTGAGCTTGGTAGCAAGAAGAAGAGAGACTCTTTTGTCAAGTATGATGGCCACTTCAAAAGCATCAACACTGCAAGGTGCTGGTATAAGAGTGGTCCCTTTATTCTAACAACACAAGCAACAATGGTGTTTTATCTCGCGGACACTCTTTTGCACGGAAAATGGCGAGTTGTGCAAAACTTTCAAAGAACACTTGTGGAGTGTGACTGAAACTGAAGTGGAAAAGTGCCCCGGTGATGGTGGACTAACATACCAAGATGATGACTCTACGGAAGTTCTGTTGCAAGCTGATGATGACTCTATGGAAGTTCCGGTGCAAAGCAGAGTGCGAAGGGATCGGGAACGTGTGATCGTTGGTGCTGCAACAGCTGAAGGCATCAAGAAAAGAAGAAAGGTGGTAGCGGATGGACATGAGAGCGAGGATGAGGAAGACCGGACTGATCATACTATGCTGCAATCTTGTAGTGATGATGAGGAAAACAAGAGTGGGCATAGAGTTCCTTGTTTTCATATCGACGACGATGAGTAGCGAATGGACATGAAGGTTATACTATTACTGCATGTTCCTTGTTTTGATTGGTGATCAACCTTCTCTGTAGTTTTTGATGATGTAGTTTTTCTACTACAATTCTCTCCAGGTAGCAAAATGCATGAGACTTTGGTGATGAAGAGGCAGGTGGTGAAGATACAATGCAAAATCTGGTGCCATTTTGGTGCCATTTTGGCTGATGGTGAAGATACAATGCATTAAAACTCTGGTGCCATTGTGGCTAATACTTTGGTGCCATTTTGGTGGCATTTTTTTGTTGTTTAGGCTGATGTTATTTTGGTTCTGTTTTGGTGCTGTTTTCATGCTTGAAGATTTTGTTTTGTTTTGTTTGCAAATATGGTTGCAGTGTTCATTAATTTTAGAGAAAAATATGGCTGTTTTTTTGTTTTGTTTCAGAAACAGGAGAAACCAAAGGGCCCACGTCTCCCCTCCAGAGTTTTCGAGGGCCCACGTCTCCCCTCCTGGACGTTTGAGTTTTCGAGGCAACTCCCCACGTCTCCCCTCCACTGGCAACTCCCCATGACGCAGAGGGGGTTTTCTTCCCACGTCCAGGTAAGTCCCCTCCTATCCCATTGCCGCTCCATCTTCCTCCCTCTGCCTCCCTCCTCATTCCATTGCCGCTCCATCTTCCTCCCTCTACCTCCCTCTGCCTCCACCATCGATGGCCAGGAGGGCAATGGCGGAGGAATCGTGGAGCAACTCATCTCCGTCTGCCAAGAGAATGGCGGAGGCATCGTGGAGCAACTCCCCTCCGTCTGCCAAGCATCACCGTGGTGAGGCGTCTGGCAAGGAGCCGCTGGTGGTCGACGACGACGTTTCGCTCCCCTAGCAGAAGCTGGACTACACCGTGCCGCTCAAGGTTGATATCCACCTGAAGGAGCCGTTGGATGTCGTATGCACTAGCGATCCAGACGAAGCCGACAAGAGCATCCGCCAGATGAGGAGGAGGCTCGGCGGCATGCTTTCTCGGTCAATCAGCGTTGATGTCGAGTATACCAGGGAAGACGAACCTCCGCAAATGGCTGCAGTTCTGCAGTTATGCGTGGAGGATCACGTCCTGGTATACCACATCACCGCGGCAACCAAATGGTAAAAACATCCAGCTCAAGTTTCGCCTAATAGTTATGAAGTTACGTAGTTTCTGAAGTTTCTGAAGTAGATGCAATAGTTATGAAGTTCTGAAGTAGATGCAATACTAGTTCTGAACTTCTGAAGTTTCTGTCTAATTAGTAGTTTCTGAAGTTTCTGAAGTAGATGTAATAGTTATGAAATTCTGAAGTAGATGCAATACTAGTTTTGAAGTTCTGAAGTTTCTTTCTAATTAGTAGTTTCTGAAGTTTCTGAAGTAGATGCAATAGTTCTGAAGTTCTGAAGTAGATGCAATACTAGTTACAAGTTCAAGTTTATGTCTAATTAGTAGTTTCTGAAGTTTTTGAAGTAGATGAATTTGATGCACCAGATTAATTTGCTGCAGGCCTAAGGAACTCCGCCCGTTCCTGCAGGAGAAGAAGCTGTACACCTTTGTTGGCTTCTGCATTGGAGGTGACAAGGAGAAGCTAAAGTTGTCTGGTTTGGAGATCAACCCCGACAAGTACATCGACTTGGAGCGCAAATGGAGAGTTCCAAACAATGGAAAGAAGTGGCAGTCTTTGGCTGAGTTTGCAGCCAGCATCATCCACCCATCCTACAAGGAAATGAAGCAGGAAATTGACAAGAAAACGCAGCACCTACTATGGGGGGACAGCCCACTGCCAAACAAGATTATCGAGTACGTCGTGAAAGATGCGTACGTCACCTACGAGTCATGCAAGAAAAGAGAAACCATCAAAGAAGGTTTGGAGCTCTGGCAAGAGGCGGAGGATCATTGGGATGACCCCTACTACTGGGGATATTGAGTTGTTTGTGGTACTGGGATGACCCCTACTACTGTGTCTCAGTTTGTAGTTATGTGGTTGAACAAGTTTGCTATTGTTATGTTGAATAAGTTTGCTTTTGTAATGATGAACAAGTTTGCTTTTCTTATGTTGAACAAGTTTGCTTTTGTAATGATGAACAAGTTTTCTTTTGTTATGTGATTGTTATGATGCTGGTGCAGAACACTTGTTATGATTGTTATGGTTGTGATGTGATGCAAAATCCTTCAAGTTTTGGTGATCAAGTTTTGGTCAGATCATACAAAATGTTGTCTAGAAGTTTTTGTGATCATTTAGTAGCTGTTATGAATGTTGTCTTGTAATGCAAAAGATTGCAAAAAAATACAGAATTGAGATGTTATGCTTGCTGTTTTGATCATACAGAATGTTGTTGTGATCATACTGTGGTTAACAGAATTTTGGTCAGAACTGAAGATGCTATTTTAACTGAAATTTGCTTCAACTGAACCCATTTTGATTGTGAGCAAAAAAATTATGCGCCAGCGGGGACTCGAACCCACGATCGCAGGCGCTTATTTCACTATGTTTCACCACTGGCTAGGAAGAGGTTGTTGGTTTTGTACTCTATCCCACACTTTTTAATATATCAAATACAGAACTCGCTGACAAGTGGACCCACTCCTCCACTTGACCCACTCCTCCTCTCCATTATCCACTCGACCCACTCCTCCTCTCCGCCGCCGGCATCCCCTTCTCCTCCATCGACGGCGACAACCTCCATCGACGGCGACGACGACGGTCTCCTAAGGTATGAACCCACCGACTCCTTCCTCTTCCTCTTCCTATTGATTAGATTAGGGTTCCGTGGCACTGATTAGGGTTCCTCTTCCTAAATAACCAGGAGATCCACGACACCCTTTGCAGTCGCTGTCCGCCCCTCTGCAGATTAGGGTTCTTTAAGTACGAGCTGGAGTAGCTAATTGGTGTTTCTGATCTTAATTTTGGGCGCCTAGCTTGGTTTCCATGTAGTACTGTACTAGTGGAGTGTAGGTTTGACTTTCCATGAGGAATTTTTGTTATTTTTGGTTGGGGTTAGATGCACTAGGTTGTGTTTAATTAAAGTCTCAGGAATGCTCAGTGACAGATTTGATGATGCTCAGTGACATATTTGATGAGTGGGGCTATATTTGATGAGTGGGGCTAGATTTGATGCACTAGGTTATGTTGATCAGTGGGGTTACATTTTGATATACCATCATGGTTTAGGTTGTCTGCTGGCACATTGATAGGGATATTTTCCATCATTTATGTCGTTGTTCATTTATAGATATGCAACAATGTCCATTTATAGTAGATATGCTTCTAGTTGTGTTCTGGTCCTTTTATAGTAGATTTTAGTGCTATTGCTGTTGCTGTTGATGTTTTTGCCACATTTAGTAATTATTCTACTATTTTGAACTGTTTGTTTCCTATTTCTGTCCAGTCCTGTTGTTTAATTTACAATGCTGCTTTTCAGAGAAGTGAGATGGCTGGCTTGGAAGGTTTCGAGTTCTTGAGATCGTAATTGAGAAATCTTGCAAAGAGGGCGTGTATGTTTATCATCACTCATTTCTTTATCATCACTCTGTTGTCTAGTGCTTGATTGCCACAATTAACCACTGCTTGACCCTCGCTCAGAGGCTGCCTGACACATTTGCGAAGATGCTCGCCGGCCGTGAGCCCCACAAAGTGAAGTTGCGGGAGGCCGGCAGCGGGCTTCACAGGCTGTGGGACGTGTCGGTGGTGTTTGATGGTGAAGGCCACATGTACCTTGGGCCAGGCTGGGAGCATTTCGCCCGCGCCCAGGAGCTACAGCTCGGGTACTTCCTTGTCTTCCGATACGACGGCGATGCCATGTTCACCGTGAAGATGTTCGACAATACCATGTGCCGCATGTACTACCAGCATGACGACGATGCCAGTAAGCTCTCTGCCTCTCTTCTTCCTGTCCTTTTGGCTTCCTCTACCAAAGACGCAGCGACAACACCATGTTCACACTTTGTTGCATTTGGCCAGCAAAGGAGCAGCAGCGGGATGACGAGGAGCAGAGCGGGGATGACGAGGAGCGAGTGGGCAAGAAGGCGAAGCGAGCGGGGATGACGTTGCTATGGTGGTGGTGACGACGACCTTGCTATGGTGGTGGCTGACGACGACCCTGCTATGGTGGTGGCTGACGACGACCTCGAATTGTGGTGCCTGACGCTGACCTCGCGATGGTGGTGCCTAACGATGACCTCGCGATGGTAGTGGCACCGGCGATTCCACAGTTGGGCGACAGGACCATGCCAATTGTGGTAGAGGAGTACATCCGCGTTGGGATTCGCCACTGGCGCATCAAAGTTGATGAAGGAGACGAAGGAGGAGTGAAGATGTTAAGAAAATGAAGCGGCAATGTTAAGCATGTTGGGTTTAAGCTTGTCAATGTTAAGTATGTCAGGTTTAATTTTGTGCATGCTCATGGATGATGTACGATAGTGTCATCTAAACATGTCAATTTATTACCAATGAATATTTAGTTTGGTAATTGATGGGAATTGAAATTTTTTATGCATGCTCATGGATGAAAGATAAAATTATGGGTTTTTGTGCATGCTCATTTATGAAACAATATAAGTTTCATTTTTTGAATGCTAAAAACATGACTCAAACCCTAGCCACGGACGACCGCCATGACGAAATCCGACGGTTTTTGGAAACACCGTAAAAAATTCAAAACCGCTTTTCATTTTTGAATGCTAAAGACATGCTTTTTTTCATGAAGCGGCTACAAGGTAGGCATTTCATCACAGAATCGACAACAGATTGGCATGGATCAAACCCTAGCCACGGGCGGCCGCCGCGACGAAATCGGCCGGTTTTTGGGAACACCGTAAAAAATTCAAAAAAATGGGAGACCTCCGCGTCACATCATCGAATGTGGCCTACCAACTAGCAAAACTACTAAACTTGCAATACTGATGTTTTCTTGAAAAAGTGTTCTAAAAAACGACCTACCATGAACGAAGATTCATGGCTTTCAAGCCAAACTAGCAATGATATGGCCGCATCCAATGAATAGTTTCTGAAAATATGCCCGAATTTGGTGCATGCCTCCGTCTTGTGATGGCAAACAATGTTGCCAAAGCGAGGTTCCAACTTGTTTGACAAGAAAAACCGTTTTTCATTTTTTGAATGCTAAAGACATGTGTTTTTCGTGAAGCGGCTACAAAGAGGGTCACCCCTAACGACGCCATTCCATGTCTATCTCAAAGTAGACCCTATTTTACGGACGATCGCCAAAAAGCATGCATTTCCGACCCTCGAACCTCTCCCGGCAATTCAGACCACCTTCGGCCGATTCAGCTGCAACCGGCTGGAATTTGAACTGCGGGTCCTCCATAGCTTGCCCGTTATTTTTGCCAAAAATGCTTTTTAGCTTCACAGGTAGGCATTTCATCACAGAATCGACAACAGATTGGCATTGATCAAAACCTAGCCACGGAAGGCCGCCGCGACGAAATTGGCCGGTTTTTGAAAACACCGTAAAAAATTCAAAAAAAATCAAAAAAAGGGAGACCTCCACGTCACATCATCAAATGTGGCCTACCAACTAGCAAAAGTACAAAACTTGCAATACGGATGTTTTCTTGAAAAAGTGTTCTAAAAAACGACCTACAATAAACGAAGATTCATGGCTTGCAAGCCAAACTAGCAATGATATGGCCGCATCCAATGAATAGTTTCTGATAATATGCCCAAATTTGGTGCATGCCTCCGTCTTGTGATGGCAAACAATGTTGCCAAAGCGAGGTTCCAACTTGTTTGACAAGAAAAACCGTTTTTCATTTTTTGAATGCTAAAGACATGCGTTTTTCGTGAAGCGGCTACAAGGAGGGTCACCCCTAATGGCGCCATTCCATGTCTATCTCAAAGTAGACCCTATTTTACGGACGGTCGCCAAAAAGCATGCATTTCCGACCCTCGTAGCTACTCATGGCAATTCAGACCACCTTGACGATTCACCGAACCGGCCGAATTTGAATCATGGTCCTCCATAGCTTGCCGCTTATTTTTGAAAAAAATGCTTTTTAGCTTCACAGGTAGGCATTTCATCACAGAATCGACAACAGATTGGCATGGATCAAACCCTAGCCACGGACGGCAGCTATGACGAAATTGGCCGGTATTTGAAAACACCGTAAGAAATTCAAAAAATTCAAAAAAAATGGGAGACCTCCGCGTCACATCATCAAATGTGGCCTACCAACTAGAACAAATACTAAACTTGCAATACGAATGTTTCTTGAGCTACTCGGTATGATTTTAACCATGATTTCTACAAAGTTTACAAAGAAACCCTATTTTTTGTGCCTCAAGACCTCTAAAAACTGGTGAAAATTTCCCTCCTAGCACCAAATTTTCCCTCCCACCCCACGAAAATTTCCCACCACTTCTCTCCCACTACCATTTGGGAGTCACCACCCCTCTCCCACTAAACACGCGGGATCCTCCCCTCCCACTCCCCAAAATTTCCCCATTCCATTCTCCTCCCCGCCCCTCCTCCGCGCCGCCAGGCCGCCCCACTCCCTCCCCTGCTCCGCGCCGCCCGCCCCCTCCCTCCTCTGCCACCTTGCTGTCCCTCCCTCCCTCCCTTGCTCCGTGCCACAACCTTTATTCACTTAGCTTGATGTAGTTTGCTTCACATATACTACTGCTAATGCATTGCTTCACATATATAGTTTGCTTCAATTCAGTTGCTTGCTAGCATACATATGGTTAGGGTTTGCATCAACAGTACTACTAGCACTTTGCTTGCTTGTTGTGTACTTTATATGAGGCACTAGGAAGATTTCTTGATGTACATTACTACATCCTGCTTGATGTAGTGAAGATATTAAGAGATGCTTCATATCTTTCTAGTGTACATGCATGCTTGTTTAGTGCACTTACATGTTTGCTTAATTAATAACACTAGATCATTGTATAGTTGATCCATCAAGTTTGTTTCACATGTATTACATGTGTGTGCATGATGGTCCAAATGATTTCCTTTATTGATACAAGTGCATCATTTTACTTTATCCCTGTTGTATCTGATTGTTGTTTATTCTATTTCGCAAGCACCACCTCAAGATCATCCATGGCAAGGATGACAAGGTCAAACGTGAGGCCAACCGTTGGTATGCAACTTTCCTTGTGGTTATACTGTCAGTTTCATAAAATCTGTGTCTTAATATGCCAAGTGAAATGTATTGCTGCAATCTGAATAAGCTGGCTTAATTGTGCCTGTGTGATGTTAGTCTTCCTTACCTGAATAACTAGGATTAAATGATAATAAAATTTCATAAGATATGTATTCCAAACATTCATGCATTCCAAACATTCCAAACATTCACCTAATAGTTATGTTTCCTTTATCATGCAAAGAAGAGCCTCTCACCGAGTACGAGAAGGTTAGGGCTAAAATATCATGAGGAACAATCGGTTGTTCCAGGACCTTGGCATCGGTGCAATAGCGTCGATGATTAGGAAAACAAATGATGTACGAGAAGGTAGAAGTGATGAGGTTCCGAAGGTAGTGGAGTTATCAATGATGACCCGAGTACAATCCTAAGGAAGATGAAGTTATTGATGGAGAGGAAGTGGATGATGTTGTAGTGAGAAAGACTGTTAAGGTGCAAACTCTGTTTTTCTTGGAGGGCTAGGTTCTTTTATGCTATGTTATTCCTTGTGCTCACATATTTCTCTTGTGGTCTAATGCTTTTTTCTGTGTTGTTTATACGAGGCACTGAAGGAATCTAGGACGAAGAGGCCTGGTGTTAAGAAGACAGTCAGCAAGAAGAAGAAGAGCTCAGAAACATCTGCTGCAATGCCTCCAGGAAGGGTGATGGCCCCAGCTCCAGGACAAAAAAAGAGGATCCTGGAACCTGATGAACCTGCCCTTGATAGAGTCACAAGGCAGAAAGCAAAGATGGCGACTGCGACGGACCATCAGGAAAGTCTGCTGCGCATGGACTCTGAGACCTCGGTGCAAATGGGTGATGAGTTGCCGCCCATGGATGATGGAACCACTCTCAGCATGGATTGAAGTGGCACTGTCTCCCTAGATGAAGGAGGAACCATATGCATTGAAGAAGCAGGCACTGTCCACATAGACCTCATCCCTGTTGCACCTTCTATTGACAGGAATGCTGTCATCAATGAAGAAGAACAGCATATTGTGCTTCAATCAGGCAAGTTGACCTTTGCAATGCTATTGTTTACTAGTGCATTTTACAAATGGAATGATCATGTATGCTTTTGTCGATTTCTATTCTAATTTATGAGTTCAATTTCATTTTCAAATGCAATGACTACCAAGACTAGACATAGAAAGGGCAAAGGGCTAGAGAGGATCACCAAGTCGCTTGGTAGCAAGGTGCCTATCCAAATTGCCAAAGGGATGAAGCGTCCAGAGAAGCCTCTCAGATTCAAAGAAAGCTTGCTTACGAGTGTAGACTCGTGGCAAGAAGCCATCTTCCGGTTCTTCCTCACTTCAAGCTATACAAAAAAATGCTAGTCTATTGGAGAACTACATTGGTAAAGTAGCTGTAAGCTACTTGTTTCATAGTTAATGTGCTATCTATTTTCTGTTACACCTATTCATGATCACTAATATTGTTCCTACCTTGTTTGCTGTCTTGGTAGGCAAATTTTGAGATGAACACGGACTCAGAGACCATCAAGACCGCGTGCAAAGAGATTCTGCAATAAAGTTCAAAGAACAGACGCCATCAGATCAAGAAGAAGTATTTTGATACCGTAGCCGCAAATAAAGTCAGCGTCATGTCTCTGGTACCTGATCTGACGGATGGTGAATGGCAAGCTCTAGTGGATATGTGGTCTACCCCAAGACATAAGGTTTGTCTCTGCTCTGTTTGATGCTTTATGTTCTACACATGATATGATAGTGCTAGATCATGCTGACAGATGCTTTTTTGTAGGGAATCTGTGTGTCGAACAAGATGAATCGAGGAAAAGTCATGTACAATCAGAGAACTGGTTCCAGGCACTACACAACACACATTTTTGCCACTGTGAGAACTTTTCTCTCGAGACCTTACAGTTTGATCCTCGTTGGATAACATTTCTGATTCTTGCTGAATAACATTTTGATTTTTGTTGAAACACATTTCAGAAAGAAGAGCGTAAGGGTGAGGAGCTGTCTGCGATTGACTTGTTTAAGGCCACCCACAATAGCAAGAAGCACGGGTTTTGAACCGGTCAAAGGCTGCTATAGTAGAGTCACTCCATGCTTTGTCCATGCCCTGTTTGATTCACAGCCGGCTTTGATGCTGTTTGATGCTTTGATGATTTGATGTTGTTTGATTGGAGCAGTTCCATGCTTTGATGTTGTTTGATAGTTCCATGTTGTTTGATTCACACACGTGTTCCATGCTTTGATGCTATTTGTTGCATTTTTTATGACATGATGAAATTTGATCTGAATGTTAGTCGAAGCCATCTTATATAGAACCACCATTCTAGGCTTAATGAATCGATCATATTGTTCCAGCTTGCATGTCTCCGGTCACTAGTCATCATCTTGTATAGATTTTGTGTCTTTGGTTTGGTTACTTCAAATAATCCATTTGTGTGCTGGTTTGGTTTCTCCACTAATGCCTATCATTTTCCTCCATATGCTAGCTTGAGATGGAAGAAATGAAGGACGGCCTTGATACCCGAAAGGTGAAGAGACAAAGTCTACTGTTCAAATTTTCGAAGAAGTGCTGTCGAAATCTGTCAAGCAAAACACATTCCTCATGACTGTTGGGCTCCAGTCATCTAGGAATAACTCCCGCAAAGCAACTGCTAAAGTGTTTGCTCATGTTCGTGACCTTGAGAAGAAGCTGGAGAGGTCCGAGCATCAAGCTGAACTGGTGCAAGAAGAATTGACGGCAATCAAGATGAAGGCGGAAGAATCTGAAGCTGCACGCGACAAGGAACTTGAGCTGCTGCGGCAGAAGTCTCAAGAACAGGAAGAGAAGTTAGCCCACTTGATGGCTCTCTTTGGAGCTAAGGTAGTTTGATGGATGTGCTGTGGTTGAGCTAAGGTAGTTTGATGGCCCTCTTTGTCTTTGAGTTGTTGCATTTTGAACTGAGCTGAGCTGAGAGCTGTTGCATTTTGTTGCATTTTGAGCAGCTGTGAAGTTATGTGATCTTGTGAACCTGTGAAGTTATGTGGATCATTTTGTGGATCATTTTGTTTATTTTCTGTGAAGTTATGTGGATCACTTGTGCACCATGGGCCTTTCTGTTTATAGTTATGCAAAATGAGAACTTGGGCTCTAAAAAGGCAAAGGCCCAAACAAGAATTAGATCAAAAAGGCTTGGGCCTAAAAAAAGATATGATTTGTAAGAAAAAATTTATAAAAGGCTGCATAGCAGATAATAAAAAGGCCAAGGCCAAATTCGAACTAGACCAAAAAGGCTATGGCCCAAAACAATAGTGGACTATAAAAAAAATTCATCAGAAAAAGGCTCCATTCCCATAAAATAAAAGGCCATATTATTGGGCCAGGCCCATACACATAAGCAAAATAAAGAGAAAAAATAAATTAAACGGGCCGAATTATTGTGCTTGGCCCATGTAGACGGCTGAAATGGGCCGGGCTGATTCTATTTTACGACCTTTTCATTTGGTCGTAATTCTGCCACGTCAGCTTGCCACGGTGGATCTGACGTGGTGTGGTCGGATTGCTAGTGACCAAAATAATTGGTCGTAAAATATACGACCTTTTTTGGTCATAAACGTCTCGACCATTCCGGAAGAAAAGGTCGCTATAGACAGTTAACGACCCCCAGCTTTTGACCTTATGTTGTTGGTCACAAAAAGGTCACAAATTGAAAACAGTGACCTTTCAGTGACCAATAGTGGTGGTCACTAGTTGACATATTTCTTGTAGTGTAGCTATTGTTGTATGAGAACTACTGGTAAGGCAAATTGTCATCCCAACTAGATCCATAATCTAGCGCACAGGCTCTC
This sequence comes from Aegilops bicornis, assembly GCA_021605145.1. Lineage (NCBI taxonomy): Eukaryota > Viridiplantae > Streptophyta > Magnoliopsida > Poales > Poaceae > Aegilops > Aegilops bicornis. The sequence continues at coordinate 3,812,370 of CM038671.1, read as the reverse complement.
AACATGTCCTCCAGAATCTGATTGACTCTCTCTGTCTGTCCATCCGTCTGTGGGTGGAATGTTGTACTGAACTCCAATCTGGTACCCAAGGTCTGGTGTAGCTGATGCCAAAACTTTGAAGTAAACTGTGTTCCTCTATCTGATACGATGGTCCTCGGAACTCCATGCAAACATACAATCTTGAACATATATATCTTGGCCAACTTTGCACTTGTGTAAGTTGTTTTGACTGGGATGAAGTGAGCTACTTTGGTCAAGCGATCCACTACTACCCATATTGAGTCATATCCTGCTTTGGTTCTGGGCAACCCGGTGATAAAGTCCATGCCAAGCTTATCCCACTTCCATTCGGGTATCGGCATAGGCTGTAGTAGTCCTGCTGGCTTCTGATGCTCTGCCTTCACCCTCTGACATACATCACATACAGCTACATACTCGGCAATATCCTTCTTCATACCAGTCCACCAGAAACGTTCCTTCAAATCCAAATACATCTTGGTGTTTCCGGGGTGTATCGAGTATGGTGAGTCATGAGCCTCGTGAAGTATTAACTTCCTGATCTCTGAGTTATTAGGCACATAAACTCGGTCCTCAAACCATAAGGTATCCTGCTATTCCTCTTGAAAACCTTTGGCTTTTCCTTTGCTCATCTTCTCCTTTATCTCAGCAATCTCTTTGTCATTCTTCTGAGCTTCTCGAATCTTGTCCAACAATGTAGATTGAACCTCCATTGTTGCAATGAAACCTCTTGGAACAATCTCCAACCGAAGTTCCATGATATCCTCAGCTAACTCCTTTGGCAATCCCTTACTTTCAAGGATATTAGCGTAACTTTTCCGACTCAAAGCGTGCCTTTCGACATTGGCCTTTCTGCATGATAGCGCAGCTTCATATCGTAATCCTTTATAAGCTCCAGCCATCTCCTTTGTCTAAGGTTCAACTCATACGGGTGAAAATGTACTTCAAACTCTTATGATCCATGTACACATCAAAACGGTTTCCAATAAGATAATGTCTCCAAGTTTTCAATGCATGCACTACGGCTGCTAGCTCCAAATCGTACGTGGCATAGTTTAATTCATGGGGCTTCAGTTGTCGTGAGGCATACGAAACAACATTTCCATCCTGCAAAAGCACACATCCAAGTCCGAAGCGAGAGGCGTCGCAATAAACTTGGAACTCCTTATGTATATCTGGCAGTGTTAGCACTGGGTTGTAGTCAAACGTTTCTTCAACTCCTGAAAACTTGCCTCGCAGTCATCTGTCCATTTAAACTTAGTATCCTTCTTGACAATTCAGTCATTGGCTTAGCAATCTTGGAAAAATTCTCAATGAATCTCCGATAATATCATGCGAGTCCAAGGAAACTGCGGATCTCGCCAACTGTAGTGGGTGCCAACCATTCAGTGACTGATCGAACCTTGCTGGGGTCCACTGCAATACCTTCTCCTGATATAACATGCCCAAGAAATCCAACTTCCTTCAACCAAAACTCGCACTTGCTGAATTTGGCATATAATTGGTGTTCCCTGAGTTTCTCGAGAACCAAACGCAAATGCTCCTTGTGCTCCTCTTCGTTCTTCGAGTATACCATAATATCATCAATGAACACCACAACAAACTTGTCCAAATACTCCATGAACACCTTGTTCATCATGCTCATGAAATAAGCGAGGCGTTAGTCAGTCAAGCGACATGACCGTATACTCGGATAATCCATACCGCGTGGTGAATTACATCTTTGGTATATCCTTCTCTTGAATCTTCAACTGATGGTATCCTGATTGTAGATCGATCTTCGAAAACACCTTAGCTCCTTGCAACTGATCTAACAGATCATTGATCATCGGTAATGGATACTTGTTATTTATCGTTACTTCGTTCAAGGCTCGGTAATCAACTACCATCCTCAGGGATTTAACCTTTTTCTCGACCAAAAGTACTGGTGCTCCCCAAGGTGATGAACTCCTGCGAATATAACCTTTCTCCAATAACTCCTTGATATGTTTCTTAATTTCCTCCAGATCATTTGTGGGCATCTGATAGGGTCTCTTGGATATTGGCCCTGTACCTGGAAATAGCTCTATCAAAAACTAGATGTCTCGATCCGGGGCATGCACAGTAACTCCTCCGGAAAACATCCGGGTAATCCTTTACTACGTGCACTTCCTCCTGCACAACTCCCGTGAGGGCATTCACTTGGCTCCTCCTAGGAACATGCCTAGATACATACTTAATCATTTTTCCCTCCGGGGTGGTAAGATAAATTGATTTGCTAGAACAGTCAATGCTTCCTCCATACTTTGACATCCAGTCCATACCTAATATCACATCCAATCCTTGCGACTCCAAGATAACTAGGTCAGACAGAAAAACATGTGTGCCAATGGTTAGGGGTATCTGGGTGCACCATCGGCTAGCCATGTACTTAGCTCCAGGTGAGCTCACTAAAAGAGGGGTGCTAAGGGTTTGGGTTGGTAACTTAAACTTATCCACAAATCCCCTTGATATGTATGAATGCGATGCACTAGTATCGAAAAGAACAAGAGCGGTAAATGACTTAGCCAGAAACTTACCTATTACCGCATCCGGCTGCTCTTCAACCTCCTCCACGTTAACGTGGTTGACTTGTCCTTTGTTGAATGGATTGGGCTTCTTCCCAACGCTCCCATTTCCGTTTCCATTCCTTCCTTCAGGGCAGTCATTAGCATAGTGCCCAGTCTTCCCGCACTTATAGCAAGTAACTTGACTTAGGTCTCTTTTGGCGGGTGTAGATGGGTTGGAGCGGTTCTGATTGTTATTAACTCCGTTCCCATTGACATTCTTTGTACCATTGTGGTTATGCGATCCTCCTCCAGTATGGTTGTGACCTCCATGGTTATGACCAAGTCCTCCCGAGTTCGGGGTTAAACGGGGCTTCTGTTGAGCTCCTGAATTATACTTCCCTTGTCCATACTTCCTCTTACGGCTCTCAATCTGCTGCTGCTTTCCTTCAATCATAAGGGCCTTATCTACCAACTCCTGGTAGTTGTTGAAAGTTGCCGCCATCAACTGCATGCTCGTCTCATCATTCAGCCCTTCCATGAACTTCTCCTGCTTCGCGGCATCTGTGGCCACATCATCAGGGGCATAGCGTGATAACTTGCTAAAATCATCCACGTACTGAGCCACAGTACGGTTCCCCTGGCGTAAGTTGTGAAACTCACGCTTCTTCATCTGCATGGCTCTAGTTGAGACATGGGTCGTGCGAAAAGCTTGCTGAAACTGGTCCCAAGTGAAATTGGCTATAGGAAAATTAGCCATGTAATTCTCCCACCATGCGGCTGCTGGTCCATCGAATTGATGTGCGGCAAAGCGCGCCTTCTCAGCATCCGTGCATCATGTGGTGGTTAACTCCCTTACAATATGGCGTAGCCAATCATCAGCAACTATTGGCTCGGTGTTGCTGGAAAACACCGGCGATTGTAACCTCAGAAAACGGGCTAAATTGTCCACTGGCGGCGGGTTTTTGTTGTTATTGTTGCCCTGGTTCTAAACTAGCAATTGCATCAAGGCATTCTGCTGCTGGATCAACTGGGTGAGCTCCGGTGGGAAAACAAAATCGGTGTCACGTCTCGGAGGCATCTGATGGGTTTAGAGGGAATAGATTGGAATAGAAAGAGGTCTAATGAGAGAACACTACCCATATGCATATGAGGCAAACACAATCATTTCACTCAATCAATCAAGCAAAGGGCATACAAACGGTCTAGAACTATACATAAAGTGCTCAACTACTACCGATTACATGGGGAATACTACTACTATATGGTGGTCATCTAGAAATTTTGATGCATGGAAGACTCCATGATGTCCGCCTCCAAATTTCGCCTTTGTAGTCATTATCACTTGGATCAGAATCGGTGTCGTCGATGATGATGTAGTTGTCCGGGAAAGTGGGATCTTCCTCCTCTTCTTCCGGTGCTGATCCTCCCATGAATACTCCGATCATCTTAACTAGGTCGTCGTTCTTCTCCAGTAGTGTCTTGATTTCTTCCTCGTATCCATCGAGGGTAAACTTGAGTTCTTCCTCCAGCTGAATGACCCTGGTCTTCGCCTTCTTCAACTCCATCATATCTGCGCACATCTGGTTTTCCTGGCGTCGAATGTGTTGGTTTAACTCCTGGATAAAAGCTGCAATGGATCTATCCTTCTTGGTGCTGATTACTTCCCATTGCTCGTCTCGGTGCCCACATATTTGATAGATGGTGTCTTTAAGCTCCCTGTTGTAGACTTCTCCAATGCATCCCATGGTAATGTGAGCTGCCATGCTCTTGCCTAGACTCGAGGTGGGTGCTTCGAAAGAAAACTCTATGGGCTTAGAAGTTGGCGAGAACGTCCTTCCTGGAACTTGTGCTTGAATCATCCAGTGCTCCTCTTCTGGTAGAGTGGCGTTGTACGTCCCGGTGAAGCTTGGTATTCCAATGTTTAAGTACCTAGTGACTTCCTTCAAGAGGCGTCCAAAAGGTGTGTCTTCATCGGGTTGGGCAAACTTGTTCTTCATCTCCGTCATCCTAAAGAGTGGAAAAAATAGAGAGGAGTCAGAAATGAGTAGAGAAGAGTGAACTATGGTTTATCTTAATGGTCGTGTCCTACACTCAACGTGTGCTCGATACCATCTTGTAGCGACCCGACCTCGGATGGTCAAGTCTCGTGTTTCAGTTGTCATCCCTGGATCGGTAATCTTTGACACACCACAAGACTCGAAGGATTTATAACGTAGTAGCAATCACACACTTATTACATCGAATGTCTCAAAAGAGAACTTATTATAATAATATGGCTTAAGGCCATCTAATGCGATAACAGCGGAAGGCTTGGAAGATAAAGTCAGTCCATCAACTCCAACGACATGGCTGAGCTGCACGGCAACGACCTATCGAACCTTACTCCTCGTCTGAAAAGTCTGCAACATAATACGTTGCAGCCCGAGAACGGTCGACACATGGAATATCTTTGGCAATATAACAAAGTAGAGCAGGAATAGAATAATGCTATCACTACATGCATATTTGGCTGGTGGAAAGCTCTTTGGTTATAATTTTGCGAAAAGCCAATTTTTCCCTACAATAAAGGAATAAATTTTAATTTAACTATCATGGTGGTTGAAACATCATTGAGAATGGTTGACAACATTTCAATCCCAATTAAAGTAGTTAACATCGCAACAATATTAATTTAAGAGTGATGAGATACATGTGAATACTCAAGTACTAGATACTCAAAATTGTCCATAACGGGGACCACATTAACCATGATTAGATTATGCGCTCTGAAGAGGTTTGTGCACTTTCCCCCACAAGACTCGATCGCCTCCGCTTGATTTCTCGCACTACATGGTGTTTGAGAAAGCGGATGACCGAGACACGATCTTTCGTAAACATTAACTCTCTACTCCGGTAGACCATACCAAACCTACAAAACCAACTACACCGTGGATCTACCTCTTCAAGAGCTTCACGTAATTTACTCAACTATGCTAGAGCCCATAGTAGCTTGTGGCTGCACACGTAAGTTTCTAGCATGAATAATATCAGTTCCCTTTGAGCACAGGTGGCGGTCCATAGGAAGATCACACGGGTACCCTGGGATTTCCAAAAAATAAAACAGACAACACTGGGTTCCCCAGGTGCCTCAATCCACCCAGATGTGTATTAAAGTTGCCACCTTAAAGTAAACCATTAATTAATAATCTCACATCTATCATGGATGCACTCAAACCCAATCCACGTCTACTAGCATAGCATGGCAATAATAACAACACATAGAAGAAACTCCCAAGGGTTTGATAATAACAGGGCAATAGGTTCTACCTCAACTACTACTTCCCAACCCACAAATTAATGATATCCTAATCATGCAATGTTTGCGGATGAAGCTAATGCATAAAAACTGGGTATGAAAAGAGTATGATCAATGTGTTACTTGTCTTGCTGACGATCCGTGAATCCTAGAGACTCGTAGTAACACGCTTCGCACTCCGGGAATTCTATCGCAAGCAAACAATAACATACATAAGCAACAAGCAAAGATTCTATGTGGAATATTTGGAAGATCAGAATGAATGAGCTTTGAGGAACATCCAGCCATCTTTCGGGGCATGGAGAAGTGGCTTCATTCATGATCTTACTCTGCTCTCTCACAGAATTAAACGGAAATATAGAGAGGCCCTTCTTAAGTGGATTGATTTTCTACCTCCTTGAGGAGAGATACTCCTCTTTAACATTGTACATATTAGGTATAGTACATCCCTTCTTTGTATAGCCTTCTTTAGAGTATTCTTTCTTTTTCTTTTCCTCACCTTGAGGATATCCTGTATGGTTTCTGTCTATTATTAATAAAATGTTGTGGGGCTCAAGCCCTGCAGTCTTCATGGTCAAAAAAACAAGCAAAGATGCACAGGTAAAACTCAATTAAAAGAGGTTGACCAGAAAGTTCAACTTAAGAACTCCGGTTTGCAAAAGAATCAAACCAAACGAAGCAACAAAACTCAAACGGCGAAAGAAATAATATCCGTTTACTAATCTGAACTAGGGTCAAATTTTACAGAGGCAAAAACTTGTTTGAATTTATTATTCGTAAAGAGGGTTTCGAGACGAAACTCTAGGCGCTTGAATCGCCTGATTCCGATAAACGAGCGAAAAGTTATACTAGATCGAACATCAGATCAGAAATCGCGATCAGAAAAATCGCGGAATAAATCTGAGAAAAGAAAAGCGACGAACAGCTTAACGATCGAATGTTAGTTATCTGAATCTAAACGAAGAACACGTTACGTTAAAGCGAGCGAGCAATGACGCTTCGCTAAATAAATAAACCGAAGAAATAAACCGATCTAGAGAAAAATAAACGAAACCTAGGGTTTAAAAAAAAACGGTTTTCTTGGAAAACCGAAGCGGCGGGCGGCTTCTCGCTCGGGTCCGGAGGCTCGGGGGGCGGCTCGGGCTTGGCTCGAGGCAGGCGGAGGGAGGCGGCGGCCTGACGGGCGGGCCTCTCGGCTCGAGGCGGAGGCGCAAGTGGCGGTGATGGCTAGAGGTGGTATTTAAAGGAGGCGGTCCGGTGCCTTGGGAAGGGGCAGCGTGAGTCCGAGCCGGACTCAAGTGGGCGGCGCAGGAGGAAGGCGGCGGCGCTTGGCCGGCTGGTCAAGGCGTCGGTCTGTGTGAGTTTTTAAATAGTTCCACCGATAGAAAAATTCCTATAAAATAAAATAAAAATCTAAAAATGCCAAAACAAATTTTCACCGTCCAAATGAAAATATTTAGAACGAGTTGAACATTTTCTTGGCCCTAAAATGCAATTTTCAAAAACTTGCAAATTTTTCAAATGCAAATAAAATTCAAAATAAACTCAAATAAAATCCAAGTAATGATTTTAACATTTTTCCTCCAATATTTCAATTATTTTGGAGAAGTCATATTATCTCCTCTAATATATTTTAATATGAAATATTTTTCCGAGAGTAAAATAATTAAAATAAAAATCCTCGTTCTCGATTATTCGATAGAAATCAAAATATGAAAACCGGAAAATCCCGAACTCTCTCAGGGTCCTTGAGTTGCTTAGGATTTGAGGATTATGAACGAAGATGCAATAAAATATGATATGCATGGATGACCTATGTATAACATTCCAAATTGAAAATTTGGGATGTTACAAGTATTCGAGGAACACTAGAGAAGCAAAGTGCTAATTGGGATGATTTACATTGAAATTCAAGGATTCGAAATTAGCTAAGGAACGGTGGAGAATAAACAAGGCCAATGCCGAAAAAGGATAAGTTCCATAAGCTGGGGCCGGTGGCTCTGTGCAGTGGCAATGCCTAAGTGGGATAAGTCTGAGAAAGAGATGGAGGATGCAAGTGTCACTCCGGTTACTAGGAGCTGGCCCCCGGGTGCAGGACTTGGTTCTATGCGCATGGGGGGAGTTGGACCCGAAGACATGCAAAGTTTCGAAGAAGGCATGTCTGAATGGAACCGAAGATAAGCTACTTGTTGCAATAGAAGAGGCTCGATCAGGGGTGTTCCAGCCCAACAGAGAGAACGACGAGCTTACGCGTGCCCTGTGAAATCCTGAACACCCGGGAAGAACATGAGGCAAGGGCGCTATGCCGTGGTATGAGGGGTTTTGAATTTGGGCCGACTACTGAACCCGTGTGAGAAAGAAGATTGCGGAGGAGAAGAAGAGGAAGATGGAGGAGGAGCAGAGGAAGCTGGACTATGAACGCCTTCAAGGCCTAGAATCAGCGCCGCGGACTTGGCGATCAAATTCCGGTGGCAGATGAGGCAGTTCGACTCACTTAGCCAGCAAAGGCGTCTCAAGAACTGCAGCTAGCGGATGATCCAGCATTAGTTAGCACCGTCCCATCCATGCCGACAAGCAGCGTGGGTTCCGCCCGAACAGCGCAATGCGGATGGATACCCCGTGGATGACATCATAGAGAACACTAAGCGTGAGCTACACTCCAAAATGAAGAACATATCCATGAAGGTGGCGGACGGCGTTGCTTTTACAATTACCCCTGAAACAACCTTCCATTGCACCCCGATTCCAGAGGGCTATGCTTGTGTCTTGGTTGATGATGTGGTGGACCCATATTCGGGGCTACATCTTGACATTCCTGGAGGTGAAGACGAGCGCACACTGGGAGAGGCCATACATCGTATCATCCTATGAAGAAAGGATTGCATCATCTTTCAAAGTCCACCAACACCGCGTCGTCTGCGGACTCCTCCTCGAAGTCCTCCACCGAGTCAGCAGACTCCCGCTCCTCCAAGTCCACGAACGCGTGAGCCGACTCCTCCTCGAAGTCCGCCACCACTTCCAAGTCCCCGAACGCGTGAGTGATATATCTCCAATGTATCTATAATTTTTGATTGCTCCAAGCTGCTTTATCTATTGTTTTTTACTATAATGAGCTTTATTTTCCACTTTTATAATACTTTTGGGACTAACCTATTAACAGGAGGCCCAGCCCAGAATTGTTGTTTTTGCCTTTTTCAGTGTTTTGAAGAAACGGAATATCAAACGGAGTCCAAATGGAATGAAACCTTGAACGTGATTTTCTCACGAGCGTGATCCAGGAGACTTGGACCCAACACCAAGGAACATCGGAGGAGCACACGAGGGTGGGCCCCCCCTACGGCGCGCCCCCAGCCTCGTGGGCCCCCTGATGCTCCACCGACGAACTCCTTCCTCCTATAAATACCTACGTACCCCAAGCGATCGTAGCAGAGCCAAAACCGAATTCCACCGCCACAACTTCCTGTATCCATGAGATCCCATCTTGGGGCTGTTCCTCAGCTCACTTGGGAGGCATCCACCACGGAGGGCTTCTACATCAACACCATAGCCTCTCCGATGAAGTGTGAGTAGTTTACTTCAGACCTTGAGCCCATAGCTAGTAGCTAGATGGCTTATTCTCTCTTTTTGGATCTCAATACAATGTTCTCCCCTCTCTCGTGGAGATCTATTCGATGTAATCTTCTTTTTGCGGTGTGTTTGTTGAGACCTATGAATTGTGGGTTTATGATCCAGCTTATCTATGAATAATATTTGAATCCTCTCTGAATTCTTTTATGTATGATTGAGTTCTCTTTGCAAGTCTCTTCGAATTATCCGTTTGGTTTGGCCAACTAGATTGGTAGTTCTTGCAATGAGAGAAGTGCATGGCTTTGGGTTCAATCTTGCGGTGTCCTTACCCAAAGTGATGAAAAGGGTTGCAAGGCACGTATTGTATTGTTGCCATCGAGGATAACAAGATGGGGTATTTATCATATTGCATGAATTTATTCCTCTACATCATGTCATCTTGCTTAAGGCGTTACTCTGTTTTAACTTAATACTCTATATGCATCTTTGGATAGCGGTCGATGAGTGGAGTACTAGTAGTGAATCTTGAGAATCGTTTGGTCTACTTGTCTCGGACGTGATGCCTATATACATTATCATACCTAGATATACTCATAATTATGCTCAATTACATCAATTGCTCAACAAGAAATTGTTCAACCACCATAGAATGTTTATGCTCTTGAGAGAAGCCACTACTGAAACCTATGGCCCCCGGGTCTATTCTCATCATATCAATCTCCATCACTTTTATACTTGCTTTGTCTTTACTTTGCCTTTACTTTTCACTTTGCATCTTTATACCAAAAATACCAAAAATATTATCTCTATCAGATCTCCCTCTCGTAAGTGACCGTGAAGGGATTGACAACCCCTAATCGCGTTGGTTGCGAGTAGCTATCGTTTTGTGCAGGTACGAGGGACTTGTGCGTGGCCTCCTACTGGATTGATACCTTGGTTCTCAAAAATTGAGGGAAATACTTACGCTATTGTGCTACATCATCCTCTCCTCTTCGGGGAAAACCAACGCAAGCTCAAGACGTAGCAAGAAGGATTTCTGGCGCCGTTCTTGGAGTCTACGCAAAAGTCAACATACCAAGTACCCATCACAATCCCTATCTCTCGCATTACATTATTTGCCATTTGCCTCTCGTCTTCCTCTCCCCCACTTCACCCTTGCCGTTTTATTCGCCCTATATTTCCCACTCTGCTCCTCTTTTTCCTGTTGCCTTTTCCTCGTCCGTTTGTCTGCTCGTGTGTTGGATTGCTTGTTTGTCGCAATGGCTCAAGATGCTACCAAATTGTGTGACTTCACCAATACCAATAATAATGATTTCCTTAGCACTGATTGCTCCTCTTGCCAATACTGAATCTTGTGAAATCAATACTTCTTTGTTGAATCTTGTTATGAAAGATCAATTCGCCGGCCTTCCTAGTGAAGATGCCGCTACTCATCTGAATAGCTTCGTTGATTTATGTGATATGCAAAATAAAAAAGATGTCGATAATGATGTCGTTAAATTGAAGCTATTTCCTTTTTCACATAGAGATCGTGCTAAAGCGTGGTTTTCATCTTTGCCTAAAAATAGTATTGATTCTTGGAACAAGTGCAAAGATGCTTTTATCTCTAAGTATTTTCCTCCTGCTAAGATTATCTCTCTTAGAAACGATATTATGAATTTTAAGCAACTTGATCATGAACATGTTGCACGAGCTTGGGAGAGAATGAAATTAATGATACGTAATTTTCCTACTCATGGTTTGAACTTGTGGATGATTATACGTAAATTTTATGCGGATTGAATTTTGCTTCTAGAAATCTTTTGGATTCGGCCGGGAGGCACTTTTATGGAAATCACTCTAGGGGATGCTACTAAACACCTAGATAATATTATGGTTAATTATTCTCAATGGCATCTTGAAAGATCTACTAATAAAAAGTGCATGCGATAGAAGAAATCAATGTTTTGAGTGGAAAGATGGATGAACTTATGAAATTATTTGCTACTAAGTGTGTTTATTCTGATCCTAATGATATGCCTTTGTCTACTTTGATTGAGAATAATAATGAATCCATGGATGTGAATTTTGTTGGTAGGAATAATTTTGGTAACAACGCCAGATAGAGGGAATTTTAATCCTAGGCCTTATCCTAGTAATCCTTCTAATAATTATGGAAATTCCTACAACAACTCTTATGGAAATTCCTACAACAACTCTTATGGAAATTTTAATAAGATGCCCTCTGAATTTGAGAATAGTGTTAATGAGTTTATGAATTCACAAAAGAATTTTAATGCTTTGCTTGAAGAGAAATTGCTTAAAGTTGATGATTTGGCTAGGAAAGTTGATAGAATTTCTCTTGAGGTTGATTCTTTAAAGCTTAGATCTATTCCTCTTAAGCATGATATCAATGAGTCTCTCAAAGCTATGATCATTTCCATTGATGAGTGCAAAGAAAGAACCGCTAGGATGCGTGCTTCCAAAGATGCCTTTATTAAAGCGTGTTCTTCTAATTCCTATGAAAATCAAGATGAAGATCTAAAAGTTATTGATCGTCCCCTATTAAATCTTTGTTTTGCAATATGAATCTTGATGAAACTGAATATGATCTTCCTTTACCTAGAAGGCGTTTTAAAAATTCGGAGTTTTTAGATCTTGATGATGAAATTGATGAAAGTGGGATCGAAAGAAATAAAAATCTAGATATTGCTAAACCCACTATATTGGATCTCAAGGAATTTAATTATGAAAATTTCTCTTTAATTGTTTGTTTTTCCTTGTTGCAATCCGTGCTAAATTCTCCTCATGCTTATAGTCAAAATAAGGCCTTTACCGAACAAATTGTTGATGCTTTGATGCAATCTTATGAAGAAAAACTAGAGTTGAAAGTTTCTATCCCTAGGAAACTCTATGATGAGTGGGAACCTACTATCAAAATTAAAATTAAAGATCATGAGTTTAATGCTTTGTGTGATTTGGGTGCTAGTGTCTCTACTATTCCCAAAACTTTGTGTAATTTGCTAGATTTACGTGACTTTGATGATTGCTCTCTAAACATGCATCTTATGGAGTTCCACTATCAAAAATCCTATGGGAAGAATTAATGATGTTCTTATTGTTGCAAATAGGAATTATGTGCCCGTAGATTTTATCGTTCTTGATTAAGATTGCAATCCTTCATGTCCTATTATTCTTGGTAGACCTTTCCTTAGAACGATTGGTGCAATTATTGATATGAAGGAAGGAATATTAGTTGCAATTTCCATTAAAGAAAGGCATGGAACACTTCCCTAGAAAGAAAATAAAATTAACATATGAATCTATTATGAGAGCCAGTTATGGATTGCCTACCAAAGATGGCAATACCTAGATCTATCCTTGCTTTTATGCCTAGCTAAGGGCGTTAAACGATAGCGCTTGTTGTGAGGCAACCCAATTTTATTTTTAGATTTTCGTTTTTGCTTCTGTTTAGGAATAAATAATCCATCTAGCCTCTGTTTAGATGTGGTTTTATCTTTTAGTTAGTTTTTGTGCCAAGTTAAACCTATTGGATCTTCTTGGATGATAGTTATTTGATCTTGCTGTAATTTCCAGAAACTTTAAGCTCGATTGCGAATTGTTAAAAATCACCAGAACGTGATAAAATACTGATTCAATTGATACTGATCAATAAAAAAAATTCAGGTCGTCTAATTTTGATAGAATTCTTTGAGTACCAGAAGTTTATATTAGTTACTGATTACTCAGACTGTTGTTATGTTTTTGACAGATTCTGTTTTCGTGTGTTGTTTGCTTATTTTGATGAATCTTTGGCTAGTAAAATAGTTTATGATCCATAGAGAAGTTGGAATACAGTAGGTTTAACACCAATATACATAAAGAATGAGTTCATTACAGTACTTTAAAGTTGTCTTTTGTTTTCATTCTCTAACAGAGCTCACGAGATTTCTATTGAGTTTTGTGTTGTGAAGTTTTCAAGTTTTGGGTGAATTCTTTTGATGGATTATGGAACAAGGAGTGGCAAGAGCCTAAGCTTGGGGATGCCCATGTCACCCCAAGATAATCTAAGGACACCAAAAAGTCAAAGCTTGGGGATGCCCGGATGGCATCCCTCTTTAAATCCACTTCCATCGGTAATTTACTTGGAGCTATATTTTTATTAACCACATGATATGTGTTTTGCTTGGAGCGTCTTGTGTTATTTGCGTCTTTGTTTGTTAGTTTACCAGAATCATCCTTGCTGTACACACCTTTTGAGAGAGCCATACATGAATTGCAATTTGATAGAATACTCTATGCACTTCACTTATATCTTTTGAGCTTGATAGTTTTGCTCATAGTGCTTCACTTACATCTTTTTGAGCGTGATAATTTTTTGCTCTAGTGCTTCACTTAGATCTTTTAGAGCACGGTGGTGGATTTTTTAAAGAAACTTGATCTCTCATGATTCACTTAGATTATTTTGAGAGTTGTAATAGCATGTTAATTTTCTTAATGTTAATATACTTGATATTCAAGATATGTGAAACTTTGTTTTGAGTCGTTGAATACTAAGATAAGTTTGATGCTTGATAATTGTTTTGAGATATGAAGATGGTGATATTAGAGTCATGCTAGTTGAGTAGTTGTGAATTCAAAGAATACTTGTGTTGAAGTTTGTGATTCCCGTAGCATGCACGTATGGTGAACCGTTATGTGATGAACTTCAGAGCATGATTTATTTATTGATTGTCTTCCTTATGAGTGGCGGTCGGGGACGAGCGATGGTCTTTCCTACCAATCTATCCCCCTACGAGCATGCGCGTAATACTTTGCTTTGATAACTTCTAGATTTTTTGCAATAAGTATATGAGTTGCAAATCATGCACTTTTTCCCATCCTTTCACCATTGCTAGCCTCTCTAATACCGCGCACCTTTCGCCGGTATCATACATCCACCATATACCTTCCTCAAAACAGCCACCATACCTACCTATCATGGCATTTCCATAGCCATTCTGAGATATCATGCCATGCAACTTTCCACCATTCCGTTTATTATGACACGCTCCATCATTTTCATATTGCTAGCATGATCATGTAGTTGACATCGCATTTGTGGCAAAGCCACTGTTCATAATTGTTTCATACATGTCACTCATGTTTCATTGCATATCCCGGTACACCGCCGGAGGCATTCATATAGAGTTATATTTTGTTCTAAGTATCGAGTTGTAATTGTTGAGTTGTAAGGAAAATAAAAGTGTGATGATCATCATTATTAGTGCATTGTCCCAAGTGAGGAAAGGATGATGGAGACTATGATTCCCCCACAAGTCGGGATGAGACTCCGGATGAAAAAAAGAAGAGGCCATAAAAAAAGAGAAAAGGCCCAAATAAAAAAATTGAGAGAAAAAGAGAGAAGGGACAATGTTACTATCCTTTTACCACACTTGTGCTTCAAAGTAGCACCATGATCTTCATGATAGAGAGTCTCTCATTTTGTCAATTTCATATACTAGTGGGAATTTTTCATTATAGAACTTGGCTTGTATATTCCAATGATGGGCTTCCTCAAATGCCCTAGGTCTTACGAGCAAGCGAGTTGGTGCACACCCACTTAGTTTCTTTTGTTGAGCTTTCATATATTTATAGCTCCTAGTGCATCCGTTGCATGGCAATCCCGACTCACTCACATTGATATCCATTGATGGGCATCTCCATAGCCCGTTGATATGCCTAGTTGATGTGAGACTATCTTCCCTCTTTTGTCTTCTCCACAACCACCATTCTATTCCACATATAGTGCTGTATCCATGGATCACACTCATGTATTGCGTGAAGATTGAAAAAGTTTTGAAAATGTTGAAGTATGAAACAATTGCTTGGCTTGTCATCGGGGTTGTGCATGATTTAAATACTTTATGTGGGGAAGATGGAGCATAGCCAGACTATATGATTTTGTAGGGATAACTATCTTTTTCCATGTTATTTCGAGAAGACATAATTGCTTAGTTTGTATGCTTGAAGTATTATTATTTTTATGTCAATATGAACTTTTGTCTTGAATCTTTCGGATATGAATATTCATACCATGATTAAGAAGATTTACATTGAAATTATGCCAAAGTATCACTCCGCATCAAAAATTCACTTTTTATCATTTACCTACTCGAGGACGAGCAGGAATTAAGCTTGGGATGCACGATACGTCTCCAACGTATCTATAAATTTTGATTTCTCCATGCTACTTTATCGATTGTTTTGGACTATAATGGGCTTTAGTTTCCACTTTTATATTACTTTTGGGACTAACCTATTAACCGGAGGCCCAGCCTGTAATTGTTGTTTTTTGCCTTTTTAGTGTTTCAAGAAACAGAATATCAAACGGAGTCCAAACGGAATGAAACCTTGAACGTGATTTTCTCACGGGCGTGATCCAGAGACTTGGACCCTACACCAAGGAACATCGGAGGCGGTCACGAGGGTGGGGCGCCCCCCTGGCGCACCCACGCCGTGGGCCCCGATGCTCCACCGACGTATTCCTTCCTCCTATATATACCTACGCACCACCAAACGATCGTAACATGAGCCAAAACCTAATTCCACCGCCGCAACTTCCTGTATCCATGAGATCCCATCTTGGGGCACATTAGGAGCTCTGCGGAGGGGCATCCTAGCGGAAGGCTTCTACATCAACACCATAGCCTCTCCGATGAAGTGTGAGTAGTTTACTTCAGACCTTCAGGTCCATAGCTAGTAGCTAGATGGCTTCTTCTCTCTTTTTGGATCTCAATACAATGTTCTCCCCGTCTCTCGTGGAGATCTATTTGATGTAATCTTCTTTTTGCGGTGTGTTTGTTGAGACCGATGAATTGTGGGTTTATGATCCAGCTTATCTATGAATAATATTTGAATCTTCTCTGAATTATTTTATGTATCATTGAGTTATCTTTGCAAGTCTCTTCGAAATATCCGTTTGGTTTGGCCAACTAGATTGGTAGTTCTTGCAATGGGAGAAGTGCATGGCTTTGGGTTCAATCTTGCGGTGTCCATACCCAGTGACAGAAATGGTTTCAAGGCACGTATTGTATTGTTCCCATCGAGGATAACAAGATGGGGTATTTATCATATTGCATGAATTTATTCCTCTACATCATGTCATCTTGCTTAAGGCGTTACTCTGTTTTTAACTTAATACTCCATATGCATCTTTGGATAGCGGCCGATGAGTGGAGTAATAGTAGTAGATGCAAAATCGTTTGGTCTACTTGTCTCGGACGTGATTCCTATATACATTATCATACCTAGATATACTCATAACTATGCTCAATTCATCAATTGCTCAACGATAATTTGTTCACCCAATCAGAGAATATTTATGCTCTTGAGAGAAGCCGCTCATCAAACCTATGGCCCCGGGTCTATTCTCATCATATCAATCTCCATCACTTTTATACTTGCTTTGTCTTTACTTTGCCTTTACTTTTCACTTTGCATCTTTATACCAAAAATACCAAAAATATTATCTCTATCGATCTCACTCTAAGTAAGTGACCGTGAAGGATTGACAACCCCTAATCGCGTTGGTTGCGAGTAGCTATCGTTTTGTGCAGGTCTGAGGGACTTGTGCGTGGCCTCCTCTTGGATTGGTACCTTGGTTCTCAAAACTGAGGGAAATACTTACGCTAATGTGCTGCATCATCCTCTCCTCTTCGGGAAAACCAACGCAATCTCAAGACGTAGCGGTGGTGACTCCTCCAGGTTTCAAGTCCGGCTGGCGTCAGCCACTTCTCCGGTTTCATGTCCGGCACCGTGTCAGCCACACTTCACCTTCAAGTCCGGCAGCCGTCAGGCACTCCTCCTGCTCCAACTCAGCCACGTCGGCCGTCTCCGCCGCCTCGGCAATAACGGAAGAGAGCCGCCCGCAGCTATGGTGCGTGGCAGTACAAGTCGAGGTAGTACGGGAGGTACAAAGTGAGGCAACCGATTTCAATATGGTCCAAGCCTCGCGCCTCTTCCTTCCGCAGAGGCCTAACGATAAGTCCGAGGAGGAAAACACATCCATAGAGAAGGCCAAGTTGGAAGCCCATTTTGCACCAAAACCGCCACCACCGCCAACGGAGAAAGTGCACGAGGAAAGATTGATCACTTCATTCGTATGGCTAGAGCACCAGCTCCCAAGCCTGTTGACACAGTCTATGAGCGCCACCTCAGGAAGTTAAATCGAGCACGTCTACAGAAAGAGGCGAGCTCGAGGCTCGAGCAAATCAGGCGGCAAAAATGCGGTAAAACCGTTCCCCGGCTGGGAGAACAGGCGGCGCAATCAATCCCCCTGCTTGTTGTGCCAACAACACATGAGAGTACGTGCGCCCAATATTATTGTGGGCAAACCGTTAACGTTCCCCAGCTGGGCGATGTGGTAATAACCGAGGAGCATATAACGCAGGATGAAATCCTCAAGATCACTGTTGGACAACTCCACGGAGATCGAGCACATGTCTCCGCTTAGAGAGGAGGAAATACCACGGAAATATGTCCGGGGCCAACCTTTGTTTGAGCCAGACGAGGTCAAGAAGCTCCCAACGAGAATGTACGAATTGCATCAATGGTACATGAACATTACCAAGATTTCCAATCGAGAGTCCCTCATGGTGAATGTCAAGAAGGATCATTACTTCCATGAGAAAGCTGTGTCCATTGAGTATTTAGCACTATTTTAGTTATATAATCAAGGCCTTTCGAAAAATCTATCGTCGATTGCTGTTATGCATAAGTGATTTCTTTACGTAATTTAAGTCTCAAGCTAGCTGTAGTGATCATTTTGATCAATCATTACCTGTAATTATCCTCACTATATTCTTTTCTGTGGTATTATGTAGGATAAAGATGTATGAAATGAAAAAAGGTGCATGCTATGGCATTGGGTTCATTGACCCAAATACCATTAATCAATACACATGGGAATTAGATGCATATTATCAAGAAAGTGTAGAGGAAAGCATGCTAAAGTTCTTCAATCGCCTCAATACCAATGAAGATATACTACTTCCTTACAACTTGGTGAGTCACACTGTCTTGTACTACAAATTCTGTTTTGCTTACTAGCTAGCTACATGTTTTTGCTTACATATGCCCGCTATATTAAGACATGCAAGCGTGTGTGTGCATGCAGTTTTCACTGGATCTTGTTAATCATTAAAGTTGATGAAGGAACAGGTTGAAATCTTGGACTCACTACTTAAGAAAGAAAGTGACTACACCATCGTGAAGGGATAGTCGCCGTAATTTCAATCATTATTAACTATATCTCGACCTATTTAATTAGTTCGTCATTTCCTGATAACAACTATTTAATAACCCCTTTATTCATTTTCTTTATCGGCGGGCAGGGCTTGGGCAAAGTTCATCAACGTCACTCCAGGCCAATGGGAACAAAAGCTGAAATGGTATCGATCCAAGGTAAGTAATTAAGTAGTACTAGCTAGTTAGCTGCCATCTCTTTAATTATCATGCTTGATTAATTATTATCTGATCAAATTCCATTCTCGTAAAGGCCCTGAAGCAGGCGCCAGGGACTAATATGTGTGCATACTACGTTTGCGAGAACATTCGCATGATGGTATCCGAAAGGAGCAGATCTCAAAGACAGGACTGGGTACGTTTGTCGTAACACTATTCACAATTTTACACCATCATCGATATCTAGTCACACAACTAATACACATGCATATTGATCTCCTTCTTAACAGTTCATAGAGGTGCGGGAGAAGCTCCTACCAACGGAGCGCATACAAGCAATTCAAGAGGAAATAGCGGGATTTTTCTCGACCAGGTCATAGATACGAGCAGAGAATACTATTACCCGCTACACGCCCCATGAACCACTTCCAATTGTCATCGTGCTCCAAGGCACAAATTAGGCTAATGCCACTTGGTTGTATACATGTGTGTATGTGTGAATTAATGGTGGTTGTGAGACATTGATGATATATATATATATATATATATATATATATATATATATATATATATATATATATATATATATGATCGGTTCTACTAGAAATTCTATTTATATATATGCATAACGTGTACAATATATAGTATCGAAAATGAAATACCAGCAAACGAAAAAGAATTAAATGGAAAACACAAAATTAAATGAAAAAGAAATCATAAATCCAAAAACCCCCAACCTTTTAATACCCGTTGGTGTGACCAACCGGTACTAACGGGCTCCTTGGCCCCGGAGCTGGCTCGTGCCACGTGGTTGCCCTTTAGCACCGGTTCGTGCGAAACCGGTACTAAAGGGGGTCCTTTAGTCCCCACTTCATTGCGATTCTGAACCGGCACTAAAGGGCCTTACTGAACCTGATGATATAGCCGTGTTCTCAGACTAGTGATATACCCCCGCCATGAAAGCAAGAGCAAAGGCTTTGCTATGTTTTTTGGCCGGCCGTGGGAGAGCTTTGTGGTTCTCTAGCTCACCTCCTATGCACATGAGGTGTTTGAAGAAATGCATGAGCCACAATTTATAAGCTTTCTCCTCTCAAAGCTCCTTGTCCAAACTCCATTTTCCTCAAGATTTGTCTCGGTTTGGTCAGTCCGTCTGTCCGCCCCCCTCCTCACCGTCAGAGATCGTCTGCGCCAGATCTTGTCGTCGGCACCACCGTGGTGAGCATCTTGTTCTTATCTTCTTTCTAAAGAAAAAATCTTACTTGTATGATTTAGATTGCTACTTGTATAATTTTCTTACTTTTATTTTTGTTTGTTATTATATTGTGCGATGGTTTTGGTATCCCCCGGCTTAGCCCTCGTCCTGCTATGATTACATGTGCTATATAATATCATTTATTACTATTTCTTTCATTTAGTGTTGATGAAAATTATGTCACCAACGTGACATAGATGTCTTATCTAGGAGGTATGTGAACGGAAATTCCAACCGACCCTCTTGTCAAGAGGTTATATTTAATTGAAAAAGAAAATGATTACTTGAAGAAAAAATGAAAAGAATTGAGGAGGAGAAGATGGCATTGGAGTTGCATGTTGCGGATATCGTCGATGATCACAACATCAAGATAGATAAAATATGCTTGAAGATTAGAAAGATTAAAAATATACCATTTATCTTGAGGCTCGGTACCATTATGCCGTTGGATCAATTGTTATCTTAGTTGCGATAATAATCAAATATCTTGTTGCATTCAAAAGTTTTCATAGTTTTAATGTATGGTTTAATTACATGCTCTAGAGAGCTATATGTTGTTCAATGAGAAGTATGTATAAACTTTATGTATTTATTTTTTCAGTAATAACATTTGATCACTACTGTACTTGGGTTTTAATGTGATGATGAAAACCCTTTCTAGCAGATGACGTCCGAAACCCTGATACTTCGAAAGAGCTTGTCCGTTTTGGTCGTCCGTCCTGTCCCGCCCCCCTCCTCACCGCTGTAGATCGTCCGCGCAGATCTTGTCGTCGGCACCACCGTGGTGAGCATCTTGTTCTTATCTTCTTTCTAAAAGAAAAAAATCTTACTTGTATGATTTAGATTGCTACTTGTATAATTTTCTTACTTTTATTTTTGTTTGTTATTATATTGTGCGATGGTTTTGGTATCCCCCGTACGGCCCTCGTCCTGCTATGATTCGCATGTGCTATATAATATCATTTATTACTATTTCTTTCATTTAGTGTTGATGAAAATTATGCGACCAACGTGACATAGATGTCTTATCTAGGAGGTATGTGAACCGGAAATTCCAACCGACCCTCTTGTCAAGAGGTTATATTTAATTGAAAAAGAAAATGATTACTTGAAGAAAAAATGAAAAGAATTGAGGAGGAGAAGATGGCATTGGAGTTGCATGTTGCGGATATAAATCGATGATCACAACATCAAGATAGATAAAATATGCTTGAAGATTAGAAAGATTAAAAATATACCATTTATACTGAGGCTCGGTACCATTATGCCGTTGGATCAATTGTTATCTTAGTTGCGATAATAATCAAATATCTTGTTGCATTCAAAAGTTTTCATAGTTTTAATGTATGGTTTAATTACATGCTCTAGAGAGCTATATGTTGTTCAATGAGAAGTATGTATAAACTTTATGTATTTATTTTTCAGTAATAACATTTGATCACTACTGTACTTGGGTTTTAATGTGATGATGAAAACCCTTTCTAGCAGATGACGTCCGAAACCCTGATACTTCGAAAGAGCTTGTCCGTTTTGGTCGTCCGTCCTGTCCCGCCCCCCTCCTCACCGCTGTAGATCGTCCGCAGATCTTGTAAATCGGCACCACCGTGGTGAGCATCTTGTTCTTATCTTCTTTCTAAAAGAAAAAAATCTTACTTGTATGATTTAGATTGCTACTTGTATAATTTTCTTACTTTTATTTTTGTTTGTTATTATATTGTGCGATGGTTTTGGTATCCCCCCCCCCCCCCGTCGGCCCTCGTCCTGCTATGATTCGCATGTGCTATATAATATCATTTATTACTATTTCTTTCATTTAGTGTTGATGAAAATTATGCCGACCAGCGCATTGACATAGATGTCTTATCTAGGAGGTATGTGAACCGGAAATTCCAACCGACCCTCTTGTCAAGAGGTTATATTTAATTGAAAAAGAAAATGATTACTTGAAGAAAAAAATGAAAAGAATTGAGGAGGAGAAGATGGCATTGGAGTTGCATGTTGCGGATATCGTCGATGATCACAACATCAAGATAGATTAAATATGCTTGAAGATTAGAAAGATTAAAAATATACCATTTATACTGAGGCTGCATTACCATTATGCCGTTGGATCAATTGTTATCTTAGTTGCGATAATAATCAAATATCTTGTTGCATTCAAAAGTTTTCATAGTTTTAATGTATGGTTTAATTACATGCTCTAGAGAGCTATATGTTGTTCAATGAGAAGTATGTATAAACTTTATGTATTTATTTTTTCAGTAATAACATTTGATCACTACTGTACTTGGGTTTTAATGTGATGATGAAAACCCTTTCTAGCAGATGACGTCCGAAACCCTGATACTTCGAAAGAGCTTGTCCGTTTTGCACACGATGTGCATCGAGTTTTTTCCGTAACCCTCTCTACATTTTAGAACATGCTATGTGCCTGAAATGATGATACCATGCCAACTTTCAACCTTTTCAGAGTTCATTTGAAGTGATTTTCAATTTCAGGGTCATTTAGATCAAAAAATCAGTAAATGCATGAAAAATAGCAAATGAAGTCAGAAAGGATTGAAAATTGATGATGTGGCTTTGAATGGTGCATTTGGAACACACAAAAAGTCTAGAGTTCAAATAAGTAAAAAAATGAAATCCCTTTGTAACAGATGAGTTTTCGTCCGAAACCCTGATACTTCGAAACAGATTGTCCATTTTGCACATGAAGTGCATCAAGTTTTCTTAGTAACCCTCTCAAATTTTTTGCGCTATGTGGGTGAAATGATAATACCATGCCAACTTTCAACCTTTTCAGAGTTCATTTGCAGTGCTTTTCAATATCAGGGTCATTTAGCTCAAAAAAATCAGTAAATGCATGAAAAATACCAACTAAAGTCAGAAAGGATTGAAAATTGTTGATGTGGCATTGAGTGGTGCATTTTGAACAAACAAAAAGTCTGGAGTTCAACGAATTACAAAAAAATGAAATCCCTTTGTA